>OX467087.1:23319573-23919573 GCA_950106755.1 Climacium dendroides | reverse complement strand
TTGATCAACACTCACTTGCCAAATTTGAAATGCATATAGTTTACAACTAATTGAAGAGCCTTCAAAAACTTGTCCCCTATACTTGTTCATGTGATCAATCACCAATTGGCATATATGATAAAGTTCACTAAACTTACAATGAATATTGATCTCATAGGTCATTGCTTATCTCCTAAAGTCCTAGTGTCCCCTTGGGGGACAAAATGGATTTTAGGTACAATCCTATGGTTTCAATATTTATTGTGATTTTAGAAACTTTTAGTGGAAACAGAAAAATACATTAGTTTTTTGAGAGTATAATTTTAAATTCAATTGGTGCCTAAGATCAAAAATTATGATACAAATTGCCCAAATTTTAATTTATCTAGCAGAATGAAAAAATACAATTTTTTAAAATTAGCTTCTCAAAGATTATACTTTTATCTCCATGGGAAGCTTTGATTCATTTCATTTTGATTTGCCATGTGAAATTTATGTACAATCTTATTTGGGAACAATCATAGCATCTTGTAAGATTCATTTCTAAACTCAATTTGTAATGCCGATTATTCTTGTATTTTTTTCCTATTAGTTTTTGTTTTACAAGTTTTTACAAGTTTTAGATAATAAATTTTTATAGAAATTATTTTAAATTAATTTTATTAATTTTAATTTAAAAGATGAAGGTCATTTTTTTCTTTCACCTTGTATACATGTAATCTATCTAGAAAAATAATTTTATTATATGTATAATTTTTTATATTGATATATAATAATTTAATATAAATTTTTACAATTAAAAAAAATTCACAAGGTTAAGATGTCTAGTTAGAACAATCTCACCGTTGAAATTAGTGTGTTTCAATTCCATCCTAAATCTATTAGTAGTTTAGTTTCTCTTTCAATCTTGAACCTACTTCTACTTAACAATTTTTTTATGAGTGAAAATTGAGTATTTTGTTTTTTGTTTTTCAATTCCTAAACTCTAAACACAATTTTACAACATAAAAAATTAGAAATTCAATATCAATATTGCAAATGAATTTACGTTAAGAAGATTCAAAGCCAAAAAATATAGTTGAGCAAAGTGCAAATATCTTGCAATCTACATGGTAAAAGTTTTTGAAATTTCTTCCACATATTCTTTGCACTAGTTTAGTACAAGATCCTTTGGTTAGATATGCCAAAAGATTTTTTTTTGGCTCTTTGCAATAGAAACAATAGTTTTGAATGGGTTTTGATAGAAAACAGCCTCAAGATTTGAGGGGGCTAACAAACTAGGATTTACTGAAATGAGAATATTTTGATGAACCCGGAGCACTTCATTTCAATTTGACATATGTTGTACTAAAAGTGTGAATAAAATAACTTCTTGTGACTTCAACATGGATAGGGCAAGACCGCTTGGCTAGTCTTTTTTTGTGGGGGAAGGTGACCATTGCATTAAAAATCAAAGAGAAAGGAGACCACATCTAGTCTCATTGTACTAGAATGCAAAAATTCCGTTTTTATTTTTTTATTTAAAACATATTTTTATTTTTGTCTCAATTTTTATTTTTATTTTAAAAAATAGAGAATTCAAATATTTCACTAAGTGAATAATTGTAAAAATTTGTCTTATATTATGGAGCAATAAATTATAACTTTTGGATTAAAAAAAAGTTTCTTGTATTTTCTAAAATTCTATTAGACCATATGCAGTCTAGCCGAAGTCCTTGGCAACAACTTCCTGTTAAATGACTTGGGCTAGAGCATGTCTTATCTTTGTGGACCTAAGATGCAAAACTCCAAATTTTTTACTTTGGTGGGTAAATGTAAAAAGTTGCTCCCTATTTTAGAGTTGCTTAATTTGGTGTTTTTCTAATGTCACAACTAATTGGGAGCATTCAATATATTTGATGAATCAAATATATGTAAAATCAAAATTTTCATATCTCAATATATTTGATGAATAATAAATTTTAAATCTATGATCATAAAAAATGTAATTTAAGCTATTAAATATACAATACAATAATTTTTGATCATATAATAGCAAAATTGAACATATGATTAAAGTGAAAGATATTGCGCTTGAATATATGGTAAGAGGGTTTGACATTTATTCATACACTTACTTTAAAGGTTAACCATATGAATTCTTACTACATAATCATAATAGGAATTCTTATTACATACACATAATATGAATTCTTACTACATAATCATAATATGAATTCTTATTACATACACATAATATGAATTCTTACTACATAATCATAATATGAATTCTTATTACATACACATAATATGAATTCTTACTACATAATCATAATATGAATTCTTATTACATACACATAATATGAATTCTTACTACATACACATGTCAAGACTAGCACTCATTTGCAAACCCAACACATTTATACCTTGTGAATTATCATTAGAAAAAATTCAGGCTTGAAAAAGGCTATCAAATCTGCACCCCCCATGGTGCAATTACAATTTTTTTAAATTATTTTATTCTTTTCTGAATTTGACATGGCACTACCATTGCCACATCAGCACCATATCAAATTGACTATTTTTTTAAATATTTTTTTTAAAATACTTTTTTTTATTTTTTATTTTTCATGTATTTGCAATATTGGGGTACCAAAAATAAAAAACTAGAGGCCTTTTTAAGCCGCAAACTTTTCCTATTGATACTTTTATAGATACTAAACCAACAATTATGATTAGTATTACCTACATTAATTATTTTAATAATATTATAGTTTTTTTCTTTTGATGAATGTTTTAACCAAGAATAAATAAAATATTCATAAAGACTATAAAATTTAGATTTTTTCAATCTATACTAAACATTCATATTACAATACCTCCACCTAACTTTTTGATGGTATCCAATGAACTTGGGTATAGGGTCTCAGTCAAAACCCT
The DNA here is from genome assembly GCA_950106755.1 of Climacium dendroides. NCBI lineage: Eukaryota > Viridiplantae > Streptophyta > Bryopsida > Hypnales > Climaciaceae > Climacium > Climacium dendroides. The sequence continues at coordinate 23,916,675 of OX467087.1, read as the reverse complement.
ATATTCTTGACTTATAACGATATTAAAAAATTAACCAAAATTTTCTCCTTTTGTTTTTTCAAAAATTAGAGAAATAACATTTAAAATACCCAATGTTCATTGAATAGTTGTATTAAATCTTAGGTAAGGTAGGAAACTCTAAAATCACATGGACATTGATAATAAATGTTTGGTATTGAATTTTTCTGGTGGATTGAGACTTTGATATATTAATCACATTCAATAATTGAGATTTTTTTACATTATATATATATATATATATATATATATATATATATATATATATATATATATATATATATATATATATATATATATATATATATAGTTGTAAAATAGAGATGAGGTGGTTTTTAAATTGTTTGCTATAGTCATTTGAATGAATCAAGGAAAAAAACATCATTGATTGCAAGAGCCAATTATTGTCTTTGCTTTCGCCATCTTTCTTTAGAAGTTGCAAATGAATAGTTTATAGAAGACCTAGGGTCATAAATAGTGGGCTACAACGCAACTTGTTTGGAAATTCATAAATAATTCAAACCGAGATTCAAACATGTTTCAAAAATTTATGAAACCACTTGTGTTAGATCCCTCATCTAATTCTTTTCATTTGAAAAATGAACTAAAAGTATTCCCATCCAAGGAAATACATGAAAAAGGTAGACCGACCCTTAAATGAGCAATTTTTGAGCCTCCTACCTTAAGGTTCACTTAGAGTCAAATTCAAACAGATGTTCCCAAAATATTGACATAAGTTGTGAAAATATATACTCTTTCTATGGAAATTTAAAAAAATCTAAATGGATATTCAAATCGAAGTTATGTTACCCCCCAAATCTAAGCAATTTATACTATTTGGGTATCTTTTGCTAAATTCTTTTTATACTTCTCAAATTTGATATGAATATAACTAACATAGTACAATATGAAATTGCCCCTCCAAAATATATTTAGAAAACACATCTCCCTCAAAGAAGATGCAAAAGTCTACTAACACTATGGGCCAAAATCATTTCTTTCGAATTACAAATTTCTAACATATTTTAAGTGTTTGTTTGTATGTTTGTTCTATACAAATTTCAAATAAAAACTCCTCATTTCTTAAGAAATCATTAAAAAAATGACTAGACTAGTATATTGCTTATTCATTCAACCTCTTTTTATTGTTGGGTGATTTAGAATAAGGTAGCCCCTTTATATGCCTCTACAATTTGTATGACTATATGTAATAAGATTTAATAGTCAAAAATATAGAGATTTGATTTTGAGTAGAGAAAAAATTCCACTCTAAGAGGACTCAAAGTCTATTGACTCTAATTGACAAGGCTAGGGGAAAAAAAATCTTTTACTTCAAATGTTATAATCTTGCAATCTATGTAGTCAAATGGGCTAAAAAATTTTCCACACTTTGCCATAATGGTCCACTAAATTTTTGTATGCTTGAAGTTTAAATGTTTTTGAAAAATTCCAATCTTGGTCAATGCACCACAAAATGGTAGTTTTTGACAATGTTTTTTGAAACATGCCCCTTATCTTTCACAAGTTAATGAGAAAATAATTTAAATATAAACTTAAGATCAATAGGCCTAAGATTGCCCCAATACAATTGTTACCTCTAATTTAGGACCCAATTGTGTACTTCTACATCCTCATGTAATGCAAACTTTAAATGATATGTATTATGACAACTTTAGTATGGAATTGTGGTTTAGGGTTTAGAAAATCAATGATTTTATGACTTCAACAAACACCACCTAGCGGACTTTATACATGACATAAAATTCATTTGTTATTTTACAATCTTATTAGACACTTCTAAATTGAATAGGGGTATTAGAGGGACCAAAAAATTAAAGGGACTTATTGTGGGAAATTGTAGGTGTTTAAATACATGATGTACAACACTTAAACACTTCAGTGACTATTAATGTACAACAAAGGTAGATATTAGTATATTGTGTAATTTCAATTAATTAGTTTGGGTTCCCTTAACCTCCCTACTCGATGTAGATTACCATAACAAACGATAATTGGTTTAGGATTTAGGGTACAAGCCTTTCATTTGGTTCAAAAATGCTACTTCAAAAATTAGGGATTAAGCTTACGAGGAGGAATTCAAAATTGAATTTGGGCCTCCCCTACTTAGAGAGATAAGCAAGTTGCCAAATAATATTCCAAATATATAGTATAGCAAGTTGCTAAAGAAACTTTTGAAGGGAAATATATAAGGTAGGTACATTCAAAACTGTCACTTTTTGCTACTAAGCCTATTATTAGACTTGTCAAATTTTCATATATGTTCTTGTTGGCAAGTGAAAGGAGGTTCCAATGCATTAGAGAACGTGGCATTTGGATAATATATGCAAAAGTTTGGTTCTAAAAGCGTGTTTTTCACACAGGTACAAAACTGATTTTGGAAATGTACATATAGTATAGATGGCGGTTTAAGGTTAGTGGTACATTTGGGTGTACCTACCTTAGTAGATAAAGGAGACAACCCATTTCTGACCACTTAAGCAATTTTGCGTATCTGGAGTGCTGTTTTCTTGAGTGGAGAAATTTTCCCATGTACAGAAATAGAGTTTAGAAGGATTCCATATTTTTCAGAATTTTATTTTTCAAAACATAATTACTACGAGTTTTTTAATTGAAGATTCTATTTGATACATTCCTGTTATGTAGGTCCTCCTATTTCCAACCATAGGTTGGTTGCAAAATCAACCAAGATTGCAACCAATCATAATGCGCCACAACTGCATTGGAGATTGTGCCATAATTAATGTCCTGCTTTCTCCTGCTGATTAGAAAGAGTGTAGTCTATATGACGGGAATGGGTCCCTGGTCGAGAATGGGTCGCCTCCCTTAATGTAGAACTACCCATTACCATACAGATTTGCTATCTAGGTATTTTGGAGAAGCTATTTTTGAGCTCTCATATTTTTCAGAGATTGAATTGTTTGAGAGAAGTCAATTGCAAAAAAAAATGAAGACATTCCGACAAGAATTGAATTTTTTGTGATTTTTCAAAGCTGAAACGTAAAACTGTGAGTAGACCCTTGTTGAAGCATGATCAAACCATTGTTGAAGCGTGGGCTGATGTGTCTGCTCCCCAGTGCATTGCCATCATGATCATGGATGAGTAAGATTGTGGTAATAAGATGGGCCAGTGACGGAAATGGGAGGAACCTGTAGGTGACGGAATTGGGTAAATGGTGGTAATGGGTAGTTCTACCTTATATGTAGAACCTATAGTGACAGATAGAAGCCAAGCAAGTTTCCAACAGAAGTTGACTTCTCCGTCGCTATGGGATGATTTTCATCCGATTTTCCATGGAAACTTCGGCGAAGGTTCGTCGACCCTCATAAACGGGCAGCAGATTTATTAATAAATACGTCCTGTGAATGTAGCTGCTGTGAATCAGTTTTGACCATTTGGCGCTTTCTTCGGCGGTCCCATTTGGCTATTAATGAATCAATATTCTACACACAGTAGCCAGGGCAGGTCTATTGGAAAATATTCTGTTATTAGCTCACTCAGTCTTCTGCCGATTTAGTGTGGTCCACACTAAATAAGGTAGGAGCACCCCATGGCGTCAGTGTACCCAACAGCCTCATTTCAAAACTTAAATGTAGACAAACTGTAGATAGCTCATTTTTTATTGACCAAAATAATAAGCTATCTATAGTCAACCTACATTTATGTTGTAGAATCATTACCTTACCTAGAAAGTGACATCATTGGATACGCTGTCGCCATTGGGTGCTCCTACTTTAAATACCATTCTTAGAAAATGATTTTTTTTGTGAAGAATGAGATGTTGTAGAGAGTCAATCCGGAGCCAAAAAGCGTGAAGAAGGTGTGACCTTCTTTCATGGTGTTTGGAGCATGGAGAATGTAAATTCTAGAGAATTTTGCACTTGCGGAGGAGGATTATCAATGTAATAATTTTGCACAAATTTTTGAGTATCGATGTTGATGGTTGATATTAGCGATGGTGTTGGTGCATCCTGGAATGGATTTTGGAATTGATACTATGGCCGATATTAGTGAAGCATTGATACAACATCGATTTTAGTGGTGAAGGGAATGAGGCTATAGTGAGGATCCGTTGCAAATGATAAGCATTTGATTTAGTGCAAATGAGAAGGATTTGTAGAACAAATCTCAAATGGGCATTGCAAGTGGGGTGAAAGCAACACGTAGAGAATGAATGCCAAGTGAAAATTTCTTCAAAGAAATCTTCTTTGTACTTATTCTTCACCCTAAGGAAGAAAAGAATGGCCAAATGTTCACAATCTTCATAGAATGGGAACTCTGCAAGCCATATAGAGACAACAAGAGAGCACCACATTCCCGTTCTCTAAAGATTGAGAATGGGGTGAAGAAGGTGTGACTATCCCTAGTATTTGAGATAAGTTTATTTAGTGTTGTTCCTGTAATTTACACTACAAAAAACAAGGGCATAAATGACTAGTTCACAATAACTGCAAGCACAACAATGACTATAAAATGATTATTTTGCAATCATTGTGGACAAGAAATGACCACTGTAGTCACTGTGGACAAGTCATTTATACCTTTGTTTTTTTGTAGTGTTAATTTCTAAAGGACCAAGTTATTTTTTTAGGTCAAAAATTGTGGGTTTTTTTATATGCTATTCAAAAATGAAAATTGAATTTTTTTTGAAACTTCAACTATATAAAATTGAATTGAGCTATTTTACTAGAGTGTGAAATTTTTTTTTTAGCCATTTGATAGTACAGATCAACAAATTATAAAGTTAGAAGTTAAAAAATAAACTTTTTTCATTCCTATGAAACAAGGCTAGCAAACTTTAGGCCCTCTTGCAATAAAATTTTTGCTCTAAACAAAAATGACGATTTTGACCATTTGTAAGTGTATGATGTTAGGTTCACTCATGAAAAATTTTAGAAGCAACTCAAACATCTAGCTTACACTAAATCACCTTACAATGTAAGGAGGTCAAGTGAATTGTCAATACACTAGTCATTTTTTGATGATTTCCTGTGCAATGAGGAAATTTTTTATTTTACATCCGGATGGTGAAAAGGTAAAGACAAACATTTAGAATATGTGGAAAAAATTTCAAGAATTTTGACTTTACAAATTGCAAGATAATAGGACTTGAAGTTAGAAGAAAATGTTTTTTCTTCCCCCCCCCAATAAAGCTAACAAAGTTTGACTTCTCTTAGAATACGATTTAAGGACTAGAATTTGGGGTTTTTTGGATACATGTATGCTATATTTTATTAGTTACATACATGCCAAATTTCAAAAGTTGATGAAATTTTTGTAAAAGATTCTCCGAAGATTTCCAAATTGTCCGAGTTGCCTAAAAAGTTGCGAGCAGTCTAATTTTTGATCTAGGCATTTGATTGAAAAAAAAATTAGATTTTCACCAAGGAGGTATATGTTTATACATTGCATCTAAATTTCATGAACATTTGACTAAAAATAACTTTGTAGTAAGCTATACGAGATTTCTTGCATACGTTGAATGGACACTTGGTCCTTTAGGTAATAAAGAATCCACACTATTTAGTGATAGAATTTTTCTTTTTACATTAAATAGTGTTACAATTACATATATATAGAGTGATTTTTTTTATCATTTATAGTGTTTGTAATGTATGGATTCATAAACTTAGGATGAAGTGCAATCTATAATAATGCATGATAAAACTCTATTTAGTGTAGCTCCATGTTTGTAGGAGTAACATAGGTCTTCCGTAGAGTTAAAAGCTACTCTTGGGATATGTATATATGGTACCATAGTTGACTTTAAGAATGCCAATTATTTACTAATAAATGGCAAGAAAAATACCATTAGATTGATAATTTTACGATTAGCTTTGTTTAATTTAACGTCATTTTAATCCTTAAAGGCACGGTTGTCATATTGGACGGAATCTCACTGTTCATGGACAGAATCCGACCGATTAGGGTTGACTGGCTGCGAACTTCAGAGGCTTATAACTTTTGTAAAAATACTTCAAATCAGGCAAATGAGATGTATTTAGGCATCTACAGAAAACATCTCATTTGCCCGATTTGAAGTATTTTTGCAATTTTGATGCAATGCATGGTACATAAAATTTTGATGCATGGTTTTTTCATATGCTTCAAACACCCATTGTCCCATGCCCTTTCTTGCCTTATGTTGCCGCGTAGCCCTGCCACCTCAGCTCAAGAGTCCACCTCGGATTTTCCAGAGGATCCACCAGTAGGGAGCATCCACTTCATTCTTCAAGAATCTCTGTCCACTCTTGCACGCAGTTTTGTGTTGCCTGTTCCGTGGCAACAATGGACCACCTCCCACCCACCATGCCCACTCTCCACCGCTCTTCGCCTCTCTCAACTTCATCTTTCTCCTCTGGTTTCCCACAACCACGTTTCCCTCAACCGAAGGCTACCTCTGGACATGTTTTCGTAGGCAGTGCAATCAGAATCGGGTTCCTCTCGAGCTTTCTTGGATCCAAGGTTTGGAAATTCAATCGCGCGAGCGCCGCGGAGATAAATTACGCCAATTCGAGCTCTAGTGAACGAGTCAGATTTGTTCCAGGCCGAGCACAGGTACGCATTCTCTTGATTTTTTGTTTTTTGGGGGAGTGCATTGAAAATGTTATTTGAATTGGAGAAAAGGGTCACTATCACTGGTTTCCGTGAGCTCCAGTGATGAACGGTGTTGAACTTGCATTTGAGGTTGTGGAATTGGCGTTGCTAGAAATGGTCTTTTGTTTTTTTAGAGGAAACCTGGCAGCTGCTGAATGCGAGAGTTTCTTCCTTCGTATGTGCAATAGGAAGCGAATTGTGACTTGAGGAGTACAGGTTTTAGGGTTTAGACACTCGTTTGTAATCAAGCCTGAAATGCAATTCGCTTGTGGGAATTCATTCGGAAGCTCTAAATTTGTAGAACTCTGCAGTTGTTTGCCGTGTAGCTTCGACGTTGTTTTAAGGTGGGAATATATTTCCGTGTGTTTTCAGTGGGCTTTACTATTAGAATGGATAACTTTTTTGGTGGGCCTTGTCCCGATTTTTGGGAGGATTCAAATATGCTAGAATATGTATTATTTCGATATTGCGTGAATAATTTTGGGAATTGATGAAGTTTTGAATGTACCAATCATGAGTTTTGGCTAGATGAATATCGCATCTATGATGTATCTCATGGAAGCAATAGAGTCTGGAAGTTGGTGTCTTTTCTTACAAGTCACATATGGATGACTCTTGCATTGTAAATGGTGAGCTTCTCAAGCCACTAGCAAGGACCCTATGCAAATTGATTACCTACCTCTTAGCTTTGATGTTGCTATAATGTAGAGGTAAATATCTGAGTCGCGTACTTAAATATGACTATCTAGAAGTATATATTGAAATTGAGAATGTATGCCTTCTTAAGAGCTACTATTTAAGGTCATCTTCCAATAAACTTTGAACCCTCATAGCTTTTGCTGACGGTATCCAATTAAGGCATTCTCCATTGCGTTGGAATCCTCTTCGATTTTCTGAACAAGAATACTTTTGTTTTACCCTTCTTATAACTGAAAGTATGCTCAGCACTTTTGAGTGTGACTTTCACCTGCTGTGCTTTCTGTCTTTTTGATTCTGTGGTTTCAAACTTTGGATCTGTAGGCTTCAATGTCGAACGCTTCAGAATCGACCTCTGGCTCGGCGTGGAGCCAGGCTAGGGGCGGTCGACATGTGATTGTATGTGGAGGGGGCGTGATCGGATGCTGCACTGCGTACTATCTTGGAAAGCTCGGGGCACAGGTCAGTTCTGATTTTTCACAAGGACCTCACCTGGCATTTTTGATATGCCCCTCCAGGACTTACATGCCATGTGAAGTTCGCTATTCAACAATCATTGGTTTCTTTATAATACCGGTTTTCAAGTTACCCTTTCTTTCACTTGTCCCCCCAAAGAATGGCCAATGTGTGACGTCCAGAAACTTTGTGTAAAAATCATTTTCGGTGCAGGTGACCGTGGTGGAGAAGACAGAGATTGCGTGTGCAGCGTCAGGCAAGGCCGGCGGGTTCCTGGCGCTGGATTGGTGTGACGGAAGCGCAGTTCAAGGTCTCGCGCGAGCGAGCTTCGCCTTGCATGCGCAGTTGGCCGAGGAGCTCGGCGGCGAGCGCTACGGGTACCGCCGAGTTGGTGCTCTCAGTGTGACCGTGGAGGAGCCACGCAGCCCTCAAGACCGTGTTTCTAAGACTGGCACTCCTGCGTGGATTGATGGCGCCGTTAAAGGTGATGTTTCACATCCATCTGCGTACCACTTATCATGTAACAAAGTTCTCAGTAAAATTGCAGTTAGACCTCTTTAATATGACCTTCTTTAAAACGACACGGGTAGAATAGTTTGTCACAGTCATTGACAATTATTGACAGTGGCACACTTGTTACACATTCAAACTATGTCATAGTCAACTTCACGGAACTTTATGGGACCGAAGTAGTCAGATCAGAGAGATCAAAGTGGTCAGAGTGTAACGTGTGTACATCCAAAATTGCCGCCTTAAATGTTCAGATGGCATTTATTTCAAGTGGCGTTTTGGGTGCACATACCTTAGTGTAGACTGTTTCAAGAAATTTGACAGCTTGATCAAGAAAATATTCCCCATGTTTCATAGGAAAGCCTCCATATGATCAACGCTAAGACAAGATGGCATGATGAGGTGGAGGTTTTATCTTCTGTTTTGTCAATTTTGGCGGTTTTCTTGTCTTTTTTGGGAAGATTTGGATTCAGAACTCTAGACTTGAAATTATTAGTCTAGGGGAACTCTCATGGATATTGTTTGCATGCACAGGAATGAGTTAGTTTTACTAGGTTTCGCCACAAGCACAGAATGAAGGGCAATTTTTGATTTGGAACCTGATTAGTTGCCCTGGTCTATGATCAATGCAACCATAGAGAGACTTCTTAATGAATCATGGGGAAGATTCTCTTGATGACGTTATCTATACGTTATCTCAAGCAATTTATACTACTGAAAACCTATTATGATCTTTCCTATCGATATTTAGATTGTCTGGTTCGTTCGATCTCATGTAGGTTTTGGTGTGCCTTTTTGTTACTTTTGCAGGTAGTCCGTCTACAATAGGTACCCCATCAACTAACGCCCAGGTGCACCCCCAGCTGTTCACTAGGGCAATCTTCTCTGAAGCACAGAAGAAGTACGGAGCTTCGTTGGTGCAAGGAGCAGTGCAGGAGGTGAAAGTGGAGGGCCAGAAAGTGACTGGAGTGGTAGTGGACGGGAAGCTTCTCACTGGCGATGCCGTTGTATTAGCAATGGGGCCCTGGTCCAGCCGCAATCCTCTCATCTCCTCTCTCACCAACATCAGCGGATTGAAAGCTCACAGTATCGTGCTTCTCCCGAAAGATATCGACGCCATTTCAGCGCACACTCTGTTCCTCAAGTAAGTCACAATACGATATCAGCAATCTTAAAATCTCGTATTCGATATTCAGGTGATTTTCTGTCTGCCGAAATGTGATGTTCAAGTGCTCAAAATCATGACTTTCAACTGTTCAGAAGGCATTTTAGTTACCCTCCTGAAACCTCATAAGGCTCGTATACTCGCTAGTAGTAACCTCATAAGCCACATAAACTCCAATTGACTGATTAGTGAACGTGAGGGCAGGTTCTTCTTGGCAAAGAAATGTGGTTGAAACTGAAGCTTCTGTGCAATGTTGGGGGCAGGTACAAGACGAAGGAGGGGAAATCCATGGACCCGGAGATCTACCCTCGCGGTACAGGTGAAGTCTACGTGTGTGGGATGTCGGAGGAAGTGCGGGTGCCAGAAGATGCACTCCAGATTGTTCCCAGAGCTGAGTCCACGGTCATGCTACAACGAGTGGCAGCCACAGTGTCCAGCTATTTGGCCGATGCAGAGCTTTCGGTGGCCCAGGCCTGCTTCTTGCCCTGTTCCGAAGACAATGTGCCCGTGATTGGCAAACTGCCCAACTTGGAAGGCGCGTATGTGGCTACTGGGCATAGTTGTTGGGGTATCCTCAACGCTCCTGCTACTGGGGCTGCTTTGGCGGAGCTCATTGTGGAGGGCGAAGCCAAAACCTGCAGTCTCAAACCTTTTGATCCTTCCAGATTTTCCAAGTTGAGGGCGCGTCGGTAGTAGCTATTTCACTCTTCATCATCGTTTTGTCCAACTTGTATCCACATGTAAAATTATGATTCAGAAAACTTTGCAATCAAATTATTTCTGTATGTAAAAATCATGGCACTTTGAACTATGACTTTGTAAAATAGTGTTTCCAAAATTGCAACGAATTTGAATCTATATGTTGAAATCTGTATGTTAAATGGTGGTTCAGAATTCCACTATGCCACATGTATTGTACACCTATGCCTGCAGCAAGCAACTGTCATTTTGTGAATTCGTCATACTGATTTCCCGTGGCTTTCAACTGTTTATTTAGTGTTCCTCCTATTAGAATGGAACCTTTAAAGTTTTGCTCACCGGATGAGTGTCTGTAAGCTTTCAGAAACGCCTTTCTGAAGGTTTATGCCTTCTGCAACCTTAATCTCGCTTCAACTCTGAAAGCATAATCCTTCCTGTCACCTTATTCTTATTTAAACCCTGCCACCACATTCCTATTTAGCAAGCACGATACCACGCATTTGTTGGATACCACTGGTTGATTAGAAGTTTGATGTAGAGTATGTTTGTTGTTGCCAACCTACACGACCGTTGGATGGATTCACTAAGATGAGGGCCTACTAGACAAAATGAGGATGTTCTTAGACAAAATTTGCAGACCAAGAGAGAGAGGACAGGTGCTCTGAAAGTGGGGCAGAGACCTCAACGCACTTTACCTCTAAAAGTACGAAAGCCAGTGAAGTGCACCTACTTTTGAATCACAAGCTCTCACAGTATTTGAGACCAATAAAACACCCAAACAAAACTAACATGGTACAGTTGAAGAAATACACCAAATTCATTACCATGAGAGACACAAATTTTCAAAGGAGCTGCAATTGCTGAACTCAAAAAATTCGGTACTTCCAAGTCTCAAGAAGCCGGCATGGTACAAAAGCATGGGTTAAGAGAAGGGCCACTCCCAAGACCTTAATGCAGCAAAAGAGTTTTCACTGATTTTCACTCATTTCAACTAGTCTACAGAACTCAGCCGCGGTGATCGCAACGGTATCCTCGACCGCGGAGTATACAGGGGCTTATCGTCATCTCCGCCCGATGAATAAGGATTCGGTGGAAGCACATGGGAATCCCTTCCGTCCACTTTTGGAGTTTGAAACCTGGGAGAGCTCAACTCACTTGCAGGGTTCGTCATCGAAGTCGTGTTTTGTTCAGCATTACCAACTGTCGGTGGTGACGACTCCAATTCTAGTGGTGCTGCCTCTCCTCTTGAAGGTGCCGGCTCTTCCAAAGTTGGTGCGACCTCTCCTCTTGATAGTGCTGGCGCTTCCAAAGTCGGTGCAACCTTTCCCATTGATGGTGCAGGCTCTTCCAAAGTTGGTGCAACCTTTCCCATTGATGATGTAGGCTCTTCCAAACGCGGTGCTGCTTCTCCTGTTGATGGAGCCGATTCTTCCAAACGCGGTGCTGCTTCTCCTGTTGATGGAGCCGATTCTTCCAAACGCGGTGCTGCTTCTCCTATTGATGGTGCCGATTCTTCCAAACGTGGTGCAGCTTCTAGCCTTGATGAGACCTGCTCCTTCCAAAGTGGTGCTGCGGTTACCGTTGCAGTATTTCCAGCCAGAACAGTGCCCTTCACGAGAGTCTTCTTGCGGATAAACTTGCTGCGAATCTTCTGAAGCAGACTATGCTCTCCTCCCTTGTGAGATTTCTGAGTTGTCTCGACTTGAGGCTCTACAACAGGACTGGAGGTAGACATATCAGGACGTTCCGTTGGGCTTTCGACGTTGTAGACCAAGCTCTCCGGAAGCAGAGTATGCTCCCCACCTATGTGAGATTTCTGAGTTTTCTCGATGGGAGGCTCTGTAACAGAAGTGGAGATAGGGATCTCCATCTTCGGAAGTGTTGTTGGGGTTTCGACGATGTAGACCAAGCTCTCCACAACACTCTCGCTCACTCGGAATCCCGGGAAGACAGTGAACGCAATCTCCAAGTTGCCATCATTCTCCTCCCCCTCCGCATCCCCAACTCCAGGCACCACGGGCGCCATGAAGCGTCGCTGAAAGGCATCCCCTCGTGTGGGAACGATGGGGACAATCTTCTGCTCGAACGAACACGCCAATCTCTGCAGCAACCACACCGACACTGCAGCGCCGAGGAAGCTCCTGTAAAATGGAGTGTCAGGGTGGTGTCCCTGTTCCAGCTCCAGGTGGTGACGACAATCTCCTCCGAAGAACGCCTCCGAAGGCACGATCGTCCGAAACTTCTGCACACAGAATTGGGACAGGAAGCTCAACTTGCTCGAATCCTTTGATTCGGTTGATTCGGTTTCCAAGAGAGTCGAAACCGTTTGAGATTTCGTTCTGAACTCCTGGAATTGCGCAAAACAGCGGAGCATGTGATCTTGAATCTCCCACGGCTTCTCCCCTGGATTGGGGATCCCGAAGGACGCATTCTCGAAGTCGGAGAAGAAGTGATGGACGATGTACGCTTCCACTAAGAACTTCAAGGGCACCGTGGGCGAGGAAGACGATGGCAAATGCAAAAGCTGCCGCATCTGGGATTCCATAGCTAGGGTTTCATCTGGATCCCCTGCTTTCATTTGCACCACGAAGTCCTTGGCGAACTCCTTCATCGCGTCGCGGGCTGCGGAGTGGGAAGTGGCGAGGGTCTTGGGCGAGGGTCCGCCATCGTCGTCTCGGTACAAGCCTTGCACCACGCGGTGCTGCTGCAACGGCTTCTCATTTTCCACCTCCAGATCAGAGGCAACGTCAGGGTTGGGCTTGCTGAGCGTCTTGCTCTTGAACCAGCTGCGGTTGTGATCCTTCTTGCCAGCATTCGGATTCTCTTTCATCTGCACGACGTCCGGAATCGGATGCAAGTATATTGGTAAGTTGTAATCTCCGATACTGGACTTGCTTCGCTGGTGAAATCGTTTTCGCCTGCTGTCGGCCCAGATTTCACTAGTCATCTGCAAAACACAAAGATTTTTGCCCTAATTACTCATCTTAGCCTCAACCGACAATTCTGCCATTACCGACAGAGCTGAGCGCACCTGGCCATGGCCATGGATAACGCCCCTGATCGTCTATGAATCGTCTAACGAGGTGCGATTCAAGCACCACACTACGAGTTAAGATAAGTACATAAGGTCCCCAAGCATTGTTCATAACCTCCCAACAGCTGATCTGGATTCTCTACAAAACCTACGAGAGCATCTAATGAGATTCGTTTTCACCGCGAACAATTCGTACACAACCTCAAATCACGTATTCATACCTCCAGGGCGGACGTAGTAGATTGCTAGAGCTAGTTTCCGGATCGGTCCCGTTGTAGACCGCGTGTCCGCACTTCCAAGAGGTCAGAGCTTTCTGATCTAGTCCTCGGATCCCTCACCACAACCAGAAAACACTGCAGCTACTCTCATTTGCCTCTCTCACACTACCAGACCAGATCTATCTTCTCCAAAGCAGGGTTGGCGTGGTTCACCCCAAAATGTCGCAGTAAACTCGCGAATCATAACTTAGTGGCCGACCTGGCACCATCGGTAAACCTCGAAAGTCACGCATATATAGCAGTCGGTGTGCCAAGCGCCAAAGAGGTCCTAGCTGTGAGAATTCTATATTTGGAACATCTCCAGTTCGATCAGCTTCGGATTATCGGGTCTCTGGATGCATCTGGAGTGTACGATAGCCGATACAGAACAATGGAGTCGCCTTCTACTGTACAGTACCGGTACACTATGGTGGTGATGTGTTGTCCATTACCGTTCTAGCCCTGGAAATAGAAGCAATGACACAACATTGTTATTTTATCGAGACCTACAGAGTGTGCACAGCTAGGCCCAGGCTCCCAGCTCAGGAGCCCAGCTCCCGATAAGGGGAACCACAGAATCTGCGGATGGCCCATGTTTCCGGCGCGAGGCAGGCGGCTGTGAGCGATTAGCAGCAGCAGAATCTTTTGGCATATACGCAGGCATTAGCGGTAAACCAGAAATGCAAGTACGTCGACAGTTGAATACAGAAATGCAAATAGAGGGACGACTTCTGTGATTACCTTGACGGTAACGTGATTGCATCAATCGGCTGATTCTGAGCATCGAAGAACAACGCGTGCAACCCGTGTCTGACTAGGAGAAGCCGTCGGTAAGGTTAATCGCCACTTGCACTCTGGTTGCGCTTCGCCAAAGTTACAGTGCCATCACCATCATCCATGTGGGGTCGCAGACAGAAGGCAGACAATCATTAGACCTAACTTATTTGCCAATAGGTGAAGCAACGACAGTGCAATCCTGCAGGGCAGCGGGTTTGGAATGTTCCGTGAAGCTTTTACCAGACCGGGAATTGTAATACTCCTTAAGTGTCGTGACGCTCGTCCCGGTGCGACACCAGCGCGCTGCACTTGAAGGGAGCACCAGACCCATACTATTTGGTGGAGAGGTTGGGTCATGGCATATAACATATCGTTGTTTCCTCCGCATCCGTGGGCAATGACATTACCTGGGTGCGATCGAGAGCAGACCTGCTTCTCACTCATCTGACATCCAGATGCAATCAGCACCCCATGAGCCCTTTTGCATTTGCCCAACACGCAAGAGAACTGGCTTCAAAGCGGTTTCCACTGCTCATGCCACCATCCACAATCAAAATTGCCGATGATCGAAGTTTGACTGTGTGTGCAGCCATGGATTTCACTTGGGCTCGAGGCCAAAAAGCTTTTTGCATCCATAAATTGCTTGCAGGGCTTTGAAAATATCCTTTGAAGAACTTTTGTACTTGAGAAGCCTCCTTAACCCTTGAAGGATGCCGAGTGCCTTTCGAGGTACCGTATCACTAGCCTGTGGAGAAAGCCATCCCCTTTTCGAAGGAGACGAAGATTCTCGAGAGCCAACGATGACCTCCTGATAAGGTCCGCGTAAAGATGTATACACTTATTCCATTTGCGACATTGTTGGATTTCAGCTTCCTCTTCAACAACTGCGTTAGCAGGATGCTGTTGTTTCATCAAGTCTTCAAGCAGATCTGCAACGTCAGCGAGCTTTGATTTCTTTGTTTGGAAATTTCAAGACGGAGACCAGGGATCGGTGTGGGCGAATGAGATAGATGTCTCGACTCTGCCACGGTCACGAATCATGCTCCTTTCTTAACTTCACGGTGAGTGAAGCCTCAAAATCTAAAGCTTGCAAGCTTGCAAAGAACAAAGCTCCAAACGCAGTATCAGAAGATGATTCCAACTTCCATAGAAACTGCTGGTTAAGTTTCATAGATTGTTCTGATAGGCAATTACCAGGCTCCAGATCTGAGATATGGAGTGAGATTCTGCAATGGAATACATCATGTATGAAAATCTCTTGTTACCACGCCAAGAGCATCATCCCTTGTTCTCAGCCAATGCTTCAAGCCATGTTCTGTTTGGATACGAGCTGGTGATGCACGGCCGTAACTTACCTCGCATTCCACTGACTACGACTGCTGCAAGAAATCGTTTGTCATCTGCCGAACCAACCTCCGAAGCGAGGAGTCAAGGTAGCGCAAGGTCCACGTGGCATCGACAAAGAAGAACATTAAAAGAATCCAACCACGTGGAAAACCTAACTAAATTTCAGAAAAAGAAAACGCCATCAACGAAATTCTTCGTATCTTCCGAGTAAACAATGTAGTATCTTCGTACAGAAATTGCACAATGTGCTCGAAACTAACGGTGGTCGCCGTCACCACCCTACTCAAGTCACGGAGGTCACACGACAGAAACCATTCAAGAAACGAGATCTCCGTTCTAAGAATGGCAAAGGCTTTCGGCGAGACCAGAGAACACAACACCTCATCAGTCGAGAGACGCTTAATTTAGGAGACAACTCGAACCACTCGACAACGACTCAACGAGTTCACAACTTGACATCCAGAGATCTTTCGGCGGGATGCACATCGTCCTCTGATTTGCGGCGCCTCAAGTTCAGGACTTCCGACCGTGCGGCCGGAGTCCTTCCATCCACCACAGAAAGGTGTCGTTTCGTCTCAAGCCCAAACCAGCATGAATCAGCGGATGAACAAATTCACAAACAAATCAGCGCCGGACTGACAAACAAATTCACGAAAAAAGTTAGATGGTCGAAGACCACGGTCGAGGCACATTCACTTGGCCCGCGAATTTCGCAACAACAAGCTCGACACAGTCGACCCCCACAACTTAAAAGCCAGGCCAGCATTCGCCATCAACACCACACCAGTCCTTCCCCAGGTTGCCATCGCCTCTCCACGCTTCCAACCCAACAGGTGCTTCACATTGCTGGCGATTCAACTGGCGGTCGCTCTCCAGCCGGAAGCATACACTGCATTGCAACTTCGTGAACGGATTTCCTGGTTCCGCACCATCCCGATCCCCATCGTTCAAGCGGCATCCATCCTCCGCCCCAATTCGACCTCCATGGCGAGTTGCCGAGCCTTCGCAGCCCGACACGACGCGGCCCTGGTGACCCTGGCCGTGCTGGTGGCCATGGCCCTGCTGGTCGCGGGCGCGGACGCGAGGCCGTGGAGCCACAAGCACGGTCACCACCACCGCGGCCGCGCCAGCCCGCCCGCGCCGCCCGGCTTCGACCGGCCCTCGGCCGCTCCGTCTGTGCCCTTCGTCGGCGACGGACCCGCGGCGTCCCCGTTCACGCAAGCCTGGTCGCATCCTGGCTCCGATGAGTCTGTTGCGGACTCGCCCCTGCCGTGCGACGGGTCGCCGAAGGCCGCACCTCCTCATCGGGAGTCCGGGTTCTACTAACGGATCGCGGTGACTCCACCTGCGGCAGGGCTCCCGCATTCCTGCTCCCGACGTGCAATATAGACATATAGCTAGCTCGCGTGTGGTATATATATACATATATACACAGTATGTACGTCCTTGCTCGATCGGGGCATCAATCCTCCGTTCGCCCGGCTTTGATCTCCCACGAACTGATTGGGCTGTGCAGTGAGTGCAGTGCAGTGGTGGAGACGACCTGAGTCCAGAGGCGGGAGCTAGGGCCTTTCAATTTTGCTAAGATATGATCTTGAATTAGCTAGCTAGGAGCTGGCCGGCCTTGCCTTGGCAGCTCAGGCCGCGAAGGCCAGTGCTTCGAATAGGCTGCAGAGTGCTATGCTGCTCCAGAAGTGAAGGGAGGTCATGATATAGCTTAGCTAGCTAGACGGTACGAATGTTAGTACGAGTTCCAGACAGACTGGCTTGGGCCTTGGGTCCGGATCTAATATACCCGTGCATGTGGATTTAATTCGTGCTGTTCTTGTTGATCGCACTTGGCTTGGAATGGTACAAGCTACATACATATGGTTGACTGCTGCATCATTCTGCTTTCCCGGTGTCGCGCGCACTCGATTCCATCCTTGAATTGTCGGACTTCAATGGATTCGGGTCCGCACTGGCAGTTGTGAACGTGAACGTTGGGGCCTTCGTACGTTATCGTAGTTGCTAGGTCAGCTGTCGATCGATGGACATCAAACTTTCTGTGACAGAGCTGGTTGTGTGATCGAGAATGGACATGATAATTGGAATGGAATGGGCTGCAAATTAATATCAAATCCAAGAGCCGCATGCATGCATGCATCTGCCTGGCGTCCGTCGACCCATCCATGCCGGTACCGATGTAGGTCGCTAATGGCGTCCGGACTCTGTAGAATTTGTGCACACGCGTATACATCATGTCCGTTGGGTTGTCCTTCGGATCGAAGGCCCCGGCACGCCGGGCGTACCTGAGTGGGAGGAATCGTTAATTCGTCAGCTGCCTGCTCGTCGCTACGTCCACAGCACTTGGTGAGTGTCGCGACTCTCGTCCCCGGGGTGCGACAGAAGACCCATACTGTTTGGTGGAGAGGTTGGGGCGTGGTATATATGGTATCGCGGTTGCCTTTGTCATCAGGGGCTATGATATCACTTGGGTGCGACCGAGAGCAGACCTGCTTCTCACTCATCTGACCTTCAGATGCAATCAGCACCCCATGAGCCCTTTTGCGCTTGTGCCAAAATTGTAAAAGTAAAAGTAAAAGTTGAGCCAATGTGATGTGTGTTCAGTCACGGGGGTCCCAACCCTAAATTAACCCTTGGAAGACAAAATCATTCCTTTTCATTACCGTGTGAATCATTGTCTTAAAAAATAGCAAAAACGTGTGAATCATTGTCTTAAGAAATAGAAAATCATTGTCTTAAGAAATAGAAAATCATTGTCTTAAAAAATAGCATAAGAGCCCTTTTGCTTTTTGCGCTTGTGCCAAAATTGTAAAAGTAAAAGTAAAAGTTGAGCCAATGTGATGTGTGTTCAGTCACGGGGGTCCCAACCCTAAATTAACCCTTGGAAGACAAAATCATTCCTTTTCATTACCGTGTGAATCATTGTCTTAAAAAATAGCAAAAACGTGTGAATCATTGTCTTAAAAAATAGCAAAAACGTGTGAATCATTGTCTTAAGAAACAGAAAAAATATTCGTACACTCAAATGAGGGTATTAAGGGGACCAAAAATTGGATGTTTGAAACATGATGTAGAGTCCAAACACTTCAATAACTATTGATATACAATACAAACAAGGGAAATATTTAATATGTAATGTTGTCTAATTAGTATGGGTCCCCTTTAAAAACCCTACTCAATGTAGAAGACTTACCTTTTTACAACCAAATTTTAAGAATGAATAGTTGTGCTTTTGGCCTACTAGAAAGATTCCCTTGCCACCCACTGGACGCCTAAAAAATTAACCCTTTGAGGACAAAATCATTCCTTTTCATTACCGTGTGAATCATTGTCTTAAGAAATAGCAAAAGCATTCATTGGAAGTCAAACTAATGTACACTCAAATGAGGGTATTAAGGGGACCAAAAATTGGATTTTTGAAACATGATGTAGAGCCTCCAAACACTTCAATAACTATTGATGTACAATACAAACAAGGGAAATATTTAATATGTAATGTTGTGTAATTAGTATGGGTCCCTTTAAAATCCTATTCAATGTAGAAGACTTCCCTTTTTACAACCAAATTCTAAGGATGAATAGTTGTGCTTTTGGCCTACTAGAAAGATTCCCTTGCCACCCACCCGACGCCAAACGTTCATATCAATGTTCAAGGATTAAAGAGCTTTATGCATCCATTAAATGCTTGTAGGACTTTCAAAATATTCTTCGAAGAGCTTTTGTGCATGAGAAGCTCCCTTAATCCCAAAAGTCCCCCAATCCCTATGGGGACTTGGGATTTCAAGTAGGCTTGTGTGACCTCAATTTTTGACATGATTTTTCAAAAAGAATTTGAAGGTCAAAAATCACATTAGCTCCCTAGTAATATAATCTTCATTTCAATTGGTGCTTGGGAGTAAAAATTAGGCCCACCTTAAATACAAAAAGCAATTTGAGGGGCAACACCAATAAACCATGAGAAATTGAATTTTTTTTAATTTTCAATTTTTTTTCAAAGATTATACTAATATGTACATGTGAAGCTTTGATTCATTCTGCTTGGACTATTGATGAGAAAGTTATGGACAATCTCATTTTTGTGCAATCTAACCATTTTTTTGAAAAAATAACTTGTAGAATTTATATTAGAATAAAATTGTGGAACTTTTAGGTTAAGTTTGTTTGCTAAAACAATCGCACTATTGGGATAATTGTATTGCAATTCCATCTTTAGTTAGAGCTATTAATGAATTAGTTTTTCCTTCAATCTCCTACTTACTTGTACTTAACTCGTTTTTTTATGAATGGAAATCAAGTGTATTTTTTTGAAATATTTTTTCCATGAGTTTCAACTCAATTATTTAATATAAAAAATTTAGAAAATCAAAATCAATAGTGACAAAATTTTAAGTTAACAAGGTTCAAAGCCAAAATATCTAATCAAACAAGTTGCAGAAAAACTTGTTTTCTTCACTACAAATGCAAATATGTTGTATTGAGTATGATGTCTTGTAAATAAAGATCGTAACACACAACAGATTGATGTAGAATGGCCCTGATGTCACTTTATGTGACAATGAGTAAATCCTATGAATACTAATGTATCAATCAATGATAAAAATGTCAAACTATTTGCCGTACCCACAAAAGTAACCTGAGAGAATTTAATAAGAAATATGCAAAATGTGATTACACTAAGCTGCATAAATTACCCAAAGTAAATTAAAAAGTATTCTTGTGAAATCAATTCTTGTAATCCCAAAGGTCAATTAACGAATTAAAATGGAAAACTCTTCTCTGGATGCACTAAAAGAAATCAAAGGAATTAAAAACAAAATATGAAGAATGTGGTTGATGTGAATCCTTGCAAATCCAAATTGTTCAATTTAAAAATTAAAATGGAAAACCATTCTAAATACCTAGTAAAGTAATTCAAAGCAGTTTAAAGAAAAAGAACAAGAATGTGGTTGTACCAACCAACATAGGTAATCTAAAAAGAATAAAAACAAAATGCAAAGAATGTGTTTGATGTAAGTCCTTGCAATCTCCAATGTTCAATTCATCAATAACAATGCTACTTTTACATATCTACTAAAGTAATCCAATTTTTCTTTTTAAAAATAAACCAAATATGGTTGATGTAAATCCCAATAACACCTAATGTTCAATTCAACAAAGTGAAGGACAACTCTTCTACATACCTACTAAATGAACACAAAGGATTTTTTTTCAAGAAAATTAAAAACTTTAGTTGATGTAAATCCCGATTCAATTCTAGTGCTGAATTCAACAATGGAAATGCTTTGGGGTGCACTCCCCCTTTTTTTTGATGTTAGTGTGTGAACAAGACTTTGGACCCCTATACATTTTTTGAATTTTTAATAAAATTAAATGAAAAAATATGAATAGATGTTTCTACTTTGAAAGTTTATGTTTTGAAATATTGATATTTTATTTGTTAATAATAATTAGTTATAAATTTTTGAAGTAAAAAGATACACTGTAGAACTAAAAAAGAACTTTCACTTCCCTATATTATATAGGAAAAAATTGTTTAAAAAATGAACAAAAAATTCTTGAAAATAACTCTATATTAAAAGCTCATTTTGAATTGAATAGTGATGCAATGGTCATGTTCTCTAAAAATATTTGAGTTAAAAAAATATGCCATTTTAGTGCATTTTTAACTTCTTCTGGAAATCATTTCATATTTTATTTGAGTTTGTAATTTTGGAAGTAGAATCCTATAGTCATTAGCAAACAATGCTCAAAATTTGAAGTTAAAATTATAATTTATTAGAAACCACTTGTTTGCACATGGTTTGTTGTAGTAGAACTAAGTACACCCCTCGGGTGGAAATGACAAATCCTTGTACTTGTTTACAAACACTAGAAGAAACCCGCGTTTAACTTGACGGATCTTGTAACATCAAGATGTTACATTGGACGTAATTTTTGACATAAAAACATGAAATTGTAACATGATGCGCAAAAAAATCCGTCAAGTTAAACGCGGGTTTCTTCTAGTGAAAAGTAACCCTAAGCAGTTCATATGAATCTGTGCAATTCCAGTGTTCAATTTACCAATAAAACTCTTCTATATGGCCACCAAAGTATCCCAAAGTAATTTTAAAAACTAAAAGAAGAATGAAATTGTACCAATCCACATAAATAGTTTGAAGGAAATTAAAAAAAACATACAGAAATTGTGATTGATGCAAGTCCTTACAAACTCAGATATTCAATTCATAGATAAAAATGTCAAATCCTTCTATATATTCATTAAAGTAACCAAATATTTTTTTAAACTAAACTATACATGATTGATGTAAATTCCAATAAACCAATTTACTAATTTACTAATTTAAAGGCAAACTCTTCTTTATACCCTCTAAATTAATTCAAAGATTTTTTTAAAATTAAAAAAGATGGTTGCTATAAATCTTGATACAATTCCAATATTGAATTCAACAATTGAAGTGGCAAATCCTTGTCCCTATTTACAAACATAAACTAAAGTTAAATTTTTAAACAATGTTGAATTCACTAAACCGTTTGTTTCCTCGTGACTATTTATCCTAAACCACTTGTTCCACCACGTTCCATCATGACAACAAATTTAATTATTTACAACAATATATTACAACCTTCAAAATTACAGTAGCAAGACAAGAATGAAATTTGTGTCCTTGCCCATCTCTAAGTCCCCGCCCCTACATCCACGACCCACCTCAATTTTCATCCATGCCTATACGTGCATCTTTACACATCCCTAACTTGCATCATGCCCCTCTCCAATTTGGATCCGAGTATGGATACATATGTGGGCATGGACAAACATACGGGTGTGGACAAAAATACACCCTAACACCATACTATCAACCATATATCTAATATTGTAGTTTTTTTTACCTTATCAAAAGTCAATTGCATGTTGACTACATCATACAATTGGTACCTCTACTAGACAAATGAGTAGGTGGACAATTTGGGTAGTGTGACAATTCTTCTCTATAAGAGCCAAAGGCCCAAATTTGTTCTAATCTCAAGGGGTGCACTTAGTTCTACTATAACAAACCATGTGTAAACAAGTGGTTTTCAATAAACTATAATTTTTACTTCAAATTTTGAGCATTGTTTATGTAGATAAACTTGGGTTCTTAATTAAAAAATTAATACCCAAGTAATAGTTGAAAGTTCGTTCCTAGGGAGGCTAATATAATAGGACTACTTCTATTTTGAATTCTTAATAGGTCATTGCAATTGTAGAATATAAAGGAAAAGTTCTTTAACCACGTATACAAATGTTTTTCCTCACGCGATAATGTCTAATTACTAGATTTTTCACTTCACTCTTAAAGGCCACAAGGGTAAGAGGTTCTTTCCAAATTGGATCTTTATATTAATTCTTTAAATTTTATATTCTTCTCTTCTTTAAATTCTTTTCTTTTTCGTTATTTTTATTTGATCCTTCTTTTCCAAATCGGCTTCTGCTCCAAGCGAACACCACAACCAAGTTACAGTACTATTAAATCAGCTTCACGATACCAACTTCGTACTTTAATCAATCTCCAATTGTAATCACTGATTAAACCAATTTTGGTTTAGGTTCGGTGGAGGTTCAGTTGGTCGTCTTTTCTATTGCTAGGGTTTGGATTCTGTTGTGTAGGGTCTTTGCTATTGCGTCTCTCCCGCGCGCAGTTGTATTTCCTAGTTGCTATCGCGTCTCTTCCGCGCGCATTTGTATTTCTGTGTTGCTATCACGTCTCTATCTTGTACGCATTTGTATTTCCTTCTTACTTGTGCGTTCCTCATTTTTGTCACAATTGTTGTTTCTCATGTTTGTGCAGAGCTATGAGAGCAAATAATTGAGTTTCTACTTCAATTCCGGTGCAGTGCTTCTGGAAACCTCGTTCAGGTTCTTCCGCTATAGCTGCATTCTCCAAAGTTGGTGGCAAAGCTGGTCATTGCGAGGTACGTTCTCCAAACTCGAAGCAAGCTATTGGTTTAGGGTTTAGGTCTTCTCAGGTTGATGCGAGCTGCTTCCTTTCTTTGCATCTTTGAAGTTTGGTGCGAGTTGGTTGTTTTCTAGAATTGCACAAAAAACATGTATATCTTGCACTATAGTTTGGTTGCTTTTATCTACGTTGACGTTTGTTTGGTGTGATTTTGTGTTTATTTCAAAAAAGTTGTATGTGTAGTGGCAGGATTTATTTTTTGGTTTGCGTGCCTTCATTAATCTCACTTTTTTGAAGGAATTCAATCTTGAGGACTCTCATTTTCAATAGCTATGCAATTGATTCTGCTGCGTTTGTTTCAAATTGGATTAAGATCATAAGAGCACTATAAATTACATTTTACGTATCTTATCAGCTTTCATTGAATTCCATGTCACTTCTATTTTTGTGTTCAGTATTCGAGATTGAAGACCAATGCAATTATACTTCATTTGCAGCTGCGAGGGATTTCAAGTTCCTCGAGTTGAAACAAACAAAGTAATCTTGTTATTCTGGACTAAAGAAGCAGAGTATTGAACAGGCAATTAGCTAAGGTAATCACTACATCCCAATTGATTGCAATGCCAAGCATTTTTGAACAAACTGAAACCATGCAAACATAGAAGAATTTGTTAAAACAAGGACACCCTATAACCGCGCAATGCTGACGCTATTAGCAGGGTTCAGAGCGGTCGCTCTGAACCTCCATGTCCATAATGAACGTGGTCACAATTTAGAGCGACTGATCTGAACCTCTCTGTGGCTGAAATTAGAGCTATAGGTTCAGGGCGGTTGCTATGAACCGTGATGACATTCATTACGGACATAAAGGTTCAAAGCGATCGCTCTGAACTTGCAGCTCTGATTTCAGCCACAGAGAGGTTCAGAGCAGTCGCTCTGAACTTCCAGGTCCATAATGAGTGTGGTCATGATTCAGAGCGACCGCTCTAAACCTATATCTCTGTTTTCAACCATAAAGAGGTTCTGAGCAATCGCTCTGAATCGTGACCACGCTCATTATCAACTTGGAGGTTCAGAGTGACCTCTCTGAAACCTACCAATCGTCAAAACGAGAGTAGCAGGTTCAGAGTGGTCGCTCTGAACCTCCAGGTCGGTAATGAGTGTGGTCACGATTTAGAGCAACCGCTCTGGACCTTCAAGTTGGAAGTCAGTGTCTAGGTACAAAGCATTTGCGCTGAACCTCCATGTCGGCAATGAGCGTCGTCACGTTTTAGAACGACTGCTCTGAACCTCCCTATGCTACAGGTTCAGAGCGGTCGCTCTGAACTATGCACGATGTGCATGATACTTATTAGATGCAGACGCTCCATTCATGGTTCAGAGTGACCGCTCTGATCTTGTATCTCCGCTTTCAGCCATAGGGAGGTTCAGAGCAGTTGCTCTGAACCAATTTGGCATGGCTCACTGAAGTAAGGCTCCTTTATGATAGCAGCTCCACGTAGATTGGGTACGGTTGAGAACAGTATGTCTGAATGATGAATAGAATGTTTCATCTGGGAAGACTACAAAGAATAGAGTAGATAGAGTGTAGCAATAGAGTCGAAATCCTTAGTTTTGATCGATTGCTGCGATCTTTTCACATTGTTCTATAGGATTCAGAGCAATTGTTCTGAACTTTAATAAAAGCCTAAGTAAATAGAAAAAAACCTTGCCTAAACACTAGCTAATATGCAAGGTCAATAGAACAGATCCGTTGATGAACAACCCGTTCTAAACATCTACACTAAATTCAAAGTGGACCCAAATTAGTTTAGAGCGGTCGCTCTGAACTAATTGAAGGGATGTTTTGCCATCAATATGGGGCCGTTGAGAGATAGCAATTTTAAGCGGTCAGTATGATTTTGAGTGTCCGGTCTGATTTGATTCTTGTGGACAGTGACATGGAGTCCTTCCTCGAGAGCAAGCCACCTCTTACAAGCTACATTAAACAAATACCGCCTAAGCGGCTAATGGAGTCGTGGAAGGCGCACGTTGAAGGGAAAATTTTGTTCGCCTTCATTGCAACAAAGGCATTGTGGACCGTGGAAATGAGTTACCTTCACGGCTCCCCGGTGTTTAGTTTAGAGTTGGGATTTACAAAATAGGGAGGGCCTAGATGGAAATCCTTTAAGAACTTGGTAGTCATTAACATTACTGTGATGTGAGAGGCCGTTCTCATTGACGTAGTGAATTCGTACAACAATGCTTTGGGAGTCGTCGTCATCCGCATAGAGGACGAGATGATTTTTTGCCATGAGTGCCTCATCAAAAATTATGACCGGATTTCGCATATGTTCCAAATCCTCATGCTAGACATACAAGCTAGGTGCAAAGCGCATGCTTGGAACTTCGTGGAGACCGCACGAGTCGTAAGCACGTACCTCACTAATGCAACCACCTTGTACGTGTCGTCGTTGACTGTTGGTAACGCATCACAGGAAAAAGGGAACGCCGACATGGATGCGCAAGGATGGGCCCAAAAGAAAAAAACAGTCACGTCCACTTCTAGCCTTACCACCCATGTCCGGCCTCAAGCAGCGTCAATTCTGGCAGGGTCCATTGCCATGGCGACTCCTCATACGTCGACAGTAGCTATGTGGTTTGCTCCCGTGATGGTTGTTCCACAAACTACTCCATCCCGGTCCCCTCCTTTCCGGCCCATTCAACCTAGCACGGTAGTAGTAAAATGTGTCAGGCCCACGGCACGGGACAAGCAAAAGACAATGAAGAGGAAGTCGGCACCCGTTGCCACCGGTGCCCACTCAGCTTCACAAGATGAAGGCATGTCCCATTTTCGTAGGACACGATGCACCTTGAATGACATAGAGGAGGGTGAAGGTGCCCCAAGCTCATCCACTCAGAGCACCGTCCCAGAGTCTACCGACTTATCTGAAGAGGAGGCACAGAAGGTGGCATTCAAGAAGGTGAATGGCCATTGGGTACACAACCTGGTGACCTTGCCGTTCGATGAGAAAGCTGTTCCGGATAAGCTGTTTGTGGACTTGGAGATCAAGAAGGAGTCCAAGCGTAGCGAAGAAGAGGAAGCCCGAAAACACCTCAAGGCCAAAGCAGTGGCGAATAAGAAGTTCAAGGAGTTGTCCGCCTACATGTACATATTCAGGTGGGGCAACTTCTTTGAGCTGGACCTTGAGGACATGACAAGTGCCGACAAGATGTCCGGCATGACCTTCAAGCCATTGGAGAAGAAGGGTGTCCTAGCCATCCTCGACCGCATGGTGAAGGTCAACTTCACCAAGCAAATCTTGACCGTCATGCTGGACACGCCAGAGAGGCCTACCTGCTGGGTTGATTGCATCAATGCCTTCCCGTTGAAAATTATCAACGGCCAACACACGTGGAAGGTTGCTACCGAAATCATTTCAAGGACAACATCCATCGACGATGAGGCGGTCAAGAAGTGGGTGCAGAAGTGGACTTGTGAAATTGTTTGGTCCAAGAACAAGGACCACTTGCACGCACTGTCTTGCAAGTGCAATGACGAGAACATCACCGACCCGTACTTGTCGTCGCTCCCTGCCACGATCCACCATTACCGATATTTGTGGAACAACGTACAGAAACCAATCCAATTCCAGAAGAACACGAGGCAGGTGGACCAAGGAGACGACTTCAAGGCCTTCGAGGTATATCTCCTCCACTTGGTCAGTTTAGACCGCCCGGTTTGAACTGTACCACAATCAATATAGCCAAAATTACATTCATGTTGTTCCAATATTCTGGACAATGGCGCAACCGAGTCACTTTGTCCCACTATAATGGAATGAATCCAAGCCAATTCAGAGCGACCGCTCTGAACCTTCATACCATATACTTAGGTCCTGTCTATGAAATCCATTCAAATAACCTCAGAGCGGGCGGTCTGATGCAAATTCTCCGAGTTGTGATTCTCTAATCCATTCCATGGATGTGTAGGATTTCCGAGACAAGACGGAACAGAGCTTCGAGTCCACTGGCCTCTAGAAGCCACTATCTGGGAACCGAAGTACGTACGACCTAGATAGGATGGAGGAGCAGAAAATCATTATGGCCTTCGAGGAAACATGGTCAGCTTGGGTGAAGGTCTTTGAGGCTCACAAGCAAGGCACTTTGCACGACACGGACACAGGCAGTCCATTCAATGAAGCGGTGAGCAAGGACAGGAACGCCAAGGTGTACAAGTTCCAACCCATCATGAATAATATGATGAAGGCTTTGCTCGGAATGGAAGATGACGTTGTCGGTGAGCTGGCCAAAAAAATCTTGGACGTACCGCCCAAGGTGTACCTCAACAAGAGATCCACGGCGTGGACGTCGGACATTCCTTTTCTCATGTGGTGCACAAACAAGAAGCACAAGATGCAAGTGGCAAAGGAGATTGTCAACAAGGCCGACATCTTCAGTATCGAGGAGGCCAAAGGTATATTCCCTGAGTTGAGAGACATGAATGTCAAGGCTTGACGAAATCTGAAGACCGCGTTGTGCATCAATGGCTTCCACATGTGGCACTTCATAAGTCTTGGTTTGGATTGGATGAAGTCCCAGTGTCGGTCAGGGAGGATGATGGAGAAGTCCAAAAAGCCATTCCTGGCGGCGTTGGATCAGGTCGTGCGAAATGCCGATCGATGTGAGAAGGTTAGGAAGTGTTCTCGAGCCACCGTCTGCCGCTGGATACGAAGCAAGAAGCACTTTGACCCATAGTTGTACGTGCATAGGAATGGAGTATGGACACCATATTGGTTAGAAACTGGAGCCGCAAAGACGAAGTATTGCGAGGTCGGTATCATTGACTTCCGACAATTTCCGAAGGTTGATGGCATGGGGGTCACTTCCGGGCACACAAAAATCATGGAGGAAGTGAGCAAGGTCTCCAATTCTAGCATGTCTAGGACCGTGCACATGTGGATGTTCATCTTCAACTCGAAACAGGCGGCTGCGGTGAACAGATTGGAGACGGAGCTCTTTCCGTCCTATATACTTAGGTGGAAATGTGACTACGTGATCTGCAAGGGCGAGCCGACCTTCAAAGAGAGGAACAGGGACAAGGTCATGTACTTGCAGCAGAGTACTAAGAACTTCATCAATTCCAAGCTGGTGGACGCTCAGGGCAAGGTGCCAAAATTGTCCAGGGACGAGGACAACGACCTCATAGCCACGGACGCCATGTATAAGACTTGGGAGGTCTGCCAACATGATTTCCCTCGGATCCTATCCAAGCGCGAGCTTTAATACGACGTGTACCTGCGCTTCATCGACAAGTTCTGCAGGGGTCAAGGGACGGTCATGCTCATCTTTGCTGGAGTGAAAGCAGTTTCAGCATGCATAGTAATGATTTCACTACTCACGTTTTTTTTCCTTGCAGAGGCTATATGGTCTAGAAGATTAGATATTGCACTTTTACGTTTTGTCCTTGGACTAACAATGTGTCCTCTGCAGATGTTGTGTCACAGTTCCATCTCCTTCATGATCTCCACCAAGAAAGTCCTTCTCCTCCATTCTGTGCATCAGCGGATTGGTGCGGAAATGTAGACTCATGTCTTCGTGTCGGGTACACCCTCAAGTATGACTACGATAGGTAGTCCCCAACGTAGAGATGTCGCCTGAGTATAGAGGAGGAGCTTGCACCAACCACAGAGGAAGCCATGTCGGACGAGGCATTGGACATCGTTGATGCCGGGCATGTAGACGCGGAGCCACTTTGTCGAGGATGAAGAAGTTGACAAAGGGGAAGAAGAGGACGAAGAAGAAGAGGAAAGGGAGGATAGGGAAGACCTACTCAAGCAAAGGGGAGAAAATCTTCAACAAGGGGGGTCAATATTAGAGGAAGTGGAGGGACTCGAAAATGATGAAGACAAGGATGAAGAAGATGACCTAGATGAAGACGTATTAGATGCTCGAACGCTGGACCGTGACGAAGAAGAAAGCGGCTCTGAAATCATAGGGGAATCATCACAGAATCGTATGGAGAACGAGGCAACAGTACAGTCTGAGGAGGCTGCCATGAGATGACTACTACAGCCATTGTTGAGAAGTCATTTATAACCTCATTTTTTAGTGGTAATATAGAAGTGCAATTATTAGTCTTCGGAATTTTGTTATGAAAAGGGAAGGTCTTTGATAATAGTTTGGCTTCCAATGAGTGTTTTGCATTTTTTTAAGCCAATGATTCCTACAACATCCAAGGGGATGATTTTCATAGTTGCTAATCTATCCTTTAACCCTTTAGTCCTTCACTGCCCAAGAGGACCAAAATTGCCCTCACATAGAGTGAATGTCCAATTCAAAGTGCTATAACTTTTGCATTCACTATCCGAATTCAATAAAACTTGTTAGAAAATTTGTGCCTTGTCTTTTAGTTTGGATAGTAAATATTTCAAATCAATATAAGATGTACTGATTTTTTGGAAGCCATTCAAAGCTCACAAGTTCAATTAAAGTTCACCAAACTACATTTTGATAGCTACAACTTTGGGGGTTTGTATCTCCTTCATTAGTTTTTTTTTGCCCGAGTTGTTTTCAATATAAAAATTTTGGATTATGTTTCTCTTCCAATTTATTTTTTGTTGTAAAATTTTCATGTCAATCCAAGTTGTTTTGAATGTTCGGGAGCAATTCAAAGTTCAAAATTTGGACATTTTTGGATTACAGTAAAACTTTGGTGGCCTATTTCTTCTTCATACAATGTCATTTCTAATAAATGTTTTTGAAAAGGTTGTACATATAAATCTTGTTTATGTGGTTAAATTTCATATCAATCTAAGTAGTTATGAGTTACTTAGAATCATTTTAGTAAAAGGAGGTTCAACCTTAGATGTGTTTTTTGCAACTTTTCTTGTTATTTTTTGACATTTCAAATTGTAAGCACAATGAATCAATTGAAGTATATTTTCTTTCACCACTACTAGAAAATTTTGTTTTTCTGTTGTTTTGGTCGCGTTGATCCGGTCAAAATTTGACAGAAATCTATTGAAATCAACAGATTTCTGTCAAATTTTGACCGGATCAACGCGACCAAAACAACAGAAAAACAAAATTTTCTAGTAGTGCACTAATGTGTTTGTATGCTAGTTTTAAAGCACTTTATAGTTTAAATTTTTTCATTTGATTAGGTTTAGAAATTGAGTTTCACCTCTAAATGTATTGCTAGGAAAATTTTAGCATCTTTTTTCAATACTAAAACATTATAATCTTGCAATCTATGTGGCCAATTGACTCTAGATTTGATTCAAGTTATTTACAACAAGTACACTACAAAATTGTATGATTGAGATTTCTACACCTTAGTGATATTTTGGGCTATAACACTTCAAATGCAATGATGTTTTAAACCCCCCAAAGCCCTAGGCCTTGAAGGGTTTTATAAAATTATAGTGTCCCCATATTATGGAAATTATCATGCCTCTTCTAATCCAATGAGAACCTCTCATCATTACTCAAATAACATCTGGTTAAAAAATCAAATATGATTGAGCAACAACTCGCATTTTCCATTCCCTTAATTGTCAACAAGAACGTTTTGTGTCCTCGTTTGATAGATGACAAAGAATCTTTCAAGTAGGACAAAAGTGTAACTATTCATCCTCAAAATTTTGTTGTGAAAAGAGGAGGTCTTCTATAGTAGTTTGACTTCCAATGAGTGTTTTTGCATTTTTGCTTAAGCCAAAAATTCACATGGTACTAAAATGAATGATTTTCATGGTCACCAGTCTATCTTCTAACCCTTAAAGGATGGACTGGTGACCATGGAAATCACCCATTTAGTACTGTGTGAATCTTTGGCTTAAGCAAAAATGCAAAAATACTCATTGGAAGTCAAACTACTATAGATGACCTTCCCTATTTACACAAAATTTGGAGGATGAATAGCTGTACTTCTATTTTGCATCAAGAGATTCTTTGTC
The DNA here is from genome assembly GCA_950106755.1 of Climacium dendroides. Lineage (NCBI taxonomy): Eukaryota > Viridiplantae > Streptophyta > Bryopsida > Hypnales > Climaciaceae > Climacium > Climacium dendroides. The sequence continues at coordinate 23,885,220 of OX467087.1, read as the reverse complement.
ATTCATTGATTGAAAAATGGCGACGTCATTTATGGATTATCCCCTAAATGCTTGAAGTACCAAATTCTGTTAAATAAAACCTAACCAATTTTTATTTTTAGTAGTTTGTATTTTTGACAAATTCTTTTAGAAGTCTAGTTTTAGCATCAAAAATCTGATTTTGAAAATGAATGATTATGAATTTTCTATTCATGTTTTTGTGCAAGGGTGTCCATTGCAATCTTCACTCTCCATAGTGTTGAGGGCTCTTGGAAATGAGCCTCAAATACACTAGACCTTGGTGAAAAAATCACATTAGAAATTCATTTAAAAACATTGTAGAGTAAATTTTGAGAAGCCATAAATTGATTGGAGTTATACATGTTAGGCCCTTCGACCTCATATTTTTTTTGGTGACCAATTTTTTAGATTTGACATGCAAAAAGAGAGCTACAAGATTTTCATAGTTTTAACACCCTCATGATCAAACATTATAATCTTTCAAGTTATAAGTTATATTGTTGGGCTTTTTTTTTCCTATGTGATCTCTAACATGTCTAGTTTAAATTTGTACGGTTACAATTCAAAAAAATTGATACAACTTATCAAAATGTTGTTTTTTTGTTCAATTTAGAACAAATTCATAGGATCTCAAAATTGGACATTACATTTTGGGGGTTAAGGGTTAATACTCCCTTTCTTTTTGAATAATACCAATATTTATTTTGTCCATAAAAACACAAAGAAAACACAGATGGTATCAATGTCTGGGAAGAATTGGCGGCTAGTTCAAAGTTAGCCCATGGAATTGGGAAAAAACCCAGTTGCAATTTGAAAACATAGGCAAAAAAACTGGTGCAAAAACCTGAAAATTTTCTATTTGGAATGAGAAATAGAGAAAATAACCGGCTCAATTTGGGAATTGAAGGAAAATTGCCGGTAAAAGTCAAAAAAAACTTCCCGAACAGGAAGCATGAAACAGAGGGAGCAAGGTCAAGGCTCCTCCCACACGAGCTCGGAAAGAGTGGGATTGGTCCCTGACAACACATCATGACGTCACCTGGATGACGTCATAATCTGATCCTTTCTCCACGTGCGAATTGGTGAGGCAGGACGTTAAATCATGCCATCAAAGGTGGGCCAAGCAGGGTAAAATTTGTGTTGTAGGGATAAAAGTAAAAAAGAAGACCCTATTTTGAGCCATGTCTAGAGTACGTTGTAGACTTCACCTAGTTAATTTGGGGTCTCTGATTGCAAATATGAATTCAGAATTTGCAAAAAAAATTCATATGTGGCAAATAAAAAATTCCTGCGTTTTTCCCAGGTTAAATCCACCTCACCAGGCCCACCTTCGATGGCACGATTTAACGTCTTGCATTGGTGAGCAGTAAATCTACAGCCTAGCTATAGGTTTAGGGTTGTGAAGTCCACTTGTTGATTTCTGGAAGAACCGGCGGCTATGGGAGGCAATCCATTCTGGCTAGTTATCCATTCTGGCAACGTAGGCCGCTCTCTTTAGAGATGAGAAGTGAAGGCGAAAACAATTCGGGCATTTCAAATTGTCCAGTAGATGGCTTTGAATTGGAACCTTCATTGTGGGGAAATGGACTTTTGATTACATCAGAGGATGATTAGATTTGGTTTATACATCTTCACTGGATGGTTTAAGAGTCACAATGAGTTTTTTCTTAACTAAGTGGATAGGTGTTTATTAATATTATTCAAAATAAGAATTGGTAGTCCAACTACCTTCTTACAAGCATTAAAAAATCTGAAATAATGTATGATTCAATCATTCATTTCAGTTTTAGAAATGGTCACATTTAGAAACCATCTCTATGACTTTTTACATGTTGCAATGCTAGTTTTTCAACAAAGCCTGATTTTTTTCCAAACTAAGTACGTGTCGTTTTACAAGGCCTACAAATCACAATTAGGTCCCTATGCTAGATTTCCTTTGAAAATTCATAAATAACTCACAAATGCTCCAAAAATTATGAAACGACTTGGAATAGATTCCTCATCTATTTTTCTTTAACTGGAAAATGAGTTAAAAATATTCACATATGGGGAAATACATGAAAATGGCAGACCAACCCTTAAAATGAGCGGCCTCTTACCCTGTGGTAGAACCACCCATAACTAACCCATAATTGACCAAACAAGCAATTGTAGACATGATGTGGAGTAAGGTAAAACAACCCATTGTGGTTAGAATTTGGAGTTTGGCCTCACACTATTGTTGAAATTTTTTCAATTTTTTTCCCACTTATAGTGAAGGCCCCCATAACTGATCAAATAAGGAATTGGGGATATAATGAGGAGTAGTGGAAGGTGAAGTAAATATTGCACAAGGTGCAGTAACATGAATGATGGAGATTGCAAAAAGTTTGGTAATTTTTGCATTGAAAGTGAAATTACTATGATTTTTGAAAGGCCAAAGTTGTTGTCAACCCATGGCCAATGTTCAAAGTCATCCAAAGTTGCTCACTAATAGATTGGAGGATATTTATAGTGGCACAAAAAATAAGGCATGCTATAATTCTTGCAACAGCCAATCAAACAAGGAAGCTTCTTGTAATCTTTAAAATATTAAAAAAATAGAAATGAATCCCAGCCTCTCCAAATTTAACACATCCTATTGATTGCTCATGGGGGTTTGGTTAGGAATGGATACCTCTACTATAAAGACAAATGTGAGAAACAACAAGTGCAATTAAAATTATATTTTTTTGACAAAGTATGAATTTGCTAGAAATTTTTTAAGTGTCTAGTGCATCATTGCCCAAAAGAGTTTGTAGACTACCCTACAACCAACAAAATCTGAATCCATAATGCTCATCTCACTATCTAATGCAATCTCAATATTTTTTAACATGGAAGGCCTCAAAAGTCAATTCTTCCAACGAATTTCATGCTGAAAAGTTGGAAGTTCCTAATGAAGTCATTGTTTACTCCATTATTGTCAAATAAGACATTGATATTGTGGCATGAATCTAACATGTTGAAAAAACCACAATGGGATCATTTCCTAGGTGACCACTATAGGTCATTTGCCTGCAATGGATTGTTTTACCTTTTACTGCTTTTAGTAATAAAGGAAATACTTTCACAAGTGTAGAGATAGAAATGAGGAGGATTGCCAAAATTTGGTAGTTTTATCACTTGAATTGAAATTACTATGAATTTTGGAAGGCAAAAGTTAGTCTAGACTCAAGTCTAATATAAAAACTATTCCAAAACGGCAAAACTACTCATTTAAGAGACTACTTCTTGTTTATTTTGGCACTCCAAACCAAGCGGATGTGTCATGAAAAGAATGGAGGAATTGATGGTTGGAAATCAAGAACTCATGTTTGGAAGTTAGTCCCAGCATCTGTTGAATTTCAGCCCCCCCTATTGATTGTTGGTGGGTCTGTGGTTGGTGATGGGTGGTTCTACTACAAATTGTGGTACAAGTCTTAATGTAGTTGTGAAGTGTTATGATTGGCTACAAGACTCTCAATATTACAACCACCTCTAGCTGGATTTTGGAACGAGCCCTTGGTTGGAAGTAGGAAGGTCTCTATGACGAGTATGGGTCTAATAGAATCTATAGCTAAAAAATTTGTAATAATTATGTTTTGAAAAATGAAGTTCTAAAAAATTATGGAAACCTTTTGAAGTCTGTTTTTTTACACAAGAAAAATTCTCTAATGAAGAAACCTGCCCTATAGATATGCGTATTTGCTTAAGTGGTTAGAAATGGGTTGCCTTAGTCCCTTAAGCTTAGTCAAGGATGGCTATCCTGCAATGCCAATTGCCAATTCAAAATCAAGACTTTAAATAAACTAATTAGTTGTATTTCAAAAGAAAAAGAAATTTCAAGTAATAGAATCCAAAATAATTGAAACATGTTGTGAAAAATAGATTGACCATGGAAGGATGCAACAACCATGACCAAGATAGTCATTAGCAAATACTCCCGATTATTGGATCAATACTAGGTGCATTCTTCTATTTTTGTAGTTAATAATGAAGTCATTCATTGGACCTTTTAGGTCTACAACTTCCTTATAAGGTTTAGGTAATTGCACTTGATTTATGACCCCTTTCTAAAGTCAACCTTTGATGATTCTTGTCTAGAATGAATTGCCCCCATTCATGACAACATTTGGTTCCTTTTATATACGTCTATTATTAGCATTTAGAAATCCATGGTGTGTTCATATAGTATTCACAAAATGCTAAAGAAAAAAAAATCTAAAATATACTTTAGATACGACTTTGGATTTCTAACAAGATCAAACAAAAAATTACTTAGGAAATAATATTCTAGGAATTGAATGCTTGATTGCTCATTTGGATGCAATTAGGTGTACTAAGTACCGTGTTAAATACCTTAATAGAAAGGAACAACATTCATTGGCTAATTTGTTTCTATTTCTCCATTTTCAAGGTACAATATGTTTTGAAATAATTATTTTTTAATATTTTGTTTCCTTAACCCCAAAGTGACATTCGATATCCAAGGTTCAAAGACATCATTGCTTTTGAAGCTCTATAGGTCTAGATATCTTCAAGTTATACAAATCTCAACCGTACAATCTTGTAGTGTATATGTTTTAAATGATATGTACAAAATTTGAAGTCATTTGGCCATATAAATTGCAAGATCATAATGTTTTAGTGTCAAAAATAGATGCTAAAATTTTCCCAAAAACACATTTGGAGGTGAAATTTGTTTTCTAAACCTACTCAAATGAAAAAACTTTAAGCTACAAAATGATTCAAAACTAGTATACAAACACATTGGTGAATTTTTTTCATTCAATCGACTCATTGTGTCTGAAAAACAGCTTTGAAATGTCAAAAAACAACAAGAAAAATTGCAAAAACACATCTAAGGCTAAATTTCCTACTACTAGAATGCTTCTCACTCACTCATTACTTCTTGGATTGACATGAGATTTTTGCTTCATAAACTTGACTAGTATGTGCAACTTTTCCAAAAAAATTAATGAAAATGGACTTTGTATGAAGAAGAAATAGGCCGCCAAAGTTCACTCTGCTCCCAAAATGCCAGGATGTTGAACTTCGAATTGCTCCCAAACATTCACAACAACTTGGATTGACATGAAAATTTTACCACAATAACTAGACTTCAAGGGGAACAAAATCCAACAAATTGTATTGAAAATGAATGTTTTACTAATGAGATCCAAGCCCCCTAAGTTGCAACCCTAAATGCAATTTGGTGAATTCAAATTGAAGCTGTGAACTTCAATTGGCCCCCCAAAACTCAGTACATCTTGAGTTGATCTAAAATATTTGCCATACAAACTAGAGGGGAGAACACAACTTTCCAAACAAGTTTTTATTGAATTTGGACCTTGGATGCAAAAGTTACAACACTTTGAACTGGACTTCAAATTGTGTGAAGACACTTTTTGTCCTCTTTGTCATTTTGGCGTTAAAATCACAGTGTAAGCAATTATTAGACTTGTAGGTGTTTTTTCAAACTAATTGAGGGATGAAATAATTTATTTTTCAACAAAGTTTTGGATGAGTAGAAAATCATTGGCCCTTCATTTGGAGCTTAACCCTAGAAAGATGTAGCCCAATCACTAAGGTAAGGTGAAGGCACCTATTTCTAATTAATGCCCTATCAGCAATCAATAGGGTGTAGTATTTCCAGCCAAAGTTGGAACAAATTTCCAAATGAAGCTTGGAATGTGCTTTTTTCTTCTTTTCAAGGTTTGAACTATAGCGTTTATGACACATGTCCCAAAGTAATGAGCAAGAAAATAAGAAGCAATAAACAAGAAAGTAGTTCTTGAATGATCAAAGTTAAAAGAGTTTAGACATTGGCTATGGGTCCGGAGCACTTTTTACCTCCCAAAATTCATAGTAATTTCATTGCCTCCTAAATTCATAGCAATAAAGTTACCAAAACTTTTGCAAAATCTTTGTCATTTCTATCAATGCAACTTTAAAAATATTTGCTTTGCCTTGCACTACTCCAGATCATATCCATAATTGCTTCTTCACCTTATTCTGCCAGAAATGATCAGATTCACAGATGAATAAGTGCATTCATCACTTTCAGTTGTTTCTACACCTTTCTTGAAAGTAATTCCTCAGGCACTTTGAATCCTCGGTGCAGCCTTCGAGAGTCAGCACGATACTGTCATGCCGTCGTCATGTGGGTGCTGTAAGCTTGTACATTGCTGCTGAATTGCTGCTTCACCGAGAAGTAAAATTCAAGTGTACTGTACTGAACAGTGCATGCAGTGCAGTTCAATCTTGAGTCTGCCCAGATCGAGTCTTTTGTTACTTGATACACCATGACCCAAGTCTTCGACACACGAGGAATTGCCAACGCCACACTCTTCCTGTTGTTTCTCATTCACTAGCACTTGCGAAATCTGTAGCGGGCCTGTTGAAACAACATCAGATGAACAACTTTGGATCAGAATGTTCATTTGAAATTGGACATCATTCAATTCAATCTCTTTTTTCAACTGACGGGGTTTTATGATATTACTAATGATTGACAGCTCCCGTTGAAGTGCACACATCGATCTCCTCATCTCTTCCTTTGTGCGTGTAAAGGTGAGATCATCTCATATTTCCTCTGTTGGACGGGTGCGCACTCAGTCGATCTATCATTCAGGACTCCCTTCTTAAATGCAACCTGTCATCGTCTGTTTCACCTTGTGAATTGAAGTGATGACGTATAGTGATAAGCATTTCTCTTTTCATTTGTAACAAATTGAATTGGGTTTGGAGAAAATGGCTTGCAACCGCAGGTGGAAGCTTGCCTCCAGTCGATCACTAGTGTGGTGTGGTAACCAGCCATGGGTTGGATTGATGCAACTGCAGAAAAGGAGACAAAGATGGTGGAAGCGGTGGAAATGGACTCCGGGCAGAAGAGGCTCCAGGAGCTGGGGTACAAGCAGGAGCTCAGACGCACCCTCTCGTATGTTTACTATCCGGTGTCCCACAATTCCATGATGCTAGCTAATTGCTGTCAATTCTTTGACTTCGGAATTCTCGTACAAGGTTAATGGATTCAAGTTTTTGTTGGGTTTAGGGTGGTTGCATTTCCTGTGGTTTCTACTTCAAGAATCTAAGTGTAGTCTTTGCTTGTGTTTGCAAAGCATGATCTCCAACTTCGCATTATGTTTCTCGGTCCTCTCCATTATGGTGGGCGTCACAGCACTTTACAACACCGGCTTGACCAACGGAGGAACCATCTCTTTCACGTGGGGTTGGTTAATATGTGGCTTTTTCAACATTTTGGTTGCTGCCTCCATGGCAGAGGTATGTCCTGCCCTGTACAACTGTGCCTCACCTCTTGAATTTCAAAGTGCAATTGAAGAAAAATTCTTGCCACAAAAAAAAAATGTAAATCATTGAGTAGATTTTATAGTATAGTCGCCGTTTTGCGAGTGCTTTGAAAACAGATTTGCTCAGCGTTTCCCACGTCGGGTGGATTGTACTTCTGGAGCGCCCAATTGGCCAGCCCCAAGTGGAAACCCTTTGCCTCTTGGATCACAGGCTGGTAAGTCGCGTTACCATGTCTAAACCTCAACTATGAGATATTATCTATATTTCCATTCAAGGAGAGGATTCGCCTTACAAGCAATAAACACTCCTCTTTCTGGGTTGTAATGTAACAATTAATTTCCCAATACTTTTGTGCTTCACCACAATGTCGTGACAATCTTAGCGTGCTCATTGAGATCATCTATGGTAACTCAAATCTAGAGCCCAATTGTGGCAAATAGTGCACAGTTTGGCCAGTTTGCCAGAGCCCTCAGCATGTGCTCTTTTCCACAACAAAGTTCCAGATTTCAATTCTCTAAAACATAGTTTTTCATTCTGAATTCAGTAAAGAAATACTTATTGAATCTTGCTTGAATGTTTCAAGTGAGATTCAAATGCATTCACAAGGGACCTCCGACACTGCAATGCATCTCCTGCTTGAAAAAAAGGTCCAATGTTCAGATTTCTAGATAGTTAACCCTAAACTTGTTACTAAATCTGGTGACAAGACCTAGAATTGTCAATTGTTCAACATCTATTTCATTAGATTGACACTTCTCAGGGAATTATTAAAATCAAATATCAACCCTCGTTTGCAGAGTCTTGTGTAGATGAATGTCTCAATATTTGACGCCCATCTAACGAAATTGGCGATTATAAGTTATTGGTTTACTAGATCCAGATACCCGAAGCCGTATGGCAGGTACTGATGCCCTGATGTATGCGATTCTTAAGATAGGCAAAATGGCATAGAATACATACATTCTCATCGCAGACGGCGATGGCGGCCAAGCTCACAGTAGAATCCAAAACGTCTGTCACCTGTGGAATTTTTGAAGAATACATCACTGGTATACACTAGTAGGAATGGAATTCACACACAAAATTAGAGGACCTTTTGTCCATTTTCGGTTTCTCTCTCCTGTGATGCAGGTTCAATGTGATCGGGGGCTTTGCAGGCATCTGCAGCATCAGCTTCGCCCTGGCGCAACTCCTGCAAGTCATAGTGTTGCTGGCCACCGGCGGAGCCAACGAGGGCGGCTACGTGATGAACAAGTACCAGCTGATTGCCATGCACGCCGCCATCTTATTCTCCACCGGTTTAATTAATTGCTTGCCCATCCTGTGCCTGCACTACCTGAGCTTGTTTGCTGCGGCGTGGAACTTGGTCGGGACGGCCCTGTTGATCGTCCTCATCCCTGCCGTGGCCACGGAGAGGCAGTCGGCTTCCTTTGTGTTCACGTCCTTCCATGTGCCCTCGGGGCTTCATTTACCCGATCACACGTATATTTTCCTGCTGGGCTTGCTCATGAGCCAGTACTCCATGGTGGGGTTTGATGCGTCGGCTCACATGGTACGTAATGAGAATCATGTACTCTCACAAAATTATACCCTTCACTTTTCACTTGTGGTTTCCTGTCAATAAAGGTTGTCGATTACATAAGCTTTCAGTGAACTTGTTAGAATTCTAAAGCTTTCGCCTTATTTCCTTGCATTTCCTTCCTCTAGAGATATATTTTTCTAGGCACAGGCTCTAGTGCATTCGAGCTCCGTGCAAACTGCTTTGATTTCAACCATGGAGTTAGTGGAGTTGTGTCCTCCATTCATGTATCAATGATGCGATTAGATGGAAGAGTTCATTCTTTGAGAGTGGGAGAAAGAGGGGAGTGCACAACTTGCTACCCCAAACTTTTCTTCACAAGAGCTGATCAATGCACGGGGTTCAACTAGTTCATAATTGAAGGACTCTGACGAGATGGAAATTGGAGGAAGGGAGGGGGCCGTGGATATGTCCACAGTGTGTGGATATGTACAGGTTTGATTAATTTCTTTTATATTGCATTGCCTTGGCTTGGTGTGCAGACGGAGGAAACCAAGGCCTCGGACCGTAACGGCGCCGTTGGGATCCTGAGCTGCCTGATTATGTCCCTCATCACGGGATACGCGTACATCCTGGGCTTGACGTTTGCGGTGATGGATCCTGACTTCTTGTTGGACCCCAGCAACGACGCAGGCGGGTACGCCATCGGCCAGCTCTTCTTCCAAGTGTTCAAGGACCGCTATGGCAGTGGCACGGGTGGAGTGCTTTGCTTGGGCATTGTGGCCGTCGCCATCTACTTGTGTTGCATGAACGCCCTCACCAGCGCCTCCAGGTTGGTATTTATAAAACTTCCAAATTCACAATACCGGTAGAAAACAGGGTCCGTAATTATCAGTAAATATTGTTCAAATTGACACTTTCAATGCTGTTTTCTACAGGCGTTTGAGTCAATATGGGCGTGTTGATTCGGACGTTATTTCAACTAGTGCTGCTGCTCCGCCTGGCATTCTCATGCTTGTTGTTTTGGCAAATCCCAGTACGAACTGTGCCAAATTTTGACTCTCAAGCTCACTTAGAATGATGGATATTTGGAGACTGAATCCTCCAAGCGCTCACAGGCAGGTAGTTCATATTTATTGTATCCCCTGTGTGAGAAATGTACTCAGAGTACTCACATGCCGACAGGGGAGTTTTAATTAAGCCGAATTCACAATGGAGGAAATGAAACGGAGTTCACCATCTCAATTGAACCATTACCACCTTCGAAGTGGCGAACTCCGTTTCATTAACAAGATGGTAAACTCTTAAAACCTTCATTGTGTTAAATGGTCCTTAACCAATCGTACGAGTATGCACCGAATGTGTTTTGTACATTTTTACAGGGAATCTAATATGAGTTGGCGCGCTATGAGGAGTGTCTCAAACAATTCCGATTGAAAACGAGGAACTCTGGGTCTTACGCAAGAGCTCGGCCTTTTCCAAAACTTTAAAAGTGGGGAAATTATATGACAAAAAACCGGAGCTAGTGCGTGACAGAGTGAGTAATTGCCTGAAAACGTGAACTTGGCATTGTGGGCATGCATTAAAGCGGCCTACCGTACCAGAGTGCGTTCACCGGAGCTTTTTGAGAATTGGGAGCGTCTACACATATATAGACTACAAAGAATCAAATAACCTCACTTGGGAGATCAATAACTTACATAGCTGATATATTCATTGGTCCTGTGGATGGTGTTGTTGTCAGGATGATCTATGCATTCTCAAGAGATGGAGCGCTTCCTCTGTCCAGTGTATGGCACAAGCTGAATCGATATGAAGTTCCAGTGAACGCACTCTGGTTAACCGTTTTCATGGCCTTTATCATAGCGCTTCCGGTACGTCATCTCTCTCTATCTGTGTATACTAGAACCGGAGTTCGTTGCAATGCAACAACACCACAATCTCTCAATTACTCGCCAGAATTGTGGTGTAATCGAGAGATTGTGTACACCCAATACTAACAAACTAAGAAAAGTCGCATGATGTACCTAAACTCTAGTGCATGTCAGCTCTTCAAATGTACAACAAAAATACTTAATGTCGGTTTTGGGTGCACTGTTGGTTTGGGGCGGTGAATCACGTCCTTGCGTGGATGTTTGTTGTGACAGTCGTTGGGCAGTTTGGTGGCGTTCCAAGCCATGGTCTCAATTGCCACAATCGGATTGTACATTGCGTACGCCATTCCCATCTTCTTCCGAGTGACGCAGGCGCGACACACTTTTATCCAGGGCCCGGTGAACTTGGGTCCGCGGTGGTTGAGTTTGACGGTCGGTTGGGTGTCGGTGTTGTGGGTGGCCACCATTGCCGTGCTCTTCTCCCTGCCTGTGCGCTTCCCTCAAAACTCCCAATCTCTCAACTACTCCCCAGTGGCTGTTGGAGGCCTCACCCTCCTGGTGGGCTTGTACTGGCTCCTCAGCGCTCGGAAATGGTTCAAAGGCCCTCTCAAAAACTACAATCATACATGATTCTACAACAGGTAGAACCTCTCTTAGTGCATGGACACTTTGCAGTAAGAGAGGTTTATGCATGTCAGAGAGGTGTAATGAATGGTCATTAATAACTAATAACAGACGCGAATATCTTTCAAATTGGGCCTACTTGCAAACTCCATTACTGCAAGTTATATACAAAGAGGATATGCAACAAAGAGAGGTTCTACCTGTATTGATATTGATCATTCTTTTGAAGTTTTGACTTTTATTAGGAGTGATTCTATTGTATATCCAAAAAGGGATTTAAGACTAAGTGTTAGTCCATAATTGATTACTCCTTGATTTGGCTTAATCAAAACATGGCTTGAGATATATGACATTTGTTGTGAGTAAGAAGCAAAACAAACCACTAAGATTCTATAGAATGGAGGTAGCAAGCTGAAGTACACAAGTACAAAGTGCCTTTTCAAAAGGGTTTCTTTCAAGACATATGCAAGGAGAGAGGTGGAATAAAACTCCTCTACTCCTCACTTAAAAGATTCTCATGTAATCACTTGATGACTATTCGTGTACAATAATGTTTCTTAACAACAATAGTGGCATTTTCCCTTTATTACTATGGCTTGGGTGTAATAGTTACAGCTTGTGTGATTTTATACCTCTAAAATATTCAAAAATAAGGTAGATCGGCCTATTACCACCCAAATTTGCTACTTGGGTACCTTAGGAAATGCTATTTGCCAACTCACATATTTTTGAGAGGTTGAGAAGTGGGAGAGAAAAGCCATTTGCATGCAAAATTAAGACATTCCGACAAGAAATGAATTTTTTGTGATTTTTCAAAGTTTGTGGGGATGGAATTGATAGAGCACGGGTAAATCCATACTAAACTACCTCTCCAAGTGCATTGTCATGATGCTCAAAGAATCAAAGGTTGCTAAGATTGTGGTAATGGGTGGGTGATTGACACTATGGGAGGATTTAATAGATGTCACAATTGGGAGACTGATGGCATTAAGTTGTTCATCTTTATATGTCTTTCCTAGTGTTTGGAAAAAACCATTGGCTAGTTCAAAGTTAGCTAGTAAAATTGGGAAAAAATCCATTTGCAATTTGAAAACATCAACAAATTAAAAACTAGTGAAAAAATCTATTAAATTATATTGAAAGTAAAAAAATGGAGAAAATAAGTAGACACGGTATTTGGAAAACTAGTTTAATATGGGCATTGAAGGAAAATAGATGGTAAAACTTAGAAAATATCCCGAACATTAGTCTTTCTATGATTGACCAATCCCATTGAGCATTAACAAGGTTAATTATATACTTGATATTCTTTAGCAATCTTGCCATTTTCTCTCATTGTTACATTGGCAATGAAAGAGCAATTTGCATTTTTAATGATTCTATATATCAAAATAATATTTAACCCTATGAGGATCAAATGGCCATTTAACAGACAAGTTGAATTTTGGAAGGGTCATACAAAGTCAATTTTTAATGGATGTTTTCATTTTTGATACAAGATGGGAACATTCATCCCCTTTATGAGAATAAAAAAAATTTGATTGGATGCTTGAATCAAAAGTTATGCTTCTTAACAAAATTTGGAGTAGTTCAAGCAATTTGGACATCTTTTAGGCATCTTTTGTTAAACCCCTCATTGACTTTTGAAATTTGGCATGTATATAACTAGTAAAATATGCAATAAAATTGTGAGTAAAAAATAAATTTTAGTTCTCAAAATATATTTTAAAAGGAGTCAAACTTTACTAGCTATGTTAAGGTGGTTCTGTAAAAACAAACTTTCTTCTTACTTGAAGCCTATGAAGTCAAAATTCTTGAAATATTTCCCACACATTTCAAGTGTTTGTCTTCATATTTGTTTTTAAAATTTTCATAAATGTACAAGATTTTAGAACTCAATGGCAAAGAAACTCAAATTCATCAAGAACAAAAAATTTATACCAAAAGGGCTCAAAGTTTGTTGACCCTATTTTGCAAGAATGATTTTTTTTTCACCTCTCATGTTAACATCTACTAATCCACAAAATCAAATGGGTTGAAAATTTTCCAATGCATTGCCAAGACAATCTAAGATAAACTAGCCTATGACAAGCAAATTGCCTAATGTAGTATGAAACTAGAAGTTACTAGTTAGTGACAAAAGAGTTAATTTTCACTATTGTAGAAGACTTAAGAAACACCAAAGGTGGTCCCAAATTTTTTTTGATGACTACATCAATTTCATTTAATAAAGTAAAGTTCCATAACAACCTATAGAGTATAGATTAAGTGATAACCATCAGAAATAATACTAATTCAAGGCAGCCATGTGCCTATAATCAACACTAGGAGGCCTAAAAGATATGGAACCCAGGGAAGTCCCATTGCAAGCAGGTGAGGTTGCACAAGGTTAGCTTCAGTTGCATTAATTTGTACCCACAACTGATACTCTTTTAAGCAATTTGCAATGAGATGTACAAAGTACTGAAAAGTGTTAGTTGCAAAGCTTAGCTGTGAAAGCTGCAAGTGACTAGACAAGGGCACAAAGCTCCATCAATTAAACCACAAGCAAATTACAAGATCAAGCCATCCGGCAAATTAAAGTGCCAGAAACGGCCATTTTGTTAAAATGGCGGTATTCCATTAAAATGGCGAGTTTTGAGGTGGTTTAGGAAGAGGAGAATCCACAAAAAGATGGCATTTGGGAGCGTAAAATACATGAATGAAGGTTGCTATGGACTTATTAGGGACCAAATCGTCACGCCTGGGACCTGGATATGGCATGAAGTGGGGCCGTATATGAAATTGATGGGATGCGCAACGTCAATTTGGCACTCCTAGGAAGGTATTGTACGAGTTGAGGTCGTGAAGATTGGCAATCCAATATTAGAAATGTTAGTTTGAAGAGATATGTTACACTCACTTCCATTTATAAAAAAGACCATAGAGTGTTGTTTAGGTACGCACATTAGAGAATTGAACCCTTAATAGGCTTGACAACCCTTGGTGGTCATGTACTAGGCCTTGCATTTGTTGGTAATTCTATAGGAAAACATGGATCGAAGACTTTTCAATACAAAGCAAATTCACAATGACGACGACTACGTACTACAATTCAAAAATACTGATAATGGTGAGAGATTTATTCTAAATATATAGGGACACATGGGCCTTTTGGGTGTTAAGCACGCTATTTTGTGGGAATTGCTTGGAAAATGGAGTTGAAAGTGTATTTTTAGTAAAGAAAACAAATGAATGCAAAAACAACAAATTTTTTTTCCCCATAAACGGATATTGTATTGAACAAGAATATTTATTTTGAATTGGGATCCATCCTTTTGTACATCATGGTTGCACCTCTAATGCAGCCATTCAAGACATCGTCCTAATGGAGGGAAGAGATGGAGGGCAACAAATTGGTGCAAATTTAAAATCACATAACACTACAACCCATTGATGTCCACTAAAAAGTCATCATGGGGAGTATAGGGGGAGCATTTTGAACCTGTCTACCTCTAAATAGACATTCTATTTAAAGCAGTATGGCCTTAAAGTGATCATGTACAGACTGTTCTGCCTTTTTCATGGGCTTCTATAGATTGATAATTTTTATTTATTTTTCTGAGATAGATAAATAGATGCGACATCTGATACAAGTGGTTTCATAATTTTTCGAGTAACATTGAATTAGTTATGATTTTTCAAAGTTTTCAGTCCTAAGCACCTATTTATGCTAATGGGTAATTTCATTAAAATGGCGATATTCCGCATGCCATTTGCGCGAGCAGGATGATTTTGGCGGTTTTTGAGATTGCATGTGGACTAGCGCCATTATAACGGAATTGCACGGAAGCGGTGGAGTGCCCACTGTTCATAGAGGTTTTCGGTGATGGAGGTGCGGGTTGCGCTTCCCCCCTCCCCAATCGGAATTAGTGTCCTTGCATTCGCTCAGTGTTTTACAGTGCACAATGGTGAGTCTTTTCATAGGTAGCATTCTTGATGGGATGTGGTTGACAAATGAAAGTGGAAAAGCTTCATATATTTCAGGATGGATATAATAGTTTGTACATATATAGTAAAGGTCGGAGTACATGCGTCCTAAAGTCTGCCTTAGAGCTTGGAAGTCCCAAAAAAGGAGTCAAGAAATAGCCAAACAATGAAAAGCCACGCACGGTCACCTTCTAGAAGCTCTTCCAAGTTAGAGCATTTAGTTTGGGTTGTGTTGTTGTTCTTCTTCTGCAATGCGGTGTAAATTATCGACGGCAAAGCTAATTTGTTATTGTGGCGCAACAAAGCTCAGTCCTTCATTCTTCTTTGGCTTCCAGGATGCCATAATGTTGTTCGTTGAAATGTAGTTAGCTTGGGTTGCTGCTCGATCGATCTTCCATCTAAAATTGGTCTTCGTATCCCACCCCACGTACAACCGCCGCATGTCCTTCGATGTTCCGCACGGTATGTACCATTGCACGAGGACTTCGCGGAAGTGGTCTGCTTCTGGATTAAACTCTGGATTCGCAACAACCCTACCAAGACAAACGGGATCCTCGCAATCTAAGGTTGGTCTCACAAATACGTAAAAGCCTTCACGAAAATCAATGGCCACGTTGTATGCACGCGGTGGCCTCCCCTCCAAGATGCTGATGTAAGGGTCTTCTGCCTCCACCTCCTCTCGTGTGCTTCCGTCTTGCATGAAGTCCGTCGTAAAATCTCCCGGTTGTCGAGTTTGAGGCCAAAATCCCTGCTACACTTCATGAGAATGGGGGGGCTCTTGCAGCTCTCTATTACGCATTGCATCGGTCACGCCAGTCCAATATGTCACCAAGTGCGACATGCGTGCCTTGTACTCTCTGGTCCCATCCTCTTTTGCAATGTTTGTCCAGTGCTGGATGTATCCATTGAGTTTACATAGAATCTCTGCTTCGTTTGTCATTTTCTTGGGTTTCATGCGTAGGGGATCACCTTCAGGAAGCTGAGGTTTGTGTTCGGCATCTTCCTTCCATAACTTCAAGCCCTCATTGGGCAACCACTGAATGTCAGTACACGCTAGTTTGTATTGCATGATGGGCCAACCGTTGTCGTCCACGAAGAATTTGTACTGCCTTCCGTTCGAGTGACCCACCAATTGCTTCTTCTTCATCCCAAGATAAGGTTTCACGTAAGCCTTGAAATTAGGCACCTCTTCGATAAGGTGTGGGATGAATGGAACCTCTTCCATTTCCATGTATGACTGCATCAACAACGGCAATTTCGGATGGTCCTTTGCGCGGAAGACCATACTCCTGCATCCAAAAGATGCGTCGATGTCGTCGTGCGTGTGCCCTACTATCATGAAAGATACCACCACTTCTTTCACAATCCGCCGTGCAACCAAGAGGGACCAAAAACTAAAGACGTATTTGTTTTTGTTCTCTCTCCAGGAATTGTCCATTTGAATGTGAAGCACAAGTGGCAACAATCGAGCCATGATGGGGTCTGAAGGAATGTCTCCCAAGGAACCTACACAAATCTTGTTATCCTTCAGCAACACTCAATACAACTCGATGCTGCTGGACCTTCAAAATAATGATCGGGAAGACTTGGCTGGGGGATCTTCCAGATCTCGTAGCAATTTTGCAATTGATCCCACCGTGAAATTGTTGTCGCTCGGGAAAACATCTAGACTGTAGTGCGCATATTTACCATCGTCGTGGCCATGTGCAAACATTGCGGTCACTTTCATGGGCAACTTCATGAATCCATCTAGTGCTTTTGTTTTTCTTGTCAATGCAGGACATGCAGTTTTGGAATGGTCCATCTTGTCATTCATGATGGCCAGAAGTTGGGATGGGCGCAACTTGGATAGCCATCAACTACAATAGTGCGCATGGCGACAAGCCTCTTGAAGAAACAAATGCTTTTCAAAACGCCTTTGGATTTGATTGTAGTCCTCGGTTTCAGGTGCATGCGAGGCCCGCAATTGCTTCAAGTTGTTACAAATGCTACATCTTGCAAAGGAATCTCCTCTTCCTTTGATCACATAGTCATAAAAGTATTTCTGCTGAATCTTACTGAAGCAAGGTTGTGATATGGGAGACAACCCCAGTGCCTGGTTTGCCTATAAGCAAGGCAAAGCACACGCCGTGTCACTCTTCAGTATCCGAGCTCTTCCAGAGGTAAAGTAAATCCACACTTCTAGTTGTAGAATTAGTCCTATGCAAAGGGTTTTCTACCCTTCTATTACATCTCGAGGGGGGATAAACCACAAAGACTTCACATGTGCAACACGTACATGGAATTGAATTCCTCTACCTTTGAATTTGTATTTTCAATGTGAGGCCTCAAATTGGATAAGAATAGGTGTAGAGTAAGATAACATCTAATACGGCACAAAATAAGGGACTTCCATGCCAAACTCAACTTGGATTGTCTGATTTGCCTCGCCGCTTTGTGCTCCTTCTATGACTACGAACGCCTATGCAATTAACCTTCACTATGTACTACCTTTGCAAGTAGGAACATTGCAAATCTGTTGAGGAACACTGCATTGCCTCAAGAAATTCACTTGGAAAACACATCAGCGTCCACTCTTATTTGTGAAGAGTCATTACGAACAATACGGCCCCTCAGTGATTTTGCCTCGACAAGTGTTAATTTGATTGAGGTGGGGCCATGAAGACATTAAATCTCTGATGGAATTGAATTGGGTTCATCATATGTTATGTGGATCATAATGAGGTTGCTTTGAACAAAATAATAAATATTGTATATAGCTCACACAGTATTCACCATGAATTCATGACAGTTGTTCCATTCAATTCCAAAGTCACCTGAGTATTATCCACAAAACACTTTTAATCTGAGTGTCAAGTATCAATCTTACTAACTATGACAACATCCTTTGCTCTCAAGTGATAACAAAAGTTGAGGCTAAAATGAAAGTCCTCGTTGTGTCAATGTCAGTGGGCAGCGCAGTCCAACGTGTAGTTCTTACCTCATTGACAAAAGCTAATAATTGGTTCCATTGGGTACCGGTAGGGAGAACTTTCAGACTCACTTTCTCTCCACTTTCTAAAGTGTGAGACAAGTGGGGCATGTGGTCTGCGCTTCCCTCCAACAAAGACTGTAGAGTTTGGATGGCTTGAACAGTTGATGTCCGCCTTTTTGTGCTGTTCAAGTTGCCATGCGGAGCACCTCGAATATCGGCCTTCGCCTTGCCCTTGTACCTTTGAAAGGTCCGCAGGGAAACTTTGTGAAGCGTCCTTCAAGTAAGCAGACAGATGCTTATGCCTTCTACGGTGACGACTCCTTTGTGCATACTCTGGTGGACGTCCAACATCTTGGTGGACTTCACTTGAAATGTCTGCAAGTGCAACTCTGTGCGGAGGGCACGAATGGTGGAAAGATGGAATTTCTTCGTACAATTTTCGTTGCAGCATCGTTGCACGAAGACATTGGCAATGGTCTCCGATGATAACAAGTTTGTCTTTTTGTTCAGCAATGCAGCGGCTCGTGTTCTTTGCTCATAGCGATATGGTTGTTTGCCTTGTCTTTCCGACTCTACTCTAATTCTTTGTCGAGGGCAGCTCGTTTCCGAGCATGATCATAGACACTGACATAACCATTCTCTCCAATATAAAACAGGAGGCGCGTTGGCCAATGCAAGCACGTGTCTCCCACACTAGGATCTCCATTGTAGACCTCCAGCACAATGATGCCAACATCATCGTCGCCCAAACGGTTGCATCCATCAATATAGGCCTCGGGATTTGCAGCGATGATAATCGCTTCAGCGAAATCAGAACCATCAACGTGCCTTGCTAGCAGAGCCTTCCCAGACCATCCATCGCAGTCGATGCCTTCACAATTAGGGATGGGACTAGGGTCTACGGCCGCAGTGGAATGATCCTCTGATACATCTTCCTCACATTCTTCAAATCCCTGTCCACGCAACCACATAGGAGTCAAGACCATCACAAGAGTGGAATGCTTCATTCACTACAGTAGAACATGATAAAAAATTGCACTTGGTTGTGAGTGCACAATTTTTTTTGCATGTATCGTTGTAGTGATGGTGGGGTCCAAATATGCAGAATAAAGCAGCATGCAGAGAAGAAAACCTCATCGCTGTCGACTTCACTTGACGATGAATGAATCATTGAGACAAACTGCCCGAGGACCTACAATGCCACGGACATCGAAATGAACTCTCAATTCTGGGAGGATGGCAAGCATGCTTCAGGAAGATATGAAAGGCGGAATCATCGATGTTCGGAGACGATCAGCCTGCGCACCAAGATTGACAAAAGACAAGAACTAAGACTACTGAAAAGGAAACGTGGAAACAACGTTCTCAGAATGGTAATGAATGCAAGCCCTTCCAGCATGCGCAGTCTGGACCAAAACATCCCACATTCGGAAATGTGCTCGTCACAATCGCTTTCAGGATGTGTGGTCTTATTCTAGCGATACCTCCTCCATGGCCACAAGTCACAGCAACCGGATTCAGACCGCGCGGTCTGAACCCACAGATTCATGTCCAAGGATGGGAATGGAAGTTGAAGACTATGGATTGCGCAAAATAAACCAAACACCACCGTCTCGAAATTCAGTCACCTCGGCCGAGTTTAGACTGCATAGTCTAAACCCTGCAATACTTGATCAAGGAATTCGTGGACGCAGATGCTATCAGACCGCATGGTCAAAGTCTAACACCACCGACTCGGAAAAAAGTCACCCCGAGAGAGTTCAGACCACGCAGTCTGAACCCACCGATTCATGTTGAAGGAATGGAGTGGAAGTGGATGCTTTCGGACCACCCGGTCTAAGCCTGACGCCACAACCTCGAATTTCAGTCACCTCGGCCGACTTCAAACCGTGCGGTCTAAACCTTGCATTACTTGTACAACGAATTCGTGGACGCAGACCCTATCAGCCCGCACGGTCGAAGCCTGACGCCACCAACTCGGAAAATAGTCACCCCGAGAGAGTTCAGACCGCGCGGTCTAAACCGTAAATTACCTAATCAAAGAATCCGTTGACGCAGACGCCACCAAACCGCAAGGTCTTAACTGTTTTCCAATTTTAATTCAATGTCTCTTGGAGAGGTTTAGACCATGCAGTCTGAACCGTTTTGGCATGCCTCTCTATTTTCCAGATAATCGACGTCTTGAAGGTTCTATCCATGTGGTCTAATGCGTTCAATATTGCTTGTCAAATTTCGGAGGATACACGGTCTGTTAGATATGGATGTCTATTAGACATCGCATCTTTTGATGTCTATTAGACACCACATCTTCCTTTTCTCGAGCCCCTAAACTGCTTTGTTCAGACCGCCCGGTCTGAACTACTTGATTTGTGTGGCACTGGGAGGACATGCTATCTTCATTGAAGTTGGGGGAATGTTGGGTTCCCTTGCAATTTTATGATATGCATCTCACTTTGTTCTAGTCCTTTGACCATCATTCTTATATCTTGCATTCCATGATACATGGTATGCAGTTTGAAGTTAGTCAAGTGGGTACAAAGCTCCAATTCCTAGACATCCTCTTCAAGTAAGACTAGTCTCTGCTTCCTCCGGTGGGGTCTTTCCTCTCGTGAAGACTCATCTTTAAATTCCCTTGCCTGTTTTATTCTCATTCTGCTTATGGAGACTTCGACAGATTCCGACAGTGATGAGGTAATGCATTCACTGTTATGTAGTCGGGGTCTTGTCGTTGGACTTTGAAATACAACATTTTGTTCTATTGTCATAGTGGAGGCTCAATTTTTGAAATGTTGATTATACAGGGATTCCAGGAATGTGGAGAGGAGAATGTAGACCTGGAGGATGCCATCACGCCTGTGGTAGACCCTAGTCCCATACCTGACTACGAGGACATCGACCGTGACGGATGGTCTAGTAAGGTACTGTTAGCAAGGCTTGCTGATGGTTCCGATTTTGCCGAAGTCATTATCATCAATTCCAATCCAAACGCGTCCATCGATGGACAAAGTAGACTAGGGGAGGACGATGTGGGCATTGTCGTGTTGGATGTTTATAAGTCAGATTGCACCGTCGGAGATATGTGCCTGCGTTGGCCAATGCGACGCTTGTTTTATTACAGTGGCAGTGGATGTATTAGCGTGTATGATTATGCTCACAAACAAGAGGCTATTGATAGAGAAGTGGAGAGAAGCCGGAAACGTGCGGGCAAACGTAAATATCGCTATGACAAGAGGACTCGTGTTGTTGCATCTGAAAATAAAAGGACAAAGATGTTATCACTAGAGTCCTTGGCACGCGTCATTGTCGAACAGTGCTGTGACAAAGAGTGTACTACGAAATTCACTATCCCTACCATTCAAGCACTACACATTGAAATGCACTTGCACACATTTCAAGCAAAGTCCATCCAAAATTTGGATGTTCAAAGAATGACGCACAAAGGAGTTGGAAGGGAAAAAGAACTTGTTATCTTAGAGGGTATAGACATTTGTCTACATGCATGGAGAAGTATTCACAATGTTTCTGTACGCACGTTTCAAAGATACAAGGCCAAGGCGGCTACTGATGTCAGAGGTGGTCCGTACAACAACTCAAATAGGAAGAAAATAAGGACTGCGACTGCCCAGGGCATCCAGACATTGCGCACTTTACTAGAATCTGCCGTAGACTACATGCCCCATTTGTCACGTACTCTATGCACTGGCAAGAAAGTTGGCCTTAGAGTTTTTCCTACCGGTATAGAGTGGAAGCAATTGCTGGCAAGCGTGAACGAGGTAAGAATCAAACTTCTGTTGTAGTCCTCTTCATGGTTGATGGCTTTCTTTTGATGAAGACGTTGTTGGGCCGTCCATTTGCTTGTAAGAGAAGTGCAATCTAGAACTTAGTCTCTACGCTCAATACCTAAGAATGTTAAGGGGACCAGATAATTAAAGAAAATTATTGAAGAAAATTGCAAACATTTGAATCATGACATTTACGAATTATTCAGTTTGTTTGAACTAAAAAGTTCATCAACTTTAGGAAGTCCCATCTTGCTAAACGTTCGAACCAATCTTGAAACTCCAAATTGCATTGAAATTGCATATAAACTTCATGAACAAGTGGATAATGAATCATGAAAAATTATACACCATTTTCGATATCTTTTCTACACTATCTACTATAGTATAGAAAACCTTCAGGAGATGGTCTCAAATTTTTCGTATTGGGGTGTAGAAGATGCAAGAAATTATGCAAGAAACTCAAGTGCTATGGAATGAAATATCTATAAAGCAATCGTGAAAGGTCCATTTCTCATAGGGACCAGAAAACGCAATTTTAACAAATGGGGCCAACAGTGTATGATACATAGTCTATAGTAAACATCAATTCTATCTTTGTTTGATTTTCATTTACACAAGAGGGTGCAATGATGATGAAGTACTAGAATTCAGTGTAGTTCCAAACCAATTTGAAATCAAAACTCAAAATTGTTTTGAGTGCAAACATGCCTTCTAAAGGTCTACTTTGACCACAATCCACTAAATGAATGAACTACACCTTGGTATAAGAAAAGTAGCTATATTTGTAGCATAAAATGTCGATTAATTTGCACAAGTGCCTTCATACCCCTACTCAATGTACAATGATACTTGAGAAGTTTAAATACTAAAAAGTATTCACGTCATTTTCCTTGTTTGCAAGCAAACGAGAAATTAGGATTGTCACCCTCATCGCAATCGTGCTTTAGTAAAATTCGAACAAAATATTTTTCCGAGTACGTCATCAAAGGAAGAGGAGATTCATTTTCCAGGTGTAACATTTGCGACAACTTCAAACAACTACGGGCCACATTTACACCCGAATCAGAAGACTACCAATGAATTCAAAGGCGCTTTGACAAGCACTTGTTTCTTCAGGAAGCTTGCCGCCATGTTTACTACCGGAGTAGAGGGTTATCAAAACTACGACCCTCTCAACTCTTATCCATCATGCACGATAAAATGGACCATTCAAAAACGGCATGTCCTACATTAGCAACAAAAACAAAGGCATTGGATGGATTCATGAAGTTGCCCGTCAAAGTGACAGGAATGTTTGCACACGGGCATGGTGATGGCAAATACGCACATTACAGTTAGGATGTGTTTCCAAGCGACAACAACTTCACCGTCGGATCGATTGCCAAATTGTTGCGAGATTTGGAAGATCCCCCATCAAGGTCTTCCCGATCACTCTTTAAAGGGGCTGGCAGTACAAGCTTGTACTGAGCATTGCTGCAAGGTAGCGGAATTTGTGTCAATTCCTTGGGAGACATTCCACCGCAACCAAACGAAGTCCAACCCTTGCCACCGGTGCTCCACATTCAAATAGACAATTCTTGGAGGGAAAACAAAAATAGGTACGTCTTTTGTTTTTGGTCCCTCTTGGTCACAAGACGGATTGTGAAAGAGGTGGTTGTATCATTCATAATAGTGGGACACACGCATGATGACATTGATGCATCGTTTGCGCGTTGGAATATGCTATTCCACAAGAAAGACTATCCCACCTTGCCGTTGTTGATGCAATCATACATGGAATTGGAAGAACTTCCATTCATTCCACATGTAATTGAAGAAGTGCCGAACTTCAAAGCCTACATCAAACCTTATATCGGGATGAACAAAAACAAATTGGTGGGCCACTCGAATGGAAGACAATACAAATTTTTTGTGGACGACAACAGATGGCCGATCATGCAATTCAAACTAGCTTGTACAGACATACCATGGTTGCCCACAGAGGGATTGAAGTTATGGAAAGAAGATGCCGAGCACAAACCTATGCTTCCTCAAGGGGATCCTCTTCGCGTGAAACCCAAGAAAATGACAAACAAGTCAAATATCTTGCGCGGTCTAGACAAATACATCCAACACTAGATGAACAAATCAAAAGACAATGGGGCGCCCAAATATAAAGCCTGCATGTCGTGCTTGGCGGCATATTGGACTAGTATGAGAAATGCCATGCGTGATAGAGGCATAGAGAATACTCCGGATTCCAATGAGCTACAACAAGGATTTTGGCCTCGAACTCATCAAACTGAAGATTTCACAATAGATTTCATTCAGGATGGTAACACATGAGAGGAACACAAGGCAGAAGATCCCTACATCGGTACCCTCGCAAGACGACCACCACGGGCATATAATGTGGCCACTGATCTCTATGAAGGGTACTACGTATTTGTGAGACCAGTAATGGGCTGTGATGAGCCTGTGTGGTTGGGTAGAGTAGTGGGCAATCCGCAATTTGATCCAGAAGCCCTCAATTTCCGCGAAGTTCTCATGCAATGGTATAAACCATGCAGGACGTCAAAGGACATGCGGCAACTATACATAGGGTGGGACACCAAGAGTAATTTCAAATGGAAGGTCGACTAGATGGCCCTCAAAGCCGACTACGTTTCAACGAACAGCATCATGGCATCATGGAAACCAAAGAGGAACGACGAAGACAGCTTTATCGCACCACGACAGCAAGTAAAATTTGTTGTGGATAATTTACATTGTATTGCTGAGGAAGAACAACAAAACTCACTAATATGAATTCTTAAAGCCACACCTTCACAAAGAGCATCAAAGATGCAAGCAACGGCACAAAGGTTTTGGGAAGATGGTTCTAATTGTATAGAGTGGCAATTTACAATTGTGTCTAGTTGAGGGACTGTGCTTTAGAATTGGAAATTTCTTTTGTAGACTCTAGTAAGCATGAGTTGCTTACTTAGCAACGTTTGTACAAACCACTATGCTTATAATAATAAATACAAACATTTTTCCTTTTGCTTTGCACTCCATTAAAAGATTGTCGCATTGTACAAAGCTGCATTATTTTGATATTTGTAAAATATGGGCCCAAAAGTGATCATACAAGCCCAGTCATCCAAATATGTATCCGTCATGACTCACAAACCAAGTGGAATCCATCCAGTCAAGGGTGGAGGAGACAAAAGTAACCCATTCAATCAACTAAGATCCCAAAAGATTGAGCATTTTGAGAATTATTCACAAAGGAATTTCACTAATTGCACCTTGGCCATTGTCTCTTACAATTCCTAGTATTCAAAAATTCACATACAATTCCCACTCAAAAAATCTTGTACAAATCCTGCACTGAAATTCTTGTACAATTCCTACTCAAAAATTCGTTCGATGCAAACATTAGCTACACACCACTACATACTACATTGAATTGACTACGTACCATGAACTCCTATCCGCCATTTTAACGGAATTTGGAAGCACCTCCATGTCAAAATGAAACATGGAATACCACCATTTTAACGAAATTGGTGTTGAATGTGAAATCTAAAATGAACATGTCACTTGCACGAAATTTGCATTTGTAGTGAAGAAAACAAGTTTTTCTGCAACTTGTTTGATTAGATATTTTGGCTTTGAACCTTGTTAACTTAAAATTTTGTCACTATTGATTTTGATTTTCTAAATTTTTTATATTAAATAATTGAATTGAAATTCATGGAAAAAATATTTCAAAAAAATACACTTGATTTCTATTCATAAAAAAAAGTGTTAAGTACAAGTGGGTAGGAGATTGAAGGAAAAACTAATTCATTAATAGCTCTAACTAAAGATGGAATTGCAATACAATTATCCCAACAGTGCGATTGTTTTAGCAAACAAACTTAACCTACGAGTTCCACAATTTTATTCTAAAATAAATTCTACAAGTTATTTTTTCAAGAAAATGGTTAGATTGCACAAAAATGAGATTGTCCATAACTTTCTCATCAATAGTCCAAATACAATGAATCAAAGCTTCACATGTACATATTAGCATAATCTTTGAAAAAAAATTGAAAATAAAAAAAATTCAATTTCTTGTGGTTTATTGGTGTTGCCCCTCAAATTTTTTTTTGTACTTAAGGTGGGCCTAACTTTTACTCCGAAGCACCAATTGAAATGAAGATTATATTACTAGGGAGCTAATGTGATTTTTGACCTTCAAATTCTTTTTGAAAAATCATGTCAAAAATTGAGGTCACACAAGCCTACTTGAAATCCCAAGTCCCCGTAGGGATTGGGGGACTTTTGGAATTAAGGGAGCTTCTCATGCACAAAAGCTCTTCGAAGAATATTTTGAAAGTCCTACAAGCATTTAATGGATGTATAAAGCTGCTTTAATCCTTGAACATTGATATGAACGTTTGGTGTCCGATGGGTGGCAAGGGAATCTTTCTAGTAGGCCAAAAGCACAACTATTCATCCTTAGAATTTGGTTGTAAAAAGGGAGGTCTTCTACATTGAATAGGATTTTTAAAGGGACCCATACTAATTAGACAACATTACATATTAAATATTTCCCTTGTTTGTATTGTACATCAATAGTTATTGAAGTGTTTGGGGGCTCTACATCATGTTTCAAACATCCAATTTTTGGTCCCCTTAATATCCTCATTTGAGTGTACATTAGTTTGACTTCCAATAAATGCTTTTGCTATTTCTTAAAACAATGATTCACACGGTAATGAAAAGGAATGATTTTGTCCTCAAAGGGTTAATTTAGGGTTGGGACCCCCTGCGACTGAACACACGGTAATGAAAAGCACAACTGAAAGGCACAAGCTCAACTTTTACTTTTACTTTTAAAATTTTGGCACAAGCGCAAAAGGGCTCATGGGGAGCTGATTGCATCTGAAGGTCAGATGAGTGAGAAGCAGGTCTGCTCTCGGTCGCACCCAAGTAATATCATAGCCCATGAAGGCAATGGCGACCACGATACCATATATACCACGCCCCAACCTCTCCACCAAACAGTATGGGTCTTCGGTCGCACCCCGGGGACGAGATTCGCGACACTCACCAAGGGCTGTGGACGTAGCGAAGAGCAGGCAGCTGAGGAATTAACGATTCCTCCCAGTCAGGTACGCCCGGCGATCCGAAGGACAACCCAACGGACATGATGTATACGCGTGTGCACAAATTCTACAGAGTCCGGACGCCATTAGCGACCTACATCGGTACCGGCATGGATGGGTCGACGGACGCCAGGCAGATGCATGCATGCATGCGGCTCTTGGATTTGATATTAATTTGCAGCCCATTCCATTCCAATTATCATGTCCATTCTCGATCACACAACCAGCTCTGTCACAGAAAGTTTGATGTCCATCGATCGACAGCTGACCTAGCAACTACGATAACGTACGAAGGCCCCAACGTTCACGTTCACAACTGCCAGTGCGGACCCGAATTCATTGAAGTCCGACAATTCAAGGATGGAATCGAGTGCGCGCGACACCGGGAAAGCAGAATGATGCAGCAGTCAACCATATGTATGTAGCTTGTACCATTCCAATCCAAGTGCGATTAACAAGAACAGCACGAATTAAATCCACATGCACGGGTATATTAGATCCGGACCCAAGGCCCAAGCCAGTCTGTCTGGAACTCGTACTAACATTCGTACCGTCTAGCTAGCTAAGCTATATCATGACCTCCCTTCACCCTCTGGAGTAGCATAGCACTCTGCAGCCTATTCGAAGCACTGGCCTTCGCGGCCTGAGCTGCCAAGGCAAGGCCGGCCAGCTCCTAGCTAGCTAATTCAAGATCATATCTTAGCAAAATTGAAAGGCCCTAGCTCCCGCCTCTGGACTCAGGTCGTCTCCACCACTGCACTGCACTCACTGCACAGCCTAATCAGTTCGTGGGAGATCAAAGCCGGGCGAACGGAGGATTGATGCCCCGATCGAGCAAGGACGTACATACTGTGTATATATATATACCACACGCGAGCTAGCTATATGTCTATACTGCACGTCGGGAGCAGGAATGCGGGAGCCCTGCCGCAGGCGGAGTCACCGCGATCCGTTAGTAGAACCCGGACTCCCGATGAGGAGGTGCGGCCTTCGGCGACCCGTCGCACGGCAGGGGCGAGTTCGCAACAGGCTCATCGGAGCCAGGATGCGACCAGGCTTGCGTGAACGGGGACGCCGCGGGTCCGTCGCCGACGAAGGGCACAGACGGAGCGGCCGAGGGCCGGTCGAAGCCGGGCGGCGCGGGCGGGCTGGCGCGGCCGCGGTGGTGGTGACCGTGCTTGTGGCTCCACGGCCTCGCGTCCGCGCCCGCGACCAGCAGGGCCATGGCCACCAGCACGGCCAGGGTCACCAGGGCCGCGTCGTGTCGGGCTGCGAAGGCTCGGCAACTCGCCATGGAGGTCGAATTGGGGCGGAGGATGGATGCCGCTTGAACGATGGGGATCGGGATGGTGCGGAACCAGGAAATCCGTTCACGAAGTTGCAATGCAGTGTATGCTTCCGGCTGGAGAGCGACCGCCAGTTGAATCGCCAGCAATGTGAAGCACCTGTTGGGTTGGAAGCGTGGAGAGGCGATGGCAACCTGGGGAAGGACTGGTGTGGTGTTGATGGCGAATGCTGGCCTGGCTTTTAAGTTGTGGGGGTCGACTGTGTCGAGCTTGTTGTTGCGAAATTCGCGGGCCAAGTGAATGTGCCTCGACCGTGGTCTTCGACCATCTAACTTTTTTCGTGAATTTGTTTGTCAGTCCGGCGCTGATTTGTTTGTGAATTTGTTCATCCGCTGATTCATGCTGGTTTGGGCTTGAGACGAAACGACACCTTTCTGTGGATGGAAGGACTCCGGCCGCACGGTCGGAAGTCCTGAACTTGAGGCGCCGCAAATCAGAGGACGATGTGCATCCCGCCGAAAGAGCTCTGGATGTCAAGTTGTGAACTCGTTGTCGAGTGGTTCGAGTAGTCTCCTAAATTAAGCTTCTCTCGACTGATGAGGTGTTGTGTTCTCTGGTCTCGCCAAAAGCCATTGCCATTCTTAGAACGGAGATCTCGTTTCTTGAATGGTTTCTGTCGCGTGACCTCCGTGACTTGAGTAGGGTGGTGACGGCGACCACCGTTAGTTTCGAGCACATTGTGCAATTTCTGCACGAAGATACTACATTGTTTACTCGGAAGATACGAAGAATTTCGTTGATGGCGTTTTCTTTTTCTGAAATTTAGTTAGGTTTTCCACGTGGTTGGATTTTTTTAATATTCTTCTTTGACCTTGCGCTACCTTGACTCTTCGCTTCGGAGGTTGGTTCGGCAGATGACAAACGATTTCTTGCAGCAGTCGTAGTCAGTGGAATGAGAGGATGGGGAATTTCATTAAAATGGCGATTATTTTGTGACTTTGGCATTCTCACAGTTCAAATTGGGCGGTCTGAATTCTACTAGCGTCCTAGATTTTTGAAATCTATACCATTATTAGTTATCTGAAATCTAAGAAATATGTAGATTTTTTAAATGGATTGCTCTGTAATTTATATCTTTCTTAGATTTAATACATCCAATAGTGGTATAAAGTTTACAAATCTAGGACACTAATAGATTTCAGAACGCCCAATCTAAACTGGGAACTGCACACTGGAAAAATGGCACATGGAATATCGCCATTTTAATGAAATTCCCATGAGGTAAGTTACGGCTGTGCATCACCAGCTCGTTTCCAAACATAATATGGCTTAAAGCATTGGCTGAGAACAAGGGATGATGCTCTTGGCGTGGTAACAAGAGATTTTCATACATGATGTATTCCATTGCAGAATCTCACTCCATATCTCAGATCTGGAGCCTGGTAATTGCCTATCAGAACAATCTATGAAACTTAACCAGCAGTTTCTATGAAAGTTGGAATCATCTTCTGATACTGCGTTTGGAGCTTTGTTCTTTGCAAGCTTGCAAGCTTTAGATTTTGAGGCTTCACTCACCGTTAAGTTAAGAAAGGAGCATGATTCGTGACCGTGGCAGAGTCGAGACATCTATCTCATTCGCCCACACCGATCCCTGGTCTCCGTCTTGAAATTTCCAAACAAAGAAATCAAAGCTCGCTGACGTTGCAGATCTGCTTGAAGACTTAATGAAACAACAGCATCCTGCTCACGCAGTTGTTGAAGAGGAAGCTGAAATCCAACAATGTCGCAAATGGAATAAGTGTATACATCTTTACGCGGACCTTATCAGGAGGTCATCGTTGGCTCTCGAGAATCTTCGTCTCCTTCGAAAAGGGGATGGCTTTCTCCACAGGCTAGTGATACGGTACCTCGAAAGGCACTCGGCATCCTTCAAGGGTTAAGGGGGCTTCTCAAGTACAAAAGTTCTTCGAAGCATATTTTCAAAGCCCTGCAAGCAATTTATGGATGCAAAAAGCTTTTTGGCCTCGAGAGCCCAAGTGAAGTCCATGGCTGCACACAGCCAAACTTCGATCATCGGCAAGCCAGTTCTCTTGGGTGTTCGGCAAATGCGAAAGGGCTCATGGGGTGCTGACTGCATCTGGATGTCAGATGAGTGAGAAGCAGGTCTGCTCTCGGTCGCACCCAAGTAATATCATTGCCCATGAATGCCTATGTGGCAACGATATGTTATATGCCATGCCCCAACCTCTCCACCAAATAGTATGGGTCTGGTGCTCGCTTCAAGTGCAGCGCGTTGGAGTATTGCAATTCCCGGTCTGGTAAAAGCTTCACGGAACATTCCAAACCCGCTGCCCTGCAGAATTGCACTGTCGTTGCGTCAGCTGGTGGCAAGTAAGTTAGGTCTAATGATTGTCTGTCTTCTGTCTGCGACCCCACATGGATGTCGGCGCTAGCATTGTAACTTTGGCAAAGCGCATAGTGCAAGTCACGATTCGCATTATGTTGACAGACATGGTCATGTATGTACAAAAATCAATCGAAGGACGCTTGTGCATCACGTTACCGTCAAGGCAACCACAGAAGTCGTCCTCTATTTGCAATCCTGTACTCAAGAGCCGACTTATTTACCGCGAATACTTGCGTAACTATATGCCAGAAGCTTCGTGTGCTGCTAATCACCACCTGCCTTGTCTCGCAATCGCACGTTGTGGAATTCTAAAACGGCAGAAGAACTGTAGACTCCTCCCCTAATGCAGTTTCCAACGCGCACACCTAGCTAAAACGTCCGGGATTTCGGTGACGATGCATCGCATTCTTCGCCGGTTTGGTCTACACCGAGTATTACTAGGTACGCAAGGACGGTGACTTTGAATTTGAAGTACTCGTTGACGTCGTCCAAAGTGAGACGAATTTTTTGCCTAAACGGGAAGAGTTCACGCATGATCGCAAGGGAGGCAGGAAGCTCAACGTCGATCCTGTCGATTTCTAGATTTCGAGAAAGCTCGTTGAGGTCTCGTGCTCTGTCACCTGTTTCTCCCGATCGGCTCTCTCACACTCAGCTCTTGGAATGCTAATGGAAGACCAAACTTTGCCCATTTTTGCCTTAGTCTTTGTAGAATTATAATGTTTCCCTCAATTTCACCAAATTCGTCAAAGAGGAATTTTTTTTTTCAAAGATTCAAGGATACTTTGGATGAATGAGAATTTGCACAAAACATTGCCCTATGGACTTAGGGATCAGCTAATTTGCAAATCTCTGCTTCACAAATCTCTCATAAGTTCCAAAAAATAATTGTCAAAAGAATAATGAGGATGGCGACTTTGAGCCCTTGCAAAAATTATATATCATAGCTTCCTAGCTGGACAACTTTCTGCCTAATAATTAGTTAAAGTACAAACATTAGAAAAAAAACATGTTTGCCACAACCAACTGCTATGCGACTATATGTCCTATACAACTATCTTGCAACTATAATCCTTTGTATTTGCACCAAATTTGACTCTATGTTGTTGTAGTTGTACATGAGTTGTAGAATGAAGCGTAGGATTATTGAAGTGCATCCAAAAAACAACATGAAACATTCTACATCTAGTATTCATCACAGATGTCGATGTGGACAATTTTTACTTTGTAGAGTTTAGTGTGTCAAATCGCAATCGCATTAATGTAAATTTGATTACAATTTAATTAGAAAACAACTATAGTCAGACTAGGACACAATTGGAATGCAACTATAGAGCGACTAGAGAACTACAACTGCAACTAGAAAACTACTCAAATGCAACTTAAGAGTGAATGGATTGCAACTACAAAGCGACTAGAATGCAACTAGAAACCACTCAAATGAAACTAGAGAGCAACTGGAATGCAACTATAGATCGACTAAAATGCAACTAGAGAACCACTCAAATGTAACTAGAGAGCAACTAGAATGCAACAAGAAAATCACTCAAATGCAACTAGAGAGCAACTGGAAGGCAACTACAGAGCAACTAGAATGCAACTAGAGAATCATTCAAATGCAATTAAGAAACGATTAGAATTTGAATAGAAAACAACTAAAGTTTGACTATAAAACATTTAGAATATAGCTATTGAACAAATACGGTTAGAGTTCTTTATTGGAATGCTATGGATTTTAATTACAACCTCACTTTGCTAAACAATTGTAATTATAAGTTATTCACTATGAGTTCATTATGGGATGCAATCAAAGGTTCGATGCTAGTCAAGATACACACTTCAAATGATCAAATAAGTATTCTAATTCAAGTATTCTAGTTCAAGTAACATAAATAGTCTTCTCAAGTTAGTATGAGATTGACAAAAGACAATCTAGAAAGACACTATATACACAAATTCATCTGTACATCTTCTTCCTTGATGCTTTTATTATCATTTCATCTCTATCAAAAAGCATACTAACTTTAACAGAAACAATTTTGCAATGTAGATTTTTCTCTATTCACTGTAGTCACTTATTATACTACTACATTTCAAAATGAATATAGTGCAACTAAAATGTGACTATGATACAACTAATATGCACCTACGACAAAACTAATATATGACTACAACAAATCTAATATATGACTACGACAAAACTAATATATGACTACGATACAACTAATTTGCAACTACACCACAATTGATATATGACTATGGTACAACTAATATGCAACTACGACACAATTAACATGCAACTACAGTACAACTATGCAACTACTCCATTGTTATTGCCCCACTTTGCCTAGTTATAGGTTTATAGCCCTATCTCTTCTAACCTTAAATCCACTTGTCCTCATTATTCACTAATGTCACCAAGTTACAACTCCACTTCTATTGCGATTCAAATGACACTTAATAGCTTCTAGTAGCTCACTAGGTTCACCACAACTTGCTTATAGCATCACTTGGTCACAAACCGCCTAACACTACACATGCCAAGCATACACAGTGTTAGTTCACTTTTTCAACTCTATTTGTCAAATTCCAGTCACCGGGACTACTAGCACACACTCCCATCGTGACACCAAGCATGTCACTTAGTAACATGGAGCAGACTTCTACCTTAATGTGCAAGGACCTATAGTGGCACTACTCACTATGGTCCTAACCGCCCTTAAGTATCACCCCACTCCATGCTAGCCTTTTTTGCATTTGCTACTCATCCAATAAAGATAACCGACACTCATAACTCAGGACACATCTAAGGAGGCCAAGCAAGGAGCGGGACTCCACCCAACCGATGCCACGGGACACACACAAGTGTCCCATGGTGCCTTGAAGTGGTGGTGAAGTCACCACCATCAACTATGAATTACCGAGACCCACTAAAGCTTCAAGAAAGAGAGAAGAGGAAGACCAACCCCTCCTATAGTACTCTCTGTGGTATTTGGTAAACACCCTCGTCTTAAGTCAAAGGAAGTCCTTGGATAATCTTGGGTTATGGAAGACCACCCACTTTCAACCCAAATCGCCAAGTTACATCACCGTTTGGACTTCCGAACTTCCAACCGGCGTAACTTTGCGCTCATAATTCCAAATCTGACATGTGAATCCATTTTAAGCATTTATGCGACGAATAGATGCCGATGGACTACTCACTCGTCTCATTTGAACAAGTTCTTGCAAAGTTATGGCCCTCTAAAAATCCGGATTCACTAGGGGAGGCGTCACGCCTTCACCACGGCTCTTCTTTTGGCCATAATTTTTTACTCATGTCTTAAAACCTCATAATGCTTGTCATTCTAAGTTCCTTGTGTTTATAGCTTTGCAATGGTATGCCACATGCCATACTTTCTTGTGGTATTCATTGAGAACCTCACACACGTAGCCCTCAAGTATCCCAGCGCCACCAGGACCTAGTCAACTTTGAATGGCCATAATTTTTATCTCAAAACTCCAAATTGCGCGTTCTTTGCGCCATTAGAAGAGTATTGTCAAGAGCTTTCCAAGAATATATGACAATCTACCATTCACTTCAAAACTAAGGCATCATTGCGCCCTATTTGATCGGAAGTCTCTCAAATTTTCCTACTTAGTCTATTGCAAGGCTTGGGAAGTCACCCCAAGGTCCTCCCTTGCACACTAAGGTTCATTGGGCACCCCAAGTAGATAGGAACGTGACAACTTTCCTTACTCAGTCTCCTAATAGCCCTCATATAAGCCAACTTCGCCAAATTATAGGTGCGCCTTTTTTTCATTATTCTACTTGGTTTGAAGTGCATTAGTCTCTCCTTGTTCGGTTTATTAATTTGTGGTTTCAATATTATATCTAGGTATCCTATAGTACATTTAAAGTTGGCTTCAGGAAGCATTGATATGTTGAATACAGTCCTATATGATCGTCATCCCTGGTTTGTAACTTGTAGTTCGGCCTCTATTTCGTCATCATATTTGAATTCTTCTATGGAATCCCTACTTGTAGACAATCTAAGTTAGTCTTTATCAACTCGCTGGGTGGGAGGGAGGGAGCTTTTGTATGCTAAAAGAATTGTATTTGAGAGTGAACATATTATTCATTTGAATCAACATTAGTAGTGATGAATATTGAAAACGTGATTGAGAATCTATAGAAGCAAGTTGGTTCTCCAACTTCTTTATGTTGCTCAGTCAATCAGATCTTGTTTGTCAGCTTGCATGAATTTGGGCATAAAGACTTTTCATTAAGGTTTCAGCTTATAAAGAAGGAGCATTGAAGAACAGAAGGTTGAAAAGTGGTTACCCAAATTTTTTAAAATAGAAGATGAAAACACAAACTTGCAAGTGGCATTTCTAAAGAGCACCATGTATCAATGTTGTCATCACTACGGGTTAATTGTTTGACATTCTCATTTGTTCTAGTGCGCTCCCAACTCTAAATCCTCAACATGTAGTTCTACAACTCTCATGAGGATGATAAATTCCATTGCACTACTACGATGTCCCTTGCTTGCAATATTCTACCAACAATCATCTCTCTCTTCATATACAGGTATGTTTCGCTCCCATTAGATTTTAAAAATTTGATATTAACCTTTAATAATACCTATTCACCATGTCTTTCTTGTACTTGCCTACTAGTCTTGTGGGTACTCTAGGATTACCATTTTATTCTCCAAAAAGGTATGTTGTACTCCATTTCTTAAATAATCTTTCTTTTTTTGACATTGCATTCATTGTTTATGGACAATATGTTCATACTGAACTCTCTTTGTTCATTTTTATAGCTCAACATATCTTTTGGGAAGTCTTGCCTGCAATTTCACTTTTCCAAACTACAAGTGAAGCTTTGCCACTATTAAAGATGATTTAAAGGTCAGTATTTGCTCTTCTTGCTGTAGTTTTGTTCGATTTTTGGACTAATTAGTTCAATTGTTTTTAATATTTGTTGTTCTTATATCGTTTTTTTAAAATCAATGTATTGTTGTGGAACTTTAATTACAAGACTTATGTTAGTTTATTATTTATTACAAATTGGTTTTTGAACTTGTACAAAAGTATGATGCATTGGTATGATTGTACTTGAGACTTCCTTGATTGTCAATGAGAGTAGTTCTCTCATTTGTAGAGTTTGTGAGGATTTGAATGGGCGAGGCCTATCTTTTGATAACATTGAACATTTAGTTGTCTTCATGCTTGTATATTGATGATAAGGAGATTTCTTGAAGAATCGCATGACATTGTAATTGTCCATTTAACCATTTTCTTGACTTTTTAGGTACGTGAGTGGAAATCACTCAATATGAATTTAGGTGACTATGAGGAAACAGACATGGAATTGCACCAAGATGCTAGAGTGGTAGAATTAACTATCCAAGTACAACTAATAAAAGCAACAATCAAAAGCAATGGCAAAGGAACTGTAAGTGCCTCTTAGAAATTAGAAATTTGTCTTTAGTCTTACAATGGTGTTTAAAATTAGGAGATTGCATTATATTTGCTTGTATTTTAGTAGTTATAAAAAGTTGTTTTAGTCCTATAAAGGTAATTGAAGTTGCATAAGAGTCGCAATGTAGTTGCACTATAGTCGTACTATAGTCACAATTTAGTTGCAATGTAGTTGAATATTACAAAGGAAATTGAAGTTGTATGAGAGTTGCAATATAGTAGTATTATAGTTGTACTATAGTTGCATTGTAGTTGTAAATTAGTTGCAATGTAGTTGCAGTCACAATATAGTAGCAAATTAGTTGCAAATTAATTGCAATTGTATGGACTTTCCTAAGATCACATGTCTACTTCAAAGGAGTTCAAGCCAAGCAATACTAATAGTAATGAAAAAAGTGAGTTAATAAAATTCTATGAAAATTATCATCCTTTATAGATAGTGAAGGTTCAATTATTAAATTATTTATTCTTTAATACATTTTTTAATACTACTATTGATGTTGTATTCTTCTAGAAAATGAGGACAATCAATCTGATGGAGACGATGGACACTTACGTGGAGAAGCCTCTAGTAGCAAAAACAAACATATGAAATTTGTTGAATTTGTGCCTCCTCTTTATGGTGAATTTGCTAGACAACCAATGCAGCAAAGCCCAATGGGACAGTGACAGTGAGTTCTGCCATAGTCTATGCTACCACCACTCATCCAACTTCTGCAATGGGCAATGGTTGAGTCTAGGATTCCTCCATATTCTGCTTCATGGCAAGGACATGTGCAATCGGAGGAAGTGTTGTGTAAATCAAATAACATTGGATGTTTTTCAAGGCGCAAGAATCAAAAAGAATTTGAGAAGAAAGTAGCAGCTTGAACCAGTAATAAAAAATTAAAAAAATCAAATACATGTTAACTCAAATGGCAAGATTGATGCATTCTATATTGGAAAGAATGCTTGGGACTGACATATAAGGGCATTTGTTCCATTGATCCTTAATGTGAGCATTATAAACTGGGATAAACAAACTAGGTATAAATTACATATAAGTTGCAAGTTAGTTGTATATAAGTTAGCCATAAATTGTAAACAAGTTGCATAGGATTCATAAACAAGTTGCTAAGAATGGTAAACATATCAAAAATTAGTTGCAAAAAGTCGAAAACAAGTCCAAATGTAGTTGCAAATAAATCATAGACAAACTGCAATTAAGTTGCACAAAAGTTGCAAACAAATCGTAGATGAGTCGCAAGAAAGGCAAGTCCAAATATAGTTGCACATCATTGACAATGAAATCATAAACAAACCTCTATCAAGTTGCAAAAGAGTTACAAACAAGTCGTAGATGAGTTGCAAAGGAATTGCAAACAAGCTCGGGGGGTGCACTCCCCCTTTTTTTGATATTAGCGTGTGAACAAAATTTTGAACCTCCTATATACTTTTTGAATTTTAAATAAAATGAAATGAAAAAAATATGAATAGATTTTTTCTACTTTGAAAGTTTATGTTTTGAATTATTGATATTTTATTAATAATAATCGTTACAAATTTTTGAAGTAAAAAGATACACTGTAGAACTGAAAAATAACTTTCACACCCCTATATTATATAAGAAAAAATTGTTTAAAAAATGAACAATTAATTCCTAAA
This sequence comes from Climacium dendroides, assembly GCA_950106755.1. Classification (NCBI taxonomy): domain Eukaryota; kingdom Viridiplantae; phylum Streptophyta; class Bryopsida; order Hypnales; family Climaciaceae; genus Climacium; species Climacium dendroides. Next base: position 23,847,247 of record OX467087.1, on the reverse strand, counting down.
GATAACTCTCTATTGAAAGCTCATTTTGAGTTGAATATTGATGCAATGTTCATCTAAATGTGTTTTCTAAAAATATTTGAGTTAAAAAAACATGTCATTTTAGTGCATTTTTAACCTCTGGCCTACCTCCTTCCTTCGTGCACAACACCTCCAACAGCCTGAAACATTTGATTGCCTCAACACAAGCTAGGTGAATTTTTTTCCTTCTCTTGCACATATTTATTTGTTTCCTTTGAACATTTTTTTGGCTTCTCTAGAACATATTTATTTGTTTCTCTTAAATGTTGAAATTGAACATATCTATTTGCTTTTTTTGAACATATTTTTTTGGATTTGATATTTCTTAACTTTTTCTATCCTAAACCCTACTATACTCTTTGTACTTTATTATCTTTGAAATTTATAAGCCAATCATTGAACATAGACATTAAAAAATTTAGGGTTTAGATTGTTTGCACCACTCTTCTTATACATATGACAATTAATTGTAAATTTTTTTCTAGTTTATTTATCAAGAGTTTCTTTATAGTGCTATAAATGTCAATGCAATCCCTCGGTCTCCTCTTCACAACTTGGATCTGAACATTGACACTTCACATGCATTGCAATAAGTTTTTACTATTGCAACTCATAAATATATTATTGCTTGGATGGTTGAGGATGAGTCACTCCATGGTCTTAGAGGCCTTTGTACATACACAGTTGTAGCTTTTTTCCAGTACTTTTGAGGGCAGAAAAGTGCCAACCTCATGAAAACATTATGATAGTAGAAGCTGCACGATACATTTTCCAATGACATTGGTGAAAATTCCAACACGGTGCTTTCTTGTAGTAGAAGTTGTATTGGAATTCGATAGCGATTGCATACCAAGGCTAAATCTAGATATTGCCACAAGCGCTCCGATTGAGTACTGTGGCTTTATCTAAAACTTCTTAATGCATTTGAACGGTTCAAAAGGAGTGGAGTGAAATTTTCATTGGGCTTACTAATTGAGCTAGCATTGAGCATATTAGTAGCTTAAGACTCTATTTGCACACAACATTCTAGAGATCCAAAAGATGATGTATTGCTTACAAACAAAATATGTCATAGTTGGATGCAACAATTTATGGATGTCCATAACATTGTTCTATTGTCTCAACAAGATAAATTGACATGTAGTGTAGAAAAAGAATAATTCATTGAAATGTAAATAACATACTATTTGTGTGTATTGCAAAGAAGATTTGAATCTGACTTATTAGATGAGAACCTCATGGAAAACATTGATGAGATTCATTTTGTTGTCAACATTGACAATGGTTGTACTTTAGGATTTCGTAGAGACACTTTTGTCAAATTTGTTGAAGTAGTTTTAGGTAGGGATTTCATGACTATGGTTGTTAGAATCTTGAGAAGATGTCGAGCCATGGTAGAAGCTCCTATGTTAATATTAACTAATGCAAATTCTAGTTATCCCATTAGATGCCTTGATGTTAACATTCTAGGAGTGATTTACAAAACGGAGCCCAAAAGTTGGATGGATCAAATCATTTTTCCTCAATACTTTGAAGAACCTCAAGCTTTTCAAGCTAACGTGAAACATCGAACTAAGATGGTGCAGGTTGGTAATTGTACTAGCCACAACATCACTACAAGATTAAAGACCGTTTTAGTAGAATACTACTTGTGCAGATGGTCAATGGTCTGGTAAGCTTACCAACCCTGGTAAGAGATTTTTTCTTCAATTGATTGTTGATAGTGTTGAAGATGCCAATAGACAAGTAGATTGCAATAATATGTCTTATGCTAAAAAAGCCATGATCCATTGTAGCATGGCATTAGATATTGATGGCTCTTGGAGTTTGGGTCAACTATTTTCACATCTTTAAGAAATAGTAGAAAAACATCATCCGTACTTTGATGGGCAAGATGTTGCTCAATATGCTAGGGCAATTTAGATATTGGTTTTGTTATATTTTCATTTATTATATCTATAAAATTTTATAAGTTTTTTCTTCAATTAGAAATTCTTGTGATTTGTTTTGTAATACAAACTATGTGTTTTGCATATTTGATATTTTCAATGAGTATTTTCTTATGAATTGTTTGTAACTTAATCAATTTCTATTTTATCTCTCATTCTTATCATGTGAAGACAATTCCTTTGAATTTTTTGCTTGTATTTTGAAAATAGAGAATTCAAATTCACAAAGGTTTCTAATGTTTATTTACTGAAGTATTCATTTGAATAAGCATTTTTATATTTAGGTTTGTATTTTTTCATTACAATTTAATGAAATAATATGTAACACTAAATGTAAACTTGTAAAAAATTTATATCCAATAGTTGACAATTAGTATCTATATTGAAATTAAGTGTTGGTAGCATTAAGAAAATTGTTGATATTTAGTGTTTTGCTTCATAATTAGTGTTGCCAATACTATTTACCATCATTAATGTAGTGAAGTTTCAATTTGAAGTTAAAGCAGTTACAACAAAAGTCAATCTATTCACGGCATAGAACACTTTAGATAACATTTTACTAGTCCTTATATAATCATTTTCCATGATTTTGTATTATCTAGTCCTTTTCCACAATTGTCATCTCCAATCTATGTTCTAGTTTGTTGTGCTTTATTTTTCATATTACAAACTATTTGGACCATCGAATATTATATTAAAAAGAATATTGTACAATAATTTGCAAATAGGATGAAGTTATAGCCATCAAATTACTATTCAATGCAGCTACAACTTGCTCATCAATTGTCTCCACTTCTACTTGCTCCTTTGATTCCTCCAAATGGTAATTGTCTAAGGTTATATGAGGTGACCTATTGTCGACCTTCACAGAACAAAGACTATCATAAGTTCAATTAAGGATTGGGAATGAACTTAGATAGTTTTTTAGGCAACAAAATTGAAATTGGGAACAAAATGATAAGGCCTTCTACCTCATGGATAATAGATTGTGAATTTTAAAATTCAAATCACATTCAATTGTAAGAATCCATGTCCCTATTAAAATATGGTTAATTGTAATCCTTGGAAGGCAACAAAAAATTAATTTTAATGAAATTTTTTCCATTTGAATCAATGTATGTTTTCATTTGTAAAGTCTTGAATAACTAAAGGACATATCTTCTTCTACCTAATTAGCTTATTATATATCCAAGCCAAATATGTGGTTGCAATTTATAGTAAGTTATGTTGATTGTTTTCATAGTGGAATTCCATGATTCCCATTTATTTATAACTTAAATCTATCTTTCTTTTTCAATTGCATCTTTTGATCCTTGATAATGCAAGTGGCTCGGAGACCGGTTGCAATTACATAGATTGAGTTAGCAAAACAAAGCAAAGGGGACAAGAGATGTTTAAAGATACATTCACCTTTGGCATTAGCTCTTGATCAAACAAAACTAGCAAGGATACACCTCATAAATGAATTAGCCTTGAGTATTGTGATAGTACTAGCTAGTTTTTGATGACCTATTGACTTGCAAAGAATAGTACTAGCTTATTTCTAATGAATTGTCAACTTACAAAGAACAATGAAATATTCATAACATTGGTGAAAGAACTAACCTTGTAACTTCTATAGTCACTTTCATCCTTTAACTTCAACATCCTTCTTGCATAGCACAACATCTCCTTGATAAATTCGTAAATTTCTTTAGATTGTAGTTTGTGCATAGTTGATCCAAAATTCAACACTACCAATTGTGACTTTCTATCATCTATAAAAGATCTCAACAAAGTAAAAAACTCTACGTCTTTGAGATTTGGAAGATTTGCAAACAAACCATGATCTATCAACCAACCTTTAATGATACAACAATTTGTCATCAATTTAAGGTATTAGTTGTAAAAGTGTTGTTATAAAAGTTCCTTCCTATACAATTTTCTAGGCTCTTTGTTTATAGTAAGCAGTGGAATGAAGATCTATTTGTAGCTTGGTGTCTATAAGAAGCTACAAGATTTGTCTATAGAAGTTAACATTATTTCGAAATGGAAATAGAGTTGTATAGTAGTAGAGGAAGGAACCTTTACCGTATTGGTTGCTCAAGTTGGCCGCTTTCAGATAGTTGTAAAAGGGACCTGAGTTTAATTACATACTTAGTGAGCACCTGTTATTATAAAACCGCAATTTTTTCATAAAGGTTGGTGAATGTGAAATTCTCATCATCGAGTTCTGTTTGAGGGTTGAATGTGAACACAATTGGTCGAGTGGATAATGTGGATGAAAAGAAATTCTCGCTCAGATACTGGAAGCTAATGGAAATTTTACTGATTAAGGTAGGAGGCTCTAAAAGCGACCCTTTACGGGCTGATCTGCCTTTTTCAGAGGTTTTCATGAACAGAAATATTTTTAGCTCATTTTTCAGAGAAAGAAAAATGGATGCGGAATGTAACACAAGTGGTTTCATATTTTTTGAAGCATTTTTGAATTAGTTACGAATTTTCAAAGATTTCTGTAGTAGGTACCTATTTGTGACCATAGGTCTCCCAAAATCTATCCCCTTGCAACTTCTAAATCGATTTCTGAATCAGGGAAGAAATGATTGGCTCTCGAAATAAAATAAGTAAATTTTTCTTGATTCATTCAATAGCAACAGTGGTTCATTTAAAGATCACCTCCCATCCATTTTACAACCAGCTATGGGGCGATTGCAAGGAGATGGTCGCAATTACAGCATCCTACCTTAGTGGATCACTTAAGCAAATTTTGACCAGATGATGAAGAGTATAAGGTGGCAGAAACTTTTTCCATGTAGGAAGATAGGAAATATGAAAATTCTTAATTTTTCTTAATTTTATTCCCAAATTTGAAGTTACAGTGAATTTTGGAATCTGAAAAGTATTATTGATCAATAGTCAATGTCTAGAGTATTGTAATTCCCAATCATTAAAGAACTACTTTCTTGTTTACTACTTCCTACTTTCTCGCTCATTGGTTTTGAACATGTGTCAGAACCACATTAGTCCCAACTTTGAAAAGGATAAAAGAGAATACTATTTCAAGCTTGAGTTCCACCCTGAGGTTGAAAATAGTGCACCCTACAAGTTGGGCCACTAGGCGTGGTTGACAATTGATGCTTCTACCTTATTTGAGAGACTCCTTTTCCCGTCTTAGCATGGCAGTAAAAGGCTGACATGATACAAGACTATTGTATGCAGGACACTAAATCATGTCCATGAAATGGGCCCAACACGGTAATTGGGGTTCTGGGGGGGGGGGAATAAAAAAATGCCCCCTATTTTGAGTCATGTCTAGGATATGCTTTAAACCTCTTCTAGCTAATTTGAAGTCTCTGATTGCAAATATGAATTCAAAATTTGCAAAAAAAAAATTATGTGAAAAATAAAAAAATTCCTGCATTTTCCCCTGGGGTAAATCCAGCCTGCTGGGCCCATTCCGTGGGCAGGGTTTAACGTCCCCCCTATTGTATGGTGTGAAAATCGTTCTCTGGGCTTACATTTCTCAAGAGCAGCTTCTTTGGGGGTTCCTTCTTGTAACACTAACGCAACTCATTGGTCATATGGTCCATAAACCAAGCATCTAAGGACTGAAACTGAATTTTGGGCAGGAAACTTCTCAAAATATTTTTCAGTAAACTTTTCTTGAAAGAAAAGAGGAATTGGCATCTAACCCAAGTTGTTTCATATTTTTTGGATCATTTTTGAATTAGTTATGAATTTTCAAACGAGATGTGGTATAGGTCCCTATTTATGTCCCTAGGGCTTCTATGAACTGTTCACTTGCAACTTTTGAAGATAAATGGGAAAGCAAAGAGTATGATTGGCTCTTGTCATTAACAGTGTTTTTTTATTTCCATTCACTCAAGGACTACAAAGGTCCATTTAAGAACCACTTCATATCCATTCACAACCACCTATAGGGTAGAGGATCCTATTTCGGACAAGCCCTCCATTCTAGTTTTGTAGACTGGACAACAATTGAATGCATTGATTATTGAGAAAGATTCTATATTGGTACTTTCTCACCCAATCATCTCTCTTCTTTCTTGGCTTAGGGAAAAGTGCCAAAGGTAATCACAATAGGTGAGTCTACAAAATCAAAATGGGTCGAGATGGAAAATCCACTTTTATATTCAATGAAATATTCATTCTAGAAGGAAAAATTCTAGTTTTTTCGGCATTCTTCGGCAACCTTATTTTTGCTCCATGACTTTCCCAAATAATACACACTAAAATGCTTAAGTTATTTGAAATAGGTACTTCTATCTTATGGGCAGTTCTTAATGCCCGCTCATATTTTGAGCCTCCTACCTTAAGTCATTTGTAAAGGTTTTATTGGATTTTAACCCCTCACTATCCAAGGGGATCAAAAGTGTTCTCACATAGTTTCAAGTCCAATTCAAAGTATTGTAACTTTTGCATCCGATGTTTGAATTCAATAAAACATGTTGAAAAATTTGTGGTCTCTCTTCAAGTTTGCATGGTTAAATTTTTAAATCAATCCAAGATGTACTAATTTCTTGGGTCAAAAGTCAATCAAAGTTCAAAGATTCAATTTGAATTCGCCAAATTGTATTTGATGGCTGCAACTTCAAGGGTTTATATCTCCTTCATCCAATGTTTGCTTTCAATAAAATTTATTAGATTATGTTTCCCTTGAAGTCTAGTTAATGTGGTAAGATTTTCATGTCAATCCAAGTTGTCTTGAATGTTTGTGAGCAATTCAAAATTTGAAATCCTAACATTTTCAGATTACAATGAACTTCAATGGCTTGTTTCTTCTTCACACAATATCCATTTCCAATAATGTATCTTGAAAAAGTTGCGCATACTTGTCTAGTTTGTGTGGTTAAAATTTCATATCAACCTAAAATATTATGAGTGATTGAAAAGCATTTTAATAAGAGGTTAAGCTTTAGATGTGTTTTTTTGCAACTTTTCTTGCTATTTTTTGACATTTCAAAGTCATTTTGCAGACACAATGAGTCAATTCAATGACATTTTCTTTCACCAATGTGTTTGTATGCTAGTTTTGAATCACTTTATAGTTATTTTTTTTCATTTGAGTAAGTTTACAAATTGAATTTCACCTCCAAATGTGTTGCTAGGAAAATTTTAGCATCCTTTTTCTACATTAAAACATTATAATCTTGCAATCTATGTGGCCAAATGACTCCAAATTTGATTCATGTCATCTACAACACATACAGTACAAGATTATACTATTCAAATTTCGTTCAAATTTCTATACCTTAGTGTCATTTTGAACTATAACTTTTCAAAAGCAATGATATTTTTAAACCCCTCAAGGCCCTAGGCTTTGAGGGGTTAATTTTCATTTAAAGAGTTTCAAACTTCTTTACTAAAGATTATTTCATTACACTTTTTTTTACTAATAAGGTTACGCTAGATTGGAATGGAAAGGCACCTCTTTTGTCTATTGAAAGTCTCCTATTGTCAGAATATAAGTCAATATGAACTAAAATTGTTGGTTGAATTAGTTTCTTTGATGATAGATGATGGATCATGACTTTTTGCACCTCTTTGAGAATTCTCAAAGTATTATAAAAAATAGTCAACTAAAATAGAATTTGGGTGGATGGCAGTAATGGGTAGTTCTACCTTATTAAGAGGTTATGATTGGGGATTTTCAAGTTGCACAATAGTGGCTAAAGTTCAATAACTACGTTTATTGCGAGGAAATTCACAAAGGTAGAATCCAAGAGTGCAAGCGTGAGAGAAGAAGTCATTGTCCTAAAATTTCTTCACATCAATTCTACTAGGAGAGTTTCATAACATTAGAGATCCTTTGGACCAATTATGTAGCCACATGGTTGAGCGTCATGTCCAAGTAAAATTTGACCTTGTAATATATATATCTATATAAGTATATCTATATTTTTAAATTTGATAGTTTTATTACATAAGACATGCATTATCTATAGGATGAAAATTGTATTAATTAGAAATTTTATTGCCTAGTATGGAAATAATTTCTAAATCTAAAAAATTACATCAAATTATTTAAGAGCTTCTTCCTAAAGAGGAAGGTGAAATGAAGAATTGTTTTAAAAAATTCAATTTTAAAAATGAAGAAATTTACACCCTACTCAATATGCTTAGTGACAGCTATACCTTATTAATCAATTTCCAATTTCATGCTTAATTCCTCGAGGTTTTTTACTTTGTTTCCCGGGGGGTGCACTACAAAAGAAGTTCATGGGTGAGGAGCGACCAAATCCTAACTACCCATTTCTACTTTTCCTAATTACTTTCTAATAAACTATAATTTCAATCTACAATTTTGAGCTTTGTTTAACAATGTCTATAGGTTTCTATTGCCAAAAATTTCAATCCTAAATAACATGTGATATATTGTCTGGAAAGGATTGAAAAATTAACTAAAATGGCATGTTTTTCAACTAAAATATTTATAGAGCTCACATAAAGATGATTATTGTATCAATATTCAACCAAAATAAACTTTCAGTAGAAAGCTATTTTATAGAATTTTTTTTTCATTTTTCAAATTTTTTTTCTTATATAATATAGGGGTGTGAAAGTTATTTTTAGCTTTACAGTGTATCTTTTTCCTTCTAAAATTTGTAACTAATTATTATTAACATTAAAAAATACCAATAATTCAAAACATAAACTTTCAAAGTAGGAAAATCTATTCATATTTTTTTTAGAAAAAAAATAAAATTTTAGGATATAATATAGGGGTCCTAGGATTTGGTCGCTCCTCACCCTTGAACTTCCTTAGTAGTGCCCCCCGAGCTTTGTTTTCACCAAAAACGCTCCAAAACTGCCATTTCTAGTACAAATACCAAATTTTAGAAGAAGAAAAAAACGTTTGGACACATGTAATTGAAGGATCTTGTAGTATGCTAGTTTGAAAAGACATGGGGAAAACTTCAGAAATTTTCACGATGTAGATTGCAAGATATTAATGTTCGAAATGACAATAATCCTCTTTTGGGCCCTACAAAGAATCAATCAACTGCACTTTGAATTACAAGGTCACATTTGTATGAATAAAATGGACAAAATGGATTCACTTTTCAAAGCAAGTTGGCTATATATTTGAAAAAATTCAGATCATTTGGAATTGTACAACATGTAAGAAAAAAATAGTAAGTAGAAAAAAATAGATAATGATTCAAAATACTGAATTGTTGAGAATTTAGTTATGGACTTGAAAAATACCTATCCCAATGGTGGTAATGTTATAATAAACAATCCACATCTTTTGTTTTTATTTTTTCAAAAAATATTGAAAATTGAGTTAAATAAAGGATTTCAAAGTTTAATTTAGAATAGAGAATTTATAACTACCAACAAACTAAAACTCAACATAACTTTCATCTCATCAATCAAAATAGAATGATTCAAAGCTTTCCACATACATTTAAATCTAGTGAACGACATCAAATTTTTACTTCTCAAAAAAGTGATTTTTAAAGAATTTTTTGGAGCTGCCAAGATTGTTATACATATCATACATTAATTTTTTACATATCATACAAAAATTACATATCATACAATAACTTTTTAAAAACATAGTAAAAAAATTATGAAAATTATTGGGCCTTAAATCTCATCCTCAAGCATATGTTCTATAAAAATTTCAAAAAACAAGCAAACAAACAAACACTCCATTCACAGTGAGCTATCCCAAATCACTTTGTTGCCAAATAAAAATAAGTTTGGTGCTTTAGGTGTTAAAGAGAAATTGAGTGGCATTGAATATTTTGCCTCTTAACCCTTAAACGACGAGCCGGTCATTGTGGAAATCATCTATTTGGATACTGTGTGAATTGTTGGCTTAAAAAAATAAAAAAGCACTCATTAGGTGGGAGACAAGCTTCTATAGAAGATGTTCCCTTTTCCCACAAAATTTGGAGGATAAATAGTTGCACCTTTGTCCTTGCACGGGGAGATTCTTTGTCATCCATCGGACACAAAATGTCCGCCTCGACATTTAAGGGTTTAATTATTTATTATTGGGATCATTTGGGTTGACTTTCAATCACCTGCTTGTCTCTAGAGTCAAAAATTGGAAGGTAATATCCAAAAACTTCGTCTCCAATCATTGCTACTCCAAATATGAGCTATTTGTGAAATAAAAGAAATACTAGGTAGAAATGTCAACGCCAACCCCAACAAAAAGGCTAAATGTTCTTGCCTTCATTGTGAAAAAGAGCCATATTATTGGATGCTTTTCATCCCCAAATACTGGAGTGGAGCTGATTGACATCTGTCATACGATTGTACGTACGATTACTGACGACATATACTGTATACATCACCGTATGTACATACACATCACCAGGTACAGTATTGGTCAGAATGATTTGTCGGAGCGAGTCTGTAGTCTGTACCGACTCTGACTAAGCTTACAGACATTTGAAAGCCGGACCGTCAGGCGCAGTGGGGCCCCTGCTACCCCTCCGTTCCCTCTATCCGTTCCCTTCGCTCCCTGCCTTGGCTCCTCTTCGCAGGACGCCAACTTAGGTGGGCCCTGCTGAGGTGGATTTAACCCGGGGAAAACGCAGGAATTTTTTATTTGCCAAAAATGATTTTTTTTGCAACTTCTGAATTCTTATTTGCAATCAGAGACCCCAAATTAGCTTGGTAAGGTCTACAATATCCCCTAGACATGGCTGGGATTTTTTTTACTTTTATTCCTAGAACACAAAGTTTACCTTGTTGGGCCCACCTAAGTTGGCATGATTTCTCCTCTTCCCTCCCTCTCCGGCTCCCTTGCTCCCTTCCTTCCGTGACTCCTATCATTTGGCCATAGGTTTCTTCAACCTCAACCTCGTGTTTTTGCCTTTATCCCTTAATTGTCCAAGGCATCAAATTTTCGTGTTTCAAATATTGTGAAGTTAAATAAAGCCTTAAGAATCAATTTTTTTTCCCTATGTGATCTCTAACAATGTCTAGTTTGAATTTGTACAGTTACAATTCAAAAAAAATTAATTCAGCTTATCAAAATGTTGTCTTTTGTTCAATTTAAAGCAAATCTTGAGAAGTTGAAAACAAGCCTTAAGCATTTAGGGGTTAAATTTTTTCTTTTGCATCAAATGTTTAACTTAAAATTTCATTTCAAATACTTAATTACCATTCATTCCAAAAGCATGGTTATAGTCTTCACCAATATTTTTTTTAAACAAATTCAACCATAGAATTCTTTGGTTAACTTGTTCAAGTACATTGTTCTAAGATTATAAAATGACTTTTACTACCAATTGCAAGTTCAATGTATAAAATTTTAATTTTAAACATACACTTCACTAGCACTTCTAAAAGGTGAAGGCTTTTGTATTTCAACATTTTTAAAAAAGAAATATGTATATACTATAACTTATCCATGTAGTCAATATGTTCAAAAATCTTTCAAATTTCTTTTCACATATGAAATCTACAAAGTTGGTCACCCCAAAAATATATGAGGTTATAAGGCCCAACATGTACAACCCCAATCAATTCATGGCTTTCCAAAATCTATTCTATAATTTTTTAATTTTTAAAAATGAATTTCTTATGTGATTTTTTTTCCACAATCTAGTGTATTTGAGGCTCATTTCCCAAAACCCTCAACACTACGTGAAGTCAAGATTGCAATGGGATAGCCTTGCACAAAATCTTGAAAAAATCTCTGGCCAAAGGTAAGAGTCAAGGAAGGAAGGGAGCAGGAGAGGGAGAAGAGGAGGAGCCAAGGCAGAGAGCGAAGGGAACGGATAGAGGAAGGGAACAGACGGAGGGAACGGAGGAGAAGCAGGCCCCACTGCGCCTGACAAGCCCCCCTTTTGCTCGAGGGGGATGTTTAACCGACATCCGGCCATTTGAAATGTTAAAGAACTTTAACTCGAGTTACGTGTCTCCAGTTAAGTTACCACACTTGGCATAATGAGGTGCGTACCATTTGAATTTATATTTTATTTACTTGGGGGACTTCCGACATTATTTTTTTTTAAAAGTTTTTTTTTTACTTTACCAAAACGAAACGGAATTTCCTTGCAAGGAGAGTAAAACACAAAACACCACCAGCCTGGTGAAATGGAACACACAGTAACGTACCTCAGACAAATTGAGGCTTGGTTCAGACTGGGACTTGCAGTTCTGAGGCAGATCAGCCCATTACAATACCACCCAGATTTGCTATCTTAGGTTACTTTGGAGAAGCTATTTGTCAGCTCCCATATTTTTTTTTTAAATTCCCAGAGATTGGAAGGTTTGAGAGAAGTCTGTTGCAAAAAGAATGAAGACATTTCGACAAGAAGTGAGTTTTCTGTGATTTTTCAAAGCTAAAATGTTAAAGTGTGAATAGACCTTGTTTGAAGCATAGCTAGGCATTGGTCAAAAGTGCGGATTGATGTGTCTGCTCCCCAAGTGCATGCATTGCCATCGTGATGAAAGGTTGCTATGATTGTGGTAATGGGTGGGCCACATACGCAAATGGAAGGGGCTTGCAAGTGGCAAAATGGCTAGGGTGGATGGTGGTATTGGGCAGTTCTACCTTACTCGACAAGATTGCAAGCATTTTCATTGGGATCTTGTTTGACTAAGAAAATGTAGTTCCAATAATCTATTTTAAAAAAAAACTCTTTTGTTTTGTTTTCTTTTTCCAAAATCGTTAAAATTGTAAAATTTTGTGACACTTTTGAAGGTAGCATCTTGATAGCTTAAAACACACCACTGTTGAACTTTTTTCTATCAACATTTTTCTTGGTGTGAGCCCAAGGAGTACACCAATTACATTGTGATGTTTACTACTATCATCTAAAATTTTGCTAAAAGTTTCATACTATTTCAAGCATCTTTGTAATTACTAAAATTTTATCAAAAAATTACTTCAGAAAATCATATAAATTTCATTTTAATATTTTCAATTGTGAAAGAAGAAAGTTAATTTTTTTGATATGTATTACTCTATTACGAAAAATTTACCAAATTTTAAAAATGTGTGTTTTAATATAGAAAACTAATGAAATTTAACCAAATGACAAAATGGAATGCCCTTTTAGGGATAAATTGATTACAATTGAAATAAAGTAAACTAAAGTAGGAGGTTCAAAATTTGCATGGGCATTTAGAACCGCCCCTATATGTAGCTCTGAAATAGATATAAGATGGTCCTTGAATTGACTTCTATAGTCATTGAATGGATTGAGAAAAAAAAAAGGTATTATTTATTGCAAGAGCCAATCATTCTCCTTGCTTTCCCCATTTCTCTTTACAAGTTGCAAGTGAACAATCTATGGAAGACTTAGGGTTATAAATAAGTGCTTATGACACAACTTTTTTGAAAGTTCATAAATAATTCAATAATGCTTCAAAAAATATGAAACCACTTGCATTACATTCTACATCTATTTCTCTTTGTTTGGAAAATGAGCTAAAAATATTCCCATCTAAGGAAATACATGGAAAAAGCAGACTAAATCTTTAGATGAGAGGCTTTTGAGCCTCCTACCTTATCCCATTGTGGGCTGCATTATATTAGTGGTTTCAAAATGGACACCACTAACGTAATTTAACCCTTGGTAGTTTAAGTTAGGGTGTCTGTACACGGCTTTTCATCATCCGATCGTTGCAGTACAGTGTCTGTACAAATCCATATAAGAGGCAATGTTTGTGGACAAGAGCCACATTGTGTATTAAGGCGCGCACTCGTCCTTAGGCCATCTCTCTGTCGGTAAGTTTGGCGACATGTTGACACGGTTGCTGGCGATCTTTAGCTAATCTTGCTAGTGTTATACGTTGTGCATCTTCCGAGTGTGTTGCTTCTGAGTGCAATAGATCGATCTCGTAGGTGAATGGAAAATTTCAGTGCACGAATTGGAGCATGCATTGATCTAAGTGGGTTTCAGTTCTCTTTTTTGTGTATCAGGGATCATCCGCAAGCTCATCGATCTTGCTTTGCTACCTTTGCTACCTCATCGATCTTTGCTTTGCTACCTTTGCTACCTCATCGATCTACCTTTGCTACCTTTGCTCATTTTCTCTCTCGACCAAGTGCCGACCTACCTTCTGGTCTGTACGTGATGGGTCCCAGAGCCAGAGGAGAGTGCCATGCCGAATGGCACTCTGTGTCGAATTTTAGCTGCGATTCACCCTTGGATCCGAGCCTGAGGTAACATGGATTGCAGCTCTCTTTCATGATGTTGTGAATTACAGGTGCGAACTGATATTTCGTTAAAATGGCGGTTTTCCACAAACTTGGCACGGTGCAATCTGAAATCTGGACCAGTCCTAGAAATGAATGGAGCATATAGAATAACGCCAGTTTAAGAAAATTTCCCAGAAAAATCTTGATGTTTTTTCATGTCGAGTTGTTGGAGATTGATCGAATATGTTGTACTTGCGTTGGGTTGTTCTTTCAACAGTGTTATCTGAGCTCTAAATTCTAGATTTGCTGTCGGTAGATCTGAAGTTCGATATCAACATTTGAAAAGTCGTCGTATCCAGATAAACTTGGAAAGAGTCTAGAGGGAAAATGTCCAATGTCAGGGCTTGTACTTGAGCAGGATTGTTGGATTTTACTTTTATTATCAGATTTACATACGCTCGATTTCAATATGAAGTAGCGAGAATAGTATTGAGTCAGTTTTTTTGCACTCTTCACCTATGGCTCACTGTTGACGACGTGGTTTCTTCAATTCCTGTTTGTGAAGTTAATTGCAGTAAGAATGGTTTCTCTACTGTTCGGCACATAGGCATCCTGAAATTGGGTGCATTGTTTAGCTGCTGGTTTGGTCTGATGGATGTTCCGCTTTCGCCATGGCGTTCGCTCCCCAGGTTGTCAATATTTTCACACGAAACAAAATCACTTTGGCAGTTTAGCCCTATGTAATGCCATCGTGAATAGGATCTTGGCGGTAGTAACGCGACGTATAGTAACGCGACGTGGGCATACGTAGCGTGTGTTACCCTTGATCAACTACAAAACATGTCTGCGCTACTGCCAGTTAGTCTGCGGAGCGATTGCAAGAATCCCTTTCAAGAGAAATAAGTAGTCCATTACCTTCACAAATTCAGCTTCACGCTCCAGAATGCGGTGTTCTAGAATGTCGATCTTGCAGCTGCCATCATGGGTGATTCTCCGACCATTCACATGCTTATCAGCAATGTCGGTACTGCTCTACGTTACGGTTACAATCACTTGCTTCGCTCGTCTACTAGAGTAACAAACGTTATCAATGACCAATATCTGGATTCTTCAAAAAATAAGACCTGTTGTATTGTTCGGTTAAAATCGCGGTTCAAACTCAGAGGTCTTTATGAATGCTCGTATTCAATGCATGTATAGTTTGTTTCCTCTTCAAAACTGCACTCCCCAAGTACTGACGCAATCTGTGAAATCTGTCTTTCCCTTCAACAGGCGGGAAGAGTCATCAACGCAAGCAACCATCCCGTGTAACGCAGTTCAACAGACACCAAAGAAAGCCAACCCGAGGAGGGTGTCTCCCGAGCCTCTGCCACCGGCGAAGAGCTTGAACGAGAATGCGCAGGAAGTGCAATCCAAACGAAGCAGACATCTGGAGGACGAAGCACAGAGGACGAGCGAAGCAAGTGCTCGCGACCGTAACAGCAATACCGACATTGCCGATAACCATGTGAATGGACAGAGAATCTTCCGTGTTGGCAGCTGCAAGATTGACATTTCAGAACACCACAAACCTCTTCTGGAGCGTGAAGACCGTAACAGCAATACCGACATTGCCGATAACCATGTGAATGGACAGAGAATCATCCGTGTTGGCAGCTGCAAGATCGACATTTCAGAACACCGCAAACCTCTTCTGGAGCGTGAAGATGAATCTGTTAAGGTAATGGACAGTTCATTTCTCTCGAAGGGATTCTTGGAATCGTTCCGCCGGAGACTCTTGGAATCGTTCCAGAGGCCCTTGGAATCGCACCGGAGGCTCTTGGAATCGCTCCTGAGACTCTTGGATCCTTTTTCAATCTTTTTCTGTGGTTTTTGGGAACTCCGAAGCTTTTTTGTCAAGAGAAATGGAGTGAGGGAGAAGGCGACAGGTATAGGCTTGGAGTCTCTACCAGGCGATTTACAGGAAAGCATATTCCAGAGGTTACCGTTCAAGGAACTGACTGGTGCCAAAACATTGTCAAAAAGCTGGAAGGACCGCATCGAGAGGGATGTTTTTCGGCCTTCACGAGGATTAGTATCTGGAGAGGGTGAATTCACGGCGTTAAGTTTTTTCACCGAACTTGGGGAATGGCAATGCATAGGAATTGATTTGCTCTCGAAGGAATGGAAAAGACTGCCAACATTGGCATGCCTTCCAAGCCCAGATCCAAATCTGTTTCAAGAATACTCGATTTGTGGACATGGAGGCCTCCTGTGTGCCAATGTTTCCAAATCTTCCCACAAGGAAAAGCTCGTCGTCTTCAGCATTTTGACTGGTGAGAAGAAAGAACTGCCTCCCCTACATTATTCAAGAAATCCCGTGCTCCTGCACATATGTGTTGATTCTGTTACGGGATCTTACAAAGTGATAGCTGCTGGAAGTGCATCAAGTTCGGGAGAGAAGGACCTCTCACGCAGGATTGAAGTTTATGATTCTCGCACTTCGGAATGGAAAATAGTGAGTGACATACGTGGTCCAGAATTTGGATTAAATGAGCACCAGGTAGGAGTATGCGTGAATGGAGTATTATACTTCGTTATGTTTCTGGATGGTGATGGCCAGAAAGGTATAGTTGCATTTGATATTGAGAAAGCGGAATGGCTGGAGGATAGGACTTGCGTGGTGCCATTTTCTTCGTTTTGCAATACTCTTCAACTGCTGGAGAGCTCTGGGAAGCTTTACTTGTTCTCAGAGCGAGAGTGTGATGGTGTTGTGGAGCATTGCATTGATGTGATGGAACTCTGCCGGGACTCGGATGGAGAGGAGTTATTGCAATTGAGGACCGTGGTTCGAGTCTCGAAGTCTGGTGGGCGGGGTCTTTTAGTGTACCCGGAGTACATTTGTGTACCATTTGGAACTGGGGAATTGTGCGTTTTCAACACCATCAATCGTGATGGGGTGGTTTATGATCTTGATAATGGAATGCAATCTGAGGTTTTACAGCCTCCGCCTGAGAATCACAAAGGCGAAAACTTCTTTTGCTTGAACCCCGTGTCTTTCACTCTTGCACCAAACTTTGCCAGCAAACCTTGATCCTTTGGCTCTGGACATTGGAGGGGTTTCCTGACTGTCTCTCAGTCTGGAACACGAAATTTCTCTTTTCAGTGAATGAAGGCAAGCTATGGCATATACAATTAATATTGAGTGTTTGTTTTGATTTTCTTGGTATATAAAGTTGAGATCTCTGAGATCTCTCGGGGTACGCAATTTACCATGGGCAAGGTCTTGATGTGGATATTGAGCCGTGTTGGTTTGAAGGATTTGGATTAACATAACATGAAATATATTTTACTAAGGGTCGGGAATTAAGTCACTACAGGTGTAGTTGTTTCAACTCTGGAGAAGGAATTTCTAATTACACCTGCAATCGGGAATGACTGAAAAGTTAGTTGCACAAGAAAACAGACATAAGCATGAGGTTTGCGGCAATGTGACTGTCAAATATGACGCACGGAGAATGGGGGCCTTTTGAATCACAAAGTTGGGATTCGCATGCACGGTGAAAGGTGCGAATCTGATATTATTCGAAATATTTTTCGAAAACTACAAAAAAAGAGGAAACGCCAAAAACAAAAAAAAAGGATGCACTCACCAACACAGCGCATTCTGCTTGCAGTGGAGAATTTGCATCAATTGCAGCAGCAAGTTCTGTGGAGTAACTGAATTGTTTGTCAGGTATCTCGCTTGAAGCCATTGTCTCGCTGTGGAGGCCTATCTCGATGTCCGGGAGACAAGTTTCCCACATGAAGCACCAATGTTCAATCGTTTCATCGAACGCTTGCATCGTTTCCTTGAATAAAGCGCGAGCAAATGGAGCAAAATTAATGTCTTCATTGATGGATGACCATCAGGTTTCAGAACTTGTTATTGCTACTACCAGT
Source organism: Climacium dendroides (assembly GCA_950106755.1). Taxonomy (NCBI): domain Eukaryota; kingdom Viridiplantae; phylum Streptophyta; class Bryopsida; order Hypnales; family Climaciaceae; genus Climacium; species Climacium dendroides. The sequence goes on along the minus strand of OX467087.1, from coordinate 23,829,241 downwards.
GATTCATTGGTTTTCTTGTGAATTGCCAACCAAGACACCAAGCTTGTACGTAATGTCGTAAGTCAACCTTTTTGTTTATCACAGGAGATTCGTTGAGAGCTCATCACTTGAAGTTCTAGTACTTGCTACCGTTGGATACTATTTTAACATTTTAACTTGTCCGTTTGGAGCGTGGTTTTTGAGAGATTCTTACATAGATATTTGAGAATACAGTGAGAACTCTCACGTATCAAATTTTTATCCAGTGGAGAAAATTTGGCCGCCCCACATTTTCTAAATAAGCAAGCATGATGAGTTCGTGTTGAGATGCGGCGCATTCAAACGTGCACAAGACAACGCGGTGCAAGTTGTGCTCATTAGTCCTATAGCCATGTGGTTAGCTCCATCAGGAATATCGAGGGAACTTCTTTTGGAAACACAAGGACAAATGTTTTTTCGATTTCCTTTAACTTAATATAATTTTCTTATGCATTATCAAAGAGGGAGGTTACAGACCTCTACCATCACTTGTCGTGACAACCTCATTTGCATTCAAAGATGAACAGGCGTTGACGTTTAGTAAAGTGATTCTTGCACCACTTGCTAAAACGTCTACTAAAATGTATGAAAACATGAGTTCATAGATCAATGTGGTTACCGGTAGTCAGTGAGAGGATCGGATCCTAACTGGTTTAGTATGCTCTAACTTATCTTAAGAAATTCTCATTACACCGATTTTGCGACGTCGCCATTAGGATAACATTCGTATAACTGGACATTGTAGAAAAGCTGTCGTCACTAATGGATAATGTACCCAGCTTGATTTAGATCACATTTGACAGACGGATATCTAGGGCACACAACTTTTTGAAATTTTATGAATCCATACGAACTTCGATAAATTAGAAACAATGATAACGTCTTACTCTATCTACAGTAGAACAAACACAAAGAGCAAAGGGAAAATAACTTAATGTTGACACATTTTATGATCAAGCATTCTCTTTCACCAAAACTGGGATGACTACTGAAATTTCCACACGATTTCTTAAAGTTGCACACTACGTGCATCAAGTTGGGCTGGTAACCCTGACGCTAGCTAGCTAGCTAGCTAGCAGCAACTCCTCATGGTCCACGGCTAGCATCTTATTGCCCTCGAGGTAATGAAAAATGGTAATTGCGTACTTTGAACTAAACTCTAGTAATTGAACACTTGCAACAAACTACCATCTAAGTAAATTAATCAATAAATAATGTCGGAAACACTATCAATAACATGATCCACTAGGTACAACTATAAAACACTCTGATGACCTACAAGTCTGGCTCTTACTCATCCTTCCAAGAGCTCATGGAATTGTCTCATTGCTTCACATTGTAAGCTCTGGTCTAGCTGCACATGAATCATAGCCATGGAAGGGCGAGGTCTCACAATTGCTCTAGTTTGCACACTTGCTCGTCAATTCTTCAGAGGCACCTGCAAACTCCCACATTGAATGTCAATACACTAATACTGATATTAAGAGTCATCTAGCCTGCTGAGAAGCCTACCTGGAAATCACATTAACTATTCATGAACATCCAATCAAGTGTCTATCAGTGCTTGGTTGACATTTAAGGTTGCTAACATTGAGTGCTGGTATTTCTAATTTGTTACCAACACTAAATATAACTGTTTATCCAATGGAATGAAGAAATTTTTCATCAATCAAATTACTGAAATCAACAAGGATACATGATAATTTTGAGTGCATTATTTTAACCCTTGTAAGCCTGCACTCGGCACTCTGAGAATTGGAATAAGAATCATATTCTAACATGACTCACCCAAGATTGACACTTGAATTCTGTTTAACCATCTACTCACGCACAACTTTCGTACATTCAAAGTATTTAAGGAGATTATGGCAAACCAGCTATCGCGCAGACACTTCCAATCAAATCGGTAAGCTTCCAATTGACATTAAAGAGGTGCACAACCGGCTTTCCTTTGATAACTAGGACAGGTACAGAGATTGAATTGAGCACAATTGTTCAAAACTCTGCAATGCCTTTAATTGAGGAATTGTCAATTCAATTGAAATCCCCTCATTAAACAGAATGAGAGTGATATTCTACTTCGTTTTTTGAAAGAGCGGCCGTGTGTATTAAACGGAAGTAAAAAAGAGAACATCAAGTTGGTCCCACATTATAATTAAGAGACCGAGGAAACATGATGTTCCAATTGCGAACAAGAAAATTTTTACTATTGAAAACCATGACAGCAAAGTTAAGCTAAGAAACTGAAGACACTGAGGAGACATGTTCCAATTGTAAACAAGAAAGTTACCACTAGTATTGAAACCAGAGTCGAAACACCACAAAGAGTAGAATTCCTCCATGAGATGTGATTACTTGGTGAGTCAGAATGAGAGTGACAGATGACGGATGCGTAGAATTGGTTGCATACCTTGGAAATAGGGACGCATTACTCGTACCCCGCCTTGGCGCCCCAGTAGCGGCAGCAGCAGTACACAATGGCCGCGACCGCCACCAGCGACCCCAGCGTGGCGAACACGATGACCACAATGTTGGGCTTCTTCTTGGAGCTGGGCGCGTCGCCCCCGTCCAGTGCCGCCTCGGGAGACGCGACGGGGCCGTAATACTCCGGCGCCAGCGCAGGCTCCAGGGCGCCGCACAGCCTGAGTCCTCCCGCGAGCTTGGCCGACGTGATGGTGTTGTTGTAGCACAAGTGCGGGTTGCCGGCAGCCTTGAACGTCTTTAGCTTCGACATGAACACGTCGTCGAACGGGATCTGCCCCGTCAGGGTGTTGTTGCTGAGATCCAAGTAGGTCAGGGGCAGGTTCGCGAGCTCCTCCGGGATGGTGCCGTTCAGCTTGTTGAAGCTCAGGTCCAGTTTTGTTAAGAAGTGCAGATTCTGAAGGGTCTTGGGGATGCCCATGCGCAGATTGTTGTTGCTCAGATCCAGAGTCTGCAGAGAGATAGGGAGGGGCGACAGGGTTAGTTTGACAGAATGTTCACATGCAATTCACAGCCAAAAGTAGTCTGATGAAGCATTGAGGGATCAGCTTTCTGAATGTTCCCTTGTGCATCCCATCATTGAAACAACAGTGAATAAACGACATTGGAAGGTTGAAAATACCACATGTGTCAGAAGGTTGAAACAGCGCTGGAAGGATCTTAATTTTTCTTGATTATTTCCATACCTATGACTCCCTTAGATTCTTGAACCAAATATGATATTTTTTACCATTATTTCCTAATAAATCTGCCCTAAAGTAATGTGACTGTAACAGACTTACGAAACATTGTGTGCAATACTCGCAATTGATTAAAAAAATGTTAAAAAGTCACCAGCAGTTTTAACAATCATTACGAGATCTAAGGCCGGGTGCTCTACTTGGGTTGTAACGATAAAATTAGAGGACAAAAATGTAAGCCTACAGTAAATGAAGTTATTCTGCCCTCTCAAAAGTCAGTGCTTTTAATGCAAGAACTAAATTTTTGTTCACAGAGATAGATTCTCCATATGCCAGAATTAGATCTATTGATAAAACTCGAGCACCCCATTGTGAAATAGAAAGTACGACCTCATTTCAAGCGACCCTCGGAAACTAAGCAGTGGATCTCAGAATCTCACACTTGGATGTCACACTTGTCAGTTCAACAAAGTTCATGGAACTCGACACTGTAGATTAGAGTTGATTTGTTGAAGTGACAAGCATGAAAAAAGGACTATGGATCTCGTACAGTGTAATTGGGAAACGGGAATTTTGCAGAGAAGAGCGAGCGAGCACCTGCAGGCTGCCGAGATCGCCGAGGCCGCTAATTATGTGGTCATTGAGTCGGTTGTTGCTGAGATCGAGTAACGTGAGTGACGGTATCTTGGTGATCTCGATGGGGATGGACCCACTGAGCTGGTTGCCGGACAAGTCAATGCTGGTGAGCGTCGCTGCGGACGGCCAATCTGTGGGAATGCCGCCACTGATGGAAGTATTCGCCAGCCGCAGCTCCTCCAAATTGGGCAGCTTGCTTATGATGACGCTCAAGCTCGAGGAGATGTTCACGAACGTGTCCTGGACGTGCAAGGTTTTCAGATTCGTCATGCGCCCGATCCACCATCCGGCCATCACAGGCGCGTCTGTCACCGTTAGCGACGTCAGCGTCTCGGCCATTCGGTCGGTGGGAGTGGGCAAGGGCGCCCGTAGCGCGCAGTTCATGAAGCTCAGGTCCGTCATGTACGGTCCGAGAGCGGCCAAGTTCGCCTCGGAGAGCGTGGCGGTGGCGGGGCAGTCCTGCGCGTTCAGCGACAGCAAGTGCTGCGTGGTGGTGTTCTGGTCGCATGTGAGCACCGTGGCGGGCAAGGCGCATGAGTCCGCGTCCGCCTTGATGCCCAGTGCGTTGAGAGCTTTCACTTGCGCGGCGTCGAGCGGGACGCCCGTCAACGGCGTCTGCGCAGGCGCCACCGCCGGGGTAGCGGCGACGGGCGCCAAGGCGGGACCTAATGCTGTGGGTGCCTTCGCTACTGGCGCCTTTGCGACGGGAGCCTTCGCCACGGGCGCCACGGCGGGCGCTTTGGCCACCACGGGCGCCACTGCGGGCGCTTTGGCCACTGCGGGCGCCACGGCGACTGCTGGCGGTTTCGCCACCGCGGGAGGCTTCGCAACCACGGGCGCGACCGCCACTACTGGAGGCTTCGCTACCACGGGCGCAACCGCCACTGCTGGAGGTTTCGCAACCACGGGCGCGACCGCCACGACTGGTGGCTTCGCAACCACAGGCGCAACAGCCGCGACTGGTGGCTTCGCCACCACGGGAGCTGGAGCTGCTTTAGGGGGCACCACGACCGCCACGGGCGCCGCGACCACCGCCGCTGCTCTGGAAAAGAACCCTTCCGCTGAGGGTGACCCGATCAGCAGCAACAGGACCAACATTGCTGGACAGAAGGTCACACTGATGTTCGGTGATCGCCGTTGCCGGCATTCTAAACGCGCCATGGTCAATCCGGTGAGATCAAGTGTCCTGAGCAAATCACAGCATTCCACCACATCAGGCGATTCGGCCGGCCATTTCATGATGATCACACATTGCACCCTAAAGACTTGAGATCTCAACCTCACGGAGTTCAATTCAATTCTAACGGAAGCGCAAGCTGGCAATAATTCAACAAACCTAAGTATATCACGCCATGTCAACACGGCGACACCAACGTACTGCACCATACATTGTTCGCACGTGCGGATCAATGTGTTCTAATCGAAGTGGGTGGTGCCGTAGCAGATCATCCGTGATTTTCCTACTCTGAATTCGACTCGGTCAAACCTCCAGCACCTCCTCATTCTCGCCGTACGTACCACGATCAATCTCACATTCACACATTCAGTGCAAAGCAGACACTACGGCAACCTTTGCCACTGGAGACTTCAATGCCCATTACCTCTGTAACTACTGCATTTTCAACGCCTTGCAATGAATGACCAACATACACACACAAAAAAATCTCCAAGCGCAAATGTTCGCCGCTACGTAAGTGATCCCTCAAACAAACAAATTCTGACATCCCCAACTCCAATGCCAGTCCCAGCTTCGACCTCCAAGCTTCTACGCTCTCCGACTACACCAATACCACTTCCAAGCACGAACATACGCAGGCACCCGCGTAGCGTTTCTCGCTGTCTATTACACCTCACAAGCTCCACAAAGGCAATGCAACAGTATAAAAGACTAAACCAACAGCAGATCAAGAGATTTAAGGGGAGGGAAAGGTAGAGCGAGCTCCATAGTTCATTACCTCCAAACAAGTTCGTGACGCTGGATGCGAAATTCGTGATAGAGCGAGCTTGGCAAAGCTGGCTCTCACGATTCTCACCGACGCATTGGTGTCCCCAGCTCCCGTTCTAGCTCACCCAAACCTGGAGCTGCGATACAACTTATGTGGATGACTAACTACAGCTCGCGAGCAGCAAGAGGCTCCGGGAGCTTGTAGCTGGGAGAGGCTGGCGAGATAAGAAGAGAAGGGGACCCAAGCTAGGAAATAAAAGAGACGGAGCTAGCACGCACTCAAGGGAGGTGAAGGAGGGCCACGGCCATGGCAATCAGTGCAGCTGGGAGCTGCTACTGCAATGAGGGCGCCACAACACATGCAGCAGCAGCAGCAGCAGAGCAGCTGGAGCAGTAAGTTAGCGGCAGCGGCAGCGGCAAAGGGTGGAGGTACCCAGCTGGGTGATTTCCTTCTGCTGCGGTAGACTTTGGTGCTCTGGCCCTGACTGACTCTGACATCCCTTGGGCAGTAGGGTATCACGACCCTTTAATTGTCCCCCTTCGGCTACCAAGAGTCAAGATTGATTAATTTGTGTTTAACTTTTGTGTTAATTAGTCTTTGGGAGCAAAATCCACTGGAAAAAGATAATTATCCCGAAACTATTTTTTTAATTTTCTATGAATATTTGAAGTGAAAGGGTAGTTAATACCTATCAGTTTTTCAAGACCGTTCTTCAAAAAGTAGGAATCCCAAGGATGAGAGAGTCCATCAATTTCTCAAATGGAGAACGGACTTCAATTCACTTTTATTGAATTATAGACAAGTTGGGAATGGGGGCAAAATTAGGTCTCGGGATTGGAGAGGAGGTCAGGGATGGGCATGGTTACCATACTCTTTATTCACCTTCTGACTCCTCCAGCTACTCTAAGAACTACACCTATAGGAAGCTTATTCTTGACCATCTTGTTATTCTATACAATAGTGCACTTACACTTATTGGATTCACAATTTTTTTTGGCAAAAGAATGGCAAATCACAAAAATTTACACAAGTATGTAGATTAATTCATTTTTGAAGGGAAAAAAGATGCATCACAGGTGGTCAAAGAAAAACCACAAAAAATCCAATAAGTGTAACTAAATGACCTTGGAGATGTACTATTTTTGCCCTTCGAGGTGCTAATTTGGCATTTTTAATTCCTATGTGGTACCAATGACATTCCAAAACTATTTCTTCACATTGTAAAATTATGTAGGAACATTTTGCCATGTCTAGAAGTAGCATGGTGGTGTTTATTGAATTCATGAAATGGTGACTTATCAACCCAATTCCAACCCTTTCACCCACAATTGCACACTTTATACACGTTTCTATTCTACATTGGGATGGAAGAAAACAAAATTGGATTGAGAACTAGGAATCTAAATTGACTTCTAGTCCATAATGGATTTTTTTACCATGATCACCTCCAAATATGCAATTCCTATTACTACTTTTTACTTTAATTTTTTGGACTTCTATTGAATAAAGGATGGATTTCCAAAGTGTTGATTATGGGTGTATCCAAAATTAACTTGAAGAGCACTCTATGCTAACCCCTATGTAGAAAATGTACATTTAAGGCTAGAGTTTGCACTTGTAGAATAGTGTCTTTGAAACACCAAGCTCTGAAATTGTAGCTTGGTATTCTAAGGACACCATTCTATTAGTGTTGTAGTGATTAGTTTTGTAAAACATTACCTTGATTCCTTCATCCTCAAAGGATAGACTTAGCCCAAGGGGGGCTTAGTCTTTATAAAATCTTCACAATAGCATTTTCAATACTTAACTACATGCCAACTTCTTTGTATCATTCTTTTTGTCTTTAAGAGATGCATCTTTCATCCTATGTTTTGTATTCCAAATTTTATAATTCTCATTTCGGAAATTTTGTTAAAATTTATGAGTCTGCTCATTGCCTTAAGGAGGGCAAAAACTCATCATTGATTGGCCTTTGGAGCAAGCTTCATAATGCCCATGTTAAACCCAAAATATCCTTAAAAAAATTAACATTGGAAGAACTCAACCCTATCACCAAGGTAGTCAACCAAAATTTATTAGACTTTTAGATGAATAGGTAAATCCTTTAATTTTGCATTTTCCCTAAAAGTCATTCTTTAGACACTTTTAGTTTTTAGTGTCTTTATTACATCAGGGGCCACATGTTCAATAAATATATATATAATTTTATAAAATTTGGACATACTACCCCTTGACATTGAACTCTTTATATCCTATACTATGAATTTTGGAACTTTTCTATCTCAATATGTTTCCAATGTTAGTGTATATACACAATTGAATGCTCTTGGAAATTCATCACTGATAGTTTTTAATCAATCACAATAATGTAGAATCATGAAATGTAATTTCAAAAAATTGTCGAAAACAAAGTTAAATTTTTTTTTCTGGTATACTTAATTGAGATTATGTTAGAATACAATGGCATTAATATTGCTTGAAAATGAGCTATTTTGTATGAAAAATAGAGGCCCGAGAGGTGGTCTTGAACTTTTTGTCATCCAAGTGTATACAAGGGAAACCTTCAATTGGTCAACTTCTAGTCTACATGTAAAGTAACTACATCTGATTTTGACTACTTTCTAAAATTGATCACTACAAATTCTTGTCTAAAATGTACTTTCACTATTCATGAGAATCTATGGTCAGTTTAAGAAACACCTATTTTTATTACTTTGAAAATGTATAGTTTATTCATATGGTGCCCCAAAAATGCATTCTACAATAATCTAAAATCCGTTGTTAACTATCAACAAGATCCCACACCACAAAAAAATTTCATTATAATAATAGGAACCATGTTTAATTACTTATTTGTGCAATTTTAGATGTAGTTACCGGTAGCCCAAATCAAATGTGAACATTAAATCCCAGTATATTAGTAACTTGCAACCCTCCATCCTTCCATTTTTTCACAAGTAAGCTCAAGCTTTGACCTCTAAATGTCTAGAGTTTTCTCTAGAATTGACAATTTGGAAAAAAAATCATTATAAAGTACTATTTGGAAGAATATTTGGAATTGATATACAAATGAAAGTTGTAGATTTTGAATTTTAGATTCCATCTATACAATTAGATTTTTCCAATGCTATCACCAATATTGTTTTATGAATTTTAAAAGGAAAATTTTGAAATTCCTTCAAAATTTGATTACAAGCAAAAATTAAATATTTTTGGAGTAAAACTTAGTGGAATGGATTTAGAAAGAGGTTCTCTTGGCATGGTGATTTTTTGAAATTTTTGTGTCCTTTACACTGTGACCTCATTTTTGCAAATCCAATTTTGAACTAGAGTCAATGCAATTTTGGCTTTGTCAACCATTTGACATACTTCCACATTTGTAATATCAGGAAATTATGTACTTTAGTAACACCAAATTCAACCAATAGATAGGACAAGAACTTGATAAAGTATCTCCACAAATTAGGTTGACTGCCATCCAAGCAACATCGAAAAAAAACAAGAATATGAATCTATTCATTATCCAAAAATTGGATGTCAAAGTGCTTATTATAAGGCAATGTTTTTTTTATAGACAATTAAATGCCCAATTTATTCAAAAGAAAATGGATTGCTTCAAGCCTATAGAAATAAGGAAGGTAAATTAATGTATAAAAAATACCAGATTATAATGATGGCCCTACACTATGTTGCCACAATGTTTCCAAAACCTCATTTCATTCATCACACATAACCAACACATACAAAAATTATATACTCAAAATTGGCCTCCTTCAATTCACCCCCCCTAATGAAGGAGCCACACATTATAAAAAAATTTAGGCCTTCGGAGGGCTATTAAGGTTTTGATTTTTAGCATGCTACAGTGCAAGTACAAGAAAAAAAATTGAAAAAAATTGAAAAAAAATATTAAAATTTTTTGAAAAAAAACTAAAACCCTAACATGGCACTGACGTGGCACCAGTAGTGCCACATCAACTACTGTCATTAAAAAATAAAAATAAATTAAAAAAATAGTTTTACTTCCTCTATAATTGCACCGGGGGGGGGGGGGTCAAAACTCGTGGCCCTCCAGAGGCCTGAAATTTTTTGTAATGAAACTCAAAACTTGGCTTCTTGAAAGAAAGGCCACATAACCTTTTGTCTACCCCACCCCACCCCACCCCACCCCACCCCACCCCACCCCCCACTAGTTTAACCCTTAACCCCAAAGTGACAAAGAGGACAGAAAGTGTCCTCACACTTTAAGGTCCAGTTCAAGGTGCTGTAACTTTTGCATCCAAGGTCCAAATTCAATAAAACTTGTTGGGAATGTTGCTTTCTCCCCTCTGGTTTGTATGATAAAATTATCAGATCAATACAAGATTTATTGATTTTTCGGAAGCCAATTGAAGTTCACAACTTCAATTTGAGTTCACCAAACTGCATTTTAGGGCTGCAACTTCGGGGCCTTGTATCTCCTTCATCCATTGCTCATTTTCAATAAAATTTGTTGGGTTTTGTTCCCCTTAAAGTATAGTTATTGTGGTAAAGTTTTCATGTCAATCCAAGTTGTTTTGAATGTTTGGGACCAATTCAAAGTTCAAAATCCTGCCATTTTTGGAGTATAGTGAACTTTGGCGGCTTGTTTCTTCTTCATACAAAGTTTTTTTTCAATAATTCTTTTAGGAAAAGTTGCGTATACTAGTCTAGTTTGTGTGGCTAAAATTTCATGTTAATCCAAGAATTAATGAGTGACTGAGTAGCATTCTAGTAGAAGGAGGTTCACCTTTAGATGTGTTTTTTGCAATTTTTCTTGTTGATTTTTGACATTTCAAAGCCGTTTTGTAGACACAATGAGTCAATTGAATGAATTCTTTTTCACCAATGTGTTTGTATACTAGTTTTGAATCATTTTGTAGTGTAAAGTTTTTACATTTGAGTAGGTTTAGAAATCAAATTTCACCTCCAAATGTGTTTTTGGGAAAATTTCAGCATCCATTTCAACACTAAAACATTATGATCTTGCAATCTATGCGGCCAAATGACTTCAAATTTTCTACATGTCCTCTACAACATATACACTACAAGATTGTACGGTTCAAATTTGTATAACTTGAAGACATTTAGATCCATAAAGCTTCAAAAGCAATGATGTTTTTGAACCCCAGAAATTGAATGTCACTTTGGGGTTAAAGGACAAGCCAATCCCCGTGGAAATTATATGTTTGGGTACCATGTGAATTGTTGGCTTAAAAAAAATGCAAAAGCACTCATTGGAAGAAAAACTACTATCAATAGAAGACCTTCCATTTTCTCACAAAATTTGGAGGATGAATAGTTGCACTTTTATTGTACATGGAGAGATTCTTTGTCATTCATCGGCCAAAAATCATCTTCCACATCATTTATGGGTTAACCCTAAAAGGGCCTGAAAGCCCTTTGCAGCCATATATGAATACAGTGGTATTTGACCCCAAAAAATTGAGCAAATATTATTCAATACAAAGTAAATTAATGATCCTAGTAGTATGTAAATAACAATATATCACAATTCATATGATAGACCACAATTGAAGAGTTATATATGGTAGTATGCTCTAAAAGCAACTATTTAAGTGAGTGGGTTAGGCTTGGGTAGCCAGGCACTTGAGAGAGAGAGAGTTGTACCCCCTCAGCTAGCTGCCTTTCCAAATACACCAAAAATTATGTTCTGTACAGGACAGGACGGTATCGATTGGGAATCATCAGCCCAGCAACCACCGCTGCTGTACGTTGGTGCAATTGGGCACTGGAGGAGTGGAGTGGAGGGAGCACGGCCATACGTTCCGTTTGTAAACTAAAACAAAAATAAAAACTATAAAACTATATACATTTTATTTTATTTTATTTTGTTTTGTTTTATTTTCTGGGGAAATGGAATGGAATATTGATCTTCACAAATACTAAAGTCTTCAAATAGATAGGATAAGAACTTGATAAAGTATCTCCACAAATTAGGTTGATTGCCATCCAAGCAACATCGAAAAAAAAACAAGAATATGAATCTATTCATTATCCAAAAATTGGATGTCAAAGTGCTTATTATAAGGCAATGTTTTTTTATAGGCAATTAAATGCCCAATTTACTCAAAAGAAAATGGGTTGCTTTAAGCCTATAGAAATAAGGAAGGTAAATTAATGTATAAAAAATACTAGATTATAACGATGGCCCTACATTATGTTGCCACAATGTTTCCAAAACCTCATTTCATTCATCACACATAACCAACACATACAAAAATTATATACTCAAAATTGGCCTCCTTCAATTCAACCCCCCCCTAATTAGGACCTATTTACACCCAAAAAACACTTTGGGTTGGAGCCCAAAGAAATGGAGTGTCTTTGCTTTGGATCTTTGCTTTGGACCTGTACCTTGTCTTTCAATTAAAACACACTCCATTTCTTTGGGCTCCACCCCAAAGTGTTTTGGGGATGTAAATAGGCTTTTAGATTCGCTTCAATTTGGGACGAATGCACATACATTGTCACAAATATTCACAGACGCAAATAGCTTCATCGTTCTTGCAACACGAAATAGTGGAATTAGGTTGCCTCATACTAATTTCTTGACATTTGACACTATGTAAATATTTATTGTTATCGTACAAGAATGCACTACTTTTGAATTAGATATTGTTGTGATGGGTACTTGTGAACCTCCATGTGTACAAACGAAAAAATCTTGAGAAATAATTGTTGACTTTGATGACTTGTAAAGTAATTTTTTGAAGGTAAGGCAACCTAATTGTTAAGGCAACCTAATTGTTAAGGCAACCTAATTTCACTATTTTGTGAATTTTATTTACATTGCAATAGAAAAGTTGTGCTGGCCAATACCTTACCACATAACATTCAATAGCTTTCAAAGAGGTTGCCTTTCCCTCCCTAGAGGCGTCATCCACAAAATTCATCCATTGTAGTACAAATAATGTGTGGCAATAGATTCATGGTGTGCTCGATTTTCTTTTGCTAATTCTAGGACTGAACATATAAATCAATATGATTTGTAAAGAAAAATGATTCGCCTAAAATCCTAAGTTAGAATCCATTGAGTAGCATATCAATGCAATCTATCATGTGGCCATCACAATAACTTATTTTCAATTTTCAAATGTGGAGAGAATCTCTTTATATACCTATAGGGTGGTAGGAAATAGAAATATCCATGTGGGATATATAAATTAGAATTTGTAGTTTCTCAACCACTCATAGTTAAAACCAAAAGTATGAATTGTGATTGAAGTAGAATTTCAGACTTCATATAGGCATAGTATATTAACTTTAAAAAAAAATTGAAGTATGAAAAGTTGATAAATTGAGATCAATTTAATCTCCAAAAATTTGTTTGCAATTTTGATCCTCCAATCAAAAGTTATGGACGAATTTCAAAGAGGATGTTTGAAAATGTAAAAAAAAAAATCCCTTCCAACTCCTCTCTGAAATTTGTCCATAATTTTTTATTGGAGGATTGAAATCCCCAACTGGATTTTTGGAGATAAAACTTAACTTCATTTCCCAACTTTTTTTAGTTCAAAGTTTTTTGAAATTTTTTTATACTATGCCTAAATGAGGCCTGAAATTTTACTTCAATCACAATTTCTGCTTTAATTTGACTAAACTATGAGTGGTTTAGAAACTACAAATTCTAATTTACATATTCCTCATTGTTCGTTCTACCTACTACTATCCTATAGGTATGTAAAGAGTTGTCTTCTCATTTCAAGTCTGGAAACATGAATGGCTTACAAAGTTTTATAAGGAAGTTCCAATATTGAAACTGATTACCTCAATGATTAGATAGCCACTTTGTTTAAAACTTGTATTTTGTGCACTATTTGAATTGTTAGTATTTGATTTTTTTAGTACCCGGAGTCTACAATCGTGCCCCTACAACCAAGCAGAACTCTAACAAATATCGACACGTGGATAGTTAGCTATTGATGGTGCCAAATATTCGACACCATTTCATCTGGTGAATGAAATGGTGTGGAATATTTCACACCATTTTATTCAAATTGACACTACAAAGTGCTAATTTCAGTACAATTTTTTGGTAAATAGTGTTGGCTACACTAATTGTCAACAATAACACTAATTGTGATTTGCAAGATGAGTGTTAGAACATTATTTACCCATTCCAACACTATTTTAGTTCTATAGTAAAATTTGATTATTTCAACATTTTTACAAAAGTGCATTTAGTGTTAGATGGGAACAAAATAGTGTTGGGGGTAAAAAACAAGGTTTTAGGGTAAATAGTGTTGGGGTTAAAAAACAGGGAACAACACTAATTATCACCCAACACTATTTACCAATTTTAGTGTAGCGGTTTGATGTGGATGACTTTCATCTGCTTCCAATCAATTGATTGATTCATTCATTCATCCTTGCTTCACCGACTCCATTGACTGATGTTCATTCAATGGCTGAGTGGCCCAAATAATGAGCTCCGACTCTGGCGTGGAGTGGGTTCTGTTGGCTGGCTTGGCCGTTGCCAGATCAACTTCACCTGGCTCATGGTTGGCCGGCTAACAATGTACACCTAAAACCGCACAAATAAGCGAGGAGCATTATTATATTGAAATTTTTTCGGGTGGGATCTTGGTGGAAGCCAAAGGGGGATTCTAGATTTTTTAAGAATGCATTTTTAGGTCACCATATGAAAAAAAAACTACAAATGTTTAAAGTGCTGAAAATAGGGTTTAGGGAACCAACCACAGACTCTCATGAATAGTAAAAGTGCATTTTAGGCAAGAATCTAGTGTATGCAGTTTTACGATTTAAGGTGTAGTTTCCTTGAATTTGAAGGAGGTTAAGTTAAAAGCAAAACTTGTAGCTCTTTGTTTAGTTTATTAACCCTTAGTCCTTAAATGCCAACAAGGACGTTTTGCATTTGATGGATGATAGAGAATCTTTCTAGTAGGACAATAGTGCAATTATTCATCCTTGGAATTTTGTTGTAAAAAACTAAAAAAGGGAGGACTTCTATAGTAGTTTGACTTCCAATGAGTGTTTTTGCAATTTTGTAAGCAAATGATTCACATGATAACTAAAGGGATGATTTCCACAATCACCAATCTATCCTTTAAAAGTTGAATACCAAGATCCTTTTTTTGAATTTTGGCACATTTTTACTTATATCTTTGTATGGAAATATCATTTTATCACTGTTTCATGAAATTGGTTGCTCAGGGAGGTTGTCTTTTCAACATTCAAGTATTACATTGAATGAATGAGAAGTTGGTTGGACAAAATAGTGTTTGCAAGCCCTTTGGTCATTGTGGAAATCATTGTTTGGGGTATTGTACATGTAAATCATTTGCTTAAAAAACTACCCAAGAGCCAACTCATTGGAGGTCAAACTATTGGTTATGCAAGGCTTCACTTTTTTTACACAAAATTTTGAGGATGAACATGTGCACTTTGGTCTTGTATTAACAAGAGGGATCATCCATCAAAGACTTAGTGTCCGCAATAATGATACATACTACTAAAATCATAAGTCCCTCTGTAATATCACAAATGCTACTATTTATACTAAGGGCTTGTGCTTGCTATGCTATGCATTCATTGTATCATATATTAATAAAAATTTGATATATTTGAATAGAATGCATGATAATGATTTTGATAAGTCTTTAAAATAATTATTTTAATTATTTTATAAAAATATTTCCAATCATGCATACATAGAAATCTTATTTTTACACAATGTGATATTACTAAAATAGAGTAGCAGTTTACAATCACCTTTTTAATATCACTTTTTACAAAGGATGATATTATAAAAATAATATAGTTGTTGCAACTGAGGTGATATTAAAAAGGATCAATATGGCGATATTATAAAGGTAGCAATTCCATTGCTTTTCTTGGCTTTATACTTCTTTTGCATTTCTATGATTTTGTGCTTTTGTGAGCTTTGAGCTTCTAATTTCAATTTTCTATTGTTACTACCAAATAATTTGAGAAATTTATTAGATTGAACCGATTTTGGATTTCACAACGATTAAATTGTTCACGAAGCTTTTGAGATTTACAATTTTCCTTTAAAGTCTTCTATTTGGGTTGCCATTGTTTGTAACAATTGAGTTAAATTTCTAATGCATTATAATGTATGTGTATCTTTTACCGTATTCATCATTGCATGTATTTCATTCATCATTCATTAAATTTCTATTGTTTATTTCAGTATATGCTTATTTATTAAAAAAATTATATGAACATTTTAGTAATTTTTATCTAATGATTTATTGAAATTCTTGCTCTACTAAATACATAAAAAATTCTAATGAAATTCTAATGGTGAATGCGTAGCAAATAAGCGCTAGCCACTAGTCATTTGCTTAAAAAACTACCCAAGAGCCAACTCATTGGAGGTCAAACTATTGGTTATGCAAGGCTTCACTCTTTTTACACAAAATTTTGAGGATGAACATGTGCACTTTGGTCTTGTATTAACAAGAGGGATCATCCATCAAAGACTTCGTGTCCGCAATAATGATACAAAGGTTAACGTAACCAAGGTAGGCGCACTTGTAATTAACACTAATACTTGTTGAGAATGTATACTTACTATTATAAACTATCAAACATTTTTTTATTAGATTCTTATTGGCAAGTGAAAGAGGAATCCAACATACTTTAACATGCCTTAATTTGGACATTGTTTGAATAAGTTGAAAATTTTTAAAGTGTTGATTGCTGGTATAATTATGAATGTTCAAAGTGACAAAAATAGGCATATCCAATATAGACTCAAAGTTGTGATAAATACAATTTATATTTTATATAAGGCTCTATGGGAATCGAATTTAGAAAAAAGACACAATTAGATGCATTTACCTTTAGTGCTAAATTCATTTCATTTAGACAATCTATGGTAAGACCGAATTAGTCAAAAGTTCAAAGAACTAAGATATTTGACCAATAAAATGGTTGAATTTTTTTGTCTAATATCTTACCTATGCAAGGGAGTGTAAATCAAGTTTATTCTCTATGTGCTCTTCTTTCTTGGAGGCTTATATCAAGACTATATATAAATTAATGTAAGCTAATAAATAATCTATTTTTGTTATATTGTTTTTTCCCTCTTCAAATAAAAACATAAATAGGTATTTGTTAATAGTTAAATAATTTTCTATTCCAACTAGATTTAGGTGCATATATATGGAGAAAAGATAAATTCATCATCTTCAAGATACAATAAGATGAAACTAATATAGATGAAAATAAATGAAAATGGATATAAGAAGTTGACAAATTCTTTATTGATTCCTCGAAGACAATTTAGTTGTTCCACACCATTTCAAAGTTTGGGTAGGTTCCTATGAAATGAACATTGAATGGATTTTTCTAAAATTTTAACAATAAGTTGTTGACATATATGACCTTATTGGAAATATTATGTTTTTTCTGATCAAATGTCTTAACTGAAAGTTATGTTGTCTAAAGTTTTTTGGACAAGGTGGATAACCTTAGATAACATGAAAAAAAAAATCTTTTTCTTCCTTTGAAATTTGGTAGGTATGTAATTTACATAGTATAGGTATTGATTATTAATATTCTGACATTTGTATAAATTCAAATTTCATTGAAAATATTCTACAATTTCAAAAATCAAGGTTTATTGTTCTTTAAATTACAAATCTTCTAGATTCAAAACCTAGTTCAAACAATGACTCTTCGATATAATTCAGTATATAAGTAATTTAAATTCATTTAAATCAAAATTTTACTTTTTAAACTTGTAACAAAGATCATTTTGTGAGTAAATATATATTCCATTCACAATCAATATAAAAAAGAAATTTGGATTTGTTACTTCAAGTTTTATTGATAATATTGATGAATGCAATTTGGAATCCAAATTTATGGATTTGATCTAATAATGAGTCATAGTTTGCATATTTTGTTTGAAATTAGTTACTACATTATTATTCTAAATTGTCATGTTTCAACACATTTTATAATTTTGGGAACTTAAATTGCTCCAAGTTCATTTTAGGTTCATACTAGAATGAAAACACTAATACTTTAAAACAATATTTAGTTCTCCAAAGCTAAATATACAAATTATAATGATTATCCATAAATATAATCATTTAGCATTTATCATCTAAATTCTTTACAAAAACTACATTGGATCTTTTGCAAATACAGACAATGTTTAGTATTTTCATTTGGTTGTGTGAAGTTTTTCATTTATTGATTTTTTGGATAACCCTTGGTCATCATGCTCTGTACATGTTTCATGTCAATTTTGATAAATATTGCAATAGTTGCAAGTTTTCTATTCTTATTCCAATCCCAAAGTGAGCAACAAAAAAAATTACTTTCTAAAATTAGTTAATTTGATTTGCTTTTGTAGATTGATATCAATACAAAAAAAGTTTGAATGCTTCTATTTTAATTGACCAATGATTTTTTTAATCTTGGTAGCACAACATGCACCTTGGAATGTAGACAGAACAAATAAATTACTTATTTTTACTATCAATTATATACTTTCATCTATAAAATGATCTAAAATTAATAAACTTCATCCAAAATTTGGTGAACCTTGAACTTGTTTCTGGTGATTTCATCTATTTTTTTGTCTAGTGTAAAAGGAGACAATTCAAAAATCAAGTATAATTTTGATAAAAATTTCTCAATATTAAACTTATTGATTCCAACTAATGAGTTGATTGTTGCAAGGAGTTTTGTCTAGTAGGCAATGAGGGTCAAATAACATATAGAGCTGGTTTTTGAAATCAACTTTCAAACTTTTAAAATGAAAACAAAGGCATGATTCGTATTTCTCATTAGAACAACCTTGCCGTTTAGTTTGGCATTTTTCAATTTCTATTCAAAGTTATAAGTAGTTTGTGTTTCATTTTCCATTACATAGCACTTTCTAGTTCAATTTTTATACATAATAAATTTGAGTGTTTTTATGGTATTTTTTCACATTTTACAAAGGATTACTTAGTCCACTACAAGTTTCCATATGAGTTATCACTACTCAAATTAATTCAATTAGGGCAAGGCACATTAATGGTTTTATGCTACATTTTTTAATTAGAATTCACTTTCATTCACTTTGAATTGAATGGCTATTGAAACATGGAGGGAATATATTATTTTCTAAGATACTTTCTTGGAAGTCATCAAATAATTGGAACCAAGTTTGATTCCACTAGAAAAATGTGACTTAAATAAATAGTATAAGAGACACTAATTACATTAATTTGAGTAAACTAGTACTGTTGCTAATTCTAGATCTAGTATGTAGTACGAGATAATTTGCCTTTGTTGCTTTGGAAAGAAAAAACTTCTATTTGTAATAAAAGTTTAGAAAATAAAGATAGGAAAGTTGTGGATGTTGTAAGAGCATCTCCATTAGGCCAAGAGGATACTGGCTAGGTGAATGCTTTGGCGTGGCTAGGCTTTGGAGAGAGTTCGACTACAGATGCAATTCTTTCAATCAAACTCTTCAAATTGCACTCACCACATTTGAAGACCCTTCTTCTAGTTTTTTTGAGGCCCACTTTTACGTTTAGTGCTTGTTTCTGTATTTATGTTGCTATGTCACCTACTTGCTAGCATCGGCATGGGAATTCACATTTTGTGCTTTTTTTTCCCTTTGTGTCCCATCTTCTATTGGATCTTCAATTCACCCCTGGGTGCCTAGCTCATGTTTACCAAAATCCAGACCCTTTTGAACTCATTTCAATCAAACTGTCACCCAAAACAAGATCCCCATGAATTGATTGGAAGTGGAGAGAGGCCCCAAATTGTGGGGAAATGAACAATTGTTTTGACTATACCATTGAAAAGACTATAATAATCAAACAGGGCAACCTTTCAAACATGAAAGGCCATATTTGAGACGTTGGGGCACTCAAGGGTTAATAAGAGAGCAGGCTGATTGCAACACGCTGCATGTTCATTTGACTGCATTGCATTCGTTTCCCCGTTTGCCGATGGAGATGCTCCACACACAAACTATATTGCTGGCCGTTTACGCAGCAGCACAGACTGAGGCTGCAAGACTGTGCACGGCATGCGTGTGGTAACGTAACTTTTGTAACAGCGTGAATAATTTGCGGCCGCTGGCCTTGAATCTGCTTGATCCACTTGACGCTCGCTGGTGTCAGAAGCTTTGGGGATGCAAAGTGTACTACAGTTGGAGTGGGTACGGCTTCACACATGAAATTATTGAGTTCACTTGGAAGACCACAACAGGCAGAACACTATTGGGAAATTATGCATCCGTCTGGGAACAGATGCTCATGCTCTCTACGCTCACTGGATCTCTCTCTCTCAGTAGGCTACTGTAATTTAGAAGGTGGGTACCCCCCAAACCGCCACTTTGTGCTTCTGTGTGTAGTTACACCGGTCAAATTTCCAGATTTTCTTGTTGGCACTTGAAAGGAGGTTCCAACGCACTAAAGAGTGTGACATTTGGATATTGTATGCAAAAGTTGTGAAGGAACAAAGTTGGGTTCTAAAATAGTTGGATCTACGTGTGTACGTAATTGATTTGGGAGATGTGCGTAGAGTGAAGATGGGGGTTTAGGGTTAGTGGCGCACTTTTGGAGTGCCCACCTAACATTCATTGACCATTATGATGTTCAAATTTTATAACTTGTACAAAAGCATTATTTAAGGTAACACCACCCAAAAGTGTTAGTGAGAAGAAGGGTTTCAACATTTTTGAACTATAAAAGTTTTAGTTGGCTCCTTGTTGGTTGTTAGTAGAGGATTTTAGATTTTTTTTAGAATACTTTTTTTTTTCACATTACATGAATAAACAACATGTTTTTTTAATGCTAAATATAATTGTGCCTCAAATCAACCCTCATATCCATTGAAATTTGAAATGAGGCTGTACATTGTAAGCAAGAGTATGAAGTGGTTGGTTTTAGAAACATGTCATAATTAGTTGCAATTACCTTGAGGTATTATTGAAGACAAGGGTTGATTTTACTTAGGCACATTTATAATTTGGGCCCCAAATCAACCCTCATCTTCATAATTACATGAAGACCAAAAAACATCACAAAAATTTAAATATTGATTATATGAGATGTACATAGTTAAAGCATAGAAGTCTATGATACTCTAGGTTGTTTTTTGCATGGTAATCCTTGGAACAATGATTTGAAAATTCATAACTTACTCATACAATGTCCATACAATGCTTGCAAAATTGCATTGGATTCCCCTTTCACTTTCTAACTTTAGGGTGTTCAGGGCTTAAGTCGATCCAATTATTGCTTATAGTACTATATATTATTACAAACTAGGCTTACCTAGTTGAACTTAACCCTTGAAGGATGTTAATGATTGAAAGTGTTTGATAAATGACTTCATTTTTCATTGTAGAAACAAAGAATGCACCTATCGATTCTATAATCAGAGCACAATTTTGATAACTACCTTGGTCATGGAGACTTCAAGGGTTAACCTTTAATCCTTAAATGTCAACAATGACAAGGGTTGTTAAACAATAATGAGGCTAAAAAGTATCCCGTGAATGCTTTCATGGTTCACTATAGAAACAAAGAATGCACCTATTGGTCCAATAATCCAAACATTTTGGTGACTACCTTGGTCATGGGGGCTGCATCCTTCAACGGTTAAAGACTCCAGATGTTTCCAGATTCAACAAATCAAGTTACAGTACTCGAGCTGTGATACGACGGATCAATTCTTCTCAGTCCGTGGGGTCAGAGCTCGACAAGCTGCCCGTCATTACTTTCATGTGATACCCAGCTGTTGGAGAAGTTGGATCCACGGCCGGCAACGCAAAATTGTAGAAAGGATTGCAATGATTTGGGCTCTTCCATTATTTGTATCATTCGACTTTTAGCTTTGAATTCATAGTTCTTGTCCCGTTACAGCACTTTGCTGCCTTTGCACACAGCTCTGAATTGAAGAATGCCTGGGCGCTTGATGATTGATTTCACGTAACTAACGACTTGAAATCTCTGGCATTCTCAATACTACCAAAGTACTGTACTGTACAGTGTACAACTACCTGGAGTGACTAACGTTTGTGTAAACCCAATTGCCCAATACTCAGTTGGAACTTGGAACCCTAGTTTCATGAAATGAGGGGCCATTGTCGAGACTGATCGAGTTTTGAGGACCGGAGTAAGCTTAGTTGTGAGTTAGCTGACTTAAAAGCATTGAGCCGTTTTGAGTTGCAGAATTGAAAACTGGAGACGACTTGAACGGTGTATCCATACTTGTACTTAATTTTAGAGCGCAAGGTTTCAGTTAGCGAGCTCAAATCCCATACGAGATCTTAAGAAGCCTAGTTTTCAACTGAAAGTAGGGTTCAGGGGTTTAGGGTTTCAGAGTTTTGTTCAGTTGAATGTCCAATTTCTGGCGCTCTGAAATCCGTCACTTTAAGTAGTAAGACTTAATTGGAGTTGATTAAATTTGAAATAAACAAAGGTCTCTTTTGAGTGGGAAATGGAGTGGCGAAATGCTCATTAATTCTGGTCTGACTTAGTGCAAGTTTTCATTGCAATTGCAGGCAGCTACTAGAGAAAATTTCCTTCCTGTTCATTGTTCCTGTCGTTATTCCTTCAATCATGTTCATTGCTTCAAAATGCATGTTATGCAGGAGATGGTGGGGCATCCAGCTAGCTACTGTAGCTTGCCTGCCCTACATTTGGAATTGCAAGAAAGCTAAGCAGCGGATAAGTTGTGCCAATTCAAAGGGGCAGTAGAAATGTGTGAGAAGTGATATATTCATTGAGGACTATGATTCAGATTGACAGCTGCTTGCTTCACCCACTCGATCAATAAAGTCGCTGTATGATAGAGAGCATCTGCTGGAAATATTCTTGGCACACAAGGCCTGTGATCCTCCTGCTTCAGGTATCACAACCACCTGTCTTCTTTAGGATTGCATGAAAACCGCTCTCTATGCCCCGATTTATTCCGATTATTGGATAAGTTTTGTGGCAGTTCGGTAAGAAAAAAAACAGAAAAAGAAAAAAAGAAACAGTAGGATCAGAAAGGAGCCATTGGTGACAGAGGTGAAGATTGATCCCTTGCCCATAATTCACAAATGCAAACTCTTGGTCAAAGTAGCAACGAAATGCGTCCCTTAAAATTTCGGGTAAAACGTTTCAAATATGCCAAATAGGAGACAGTGATGCACTACTTGTATATGTCTCTCACTTGATTTCTCATAAATTGAATGCTACAACTGGTATTTAGAAGCACTGATTTAGAGGCATTTAGAAGCACTGATTTAGAAGCATTTAGAGGAACTGATTCAGAAGTACCTAGAAGCACTTCTAAATCAGTGGTTAGGGTTTCATTGGAGAAATGTGTCAGCCAGATTGAATGTTTAATGTGGCCTATGAATAGGTTTATGTAGAGTAGCATTATTGAGTGACTAACACTAGATATTGTCAGTAGTGTACTTTGAAGTCACGCCGGAATTCATTTCCTCCGGACGAGATGATCTTGAGTATGACGCTCAAGGAAAATTTGCAAGCCCTTTCTTGTCTACAACCGGGGCCACAAAAGAGAAGCTCATTACAGCAACTTTTGTGAACCTCGAGTCTGGCAAAGAGTCAGATAAGTCAAGCTCCGAGACAAAAAATCATCTCTTTTTCTCGTGGATCTAGAAGAACCAAACACTGTAGGTTTTCTTCTTCCTAAAT
Source organism: Climacium dendroides (assembly GCA_950106755.1). Classification (NCBI taxonomy): domain Eukaryota; kingdom Viridiplantae; phylum Streptophyta; class Bryopsida; order Hypnales; family Climaciaceae; genus Climacium; species Climacium dendroides. The sequence continues at coordinate 23,805,781 of OX467087.1, read as the reverse complement.
CTTATTACTGTACTTCCAATGCGCCAAGGGCGATTACCTGACAAGAGCGGTGCCAAGTTGCATCTGAAGAATTTCCTTTCCTGCAGCATAAACAATTCACATTAAGCACATGACAAAAGGGGAAGCCAAGAAGAACTGTACAGTACAATGACAAGAATACTTGCTTAGCTGAACAAATGGTACTTTCATGTCCATGATAGAGTCGTAATGGTGGCACCTTTCTCTTTTGGATTCCTACCCCACCCAAATAACTACGCAAAGGCTTCAAAACATTCCTGAAGGCACAGCGCGGACAAAAGAAATTCCTGGGAAAGCTGTTCTAAGCCTGAAAAAGTTGAAAACACGTTAGGATGCTTGCAAAATCGTTTTGAATCATGCACCAGTGCTTGCAAACCAAGTTCCATGCATCTCTGTGCGCATCGCCACTGACTCGCACTACTCCTTTCAATGATATTACATAAAGGGGCAACTCTTTCAGTTCGTGGACATTTTTTCTCTCGCTCTCTTCCTAGAGCCTCCATCTCCTTGAGTTTCTCCCACCTGTTTCTTGTGCAACTTGAGAGAATGGATTCTTTTCCGCTGTCAAAGTACGTATCAACCTTGGCTATCCTCGTGAAGTGCCAAGTGTCGATGCCGGAATTTGAAAAACCCACTCCAAGACGAGTCGCTACATTGTGTGCGTTGATTGTTGAAAGAGGAGGACCTCAGCGAAAGGTATGCCAATAATAAACTGCTCGACGCGACTTGTGTACAACGTACGGCTCTAGAACTACTGTGTGCAGCATCCGTCGTTGATTCATTGTTGCTTTCTCGATCAATGGTCGGTGTCAACATGTCAAGCTGCTGGGGATGTGTATATTCCTTTTTACAAACTAAATACTTAGGTGCGATCCTCATGGTCTTTGCAGTATGTTTACATGTGTTACATTCCATCCTCCAGCGTACTTTGGCAAACTGTACTGTACAGTATAAAGAGGGGTGTCTTCTTCATGTACTCTGCTTGCTCGCCAGATTAATTTCTACTTGATTGGAAGAAATTCTGGCAGGAAATCTCGGGAGGCTCATGCGTTGCCTTGCTGACTCTAAGGATAACATTAAGCGAGTGCAGAAAGTTCATTCCCAACGCTGCCTTGAGGTACGATTGTCGAGTTTCTGAATGTTTCACAAATTCAAAAGGAAATGTTGACAACTGGTCTGATTTTCGAAGTACAAATCAATTCTTTGCGAGATTATAACAATTTTAGTTTGTAGACCATCACGAAGAAGAACCATTATTGTCATCGGCAGAAGGACCAATCAATCGATCGATGCTGAAGCCTTACAGGAAATAACAAGAAATTGAAGCCCTTTTTTCAAACTCAGAGACAAACTTTTAAACCTTTTCATTGCAAATGTGCACTTGGTACCTTTGGTTATCTCCCTGGCAGATGAGCCGCCTCCACTTTACGTCACAAGGGTCTAAGAGAGAGATGGTTTGGCAAGGGTTCCAGTATGATTGCAATTTCCAAGCAGGGGTCGTCGTGGTCGTCTTTGTGAGTTGTCCATATTGCAAAGCTTCAGGTCCCCTGTTCCCGCCCCTATTGCTGTGTTTGCTTCAGCGTTTGATCATCTCGGATCTCAGGCTCTCTGCAAGAGTGTTGTGCATATATCCGAAAACTAGATCAACATCCCAAGACTTCCGAGTTACACCCACCGTGTTGTGTAAATTGGTTGATCAGAATCGGCAAGAAGCTTGAGCCTGACATCTGAGGCTTTCTCAACCAGAGAATGGAAGCGTTCTGTCATGACAGCGAAACAAATTTGAAAAAACAAAACCATAGAAATATGCAGTATTCTAAAACCACAACTACAATTGGGGATCCGTGTTGACCTCATCCCCCTGCCTGGATTTTAGGCACTAAGAGCCACCTTGTATGCCCTCCGTGAAAAGATACTGAAGCTCCCCAATTCGATCAGACCCAAGCTGGAAGTGAGCAAACGTTGACTGAAACAAACACTTGTGAAGCCTTGCATGTGACCACCCGTTTGGATGATGAAGAAGACAGTTTCTTAGAGACTGCATCAACACTGGAAATTTTGCCGAACCATCTATCAATACTCCTCTGACGGGGAGGTGTCTCATTGAGCAGGTAAACAAATCGAACTGGCTCGGATGCAGAAGTGCAATTAAATTGTTTACGTTTTGTCAATGAGTTTCTGGTCAATGAAAATGCTTAATGTATCGTCAATGAGTTTGAAGGAAGAAGATGGAGATAGATTCTTGTCTGAGGTTCTCAAGGCCAAAATGTTCATCTTCATCATATTGGCGAAAATGCTCCAAATTGGTGCGTTTGGAAACCTTATCTAGAAACTTGAGCGATTTGGGTCACTTACATGAAATTAAACTCAGATTTACCTAGATTTTGGAGCTAATATCTGAGGTTATATCTGAGGTTTCATACAGTTGAGCAACTCAAGAGCCCACATGGGACTCGAACATCCTAATCGTGGGCACCTGGAAATCACAATCTTCAGCAATTGAACATCCCATTCTGGCTCACTCAATTTTCCAAAATAATGAATAGTCATGAGGTTAAGAGCCAGAAGCTACTAATAGAACTCCCAGACAGATGATATTGAACTGCATTTCCTTTAAAAAGATCAGTAGCTTTTCAATTAAAAGTTCAGGAGAAAAAGCACAAACAAGTTCAATCAGGGTTCCAGACAAGCTGGCTCAGATTGGAGGGTTTGCAGTTCTGATAGTATACATCCTCATTATGAACATCTACAATCTACGGAAGAATGTAGGCTATGAAGATTTTTGGATGCAAATACCGGCTGTAATAACTGCTGATAGGAGACCAAGCCTGTGTGTAGTACAATTAATGCCAGTGATTGACATGTTAATTCAGACCTCCATCGTAATTGATTTGCGTTAATTCATTGACTAAGGTCTAAGATCAACATTATACACAAAACGAGACATACTGCTCCATGTCATTCTTTTTTATCACAGCTTAATAAGCAACCACCATATCGTCAATCCTGGATCTTGAGGTAATTGATCTCTTCACATCCCGAAGAATTGAGACATTTTGTGATTCTCTGTCTGAGCTGTACTAGTGCAGAATCTGGCGCAACCAAACTACAGTAATTATCAGCGTTCGGGAAGTTTTCGGAGCTGTTCCGGTAATTTGCATCCTGTTTGTAGAAGGAGCCGGGTTTTTTCATAAGGCACCGGTTGCATCTTCTCCTTAGCAAAATCTCCCCGTTCATTTCCTCCAGTAGCAAATTCTCACCTGCCACTTTCTTTCAACTTTAAATTTGCAAAGGGTACAATCTTCCTCTTTCAAAGACATGCCGGGTTTAAAACTAAACTCCAAATATCATTACATCGGGCAGACATGGAAGGCAGAGTTGGGAGTGGCGTAGAATATACCCACCTCCAGCAAGGTCCTAGATATTAGCCTTGGATTTGAAAAGGAAGCAACTAAAATTTGACAATTTCATGAAAGTAATGGCTGCATATTCACCTTTCACACCAGTCGGTTGTTGGTCCTACCAATTTTTGTCCTCCATTTTCACATTCCAGCCAGCTATTTTCTCAAAGCATCCGCTAACAATTAACCGGCGGTTTTCCCCGAGTCTTCACTATTAAGTATGATCCAACTATGCTGTCTTAACTTTGCCCAAATGCACTAATCTCACCCTTGATATCAGGCATTCAACACAAAACTTCATAAAAGAGACAGAGAGATGAGGGCGAAGAGAATGAGAGCAATGATCTCGATGGGATCGGCAAATCTCCTTTTCTGCCGAAGCACCAGATGAGCAGTGTCAGAACAGATGAGTCAATGAATTCGATCAGAGCCAATTGCCTTTGCCTAATTTAGAGTGACGAATCCGAAGGTGGAAGCTACTGAAGCTTGCATTCCATAATCGTTACACTCCATGAATCACATTGACCGCCAAATTCTTCACTATTGTGATTGTAATGCTCGACGTCTCCAAGACATTGATTTGAAAGTCTTTGCCGAATGCTGATCATCTCAGCAGAAAGTGCGTCTCACGACTCACAACTGACAGTGAAATCTGATCTGATCTGTACAGACAAGGTGGTCAACGACAGTGTTCACTAACCTCAACAAGAGAAGCACAACAGATGAAGGCCATGAGGCACACAGCTGCAATGAACTTCCTGAGATCGGTAGCTCTGTTCCTCTGCTGTAGCACACGAGAGTGTTAGGAAGAGTATCACAATGCTGATCAAATCGACCAACCTTCAGGTCTGCAGCAGATTAATGTATTAGTGATGATCAAATTGGGAGGGATGGGTTCAATGTCGTTTGGGTTCTTGAGACTAATGCCAAACTTCTCCTTGGAGGTTTTCTAGAAAATCTGACTCCATTGAATCCTGCCAATTGCGAAGTCCCCTGTTTATTTCAAATGATTTCAACTTAAACTTTGCCAATTGCAATGCATGCTGCGAAATTTTCTAGATAACATGGGTGTTGTACTAGATAGCAAATAGCGGGGATCCCGCCTACTATGTGTCTCCGCAACTCTGCATTCACCCTCGCAATATGATGAAACCCTAAAAGATTCCAACGACGGTTTTTCACAGTCCATAAACACAAGTAAAGATCATACTAAAGAGTCTAACGAGAAATGAGTGCTCACCCGAATTTGTTCCATGCACTGGCGCAGTTGCACAAGTTTTACACGAATTTCTTCGAACGATGGTTTGTTTTCAGGACGCACCTCCCAACACTGCTCCACGAGATCGATCAAAATCAACTGGGAATCTTTTCAGCCTGGAATTTCTCCATATTCTGGATCCGCAGGGTTTCAAGTCGCCTTTAATGACACCCTCCTTGAACTTAGCATTGAAATAATCGCGCCCATGATACACCGGACACCCCGTCGAAACCTCATGAGCAACAGCACCGAATCCATACACGTCGATCTTCTTAGGATCAGCAAATTTCACTTCTTGTGGACGCACCCGCCATGCCAGAAGTTCAGGTGCAGCATATTGCGTAGTCCCTGGTCCAGCTGGGCGGAAGGCACATCCTGGGACGATGTACTGGGCGTCACCGAAATCGGTCACTTTGGCAAGGAAATGTCGTCCATTGCCCAACATCTCGAAATGATCGAAGAGAATGTTTTCGGGATTTCGATCCTCATGTACCACATTGTTGTCATGTCAGTGCCCCAGAGCCCTTGCAATTTGCAGTAACACATCAAAAGTATCTACAGGCGAGAAGAGGGGTTCCGCCGTAACTCCACGTAGAAAAGAGAGCACATTCGCCCAACCTCTTGCCCGGGCTCTTCCCTTCTCCAGAGCATAATCCGAGAGAGTATGATTTAGCACTTCCATGAGCAAACAGGATTGCCCATCCACCTCACAGTAGCCGAAGCCGTGCACTACGTGTGTATGCAAAACCGTGGACGCAATGTGTAGTTCTTTCTGAGACAAATCACCATGTTTATACGATTTCATGGCGTAAGTGCCATGCTTCCAAACAACCTTGTAAACAGTCCCTGCACTACCCGTTCCTAGGATGTCCTTGTCCATCGAGATCTCGACATCATTACGTTCTATCATCCGGAGGGTGGTCCTGAGACGAGCATGTGGCACATTACGATCACTCCTTCGAAAATGAGTTGCAAGATCGCCCGATATTCCTCCGGTTCCATTGAGTCACCTTCTGAGTCAAGGGAGCACCCTCTTCAAGGGCTCGAACTAGGACGGTGAGGGGAAAGAATCCCCTTCGGTTAAGACCACACAGGAGATGATTCTCCAGTATATGAGACAAGCTGAAGCTAGCACTTTGGCTCATCGATCTCCGGAATAACTTACGTTTCAATCGTAAGTCACAAGCTCTGGACAAGCTGCGCGCGCTCTCTCAAGAAACAATTGCGGTAGAAAATTACATGGAGAACACTACGTACAATCTGGTTCGGTTACTCTGGTAGGTTGGTGCGGAAAGATTTTCCAGGAGTGAAGGGTGATATCTTTGAATGGGAAGTCATTCGTTTGTTCAAGCTTCCTGATCATCCGAACCCCTTGAAGACCTTGTGTTGGACCGTCGATAACAGAAGCTGCTCGCTCGTTATGAAATACATGCGAGATGATCTCTCCAGTGTCATGCGAAGGAAGGAGCAGCTGAGGAAGAAGCAAGCAAACCAACCAGGAATGGGTCCATCTGCCCCAATTGAACTGCATGAAGCTTTGGAGATTGCGATTCAGATTGCTACAGGGATGGAGTACTTGCATCTAAAAGGAATCACCCACGGCGATCTCAAGGCGAACAATATTTTCATCGATTGGAAGGAAGATAAGATGCTGATGAAGTTGGCTGATTTTGAACCAAGAGGAGATCGTCTATGATTTCGCAACGCGGGTTCTGTTTCCAAATGATGGAATGGAGTGCACCAGAATTGTTTGAAGATTACTTCCGCTCCACTAGTGAGGACTTGAACTATTTGTGGACTAAATCGTCAATCGGATTGGAAACAAGTAAGTCAAGTGTTTCAACTTTCAAGAAATATACTAAAGTCTCGATGACGCAAGCCTAGAGCTACAGCTCAGCTTTGCTTTGCGCATTTGTTCTATGCGCGCAAATGTGGAATGCCAAATTGAGCCCAAGTTAACCACTGAGGGAAATATCGAATTCTGGTTTAAGGCCCAAACTGTCTTCTGAATGTCCAGAAACGTTAAGATCTCTTACTAATATCGTCTTGCTGGGATGCGAATCCCGCACGCAGGCCTACCTTCTCTTATATTCTTAAGAAATTGCTGGAGGAACAAAAGAATTTGCAGGTTCAATGTAAAATTCTCACCACAAGATTGAATCCATTTATTTCATGGAGTTTTGTGTTCTGGTTATGGAACTTGCATGCATTTTATCATATTGCCATGTCCTTGTTTAGTTGGATTAGCCCCTTTTCTGTTTGCAAGGTAACCAAGTTCAAATCACGTGTATCCAAGTTTTTGGTTGCTTAGTCTGGCTGCAATTGCATCCTATCTCTGTCAGTAATATACTCTTTCACTGCAACTTACACTTGATATACTGTCAATTGAATTCCCTTGAATCCGTGCTTCTAGAAAGATTAGATCCCCTAAAGCTCCTAACCATGTTTTCAACGACATTAGTAGCCTTTTAAAGTTTGACCAAACCTTAAAATTTTAACTTTATCATGCACCTATTTAAGGTGAGAAGAGTTCAATGCAGATTTGACTTCACTTGGGACCCGGTGTCATTCAAAGGAAGGAGAAGGTACAGTCGGCCGCGATGGAGTGCACCAGAGATTTTTTATTCTTACTGGGTTCAAGTGGAGCCTACACATGCATTACCGAAGAAATCTGACTTCTACAGCTTCGGCATGGTGTCCTATGAAGTGGTAACCGCAAAATATCCCTTCCATGATTTAAGAGATAGCAACAGGGATTTGCCTAGCGAGTTGGATTTGTGATTGGAGGGGGCTTATACAATCTTGTTCGGAACGTGATCGTAATGCTCGGCCAACATTAAATAAGATCTGCCACATGCTGTGTTTTATCAGCTCCCCACCGCCTGTCACAAACACGAGACCTGAGAATGCCATTGCCTTGAGACCTCGATCCACAAGCATCATTCTCTAACAGGGACATCATTCGGGTTCACCGATTAACAATTACAAGACGATGGCTTATATGAGGAATACTCCAATGCTGTTCCACCCCGCCCATCTGAAGTTACTGCGGCTAATTAGGACAGGTGCCTCGGCCGATGTGTACCAGGGAACATGGTTGTGGAGCAACATTGCCGTGAAGAGATTAGGAAGCCAATCCCACAAAATCTAATACAAAACGAGCTGAATTTACTTATTAAGCTTCGCCATCCTTTCATTGTGCAGTTCGTGGGCTTATCAATTCATTCTAAACATGTATGTCAATTCATTCTAAACATGTATGTTCTGTTGTGATGGAACAGCATTGGAGTATTGCGACAGCTTATTGACTTTCGCAAGAGGTAAAAGAGTGAAGCCTGTCCTTGACTTGGACAAGCAGAAAACAACAGTAGGGTCAGGAACTTGCAGGAGCTCCTTGACTTGCTCGAGCTAAATAAGGTCACACGGCCCGAGACGGTGCCCGTTTTGCCTTTCGACTTCAGTGAAGCAGTGTATATCATGAGGAGAATTGCATTTCTGCACTCAAAGGGAGTAGCACATCGAGACTTCTAGTCCACCAATATCTTGGTTCCCAACTCCACCGATGTTAAGATCTCAAACTTTGGTGAGTCGCATCACATAAATTCCAGGAAGAAGCCCATGCGAGGTGTAGGCACTGGCTTCTGGATGGCACCAACTTCTGGATTGCACCAGAGATATTTCCATGGAAAGACAATTGAAAGTCGAAGTTGTGGGAGATGATGAACCGTACGATCTCAAGGCAGAAGATGTCTGTAATTTCGCAATGACATGCTACGAGATTTTGACAGGACAAGTTCCATTTGGAGATCAGGAAGGATGGACCAAAAAATCATTGAGATTGGCAACAACTACTGATCGAGGGCTCCGACCAACGCTGCCATCTGCTGAACTTGGGAAGGCTCATTGAGCAATGTTGGGATACAAGCAATCCGAGAAGAGACCCACCTTGATTCTCATAATTTTGCACCGAACTGCAAAGGATTCAGCAAGCCATGACAACTGAGCAAAATCTTGATAGAGGCATGGTGTCCACAAACATTATTTACTTTATTCAATTCTCCAGGTACAAGCCTGTCCCCGTAGAAGTGCTAGAACTTGCATCATCATCATTTTCTCAAATAGGAGATGAAAAATACTAGTGTAGATCGTTGCTAAGTAACGATCAAAGATGACCAAGACGACACATGCTTTGAAATTGCAACCATATTGGAACACTTGTCAAACCATTTGTCAGGATACTGATCTTTTTAAAGGAAATGCAGTTTAATATTAACTACCTCGTGTTCTGTCACCAGCTTCTGGCTCTTAACCTGATGATCACTCGCTATTTTGGATAATTCAGTGTGCCAGAAATTGATGTTCAAGTGCGGATGAATGGGATTCTTAAGTGCCCAAGATTAGGATTTACAAGTCCCATATGGCTCTTGTATTTCCCAACTGAAACCTCAGAGCACTAAACTGTACGACTCGTGTAAATGTGAGATTCAATTGAGTGCCAGAACCCGCTAAAGTTTCTAGTGGAGAGCACTTTTCAGACGCACCAGTATTGTGAATATGACCGTCCCCATGATGTCTAGAGCTTCGTGACCACGTATACTCCATTGCTACGGTGGAATGAGGCCCAGCACATGCACGTCGTGGTTGAGCAGGTGCGTGAAGGAGACCCTCAAATTATGAGTTGTTCTCACAGGCAGTGTTCCATGCCAATGAATAGATTGGCACCTGATGTGGACAGAATGAACATGTTGGCAAAGGCCGTGCGCTGAAATTGAGACAGTAAATCTTGCAAACCTTGAATCTACAGAGAATTTGGATTCTATGAACAGGAATTGAGGGCGTTGTTGTTACGCTCTCACTCTGTTGCCACCCCATCCGCTATTTACTCTCCTGAAGCTTTGCCTGGAGCTTGCAAATCCATGATCCAATCGAGGTTTCACAGAAGGCTCAGCTGCAGTGTGGTAGGAGTGCACACCCCCGTGTGAAATGTACACCATTGTTACATTCCCTGCATTAGAACACCCTGGTGCGAAACCCTCAGTGTGTATGCACGAGCAGGGGTAACGAAGTCACCATATATACATATATCCCAGATGGGTTGCCGTCAAGGAAGAGCCAAGTGAGTATAATTTCCCGGAGGACGATACCATCAGCACTTACCTGGGCGGGGTCGATCCATGGTCAGGATGGTGGATGGTCTAGAGCGACCGTGTCCATTGCACTTGGGCCATGGTAGCTCTAGTATCTTCCTCCGGGAGGCATACGCGTCATAATTTGTGTCATCTGGGGCTCGCGTTCGCGCGGCCCCTACCCAAGGAACCTCAAATCGGAACCATTCAAATACTCCTTGTTTTGACGCAATTCGATCCTTGGTTGGAGCTTGACCTTACTGCAGTTTTTTTATCATTACAAAGAAATAATCTAACGTATGAAATAATCGTTGTTTACCAGCAATGCCAAGCCCTAATTTAAACTTGAAAACAACTGTTGGATTCCATAAATTTCATGCCCTAATCCAACTTTGAATTAACTGCAGGCCTGCAGCGCCCTAACCCAAGCTTAAATTAACTGCTGGCTTGCAGCAAATGGAACATCGGAGTATGCACATTTGTGATGCATTCCACGATGAAGGCTTTATTTGGATGCTGAACTTGGAAGCAAACTGCAACTCTACTGGTTCAGCTCTCCGCTAATGGCATGGTTGCATTCTTGATATTGATACTTAATGCATAGTTAAGAGCCGACTCTCAAACTCTTCTTTCTCACACATCAGTGGTGGCCACAATTACAAAACTTGTCTGCATTGAGATTATGTTTCTTTGCGAATGAATGCTCCGAAAATTTGATCTTTCATGAGTTCATCCTAATTCTATTTCAGTGTGTGCATTCTTCAAGGATGTGTAAAATTCGAATTTGCGCATTCCAAGTGTTGAGTGCGTCCATAACTATTTGTAGAGGGAGTTTATTGACAGAGCTCGACACCCGGGGGACTATTGAAACCATTTGCAAAGATCATCTTGTGGGTCGTAGTACAGCACTGGCGTTCTCACAAATCCGTGGACTATTTGGCACTATCAGATTGAGAGCATCTCTGCTTTTCGAACTTGATGTAGTCCATGAGATTTCGCAAATTTTTATTGTGGAGAATGTTCTTCGCTAAGGTGCGTCTCAAAATGGTGGCGTTAGTGAGCTTCCAAGTACTCACTCTCATCTTTGGAGGTTCTCATTGTTGAACAAAACTTGTCATATTGTGGAGCACTTGCATCTTTCAATGACTCCTCTACTCCTGGGAATTGTCGCCCACCTCCTTCAGTTGAATAACAATTTTCAATGGTCATTGAAAACTCACTTTCTTTTGTTTTCACTTCATGATTGGAAACAGTTAATTGAAAGTAGTTTTTGAACGATACGGTCAATTATTTGATACGAATACATATAAATAAACATACAAAACATCAGATTGACAATGGTCAAATTCGTTGTTTTGGCACAGTTTCTGGAGATTGTTTCTTTTTCAGATGTGCTTCTGGTACCCATTTCTAGATTATGGAGTCTGTAATCTTTGAATGTCACAAATTTGGCACTTTGAAATGCACCATTTTCACTCATGTGACCATTGATGTAGTTTCATGGCAGTTTCAACTTTGTGAAAGACCTACGGTCTTCATTTCAAGGTGCACTGAGTTTCAGAATTCTGCATTGAATAAATGTGTAACAAAAACAGCTTATGTGCTTGGAATAGAAACCCAAACCATTAGATCTTTCTTGATACAAAAAACAGTGCAAGTTACATGAGAAGAGAGTCTGATGACATTGCCATGGCTACAGTTTTTTAGGTCACTCATCCCCATTAGGAAAAATTTGAACCTTGTAGAAGGCCGTTTGACTTTCAATTGCGGTGCAAATACAGGGAAAATAAGCAAATAAATATTTTTTCCCCTCAAAAAATAACAAAATAAATAAATATTTTTTCCCCTCAAAAAATAATAAAATAAATAAATATTTTTAAAATTATCAATCTAATGTGGCATTATCAATCTAATGTGGCATTATCAATCTAATGCCCCATCAAATTAAAAAAAAATTAATAAGAAACAATAATATTTTTTTTTGTAACTGCACTGCAATGATGAACTTGAACTATTAGAGTTGAATATGATGTCTTCTGATTTCGAGTGTGAAACTTACAATCTATCTAAGGCTCTTGAGCAACTTGAAAGTGATTTCTAAATTCTTGTTAGAGTTTAGGGTTGAAACAACATTGAAATGTAAGATTTATAAGGGCTTTAGAAATTTAAATTAGAATATTCTACAAGGGAGGGATTTTGAAAGACTTTATGGATAGATTTTCCATATTAGATGTATATCTTTTTCAAAAAGTTAATTTTGAAACAATGAGTTGATTCATGTAGACATCCACAAAATAGACTTCCTTTTTTATGTAGTTCATGATGTGAAAAAATTATTTTTACTACTTCCTAAAAATAGAAACATAAAAAACCCCATTTTGGAGGATTTCATATTGAACATATTTTGTTCATGTTTTTGTGAGAAATATTTAATTTTTTAGTCTTGAAATTCTACAAACCTTTGTTTCTAAATTTTTCATTTTCTTTTCTTATTCATGAAAATTTGAAAGATCTATATTATTCACAACCTTAATTCATAATAATAATTTATTTTTGTAGCACAAAATTTTGCAGATTTGTCTTATAAGAATCTAAACCTATAATAACAATATTAGATGTTTTTGATTATTGAGGAATGATTTCAATGTTTGAAAGGATTCTAAAGTTTATTTAAATTGACCTAAGTTTATGAATTTGTCCTAATTGCCCTATCTACTAATTGACTTAAGATTTGTCTTTGAAATAACATCAAACCAATAAGATTCTATAAAGTTACTCAATGGCATTCAAAAGTCTCTACATGAAAATTCAAAAGTAGAATATATTGTCATGTTAGTTGGTGAAAATCAACAAATAAGTAAAAAATGAACTCTATATGGGAATTGATTATTGGCAATGTGGTGTTGAGTACTTTTTTCTCATTTGAAATATGAACAAACTTGGATTATTTGATTTTGCATGATTTCAAATGACACCCCATATTCTATTCGTAAAAAATTATTAATGTCTTATTTTCATTTATATGTAATCCCCAAAGTCCCATTGTCTCTATGGAGGATAAAATGGATTTTGGATAAGCTCTTCCAATGTCAATTTCTATTGCAATATAATAAAATTTTATCTTGAGAAAGAAAAATACATTAGCTTTTTAGGAATATAATTTTTATTTTAATCAATGTAGTACAAAAAAATCCACGAGAATTTGAAATAAAACTCCTAAAAATTACTTTCTTGCAAATTATATATTTTTTCTACATATAAAGGTTTGATTCATTCCATTTGAATTAGTTATGTATAGTAAAAGTTATGGAGATTTTTGATTTGTGGGCAATCATAGCATCTTCTTGAGAAAAAAAAAAATATTAAATTTGTTTATGAATTCAATTTATAAAACTTATAAAACAATCCAATTCCATTAGTATAGTATGTTGGCTAGAACAATATCATTATTGGGACTAGTGTGTTTCAATTCCATCTTAGAGTTATGAACAATTTTTTTTCCTTCCATCTTATTCCTATTTTTGCTCATTAATTTTTGAAAGAATGAAAATCAAGTCTCTTTTTAAAAAAAATATTTTTCCAACACTTTCAACTCAACTCTTCAATATAAGATAATTTAAATTCAAAATTGATAGTGCAAAAAATTTAAGCTAAGAAGATTCAAAGTCTTATAATCTAGTCATGCAAAGTGCAAAAATGGAGAATTTCATTAAAATGGTGCCATCCCACGACTTTGACATTTTAGACCAAGCAGTCTGAAATCTATACTTGTACTAAATGGCACTTTCACTGTTTTCTTGTTGCAAACTTCAATGTGTCCCATCACAAGTTCCATTTGGAGACCAAGAAGGACGCACTTTTACATTTGCACATATATGATAAATTTTGCTAAAAGGGCATATGAAATCTGCCATTTTCCCATTCAAATTTTCCTTCTTTAGACCTTAAGTCTAGGAATAGTATAGAGTTCAGACCGCAGGGAGAGAATGAAAAGTGCCAAGTTTGTGGAGTACCGCAATTTTAACGAAATTTCGGTGATATGTCCGAAAAGTTCGATTAGAATCAAGTTCATAACGGATCACCCGTACATCATCTTGCTTCCTGTCTGCTTGTAGTTTTCTTCACCTAAAAATCCAGACAGGGGATGAGATCAATGCAGATCCCCACTTGTAGTTGTGTTTTGAGAAAGCTGCATACTTCTATGGTTTTGGATTTACAAATTTTGTTACGCTGTCATGACAGAACGCTTCTTCTTCTATGGTTGAGAAAGCCTCAGATGTCAGCTCAAGCTTCTTCCCGAAACTGATCAATCAATTGATCAAGACAATGGTGGGAGTAAGTCAGAAGCCTTCGGGTGTTGATCTTGGGGTGTTGATCTAGAGGAGGCCTGAGTTTTCGGATGTAAGGAATGTGAAACAGTCTTGCAAAGAGCCTGAGATCCGAGCTGACCAAGTCCTGAAGCAAGCGTCGACAGCAACAAGGGCGGAATGGGAGGCTCGACGCTCTGCAATGGACCACTTACAAAGACAACCAAGACGACACATGTTTTGAAAATGCAACCATATTGGAACGCTTGCCAAATCATCTGTCAGTTAGACTCTTGTGATGTGGAGGCAGCTCATCGGCCAAGGAAATAACCAAAGGTATGAAGTGGACTCGCTCGGATGCATGCGCATTTTCAATCAAAAGGTTTTAAAGGTTGTCTCTGAGTTTGAATGAGTATTATTTCTTGCAATTCCTTGTAAAGCTTCATCATCTCTCGACTGATTGGTGTTTCTGCCGATCAAAGAGGTAAGAGGAAAGATGTCTGACGTGAAATGGATGCTCAAAATCTCGCCCTATTAGGTGATTTTTTTGCGACAACCTGGTTTCTAATAAATACTGGCCCTCCTCGAAAGTAGCTAGAATTCTGAAAATACAAATCCAACGCCTTGTCTTGACGCCCACTAATTTTCCTTGACCTCCATAGCTGAAGTGTCTTTCTTCCCAAGAAGCTGAAGGTTAAGGCAAAGATTTGCTTATATCATGCGCTCTCATCATCATCGTACAATTAAAGGGATATCCACGTTATTCTCGATTACTCCTTTAGCAACATACTAGTGAGAATCGGTGGTGATGCTCAGTCATGGAACTTGGGTTTCTAGCAAGGCACTAATGAGTCAAAATGATTAGTGCTCATCCTAACTTGATTTCAACTATTTCAGGCTTACAACCTTCTCAGGAATTTCTTTTGTCCCTGATGTGTCTTTAGGGAATGTATTTGAAGCCTTGGAGATTTGTGTTGGAGTTGTTTCAGTGGGGCAGGAATCCTGAAGAGAAAGGTGGGATCCTGATTGAACAAGGTGTTTTTTTTGTTTTTTTTTTTTCCCCTTCTTCTGCACAATTAATCGAAGGATACTGATCTTTATGAAGGAAATGCAGTTTAATATCAACTACCTGGTGTTCTGTCACCAGCTTCTGGCTCTTAACCTGATGATCATTCGCTATTTTGGATAGTTCAGTGCCCAAGATTAGGATTTTCAAGTCCCATATGGCTCTTGTATTTCCCAACTGAAACCTCAGAGCACTAAACTCTACGAATCTTGTAAATCTGAGATTCAATTGAGTGCCAGAACCCGCTAAAGTTTCTAGTGGAGAGCACTTTAATTTCCAAACGCACCAATATTGTGAATATGACCATTGTTGCCTAGCCCGGACAAGAAACTCCACCTTCCTCCAAACTCATTGACAAGAGCGTAAATTTTTTCTTGCACTTATGCATCCGATTCAGTTCAATGCACCAATTTGTCTCCATGCCCAGTTGGGCACCTCCTCTCACAGGAGTGACTAGGCAAGAATTTCAATATTGTTGCGCAATTTCCTTCTAAACAGGTGGCATATCGCCAAGCTTCACATGCATCTCGGATATCAGCAAGTACGCTCCATATGCCAGAAAATTCAGACTTCTTCTGTGGACCAACATCCTCGACAGCTTCGCCGAATGAGCCCATACGAGCATAAAACGATATAACTGATTGATCAGCCTAGTATCTCTCATGGTGGAATGAAGTAATTCCACCAGCTTTATCTTCACAATTGCTCTGAGACCACGCAGGATGTTAGTGGGAACTCAGGTCTCCGTGTGTAACTTACTTCTCTGAAATGCAAAAATCGCAGAGTTTCTTAAAAGAATCGTCCCCATGATGTCTAGAGCTTCGTGACCACGTATGCTCCATTGCTACGGTGGAATGAGGCCCAGCACATGCACCTGGTGGTTGAGCGGTCGCGTGAAGGAGATCCTTCAATTTTGAGTTGTTCACACATCAATGCAGTGTTCCATGCCATTGAATGTAGACTGGCCGCACCTGATGTGAAGAGAACGAAAATGTTGGCAAAGGCCGTGCGCTGGAATTGAGACAGCAAATCTTGCAAACCTTGAGTCTACAGGGACTTTGGATTCCATGAACAGGAACTGAAGGCGTTGTTGTTACGCTCTCACTCTGTTGCCACCCCATCCGCCATTGACTCTCCTGAAGCTTTACCTGGAGCTCGCGAATCCATGGTCCAATCGGGGGTTCACAGAAGGCTCAGCTTCAGTGTGGTAGGAGTGCACACCCCCGTGTGAAATGTACACCAATGTTACTAACATTCCCTCCACAGAACATTCAGGCCCTATGTTAGTGCGAAACCCTCAGTAGTGTGTATGCACGAAGTCACCATATATACATATATCCCAGATGGGTTGCCGTGATGGAAGATCCCAGTGCGTATAAATTCCCAGAGGACGATGCCACCAGCACTTACCTGGGCGGGGTCGATCCATGGTCAGGATGGTGGATGACCTAGAGCGACCGTGTCCATTGCACTTGGGCCATGGTAGCTCTAGTATCTTCCTCCGGGAGGCATACGCGTCATAATTTGTGTGAGCTGGGGCTCGCGTTCGCGCGGCCCCTACCCAAGCAACCTCGAATCGGAACACTAATTGAAGGCTTGAGGAGGTGTTACTTCATAGAATTCCTTGTCGGCTTTTGAATTAACTGTAGATGAAACAATGCAATAGCTGATAGAAATAACTTCGGTTTTTAGCCAAACCAAGCCCTAATCCAGCTTAAAAACAACTGTTGGTGCGCAGTAAAGCAAACGCCAATCGAAGCTGGAAATAACTGTAATTTTGCAGCAATGCAAAGCCCTGATCCAGACTTTGATTAACTGCTGGGATTTAGCAATGCAAGATCCGAGTATGCCCATATGTGACTCCTAAATGCGATGCTTAGGATTCAGATGCCGAACTTGGAAACAAACTGTAACTTACTCTACTGGTTCATCTCTCTGCTACTGTGTGCATTCTTGATATTGGGACTGAATGCAAAGTTAAGGTCCATAGTCAAAACTCTGGCCGACTCTCAAACTCTTCTTTCTCACACATCAGTGGTGGCCACAATGACAAAACTTGTCTGCATTGAGATTATGTTTCTTTGCGAATGAACGCTCCGAAATTTTGATCTTTCATAAGTTCTTCCTAATTCAATTTCAGTGTGCAATCTTCAAGGATGTGTGAAATTCGAATTTGCACATTGCTGGTGTTGTGTGCGTCCATAACTATTTGTAAAGGGAGTTTGTTGACAGAGCTTGACACCCGAGGGACTATTGTAATCATTTGCAAAGTTTAATCTTGTTGGTCGTAGTACAGCACTGGCGTTCACACAAATCCGTGGACTCTTTGACACTGTCGGATTGAGAGCATTTCTGCTTTTCGAACTTGATGTAGTCCATGAGGTGTTGCAAATTTTTATTGAGGAGAATTCTCTTCGCGAATTTGCGTCTCAAATTGGTGGTATTAGTAGTCCGTCTCATCTTTGGAGGTTCTCATCGTTGAACAAAACTTGTCATACTTTGGAGCACTTGCATCTTTCAATGACTCCTCTACTCGTGGATATT
This sequence comes from Climacium dendroides, assembly GCA_950106755.1. Lineage (NCBI taxonomy): Eukaryota > Viridiplantae > Streptophyta > Bryopsida > Hypnales > Climaciaceae > Climacium > Climacium dendroides. Next base: position 23,788,061 of record OX467087.1, on the reverse strand, counting down.
GTCACCCACCTCCTTCAGTTGAATAACTGTTTACAATGTTCATTGAAAACTCACTTTCTTTTGTTTCCACTTCATGATTGGAGACAGTTAATTGAACTAAGTTTTTGAACGATACGGCCAATTATTTTATACGAATACATGTAAATAAACATACAAAACATCAGATTGACAATGGTCAAATTCGTTGTTTCGGCACAGTTTCTGGAAATTGTTTCTTTTTCAGATGTGCTTCTGGAACCCAGTTCTGTGCCTTTCGGTTGATCATGGAGTCTGTAATCTTTGAATGTCACAAATTTGGCACTTTGAAATGCACCATTTTCACTCATGTCACTATTGATGTAGTTTCAAGGCAGTTTCAACTTTGTGAAAGACCTACGGTCTTCATTTCAAGGTCCACTGAGTTTCAAAATTCTGCATTGAATAAATGTGTAACAAAAATAGCTTATGTGCTTGGAATAGAAACCCACAAACCATTAGATCTTTCTTGATAAAAAAAACAGTGCATGCTACATGAGAAAAGAGTCTGATGACATTGCCATGGCTACAGTTTTTTAGATCACCCGTTGTGAACATGAACTGTTAGAATTGAATATGATGTCTTCTGATTTTGAGTGTGAAACTTACAATCCATCTAAGGCTCTTGAGCAACTTGAAAGTGATTTTTAAATTCTTGTTAGAGTTTAGGGTTGAAACAACATTGGAATGTAAGATGTATTAGTGTGTTGTGAAATATTTGAATTTGAATTTCTTAAGAAGGGATTTTGATAGAATCTATGGACAAGTGTTTCATAATAGATTTATATACCTTTTTCATAAAGTTCATTTTGAAACAATCAATTATTCATATGGATTCATCTATGAAATAGGTTTTTTTTTGTTTATGTAGTTCATGATATGGAAAAAAATATATTTTTACTATTTCCTTAAAAAAAAAACCATAGAAATCCTCATTTTCGGAGAATTTCACACATAACAAATTTTGTTCGTGTTTTTGTGGGGAAATATTTATTTTTAGATTGAAATTCTAAAAGCCTTTGTTTCTAAATTTTTCACTTTATTTTCTTATTTACAAAAATATAAAAGGCATGCATTATTCACAATCCTAATTTACTTACATATATGATACAAAAAAATACAAATTGTTCTTGCAAAAATCCAAACCTATAATCTAGTATTAGATGTTTTGATTATTGAGGAATGATTTCAATGGTTGAAAGGATATTAGAGTTAATTTAAACCAATTAAGTATATGAATTTGTCCTAATTGCACTATCTACCAACTCACTTTAAATTCTTCTTTGAAATAACATCAAACCAATATGATTTTATAAAATTACTAGCGGTTGGCGCTTGCTATGCTATGCATTCATCATTAGAATTTTATAAGAATTTTTATGTATTAGATAGAATGCAGAACAAAAATTTCAATAAATCTTCAAATATAAATGACTAAAATCTTTGTATAATTTTTTTTATAAGTAAGCATATATTGAAATGTACAATAGAAATTTATTGAATGATGAATGAAACATATGCAATGGTAAATACTATAAAAGATACACATACATTAGAATGCATTAGAAATTTGACTCCATTGTTACAAAAAATGACAACCCAAATTGAAAAATTGAAAAAAAAACCTTATAAATCTCAAAAACTTTCTGAACAACTTAATTGTTGTGGAATCCAAAATCGCTTCAATTGAATAAATTTCTCAAAATCATTTAGTAATAGCAATAGAAAATTGAAATCAGAAGTTCAAAGCTCACAAAAGCACAAAATTATAGAAATGCAAAAGAAATATAAAGCCAAGAAAAGCAATGGAATTGCTACCTTTATAATATCACCATATTGATCCTCTTTAATATCACCTCAATTGCAAGGACTATATTATTTCTATAATCACCCTTTGTACAAAGTGATATTAGAGAGGTGATTGTGAACTGCTACTCTATTTCAGTAATATCACATTGTGTGAAAATATGATTTTCTATATATGCATGATTGGAAATATTTTTATAAAATAATTAAAATAATTATTTTAAAGACTTATCGAAATCATTATCATGCATTCTATTCAAATATATCAAATTTTTACTAATATGTGATACAATGAATGCGTAGCATAACAAGCACAAGTCCCTAGTATTAATGGTAGCATTTGTGATATTACAGAGGGACTTATGATTTTAGTAGTATGATTATTCAACGGCATTAATTCAAAATTCTCTACATGACAATCCAAAAGTAGAATATATTGTCATATTAGATGATGAAAAATCAACAAACAAGTCAAGAATGAACTCTACATGGGCACTAATTATTGGCAATAAGTAGGTGAGTATTTTTTTCTCATTTGAAACATGAACCAATTTGGATCATTTGATTTCAAATGATACCCTAACTGCAATAGTAAATAATCATTAATGTGTCATTTTCATTCATCTTTAATTCCCAAAGGCCCATTGTTTATACAAGGGATAAATGGATTTGAGGTAGGCTCTTACAATATTAATTTTTGTTGTAATTTTTTGAAACTTTGTTTTAAGATACAAAAGCACATTAGCTTTATAGGAATGTCCTCTTTCTTTTAATTAGTGTGGCATTAAAAATCCACAAGAATTTTTTTTAATTTTTGATTTTAAAATTCTTATAGATTATACATTTTTCTACATAAAAAGGTTTGATTTTGTTTCTACTTCTACTCAACAATTTTCATAATATTGAAAATCAAATTTATTTATTTTTAAATATTTTTTCTACACTTTCAACCAAGCTTTCAACTCAATTCTTCACCCTAAGAATTTTTTAATTCAATATTGGTAGTGCAAAAATTTTAAACTAAGAAAATTCAGAGTCTTATAATCTAATCATGCAACGTGTTAAAATGCATGTTTTCTTCACTTTAAATACAAATATCTTGCAATCCATGTGGTTAAAAGTTTTTGAAATTTCTTCCACACTATTACCTCAAAAGAGACAATAATTGCCTATGTATACAAAAACCTTCAAAGGTATGTCATTGATTTCCACCCCCATCAAATACAAAGTTTGTATTGATTTTTTCTGTTATAATTTATAATTTATGTGCCTTTAGAAGGTTGGATGATGGAACATCCTTGTTTATAGATGGGGAATTTCATTAAAATGGCGATATTCCATGTGCCATTTTCATAGTGTGCCGTTCCCACAGTTCAGACTGGGCAGTCTGAAATTTATTAGTATCCTAGATTGTGAACTCTATACCACTATTAGATGTATTAAATCTAGGAAAGATGTAGATTTCAGACCAATCGATTTAAAAAATCTATATATTTTCTAGATTTCAAAAATCTAGGACGCTAATAGAATTCAGACCGCCCGGTCTGAACTGTGAGAATGCCAAAGTCACAAATAATCGCCATTTTAATGAAATTCCCCATATAGATACTTTGAGAACTATTGAGAAAGAGAGATTCCACAACATGCCTACTGCACACTTTCCATAGATGTGGGATTTTTCTTTTTTTCATGTACCTAATATCCTTTACAAAATGAATCCTCTTTAGGAAAGCATTTCATTTTTCTTTCTAAGGATTGCATCATAAAAAAAAATTGTTATACTTGTTTATAGAGACTGAATGAAGATTTGTATACAACCATTTCTTCTAAAAGCCTTTGGAGATTCATTGCACCTCATATTCTTTTACAATGGCAAATTTGAATGGTACAATTTATGTAGAAAAAAATTGTTTGTTTACATAGATACTCAAATCATAATCGCAAAGATGGAATGGAATTGAGACTTTGTATCCTTGTAATCATGATTAAAGCTTTAATGGTATGTAGGGGTTTAATTGGTGTTCACTCCCTTGAATATAAGAAACTCGTGAAATTGGTTCCACTTGTTGTGCTCTTAGTAAATTTATCAAATCATTGGTGTGAATGCAAATCTATATATTGATTGCCATGCTCATGAATTTTGAGTGGGGAGTGATATGCAATAAGTTTGTTCAATATTAGAGTGAGTTTGAAATTTGAATGTTGAAATTTTACGATAGTTGTATGATTTTCAAATGTTGCAAGAATTCTATGAAAGAGGCTGAAGGGGACAAAGACAGAGAAGAAGACATGAGACTAAAGACAAGGTTGTTGAAGAGATTAGGATTTAGGGCTACTATACTCTTTTTAGAATTTGTATAATTTTTACAACCAATGGAAAATTGACATGTGTATCCTTTTTGTAATTCATGTTTGTTTTTTATTGTTCTTGACATGGTTTGTTAAGAACACTATCCATTCAAAAGAAGCAAAAATTGCCTAAATGCATTCTCATACTAGTCCAATGCAAATTCACAAGGTCAAATATGGAAAAAAATAATTAGTTAATTAATTAATTTTTTTGCTCTATGCAATAGAATTGTCAATTTTGAGTGTTTTATGATGAAAAAAAAGAGTCTGGGACTACAGGGATTAAGGTAGTTGACCTCAACCACCCATTCTCTCTACTTAGGTTGCCATGTTTCCAATCAATTGTGGTTTAGGTGATAACTCATATGGTTAAGTGATAGCTTATGTAGAACAAATGTTGGGGAGGTGTATGGATTAAAAGCATATAATGATCACAAGATGTACAATACATTGGAAGCCACAATTATCACCTACATTAAAGCATGGTCGATTTTATAATTAGCCTATGGTTGGAAATACAATGACCTATATAACAAAAATACATTGAATGGAATCTTCACAAAAAAATTCATTGTAAGGGTTGTTTATCTCATTCAAGCGGTTTAGGTTTGATTCCCGTTGAATTCATATAAGCAGCTAAGAGACATGTTTATTTGTGAGGAAAAAAATGCAAAAAAATATAAATTCCTTCTTAAATCTATTTCTATAAATAGAAAAAAATTCCCTCATCATGGGTGATGGTCGGCTTAGAGTATCACTTTTAAGACCATGGTTGTCATATTGAACAAGTTACTATTCATTTTTTATCTTATAGGACGAGTTACTATTCATCAAATGTATTTGAGAGGTACATTTGATGAACAGTAACTCATCTTGCAGGACAAGAAATGAATAGTAACTTGTCCAGTATGACGACCATGTTTAAAACACACTAATCAAATGATTCTTGTTTAAAACCTCCAAAGTTTGTCTAATTTATTTATTTTGATCGAGTAATAAAAACCTAAAATAAAAATAAAAAAATCCTACACCTCAATATAATCAACATATATATTTTTATTAAATTTTTTTTTTTCAAAGTAAATTTTTGGACCTATTGATAGAGGTGAGAAAAACTTCTAAATTTTGGGATTTGTAGGCATCATTGTGCACAATTTATTAAATTTTTATTGATGAAATGAACTTTTTTCATATGTTGCACCACAAATTGTAAGTTATATCCAAAAATGATATTAAAATAAAATTATTTGATATTCCAAATGCTTGTTTTTTAGGATTTGAGGTACATGTGACCAAACTTACTTTTTCAATTTTCAACTAAAAAATTAACTAAAAACTCTTAAAATTCTTTGATTGTCATGAATTTTTTTTTCTTGACACATTATAAGTGTTGAAAACTAAAACCACATTTTATAAATTCATACTTTATAATATTTAAAAGATGAAGTCATTTGACATAGTGATATTGTAATTGAGACAACCTTTTTAGGTACCCAAAGCCGACCATCACCCTCATACCCATACAATAGATATGCTGAATTGCTTAAGTGGTCAGAAAGGGGTTGGCTACCTTTACATCAAACATGATGCTACACTGAATTTCAAATCTTAAACTTATCCTACTCCAATATTTCAGCAGGAATGGGATAAATGATTCAAATCTCGGAACTAAGAAACAAGAGCTCAAGAAGACAACATGGATTTCAAAACCCTTGATTAGATTTTTCAAATGAACTCTTACAAATACTGGAAAATCAGATTCTGGTTATGAGCTAAAATTCCATCGTCTCCCATTCATTCACTTGGCATTTATGAACAGAATCAATACAGTCGAACCAGGTCGATCAGTTGCTCCTCCCGCATCAGTTTCATCATATGAAACAGGGAGACCCTATTGAGATTATCTTTTGCAGTCTTCAGCATAGCTTTGAATCAGCAGTACGTCATCTTAAATAGCAGTCTGCATCTCCAAGTGGTACAAACATGTAATTATTCACTTACATTTGTAACCAAATGAATGCACATTCCGGTACGTAACTTAACTCAGATTGATGATCACCCTGTCTGTTCCGAAATAGACATGTACCGGAACTCGGATTAATGGCACTCTGGCAAGTTTACTAAACATTTCTACACTTCTACAGTGTGCGCATCAGTTGACCAAAGCTCTGTCCCATGACAAAGTGATCGCCTTACAAAATTGCGCCACTCAAAGCCTCTAGATAATACGACATTCTCTAAAATTATCATTTTGCAACACCCAGGGCACAATTGCCTCACGAACAAGCATACTTGTCACACATTCGAAGTATAAGCAGGTATCCCTCATGAAAATATGTACCAGAAGTTTCCCAAACATTAGAAGTTGTGAATAACAGAAAATTCCCTGATTTTGTAAATACCAGAAGTTGTGAATAGCAGATGAATTTGCACTAGAACAGGCAATGAGGGAAAAGCTGCAAACAGGGAAAGTCAATCAGTGGCCAACTTTTCCCTGTTGGTAACACTGTGAACCGGGAAGGCAGGAATGGCAATCCGGGAACCAGACATAATTAATATTCCAGTGACACTGGTGAAAAAGTTGACCCCAGGGGCTAAGATTCGATCAAGAGTTAAGATTAAAGATTGAGTGTACGACAAGACTTCGCAATTCAAGGCCAACTCACTGTTTTCCATCACATTTCCACCGTCGTAATGTGCACATTTTTTTGTGCCAAAAGCCAGATGCGATGCAACTATTGCTGCTTCCAGAAGTGACTTTGGAACCGCCGTACAGACAATTAAACCGGTCCGACAGGACATCGTTTTAGAACAGATAGTTTCTTCTTTGAAGATCGCCAGACAAAGATTGCTGTCACACGAAAAAATATGCTTAAAGATTGCACAGCTATATATACGGCCCAACTCCTGCTGCTTCGATCGTGCAGCTTGCATGTACAAGTGTTGACAGGATATTCGTTGGGTAGGCCGGGCACGACGTCGTCCCGTCCCTGTTCTTGAATATTCTTGGAATCGCCAGTTTCTAGCTAGCTCTTGTAATCGATTCAGATAATAACAGGTGCACGAACGTGCAAAATTCTAACAATACTTTTTATCCATGGATTCCATAACGTCACAATGTACTGTCTTGGAGAATGTCTGGAGCTGAATTGTGTTTGCAATTGATCGACACCATAGCTTCAAATCTAGAATACTGCACTTCACGCGCACTAGCTAATAATGCTTTCTAAAATATTGCAAAAGTCGCTAAGGCTTTTTGCATGTGGAACGAGTTTGCATGTGCATCAATAGTTTAATAAGAATTTGAAGCTCTTGGATTGGTCGTTAGAGTAGTACCGACCATTGTTTGTCCGGGTTGCTGCCTCAAATAAACAAGTCGCAACTTCCCACTTGACTACTGTAGTACGTACAGCCTTGCCATTAAGTCAACAGCCCACCTTGCAAATTAATTAACTTAATGGTTCTTGAATTTGACACCGTGCTTGCATGAACGAGTCGATCCTCTGAAATGTAACGTATTCGAACTTGTATATAACAAATATTAATACGGTCAGATGAATCAAATTGTCACCCGGCAAGACTTGGCTTAGGTGCAGTTCCCAGAGAGAAAACAACTCATTTATAAGAGACTCATCGGAGACATTCGTGACAAGCAATCACAACGCAAACAACATCCATTCCTCGAATGATAATTCACATAGCTGAAAAAGGATCCCGTCTGTTTCAGCACCCTGATATGAACTCGATCAAAAGATCGGCAATAGTGGTCTCCTTTGAATAATTCTAGAAAATGACAGTCAAGGCCAATTTTACTGAGATGGACATGTCACGTCCAGGTGCATTGCCTTCAGCAGCAAGTTAGACGTGCTGCAACCATCTGGAACAGCCCACTTATTGCCTCATTATTCATTCTAAACCATACTGGTCCTACAAATAATGCAACCTGATGATATATTGGACGACCGTCAACTTCACGAAACAGGCGCACTCTCGAAAATCAAATCGACATATATTGAAAAGAACAGAGCACGTACGCGACACCATACTGTTATTAGTCATTTCAACTGAGAATATTTAACATTTAAGGACATTTTTCAACCCCCACATCCAATACTGGAATTAGACGAGATAATTTTCTATATGAGAACAACCAAATCATTCTCCTTCGAATCGGGGAAAATGCCACAGAACATTAAGTAGAACACGACATTGAAGAGCTAGCTACGACAGCTGCGAGCCAAAATCCATCTCCACATGTGTAACGTACAATTAATCTGGATGGCAAAAATTGAACGTAAGAATGTTGCAAATCTTCCAGCGAGCAGACAACAATATTAGTTACATGATGGACCCTGGATCACCACAGAAAACTCAGTGGAGCTCCAGGAATTGCAGTACAATCAATGGCACGAGGCGAGTCTAAGTAGTCAACAAAGGGCTACGACCCGGCAACGTATACTTGAGTGGCCTCCTAGCTAGCACGCTAGTTTAATTTATCGAGTCCTGCAGGGGATTCTCAACTGGTCAAAGTGGCAGTGCAAGTAATTAAGAGCTTCAACTGACGGAGAGATAACACCACTGGTGTCGAGATTCGAGATGGTTGCAACGGTATCCCAGCCCCTCTACCGACAGGGAGAAGCGATGAAGAGAAAGGGCCAAGTTTTTCCCATGCAGGAGGAGTAAACTCGATTTCCTTGGAAGTCTCCACCTGACACAGGCTCAGCTTCCCGAGAACGGGTCTTCCAGGGGTCATCCAGAACGACAGTATCTCAGTCAGGTGCAGGGGAGGACTGTGGGGCAGCATTAAATGAGAAAGCTGCCTGTCGCAAGACGCAAGGGAAGCCACGGTAGGACTTCATTACGGATTGACGACGACTTGGCCGGGGGAAACAGCTACCTTACTGCTACGCCTCGTGAACTCTTGGAAGCGCGAGCTTTTTGTTCCGGTTCCTTCCTGCCAGACCACTTGTAGCTTACACCTTTGCAAATGAAATTCCTTTCCATTTGTTTAAAAAAATTTAAAATTTAAATTCTTTTTTAAAAAACGCTAGCTTTTTATTATTATTTCAGAAGAAAATAAAAGACATTTATTTATTGCTAAAGAGGAGAACGACCAGACACCAAGTGAGTGGGCTCTAAAGGGACAGAAAAGAACACTAAATTAACTGGGACTGACCAGACACTAGAATTTTCTTTGTTGGTCGAAGAAGGGCATGCAAACCAGCCAACCAGGGTATGACTGATCACATTCAGCTAGACGACTTTAACATGACCTTCTGGCCCTTCTCTGAAAAAACATACTGGACTTCACCTTGCAAACTTGTAACACAATCATTGAATGCAAAACAACTTTTAAAACATTCTGAAAACTGCATGTGTAATCTTTTTCAGGATCCATGGCAGTCAGATTAAAGAGGTCAGGGTGGGCATGCCACTGAGTAGACGATGTGAGCGAGTATTCTCACAACCTATGGAGTATGGACTAACTGAGAAACCCAAATACTCTGTTCCATGACTGACGTTTGCATCGTTTCAAAGAATTAAGATCAGAATGCAAACTTTCTAGCAACTGGAAGCAACTAGAAGCAACTCGAAGTAACTTTCTAAGATGACCACACATCGACGAGAAGTGGAGCTGGTCAGAAAGTCCATACCTGTCCTTGAAATTCTGTTCAAAGGGGGTGCAGTCCCGTTGGACAGAGACGTTCTACTTTGGCGTTCTTGGATGAATCCTGCAAGGTACCTGTACTGCAAACGAGAAACAAGAGAATGATAGATTTTTTATGAACTTCACAGGAGAATAAGTGATCTAATCTAGCCCGGAAATATTACCTGAGAAAAAAAACGTCGGCGGTTCTGGAACAGAGACCATAACTTGAGTGATCTTTCCCAGAACGAACCAAGCCTGTAGAGAGCTTGTACATTACTCTACCAAGGAGCACGGATTTCAAATCATCATTAAGAACTTAACAGATGAATAATCATTTGAGTCTGCAGCACCACAAAAGGAAACAAAAACAGATAAAACCAAAAACAGAATGTACAGAAAGCAACGTTACACATGGCAGGATAATCAGTAATTGTAAGCTTACCATTACTGATTGTGTTTTTCGAACACAACGTTCTATCGTGGACAACTAAAGCATTATCCCTGTAACACTCGATTACTAAGCACCACCGTTAAACAAATTAGAAGCTGAAATACTTGAGCATGACCAAAGGCCCAGATAATAATCTTTAGGTAATTAGGGTCAGTAGCTTGTATCTAATTAATCTGAGCACTCCAGTTTAGTGACCACGAGCCGTGGACGATATACAAAGGAACGCAAAGCTCCCAAAATGCGTGAAAAGATCGAAGAAGTTTAAGAAAATAGCACACAGACTTAAACAGCTTTCGGTGGTAACCTAATCCCTGCATACGCAAGTAGCACAAGTGGGAGTAGCTCCCTGGAGCAACGAGCACTCAAATCTTGCTTTTGTGACCTTCTCTAAAACAACACTGAAAAAAATTCTGCACACTTCACACTGTAGCACACTTGTCACAGTGAAAAGTTGGGACCACAGGAGGTAAGATATAATTAGCCACAACACATTACAGCACACAACTGGCCCCACAAGTCAGAAATAGAGTTCGATCTGAAGAGGGTACGGTTCTCGGCTAGGAAGGAAAGTCTCCTGCGTTCACCTGTCGATCATAAGTTGTTAACCTTCGCCACAACATAACATTCAAACACAAATACTGCAAAAATACTATCAATCAAAACCATCACGGCTTCGCTAACAAAGCAGGACTAAAGCAGCAGGGGTAAACAAAGAAATTGTGAACATTGTGCTTAGAATCACATACCTTCAATCACATACATTCATACATGTGTGAGAAACCTCAAGTTCTACATCGAAATGGCCAGTCTAGCTTCAAGTTGGAGGTCGATTTCAGCCGTTTCACAGTTTGGTTGCCTTGTAATGAGGACTCAGTTTGGTAAGTGTATGCCAAATGTAAATGCGCTGAGGGGAATGAAGCCTGGTCCGAAGCTTGCTAATGTCGACCACAGGGGGGTGGAGCACTTGCACAGCTTCGGTCCACGCGGCATTCCTCACAGCAAAATTTACAACTCCTCCGATCGCCTCCAAAACTCCGCAACCATACTTTCTCTGCACCTAGCCACACCTGGCTTAAGCTAGCTAGTATCAAGTGTTAGTCACTATTAGCTTCTGGCTAGAAACGCTGATCGTAGCAGGAGGTGACGAAACGACCTAGCGTAACTTAATGCGAGATGGGAGACGCAAACCAACCAACACTGCAGGAAGTCGCGTACAGATCAAGTCATGATCTCAACGGGACCTCCATGCCATGCCAGAGAGCCCGACGATCAAGTGACGTGTGACATATCCCTGGAATTGTCAGGGAGTCACACAAGTTAAGGTGAAGTTCCCCCAGGCAATTGCTTGCCTTCCAGACCTTCCAGCTGGCTGAAAAGCACCAAGTTTATGACAGGAAACGCGACGCCCGAGGCGTCAGACGAGAAAGGAAGCGGTGTCAGAAGGATGTGTTTTTCTGTTTCCAGAAAGAAAGCCACCACTTGCATTAACACTTATCAGGGCTAGTGCTAGTGGTAGTGCGGTACCCACTACCCAGGAAGTGTACCACCCCCAGTCGGCACTAATTCAGTACTGGTCGCGGACGAAGTCGCTGACTGGTTCGACTAGCTCGCCGACCAAGAAAGCTCCATATTATACACAAAATTCGGGACCATCATATGATACGACCTTACAACCGTCAGCTGATGACCCGGTAGCCCTCCAACGGCACCCTTCATTGCTTGCACCACGGATAGGACGCACAGCACGTGACCAACGCCACAGCCACCGAAACAGGAATTGACCCCGACGACTGCAATTTCGCACAAGCGATCGTCAACTCGCAAACACGCATCTCTACATCTACCTATGGACCTTCGATCACAATTCTCGATCGATCGGCCCGTACTAGCTAGCTTAGTACACATTCGCACCTTCGACCGCACTGACTGACACTGCTAAACTGGCTAAGTGCGGACTGCGGCAAGATAGTGGCAGTGGAGGTGATCAGCAAGCGATCGTCCCAAGGGAGGAGGCTGGAAGCGGTTAGTGAGCGGGATAGCTTAAGGAGGGAGGGCAGGGCACCGGGGGCATATATAGTGCTAGAGAACCGGACAGACGGCAAGGGCGTGGTCCGCCGCGGGTTGATGGAGGGCAAGGACTGACTGACCCCTGCCTGGCGCTCCTCTCATCGTGGCGACGATGCTGCGCGGCCGGGATCCTGAGCCCACGACCATGAGCAGGCGACCACCAGCGCCCGCGACGCGCTCGGCTAACGATGCGCCAGCGATCCCGCTCGCTCGCCCCAGGGGCCTGACCTCGCTGCGTCGGAGCTTAGGAACAGTGCCTGGCTCAGGGGCTGGTTCGGAGTGTTGACTCAGCGTGGCTTCGGGATTGACTTCGGCTTGGGTTGGGGTTGAGTCAGGGTTGGGGTTCCATAGGCTGCCCGGGTAGGACGCAATGCCCAATCAACTATTTCACGGTCGCTGCCCAGATATCAAAAAATTATGTTTTTGAAAAATTTTACCATGTATTTTGTCAAGTTATTTTTCTGGCTATGGTAAAAAAAAAATGATTTGGACAAAAACCCTGCTTTGGTTTTTGGGTGATTTTCCAAAATCAAACACTCCAAGATCTATTTCTTATGGATTGCCTTGGGAGAGAAACCAAGCCAATCCAAGGCCATCCCAAGAAAAAAATTCCATGGGTGGGCAAGGAGTTGATTTGGTTTGAGCATGTAGTGAATAGACATGGTCAAATGAAATTTTTGTTTTTACAACGTACCTCACTTGATTGGAAGACTCTAAAAACAATCTTCCATTGCTCCAATTCCTTATGAAAATTGGCACATATATTCTCAACTATTCATTAATGCATTTGTTCAAAAATAGCAAACTTTTTTTTGTGAAAATTTTGAAATATGGACCCCCAAAATCATTTAGCTTGGGAAAAAATTGTTGTTTTTCAAAAACAACAATTTGTTTGAAGATATCTTAAAATCCATAAGATCAAAAAATTTGAAACATAGATGGTAGAGTAATTTGGTAGTGATGAACAAAAAAATGACAATTTAGAAATGGTTTTGGAAGTAAGACCCCCTCTAACATTTAAAGATGAAGCCTAGAAAGACAACAACCTATGACCAAGGTATTCACTCAAAAATGATTTAATTTTTGGATCAATAAGGCATTCTTAATTTCTATAGTCATCCATCAATAATTATTTTGTTGCGGCATCTTTATCCCGATGATCCTTACAAAGTTAAACCTTTAGTGAATTTTTGCCCATAGTTAACTTTCCATTGATAGTGGTCACCAACCCTTCTTTTGAGGTGCTTGGTGCCAACTTGGCTACAAATGAAAATAGTCGTTATCTACATGGCAACGATATCAAAAATTGGGTGGAAATAAAAAAATTGGGTGGAAACAAGGTTGGAAATTGGAAGTAGGTAGAACAGAAGCGAAATATAAGATTTAACTTACTTCTAATACTCACTTCATGTAGATCTAGATGTGCAAGTAGTCTAGTAAGTTTTTGAAAGATCAAAACTTATCTCCCTCATACATAGTACTCTTCTCCACATAAAGCATGTACAATTGTCCCTCAATAATCTTCAAGGCAGATACAAAGTCACAAATGTAAACATTGCATATTGGGACAAAGGTAACCAAGATGTTTTTAGTTCTTAGCAATGGCATCAAATTAGCTTTTCCAAAAAAATGCATACAAATCCACCATGAAAATCAAACATTTATACAATGTCTAGCGTGTAATAAATAGATTAAAAAGGACAAAAAAACATTGATGACCAAAAACAAAATAAAATTTGCAATGTCCAAGTAAGACACAAACAAAAAGCATGAGGAGAAACCAAATTCATTTTGGAATCATTGTTTTCACCAATATCTACCTTCATCTTTGCCATGAGGATCCAGTAGTCATCCAAAAGCCTTCAAAGGGGCTCCAAAAGGAACATCCAATGAGTTTGTGTTTGTAGGCATAGCTTCAAGCCCTTGGTCTAGGTAACCTCCACCAACTTATAGTTCTCACATAAGTGTTTGTGACTCTTTGAGATATAGGTATGCTTCATGCACTTTGTAAATTAAATATTCTACAATCCCATTTCAAACAAAGGCAAAGACAACAAGGACCTAGTAGCAAGGTTGCACCAATCCAAAAGTCTCTAAGGGTTTTATAAATCTTAGAAGCACTTAGTTAAGGGTTAAAATTGATAAATCATACCAATTTAAAAGGCCTTATCTAATATAACTAATACTTTAATTTATTTGGCATTTATAACAAAATAGTCTAACAAATTAGTATTTGTAAATGAATATTTTACACTTCCAAGTTTACGAAAATGATAATATTTGCATCTTTCTATCGCAACAAAAGAATAATTGATTTGATCAATCTTTCTAAATTTTGATTTTTTATAATTGAATTGTTAATTGAACCATGCGGTTACTGTATGGTAATTGGCAATAGCCCAACGGTTGTTGTGCAATTCTTAGAAGTGTGATGTGAATGGCCGATTTACTCTACATTGTTTGTAAATTTGTATGCCTTATGTCTTCACCTTGTCCTTCTAGGTTCAACTTCCAAAAATATGTTAATATGATCGATAAAATTGGCTCAAAAAATACCAACAAAATTGTGGACAATAATTTCAAGATGGAGGGAGTAGATAGCATATATTATTACAAATCTAGTTTGTAAAGTTGAGATCACAACTTAACTTTAAGCCCCAAACGGGGTTTGTTGGCTAGTACAAAAAAAATTACAAAAAATCAAAATCAAATTTTCAAAATTTTGTTTCTCATAAAAAATATTTTTGTCTATGTGTCTTTTCCAAGACTTCATGGGCTTTAATGGATAATATGGATTTGCCAAGCTTTTGAGGCCCATAATTTAAATCTCTTTTATAAGGTTGATCTAGGACTTTACAAAAAATTAAACCATGTATTGGAGTTATCCTAAAAGTTATGAATGTTGCCATTTCTTTAGTCTTTAGTTTGTGTCTAATTCTAAGTGGTATTTGAATTTATATTCTACTTGTTTTTCATTTGGGAATGACAACAAAGCATGATTTCATGCAATCAAATGCCATTGGGTTGTCTTCTTCCTAAATGGAGGTTTAGATCCCACCCTTGCAAAAAGAGGGATCTTTGACATGCCTTCTTAAATGAAATAATATGTGAAATCATCTTTTGTGCAAAGTTAAAAGTAGCTTGCAATATAGAACTCAAATTCTTTTGTCAATTTTCTTTCCTACACAATTCATATTTTATTTCTTTTTTTAGACCATGGAGATTGTCTCCCCCCTCCAATTAGAAGTATTCTATTTGTTTTTTTACTTAAATGAAGGGACAAAACTTCTTGGCACCAAGAAAATTAAAGTTCAAATCACCTTAATTATCAAACTAGCAAAGAAAAAATTCAAAAAAATTCAAAATTGGGTTTATAATAGACCACCTAAAAAGTGTAACACTTTGTACTGGGGGGCCCCTAAAAGGGCATTGCCACACTAACCACACTTAAAACGGTGCAACTCTTCCCTTTACATCAAATCATTGTTGATTCTATAACTCTTGATCTTGGAGGATCACATACATGTAGTATTGGATATAAACATGAGTGTAAGGGGTATTTTATGGCACCTTATTGATATTTAAAATATAATTTCTAAAAAATATATTAACATATAAATTTTAGATCCTATATTACTTCAAAAAATATTATCATATTAAGTCTAAGGAATTAAAAAATGGTTTGGTTGGACTCACATAGTTTTTTATATTTTTGCAAGTGTTTACCTTGCTTGAGCTTTTTGATATATTGTTCAAGGCCTAATTGTCTACCAAAACAAATTTTGTATACTTTGGTCAATTTACTCTTTAGGATGATTAGGATGACAAATGAACGGTAGACTAGATGGTGCTATTGTAAAATAATAAAAATAACTACATTGTTTCTTTTATGAATGGATTTAATACTATCTTAATAGTAACCAAACTTTGAACTAGTATATTGAAAATGACATGAAAATTTACTATTTATAGGATTTTGGAGGCAAATGGTAGGTAGTATTGAGTAAGATAAAACATTGATTGAATGTAACTACTTGTATTACATGATCTACAAATTTATGTGATTTGAAATCTTTATGCTACATAATGTTGGTTAAAGGCTTAAAAAATGAGTGAGTACAAAACATGATCCCATGTTCATTGCCCATATATAGCAAGCTATTTATATATCACATTGAATGTGGTTTTTATTAATTTCTAAATTTGTTTAGGTGTTTTGAGGATCAAAACCTCTCTAATATACTCTTTCCAAAAGCAATGGTAATGTTTTGTTTTGTTCATTTGAAAAGAGAATAATATAGAGTTCTTTTAGTAAACTTGTTTAATATGTTTTTTAAAAATTTGAGACAAAAATTGCACTTGCAAATTTTTTATAATGAGTAAACATGGGTGTAAAATTAAATGTGTGTCTTATCTTGCCCTGAAAAAAATTCTAGTTCTATCTTTCAAAAAAATTACAAAAATGCATGTGTATTGTATAGCTTGAGCAATTGTATAAAATAAATAATTTAGTTGAAAATATATTTAAAAGTTAAATTTTTATTTTATTTTATTTTTAGAAAATAACTAAATATAATAAAAAAATTCCATTCAAGAATTAAAAGCTTATTAATGCATGAATCAAAATACATTAAAGCGGGTAAAGTTTTGGTCTTCTAGTCTTTTAGGCTTAATTATGCATAGATTAATTCATTAAGAATTGCCATTACAAAGATTATTTTTATAATTAATTATAGAAAAGATTTCCTTATAATGACAATGATTGTAGATTGAATATTTGTGATTTTCATAAAAACTATTTTTCCTTTAGCTCAAAATGTTAAATTCTAATTTTAATGATTTTGGAAGATTTATATTTTATTTTTCGATCAAGTAGTTTTTGAAGGGTCATGTTTAGAACTGAAAAAAAATTACTTTTTGAGGTTAGACCTATAAGACTTACCCTTTGAATTATAGAATATTTTCAATCCAAAGTCTTCACAATTTGTACCACAAAATAATCAATGGATGAAAAATAACATCTTTTGTGTGTTTGGGATGTGTTTTCATTCATTTGTTGTTCAAAATTTGAACATCTAGTCTATAACCCCTAATGATCCAAAATGGGAGTACTTTCAAAATAGGCTAAAACTACCAAGAACTTGAGCAATTTGTTTGCTAATTTTTTTTTGTGAGATTGGATAAAATATAATTAGAGGATCTTGAAGTTCATATTGAGAGTGAGCACTTCAGGAAAAATCAAATTATTTGACAACAGAGTTTAGTGATATATTTATATTTGAAGTTTTATTTAGGTCAATGGAAAAATAAGCCAACGCAATCAAAAGGAGCGTATCTTAGTGAGAATATTTCAAAATGATGACCTTCTTGTGCTCATCAAAAGACAAGAGAGTTGGGAATGCTCACCTAAAATTCACAACATTGAGAGCATTTTTCATTTCATGGTGGAGCTTGCAATGCACAGTGGTCATTGAAATGAGACTAGTATTTGTAAGAAAAACAAAAATGGGAACACTATCTTGTCCCCGGAAGCTCCTTGATTTGCCCTTTTCAAGGTGGATGTACCATTTTTTAGGTGGACAACAATTGCATTAGTTGGCTGATTTTTTAGTCTAAGCCCAAGCCAAACCCCCAAAAAATGAGTTTTGAACTACACTACACCACTCAACTCTAATGCAATCTATTTCCTAAAAATAATTTTTTATTTTAATCCCCACAGGAACAAATACCATTTTTTGGCAATATAGGCATGAGGTATACCAATTTACAAACAATGCCTTGCAAAAAAATGGGTATTCTATAACTACCTACAAATTAAAACTCCTCATAATTTTCATCTCATTAATGAAAATGGAATGATTCAAAGCTTTTTATGTATATATAAATCTAGAGAACCAATTTCAAATTCTTATTTTTTTTTAAATTGATTTTTAAAGAATTTTTTGAGGTGTCCGAAGATCGATGAAAATTACATATCATACAATAACTTTTTAACCGTGTAGTCAAAAGTTATGAAAATTGTTAAGCCTTAAAGCTACTCCTTGGGTACATGTTGTGTGAAAATTGCAAAGAAAAAACTAAAATTTTTGGTTGTAGTGGGTTGCCCAAATAAGGATTTTTGTCATTTCAAACACAAATATCTTGCCATCCACATAGTGGAGATTTCTGAAAAAATTTCCACATCTTTTCAAAGCATCATACTATAAGATCCTACAATGCCCAAAAATGTTTTTTTTCTAAAATTTGGTGTTTTGTACTAGAAATGACAGTTTTAGAATGTTTTTGGTAAAAACATAGTCAAAAACCTCTAGGGATTAAAAAGAACTCAAAATTTGAGAATGTGCAACTCAAAGAAAGAGGGGCAACAAAAAAAAATGGTTGCTTGGGTCATTAGGGGTTACTTATGCCCATGATTTTGGATGAATACATTATATTTCATTCGTAATCTACATGTTTCATCTAAAGTCATGGATGTGTGTAGGTGAAGCCCACAACTTGCTACCGGATGCCATATTGAACTAAGAATCACTGGGCGATGGTCCAATGGGGCTAGGGAGAATTGACCCCTTCATTGCCCCAACCAAGGGAGAATCTGAAAATTTGCCCCCTATTTTGAGCCACATATTTTTATATTTCTCCACCTCTACAATCTAATTTGGGGCCTCTGATTGCAAATATGAATTTGGAACTTCCCAATTTTTTCATGTGTTGCAAATATAAAATTCTAGTGTTCTCCCAACGGGGCAATGAGGGGGTCAATTCACCCTGGCCGATGGGGTATGGAGGGTCACGCTAGGATGCCCTGATGCCCTAACTATCTGCAAATAACTTACAGCCAGATTGCCTGGCTTCAGTTTGTTAAGTCGCACCTATTTTAAGCTTTAAAATTGTATAAAAATGATTCAGTTTGCCAATTTTCCAGTGAGTTTTTTTTTTTAAATTCTAATTTTTTAATTTTTTAATTTTTTAATTTTTTTTTAATTCTAAACTTTTTTTACACAAATGAAAGGGGATTTCATTGCACCCAAAAGTAGAATACAACACCCAGCCACAAGTGGCCAGGGGACAACCAAGGATCCAGAGAATTTTCATGGACAAAATTGTAATGGCAGCCATGAGAATAAGAAGAAGAGACTGCTCAGGGAGAGGGAAACATGGCTCGCCACTAAATTTATTCAGCAGCAAAGACTGAATAGAATACCTGCCCTGTCAAAATTCGTTACCCCAGTATATATATATTTCGTGAAATTCACAACATGAGCTAAATAATAGGCCCGCATTTTCGTAACTGAAAGTTTCTAAACATAAAACATAAAAACATGGAGTACAGTACAGTACAGTACAGTAGCTTACAGTAGCTTAGCTTAGCTTGAATCAGTTATTAGGTGATTCTGTTACCGTAAATAATAGGGTACTGTTGTTGGACCCTTCAGACGATTCGGAGCCCTGCAATTTCCACGAAATTACAGGGGCGGGCCTTCTGAAGGGACCCAAGGGTCACCCGGCAAATCAGCCCGGCATTCCAGTCCTTCTCACAGGCGCTTACAGTTAGATGACGAGCCTCTGGCGGAGGGCCAGGGTGAACTGACCTCATGTCCCCGTTTTACCCCTGGGGAAAACGCTGTGGGATTTTTTATTTGCAACCAGATGAATTTTTTGCAAATTCTGAATTCAGATTTGTAATCAGCAGTCCCAAATTAGCTAGGGGCAGTGTAGAAATATTAAAAATCATGGCAAAAAAATAGGGGGCTTTCTTTCACAATTAACCTTGCCCGGGGCAATGAGGGGGTCAATTCTCCCTGGCCCTGGCGGAGGCGGTTTGGCCCCTCAGTGTTTTACCCCTGGAGAAAATGCAGGAACCTTTTATTTGCTGCACAAATTTTAATTTTTTTGCAAATTTTGAGTTCATATTTTGCAATCATAGGTCTCAAACTAGTGAGAAGAGCTATAGAGAAATAGAATTAACTTTTTCTTACATTCACCCTTGCTTGGACCTTTGCATGAGGCTCATCTTATAACTATAAGTGCGACTGTCCTTCTCCCAAAGCACCATTTTTAGTAAATATCTTCCAAAATTGAATAAAATTCACTCCATTCCAAGACTTGGCAAACAAGAGTATAGTAAAATCCATGTTAGTGCATCCTCTCTTAGTACATGATATTGCATGATATGCATTGATGGAGGTTAGTACATGGGCCCCATTTTGAAGATATTTTCTCAACAATAGTTTGGTTAGAGGCGACATTAGTTACTAGCCATTATTACACCTTTGCAAATGCATAAGAGCATCGCCATCAGTGCCGCAAAATTAGACCACGGCACCAACAAGTGGCGAAGCACTTGCCACCTCGTGAGATGTATTGGTGCCGTGACCATCCAATGCTCCCCAACAACAACTCGCTAAAACTGGATTGATTATAATTATTTAAATGCCATGTCATGGGGAATGTCATTGTGGTACTCTTATTATACTTGTTTTGAAGCAAAATTTTGAATTGAATTTTATCCACACATGAACATAATATTAAAGGGTTAAAAATAAAAAAATTGTCTCCTAAATTGTAGATGTCTATTACATGAACATGGTACTAAAAGGTTAAAAGTAGAAGCTTTATTTATTACATTGTAGATATCTAATATATGAACATGTACTAAAGAGTTAAAAGTAGAAGCTTTATCTTTTACATTGTAGATATCTAATACATGAACATGGTACTAAAGGGTTAAAAATAGAAGCTTTATCTTGTACTTTGTAAACATCTACTAAAGAAATAAAAATAGAAGTTTTATTTTTTACTTTATAGACATCTATTACATACACACACTACTTAAGGATTAAAAGTAGAAGCTTTATCACTTACTTTGTAGATATCTATTACATGTACATGTACTTCTTAATATTTATAGATTCTTTAATTTTATTTAGATGTAAATTCTTATATAATCTTATATTCTTATATAGAAATTCTTTTATCATTTTTATTTGTGAATTTTGTCCATCCTTCCAACATGTGTGGAGTGTGCATTGTTGAAGAATTGCTTCCAAAGCGTCCCCACACACTTTGAAGGTTAGGCATGGGTTCACTTGAGATATGATTTCTTATCTCCGTGATGTGTCTCCAAAAATTCCCACTCTTCTGTCCGGTCCCTTGCTTTGGATCCCACAAAATGTACAAAAACAAAACAAAACATGGTTGCTTCTCCTCGGCCTCACAAAAGTTCTTCCCCTTCTTTGTACATCCCCCACTACCCTCCATTACCTCCACGTTAGCATCCACGGAGGCCATAGTCTACGTTGACCAAATTAGCGTGACTATAAAATTGCCCTCTACAAAGACCCTCTTTTGCCGAGCAAATGTGAGAGTGACGGGAGAGGCGGTAGAAATAGTAGCGCGACGGGATGCTAGTGTGGAGCCATTCTCCACTAAAAATGCATGACAAATAGAAAGTGCCGTTGCCAAGGCCATTGGCAGCAGCTGGTGGCGATGATCTAAACCTCTCTTCATCCATAGTCCCAACACCATGCACTAAAAGAGGTTCTACTATATATGAAAATTATTATTGATATTATTACTACATATTATTATTATTATTATTATTATTATTATTATTATTATTAATATTAATCCGGGTCCGGGTCCCATTCATTCCCTAAACAATGACAGCCTGAGAGGTGCAGCAATTGCTTTTTTTAAAAGAAAAGGATCGGTTCGGTTGAAGAAGACCAGAACTGAAGGGAATGTTGGAGCTTCATTGGGACAACGAAAAGGAAGAACTTGGACTCTTTAACCCTTAACCCATAAACAACGCGGAGGACGTTTTTTGGCAAATGAATGACAAAGAATCTCTCCATGTACGACAAAAGTGCAACTATTCATTCCACAAATTTTGTATAGGAAAGGGAAGGTCTTCTACTCACAGTAGTTGTTTTTCTTCCAACGATTCATTTTTTCATTTTTTTTAAGCCACCTATTCGTACGGTACCCAAGCAGATGATTTCCACGGGGACCGGTTTGTCGTTTTACCCTTGAACGTTAGCGCGGACGTTTGACGTCCGATGAATGACAAGGAATGCAACTATTCACCTGTGTAGGACAGAAATGCAACTATTCATCCTCGGAATTAGGGGTGGAAAGGAGAAATCTTCTACAGTAGTTTGACTCCCAATGAATATATATATATATATATATATATATTTAACTAGATGATGTCACACGATTCCAAAAGGGTTGATTTCCATGGTCACCAGCCCGGCGTTTAAAGATTAATCCCTAAAGTCCCAAGGTCTTTTCCATCAAAAAACACTCAAAACTGTCATTTGTATAGTAACGAGCAAAAAGTTTAAAAAAAAAGTTGTTTTGCATATCTAACCATAGGATCTTGTACTAGACTAGTAGGAGAATGTGCGGTAGAAATTTCACAAACTTTGACTACGTAGATCACAAGATACTTGTGTTTAAAGTGAAGGAAACAAGTTTTTTGGACCTTGCTCAACTACATTATTTGGCTTTAAACCTTCATAACTGATAGTTTTTGCTCTACTAATTTTCAATTTCTAATTTTACATGATAAAGAATTGAGTTAAGATTCTAGGAATTTAAAATTTAAAATTTAAAAACAAAAAAATCAAATCAAAACTTAATTTTCATTCATTAAAAAATTATTAAGTAGATGTAGGTCTAAGATTGAAGGAAAGTCTAAATTGTTAATAGCTCTAAGATGAAATTGAAATACACTAATCTCAACAATGAGATTGTTCTAGCAAGAGATCATCAACTTGTGAAACTTTTTTTTGAAAAACTATAAGTCACAAATGAATCTTACAAGTTAATTTTTCAAAAAGATGCTCTAATTGCCCCCAAAAAACAAGATTGTCTATAACTTTCTCACAACAAATCCAAATGAATGAATCAAAGCTTGCCATATACACAAAAATATTATCTATACATTAGCTTTCCAAAAATATAATTTTTATTTCATTAAAAGATTTAGAAAACCACAACAAATGTTGAGACCATAGGAGCCTGCCCAAAATCCATTTTGTCCCTTGAGGGGACAATGGGACTTTAAAGGTTAAGGGTTAATAATTTTCTTAACCCATAAATGACACTATGGCCATTTTGTGGTTGATGAATGACAAAGAATTTTTATGTGTAGGACAAAAGTGCAACTATTAACCCTTGAAATTTTACATGAAAAGGTGAAGTCTTGTATAGTATTTTGACTTCCAATGAGTGCTTGAGAATTTTTTTAAACCAATTACTCATACAATGTCAAAAGGGATGGTTTGCATGGTCACCTGCCAATGACTGTCCTTTAAGGGTTAAAAAAGAAACAAAAAAAACATGATTTCAACTAGACTTAGTCAGTTTAAAAAAAATCAAAGCCACCAATTATTTTTTATAATTATATGTTGAATTTGGTATAAATAACTTTTTATTTTAGTAGGTAAGCTTTGGGGGGCAATTTGCAACAAATTGCTTGGACCAGAATTTGGCAATGTTTGTGTAGGAGTGGCAAAAGAATCTTAGAATTTTATTAGTATAGTTTGTTTCAAATTAACCTCTTACTTGGGCAACATTTTTGATACTACAAATATTATTTTATTAATACATTTGATGAACTTCAATTCACTTATGATATTTTAACATCTTCCTACAATTTTCAACCTTCAAAAGCTATAACTACTTCATTGTATATATGAATTTATGCAAACTTCTTCCATTTTGCTAATGCACTACAATATTTTTTTTTCTACATAGAGGGGTTTATTTAACACATGAAAATACAAGAAAATTTGAATGATCATGGAATATGAAGGATGATTTCAAATCAAAATTTATCCACATTTTAAAATTTAAAACTATAGGATTTTATTCTTGACTACTTCAAATGATCTGTTTAACCCCTAAAGGACCATTTGTCTCCTTGGGGGACAATTTGGATCTAGGTAGGTTCCTGTTGTCTCAATTTGTAGTGAATGCTTTTGAGATTTTTTGAGGTTGTGGAGTTTACCAAGAGCTTTGTAAATATATAATTTCTATTTAAATCGGTGCCGGGGAGAAAAAGTTATGGCATAATAAGCCCAAAACAAAAGTCAACGGACAGCACAAAAAAATAAAAAAATTCAAAATACTTTTTTCATAAAATATTATATTTTTGTCTACATTTGAATCTTTGATTAATTCCATTTGGACTAGTTATGAGAAAGTTATGGACAATCTTAATTTTTTGGGCAATTGAAGCATCTTCTTGAAAAAAATATCTTATAGGATTCATTTGCAAATGCAATTTTTCAAATTTTTCAAATTTTTTTTTAATAAAAGGTTAGGTTTGCTTTCTAGAACAATCTCACCGTTGGGAATATTGTATGTCAATTCCATCTTAAAGCTATTAATGATTTAGTTTTTCCTTCAATCTTTAACCTACTTCTACTTAACAATTTTTTAATGAGTGAAAGTTAAGTGTTTTTTTGTTGAATTTTTTCCCTTAGATTCTCAACCCAAGTATTCAACATAAAAACTTTAAAAATCAAAATGAATAGTGCAAAAAATTTTAGTTAAAAAGATTCAAAGCCAAAAAATCTAGTCAACCAAGTTGCAAAAAAACTTGTTTTCTAATTTTGGATGCAAATATTTTGCACTCTATTGGTCGAATTTGATGAAATTTTTACCACATGTTTTCAAACAAGTTAAGTAGAATATCCTATGGTTGGATTTTGAAAAAACATATTTTTTTGGTTTCTTAAGGTGAATGGAGAAGAAGTGGTAGTTCTAAGTGGTTTTTGACAAAAAACATCCTTGGGGATTTAGGGGTTAAAAAATTGGGGTTAAAAAATTGGGGTTTAAAAATAAGGGATATGTGAGATACAACCAAGCAAAGAGAAACACACCCAACAATACAATGTTTTTTCAAGGCTGTCCTCGAAGCTTTTGACAATGTGGCTTCATCAAAGTTTCAAATCCTGCAACTCAAATTCTACTTTGCAAAAAGATCTAAAGACTTCATATTTGAGTAGAGCCTCAAGTAAGTAAGAAGTATGCAAATTTTCATAATAAAATTGTACTACGTTCTACCTACCCAAAATTAGAGGTCAAAACAAAAATGTCATTTAATTTTTTAACCAATTGTTGTTTTTTGTAAGAAAATAGATTCCCTAAAAGGTCATTTGGTTTTCCAATCTCAAAAGAAAATGAAAAGAACCCCCCCAAAATCTAATACTTCATTTTAGATCCCCTCCAAAAAACATTTTGGATTTAAAAGAGCTTTAGGGACTAATAAGAGTTCTTAAATTGGTATTTGTAAGGAAATAACTATTGCATGATACAAATACCTTTAGATGTTGGTTTGAAATTTTTTGAAGAAAGAAGTTTCTTAATATCAACCACTTCAATAATCCCTTTAGTTTAGTCCTTTTTATTCAACATTTGAAATCAAATAATATAAATATGATACAAATTGTTGAAGGTTGTTGGAACCTACTTAGGAATTATCCAACTAGTATAAGTTCGTTCCGAGGAGTCCGGTTAAATAGGATTTGACTCAAATATCACACCTAGTAGGTCATTGCAACCAAGATTTGTAAAAGAAATTCCTTAACCACATGCAATTTGTTATCCTCACGGTAATTCTAATTGCCAAATTTTTCTCTCCACTCTTAAAGGCCACAAGGGTTAAATGAAGCTCCCAATTTGGTTCTCGATCTTTAATTCTTTTATTTTCTTATATCTTTAATCTTTCTTCTCCAAATCGGATCTTTACAATTCAGCTTGACTTCAGCAACACCCAGTTGGCTTTCTAACTAGATACCGCCTGAGCTTCCGACTTGGTTGAATACAGGTACTGCTGCCCTCGGCTTTTGAACTTCCAAATTGGCTGGAGCTATATAGATTTACTTTGTCTCCAACTTGGGTAACATCACATCTTCTCATGTCAACTTGGAATTCTAACACTCTCCATAGCACTCATTCTCAAACATGATATTAGCAAATAGACTTAATTAATTTCCTTACAAGCTCTCAAGCAATCCACTCCAACTTGGTGATTCCATATACAGATTAACAAACCAAATTAGAAATCAATATAGACAGCATTCATGTTTTACTACTCCAAATTGAATTGACAAAAAATCTCAACATTCTATACTCTAATTTGGACACTCCAGAATCATGACTACAACGACACACACATTATTCAATGAATTTTGCAGTTCAAACAATTAACTTAACATACATTTCCGCACTCTAATAATTTAATTCAACAACACAATCACATTCACATTCATTGTATGCACAACAAGCAACCAATTTGATATAAAATTTTACTTTGATTAACCAAATTGGTGAATAAAATCACCATTTCAAATCTAACAATTTAGTTCATTTCTAACTTTTGTTCTATCTATTAAACTCTGATCCAACCCAACAACCCAACAAGGATATCTTATTGTCATCACTCAATAATTTCCAACTAGGATTGTCAATCTTCTCTGCTTCCACTAAGCTTCATTCCCACTTCACTGCTCACACTACAAACTATTCAACTTCCACCTAATTATGTAACTTCAACACTTAACACACGTCAACTCTCGACTAGGATACTTTCTCCATTAAATCCTGCATAACTCTGCACGTAACACACCACCGCCATACACTGGCACATCCACATCTTCCAACTAGGACATAGACACACACACACCGATCCAACCTTGGATCAACACAGACACTAACACAATTCCCAACTGGAAAATCACACACAAGCACACAAAGCATACACACAAGAAAACAAAATACGCAGCACGACTAGCTGGGACTTGCATTGGAAATTCGCTCAACAATGGGTGACAAAAATGAACTCAAAAATAGACCAAATAGGAGCCACAGAAGACGAAGACCAACCGTAACAACCGAATCGGCCAAGTCAACTGACTCAACTAACATTCCAACTAGGAAACTCAAAATCAAAAGGCAATTCCAACTCGAAACCAAACACAAGTACTACCTACTTGGACAACAGCAAAATGAACATCCGACTTGGAACTAACTCGACCACAACCCAACTGAATTGAATTCACACAAATCAAGCCAACTTAGATTGACACGAAAAATTCCAACTGGACCAAACCAACAGACCATACTAACTTGATTCTCCCACTCTGCCAACTTGGAATTCACCACCTGACCCAATTTGTACAACACTCAGAAGGCACGATTATTGTCTTGCCCTACTTGGAAACTCAGACGAAGACCTTCATGACCTAATCGGAAATTCCAACAAAGACTCCAAATAGGTTTAACTAACTGGACAAAACCACCCACTTGGCAACACACAAAGACAATTATTAAACAAAAACTAAAATTTACAGTCAAAACTATCCAAAAAATTTACAACTTTAAATCCAACTAGGTCTTCTACACAAATACTCTAAACAAATATCTTAGGAAACAAAACTTTTGATGTCAATTGCTATAATAGTGAGTCCCTTTATAAGAATCTTTGAATTGACCCTTGTAAGCAAAGAATAATAATATGACAAAACACTAGTAGATTCTGATTCCAAGAATTTTAAAGGACATGGTTTGACATCAATTGACACTTCAATGATACCTTTAGGGTAGTTCATGAATTGACATTTGTAAGGAAATAATAATAGTATGACACAAATATTGTTAGAGTGTGACTTCAAGAATTTTGAAGATATAAGCCTCTAGCATCAATCATATGAAGAAAGAGAAAGGATTCTATTTCTTTGAAATCAAAATATAGTAAGAGATGTTTTGTTAGGGACCCATGACAAAGTCCACATGACAAGGTAATTGTTAGATGAACTCAATCACATTAATAATTCCCATACAAGAGCTCTTGGTTTGACACTTGTTAGGAATAATAGTAGCATCATCACAAAGTTTAAACCCTACGATTTGGCAACAATTATCGTGTGGTTATTGTTGTTTCATGGGTTCGTACCATAATTGCACTAACTCAGTGTATTTTTACGCACTGAATCTATGCAAAAACAATGAATATCAATAGTGTACAGTTTTTGTACTTTAACTATACAATTGTTGTGTTAAAACTGCACAACAATTGTATAGTTAAAGTACAAAAACTGTACGCTATTGATATTCATTGTTTTTGCACGGATTTAGTGCGTAAAAATACACTAAGTCAGTGTGATTATGGTACGAACCCATGAAACAACAATAACCACACGATAATTGTTGCCAAATCGTAGGGTCTAAACTTTGTGATGATAACATACATCTTTTACAATGTTGACTTAAAGAAATTTGGAGAAAGAAGTCCTTCACATGCAACTCTATTGCTTACTAAAAAATGTAAATATGATGTTCGAGGGTCAATTTCTCCCCCCCTCTTTCGGAAAAATCAACATGCCGTTGATTTGAGTTCAGAAAAAACTCTCCACCCCTCTGAATGCCGTCAATCTTCTAGAAAAATCAAAGTTGTGGATGTCAAACAAACAATCTTGGCCATCCAAATATGGATACAAAATACGTACTTATATGGTTATAGATATGGACATATAGTATGGTAAAAATATGGGTACAAATACAAAATTTGAATATTGATATATCCCATATTAATTGCATTGGAACTACTTTATGGAAAATACAAGTAGGGGTGGTGGTAGAGGTAGGGGGGAAATTAACCCCTAAATGCAAAAATTGCATTTTTTGGCAACATTGTGATTTTGGGCAACTCACTACAAATGGAGTTTTTATGTTTTTTCTTTGAAATTTTCACAAAGCATGTGCCTAAGGAGTAGCTTTAAGCCAGTACAACAATTTTCATACCTTTTGACTACATGGTTAAAAAGTTATTGCATGATATGTCATTTTCAACGTTCAGCGGGTAACCTGGGCAGCCAAATAACTTCTTCAAAAATCACTTTTTTCAAAATTTTCTTTTTGAAATTGGTTCTACACATTTATATGCACATGGAAAACTTTGAATCATTCCATTTCAATAAGTGAGATGAAAGGTATGAAGATTTTTAGTTTGTGAGTAGGTATGGTTTTCAAAGACACCATACCTACTTGCAAACTAAAAATCCTCATAACTTTCATCTCACTTATCAAAATGGAATGATTCAAAGCTTCCAGTGTATATACATGTGTAGAACCAATTTCAAAAAGAATTTTTTGAAAAAAGTGATTTTTAAAGAAGTTTTTTGGGCTGTTGCCTGCCAAATGTTGAAAATGACATATCATGCAATAACATTCTAACCATGTAGTCAAAAGGTATGAAAATTATTGGACCTTAAAGCTACTCCTTGGACACATGTTTTGTAAAAATTACAAAAAATAAAAATAAAAACTCCATTCGAAATGAGCTGCCCGAAATTGCTATAATGCCAAAAAACACAATTTGGGCATTTAGGGGTTAAAACACATAATAACTTTAATTTAAACTAGCAGTTGGCGCTTGCTATGCTATGCATTCATCATTAGAATTTTATAAGAATTTTTATGTATTAGATAGAATGCAGAACAAATTATTTCAATAAATCTTCAAATAAAAATGACTAAAATCTTTGTAATTTTTTTTATAAGTAAGCATATATTGAAATGTACAATAGAAATTTATTGAATGATGAATGAAACATATGCAATGGTAAATACTATAAAAGATACACATACATTAGAATGCATTAGAAATTTGACTCTATTGTTACAAAAATGACAACCCAAATTGAAGAATTGAAAAGAAAAACTTATAAACCTCAAAAACTTTGTGAACAACTTAATTGTTGTGGAATCCAAAATCGCTTCAATTAAATAAATTTCTCAAAATCATTTGGTAGTAGCAATAGAAAATTGAAATCATGAAAGCTCAAAGCTCACAAAAGCACAAAATCATAGAAGTGCAAAGAAGTGTAAAGCCAAGAAAAGCAATGGATTTGCTACCTCTATAATATCATCCTATAGATCCTCTTTAATATCACCTCAATTGCAACGGGTATATTATTTCTATAATATCACCCTTTGTAAAAAGTGATATTACAAAAAGTGATTGTGAACTTGCTACTCTATTTCTGTAATATCACATTGTGTGAAAATACGATTTCTATGTATGCATGATTGAAAATATTTTTACAAAATATTTAAAAGAATTATTTTAAAGACTTATCGAAATCATTATCATGCATTCTATTCAAATATATCAAATTTTTACTAATATGTGATACAATGAATGCATAGCATAGCAAGCACAAGCCTAAAAACATCTCATTTGTCCGATTTGAAGTATTTTTGCAAAAGTTATAAGCCTCTGAAGTTTGCAGCCGGTCAACCCTAATCGGTCCGATTCTGTCCATGAACAGTGAGATTCCGTCCGACATAACAACTATGAAAAAAACCCTCTTTGTCGTCCCCCCAAATGGCCCTCCTCCTCGAACATTACTCTATAAGAAAACACAATCCAACTTTGCTAGACACTTGAATGTATCTTCACACTTCATCCAAGTTGAGCATTAGTTGTAGTGGAGCAATACAATTGCCAATTTTTTTATTATTGAATTTCATTGAATAATTTGTTAGGCCAATTTGTTAGGACAAAAAGTTGAAATTTGTGCAATTAGCCTCAAAGGAAATGTCCCGGCCTCCAAGGTGTAAAGCATCCCTTAGCCCTTCAATAATGAGCCAGTCATTGTGAAAATCGTCTGTTTGGGTACCGTGTAAATTGTTGGCTTACAAAAATGCAAAAAGCACTCGTTGGGATACAAGCTACTGTAGAAGACGTTCCCTTTTCCCACAAAATTTGGAGGATGAATAGTTGCACTTCTGTCCTGCATGGAGAGATTCTTTGTCATTCATCGGCCGAAAAAATGTCCTCGGCGGCGGCGTTTAAGGGTTAGAGAACATCTGTTTTTTCTGTGGGCTCGAGATGGTCGTCCGCATTAAATTTGGAACTTGTGGGGTACCGATGAAGATGTTTATTACTCCTTGTGCTGGAATGGAAGGGCAAATGTTGATCCCAAGGTACTGAATAACTTAGTATGTGACTCTGAGGCCATCCACATTGAATGAGCAGGTGAGAGGCTTCCGTCACCCATTTTGCTACCTAAGGGAAACGATGCTTTAAAGTGTATTGATTTCTTTTATGAAGAGTGCATCATGCATTCATTAGTTTATTCAAATATTTAATATTAGAATAAATTGGATGTAATATGGTATTTTATATTAAAGGTCATACACCTTGTGTAGAATTTGGGGTTATTTTTTAATTTTGATTTTTGTAATAAGACTTGTATACAATACTTTTGGGCTATATTGTTGATGTTGTTTAGGTTGCATATGATTGTTGCACTAGGTAATATGAATGCACCATGTAAAGTGCTAATATATGTTAATACATATAGTGCCTTTAGCATATTGCCTACATGCATCATCTATTGTAGGTAGAATGTTAATAGACAGGATATCTATAGTAGTAATGTATTCCATCCATAAGTTTCAAAGTTATGTATGATAGATTGATATTTACTATTTTTTGTGTTGCTTGCTTCACAATCAAGATGGTCATTGTAGTAACTATTTGAATGGTATTTGTGATCTTTGGAGGCAAGATTTAGAATAGTAGGGTGTAGATGCATAAGATGTTTGAACACAATTTTGCACTACAAATACAATTGTTGACGGTATTACAAGAATATAGATGTAGTCAGGATGGAACAATGTAGTCTAAATGTGGTCCTTCAAATATTCTGACATTCATGAAAATATAAAATTTAGAGTTGGTGTAGGTTTAGAGTTTACAATTTTTTTGAATTTCTTTATTAATATACAGAGCATATCATTGTATCACGAAAGCTTTGAAGTCTAGCTTTGTGCAGCTTAACCTGTAAAGTACCGAGACTATGTTTTTACCAAAAACGCTCCAAAACTACCGTCTTTAGTACAAGTACCAAATTTTGAAAAAAAAAAAACTTTTTTGGACACATACATAGTAAACTTGCCAATTATTGCACAAATAAAATTTAAATCCTTCTCCACATAAAAATAGAGACTTGTATGTTTTGAAAATTGGCATGATTATTAAATGTCATGCTAAGATTCACCTTCAAAAAACAAAATGTAAAAAGATTTCTTCCTACAAATTTTATTGCAATTTAAAGATATGCACTTGAAATCTAGTAAAAAATTCCTTGTGGACCTTCACTATATAGTGTGCAGTCATTGGATGGCAATGCAAAATTTTGTTCCCATCACTATTGAATTGGTAATTGAATTGTGCAGTTATTGTTTGATAATTGGCAATGATTGTTGTGCGGTTCTTAAATGTGTGTAGTGAATGGCCAATTTACTCTAACCGTAGGATCTTATAGTATGTTGACTTGAGAGCACGTGAAAAAAAATTCAAAAATTTCCACCACGTGGATTTCAAGATATGAGCTTTTGATTTTACAAAAATCATTTTTTTGCCCTCCGAAAAATTAGGCTGCTACACTTTACAAGCTCACATTTGTATTGAAAAAAATTTAAAATAATGTTGCTTCTTTGGATTCATTCTTCAAAGCAAATTGGCTACATGGGGAATTTCATTAAAATGGTGATATTCCATGTGCCATTTTCACAATGTATCATTCCCACATTTCAAACCGGGCGATCTGAAATCTATTAGTGTACTAGATTTCAGACCGCTTGGTCTGAACTGTGGGATGTCAAAATCACAGAATATTTGCCATTTTAATGAAATTCCCCATCTACTTGCTGTAAAATTTTTAAATCATTTAGAATTGTACAACATATAGGAAAAAATAGTAAGTAGAAAGAAGTAGAAAATGATTCAAAACACAGAATTGTTAACAATTCAATTATGAAATTGAAAAAATGCCAATTTCAATGGTTGAAACATTGTCCTAAACATTATGCATCTTATGATTTTATTTTTTTCAAAAATATTTAAAAAATTGAGTAAAATAAAGGACTTCAAAGTTTATTTTAGAGTAAAAAATCCATATTATTTCACAAATGAATGAATTCATAAAACGCATCCTCAATCTTTTAATCTTTACTTTTATAAGGTTATAATTTAACAATTCAAGCACATCCATATGCTAAAAATAAATTCAAAGTAGATTGAATCATTTCCAACCAATGTTCTTGAAAAGTTGATAGACCGATTAACATAAGAATAGTGCAATATAACATAATATAGTAAATAAAAAAATTCTTCATCATTATTTCACAAATTAACAAATTCATAAATAACTCCATAACAATAGAAGATTATTTCTCCTTTATTATTGATAAAACTATTAAAATTCAAGGTTTACAAAGCATAAATTCTAAATTACCACAATCTCTTGCTAACTCAAAGTTGTTACACAATGATGTAACCATACAAACTTCTAAAACACATGTACCTAAAGTAAAAATATCCAATTTTATCCCTATACGAGCCCTGTACCTAATCCTTGTTTCATAAAGTGTCTTTAAAGTGTCCCTAGAGTTTCATTAAATGTGTCTTACACATGTTCAACTTTGATTTGTTGACGCACTTGAAGGACACATACTAAACTCTGATTTGCTGACAATTGATTTTTGTGCAGTTCAATTTCGGGTGCACCTATGGGACAGTTCTAGTGGTCTAGGTAGCCAACATTTTGAAAAATCATTAAAATGACATACAATGTCTGAAATTTTTTTTTTTAATATTCATGATTTTCACTTGCATATACTACAAAAATATTATTTTAAGAAAAAAATATGCCTCCCACTATGCTGAATTGCTCAAAGTAATGGTTTTGGGTGTTTCTACCTTACATGGTTGATCACAAGGAATTCAAATTGTGATTTTTCAATCCACTTGATCATAATGCCCATATCATTCAGTAGCAGATAGAGGAGTCTGCCTTCCCTCTGACAGAATGGTGCCGAATATTTGGCATCATATCATCCGCTGGATGATGTGGTGCCGAATATTCTACACCATTCAGTAGCTACATGGTCAGATGTCGAAAAATGTCAGACTGTGAGAGATAAAAGCAGTGAAATAATTAATGAGGGCTTAGCTGACTCCAATTAAATTAGCTTTGGTAGTTGGTGTCACCACTTCCTGTGGATGAAATTCTTGGATGAAATTCTTGCATGAAATTATTGGATGAAATTCTTGGATGAAATTCTTGCATGAAATTCTTGGATGAAATTCTTGGATGAAATTCTTGGATGAAATTCTTGGAAGAGAAGAAAGGCAGCCTCTGCTTTAGCTACTGAATGTTATGTTTTAAAAAAAAATCTGCACTACGTTTTGCACCTTCAGTTGTTCTTATTTGGCACTGGTGACCTGACTGATGGGTTAAGAAAGAAGTGTCTGTCTTCATGTCAGGTTGATGTGCCTTCCACCAGAAAAACAAATCAGCCCCACTCCATGTCAGTTAAGTTGCTGCCTGGGGACCATGTTAAGTGATCATGTGATTGTGCTTGAATTGACAACTTGAATCATGTCCCATTCTAAAGTGAAGTGATGCAGCCCCAACTGCAGCAGCCTCCCAACAGCTCAGCGATGCAGATCCTGTCATTCAAGGAGCTTTGAATTGACGCAGCTTAACCCCTCAAGCGCAAAGGCATATTCCTAGCAGAAATTGTGAAAAAACTGCCACTTTTTATAGGGCAGCATGAGAAAAATGAAAAAAATAAATGAAAAAAATAAAAAACAAAAAATTCAACCCTAGAAATTTGTAGTAGACTACTATGGGAATGTGTGGAAATTTTTTCAAAAACTTTGACCGCACGGATTGAAAGATTATAACGTTGTTTGAAGTCAGAAGAACAAGTTTTTTTTTTTAACCCTGCTCAACACGGCCATGAACCTTTATTTCCTCTTAGAGTGAGATTTTTACACTACAGAATACATGCTTGTTTTTTTTTGAGATTTGCATCTTGTATCATGTAAACTACATACTTGCCAAGTTTCAGCTCTAAAGGAGGAGTTTTGCAAAAGCTACCCGAACCAAAAACAAATTTTGGGGCTGCATAACATTTGAGCTGGACATCTTATTAAAAAAAAATTAGGTTCCCACTAAGGGGGTACATGTGTACACCTTGTGTCAAAATTTTGTGAACATTTGACCAAAATTGACTTCATAGGAACCTACCTGGAATTTCAATTGTCCCCATTCAACAGACAATTGTCTTTTAGGGGTTAAGGGTTAATGTACAAAACTTGTTTTTCTAAAATGCCAAAATTTGTTGTTTGGCAATACGGTAGAAGCACTAGTAGTAAGTGAATTTCGACTAGATGGTGAGGAATATGAGGTGGTGAAAATTTTTCCCATGTAGGAAGATAGTATATATACATATATATATATATATATATATATATATATATATATATATATATATATATATATATATATATATATATATATATATATGGGGATTCTTAATTTTTCAGAATTTTATTCCCAAGTTTGAAGTTACAGTGAATTTCAGGAGCCAAAAAGTACTATCAATCCATAGTCAATGTTTAGAGTATTGTAATTCCAATCATTGAAGAACTAATTTCTTGTCCACTACTTCCTACTTTCTCACTCACTGCTTTTAGACATGTGTCATAATCGTATTAGTCCCAACCTTGAAAAAGACAAAAAAAAACACATTTAAAGTTTGAGTTCTAGCTTCAGGTTGGAGATAGTACACCCTATAGGTTGGGCATTGGGTATGGTTGACAATCGAACTTTTGTAAGATAAGGGCCATTTGCCATTAGGGAGCTAGACCTCCGTGCCAACCTTCCAACCTCCAATTTGGAAAACAAAAACATAGACTTGGAGGGCCTCAAGGGTCGACTAGAGCCCCCTTTTTATAATACAAAACTTCAAACACCCTATTAAGGTAAAATAGCCTATTGTGGTCAGAATTGGGAATTCGGCTTCATGTTATTGTTGGAAATTTTCAATTTTTATTCCACTAAAAGACAAGTGTGAGAAACAGCAAGTGCAATTGAAATTACATTTTTTCAACAAAGTATGAATTTGCTAGGAATTTTTGAAGTGTTCAATGCATCATGGCCCAAAAGAGTCTGTAGACTACCCCATAACCAACAAAATCTGGATCCATAATGCTCATCTTACCTATCTAATGCAGTCACAATATTTTCTAAAATGTAAGGCCTAAAAAATTAATTTGTACAATGAATCTCACATTGAAAAGTTGGAAGTTCCTAATGAGGCCACTATTCACTTCATTATTGTCATGTAGGGCATTGATTGTGGCTCAAAGCTCACATACTGAAAAAGCCCACAATGGGGTCATTTCCTACGTGACCACTATGGGTCATTTGATGGCAATGGGCTGTTTTACCTTATTGCTAATGGGGTAGTGGTTGGTAATGGGTGCAAACAAAATAGTGATTTTTTGCATACCTTTACTTATAAAAGATTTTGCTTATTCAAATAATTTGACATGTGTCTACAAATGATTTATGACACAATCAACAAGATTTGTACAGTAGAACCTCTCTTAATGCATGGTGTTGGGACTATGCATGAAGAGAAGTTTATGCATTTGCAAAGGTGTAATAATGACTATGCTAAAATTGGTAAATAGTATTGGCTACACTAATTGTCAACAATAACACTAACTGTGATTTGCAAGGTTAGTATTAGAACATTATTTATCCATTTTAACAATATTTTAGCTTTATAGTAAAATTTGGTCATTTCAACATTTCTACGAGAGTGCATTTAGTGTTAGATGGAAACAAAATATATAAATTGAAATGATAATATATTAAATTAAAGCTATGATTTAGTTCACTACAACACTAATTATCACCCAACACTAATTATCACCCAACACTATTTACCAATTTTAGTGTAGTAACTAATGTGGCCTCTAACCAAACTATTGTTGAGAAAATATCTTCAAAATAGGGCCCATGTACTAACCTCCATCAATGCATATCATGCAATATCATGTACTAAGAGAGGATGCACTAAGAGGGTTTTTACTGTATCACTCTCGTGTAGCAATATACACCTTGCCACAAGCTTCTTCAATCACATCAATAATTCTCTTACCAACAACTCTTGAAATTGAAGTTATTATGAATTTCAAAAGCCAAAAAGTATTATTGACCCATAGTCAATGTTCAGAGTATTCTAATTTTGATCATTGAAGAGCTATACAAAATAGTGAAATTAGGTTGCCTTAACAATTAGGTTGCCTCTCTCAGGAAAGTTTACCTCGTGACTCACCACTTGTCCAGATGGAGGGCACACGCAATTCCTTAAACCTGAGCCATGAACCCGTGCATC
The DNA here is from genome assembly GCA_950106755.1 of Climacium dendroides. Classification (NCBI taxonomy): domain Eukaryota; kingdom Viridiplantae; phylum Streptophyta; class Bryopsida; order Hypnales; family Climaciaceae; genus Climacium; species Climacium dendroides. Next base: position 23,750,442 of record OX467087.1, on the reverse strand, counting down.
AACCCATGCAACACACATGGTTCCTACATCACTGCATCCTTCTACAATAATTGTACATATTTATATAGTGTAGAGTGTCGAGAAATTAGTGTGGGGCAACCTAATTTCACTATTTAGTGTACCTTCTTGCTCATCTCTTCTTACTTTCTTGCTCACTACTTCATGACATGTGTCATGACCTTATTAGTCTCAACCTTGAATTGGACCAAAAAAAACACCATTCCAAGCTTGAGTTCCAGCATGAGGTTGAAAATAGTTCTCCGTACAGGTTGGGTCTGGGCATGGTTGACAACTAATGCTTCTACCTTATCCAGTGTTGCTACTAAATTAAGTTACTTTTTTTTTCTCAGTATGTTTTTTATACTGAAAAAGGAGAAAATAATCCAAGGCCCATATTAAGAAATCATATTAATACTTTTGGAACCCCAGCATGATCAGCATCTGGCTGCATGACCAGCTCCAGAGTTTTGAGAACCCATTCTGAATACATCCTAGCCTTCAGTTTATACTAATTCACTTGCTACACTGGAATTAATAGTAAAATGAACTGCAGTTTGTATAAGGGGAGTTAGAGGAAGTCTTAACTTCGCTTTAAAAAAAGCACCCAACTCCATCACATCCTAATTTGGGTGCTTCAAGGAGTTTCATCCTGTGTTTTTCTCAAACGTTGGCTCTCATGGTCCCTTATTGCACACTCTATAAGGTAGGCCAACCCAATTCCATATGTTGCCTCTACTTAGGAAATATGCAAATTTCTTTTAGGTTTTTGACAAAAGTAGTAAATTAATGTCCAAAAGGGTAAAGTGTCAATCCTTGATTGGTGGGAACTTAAGTGCCAATAGGTACATAAAAGGGTGTTTTTATTATGGGGTGTTTTGACTCCACTCTATGGACATTTTTGTAATTTCAAGGCTGACCACTTCAAAACTTTACAAAAATTATAATTTTAATCAAAAAATATATAATTTCACTTAGGTTTGATCTATGAAACAATGGTGCACACCTGAAAAATATGTGCCCTTCTTGGAATTGACCCCAAGATATTCAAGTTCCAAATCAAGGACGTAATAGGCTTGTCTACCTTACAATTAATTGTAGTGCCTATTTCAAAAAATTCCATCTCCTCATCTAAGACATATCTAATTGCTTGAAGATACTTTTGTAGATGAAGGTGATTCTACCCATTTTGCTCCCATTTGCAAGATCCAAGGTCCCATTTCATGAAGGTCGGACAAAAATAATAAATTTTCAAGCTTAGCTTAGGCAAACCTTCTATTAAGAGCATTGCCACCCTTCCTTAGTATATGGGATTAGGATGGCCAAGAAGTGGGCCGATCTCCAAAACACTCCCCACCATGGCGTTAGGAGAGAGATTTTTTCCACCAGGCACAACCAATTTTCACAAGGATACCATAGCAAAGCATATACATGGAATATTTGAATAACCTGGTGTTGATTGATTACTAAGCACTTTGCATTCAATTGTGGGTAGCTACAACCAATAACAACCCTCGTCACTGTTTTTCAAAAAAATTATTTAAAAAAATACAATAACAACAACAATTATAACTACAACTATAGTACAATGAGGCTGGCCCAATCCAAGGGGTCTTAAATGGCCAGACATGCCACCCAATTTGGAGCTTGCCATGAGAGTTTTTTAGTGGGGATTTTATTGCTCTACAATGTCAATGCTCTAACCCTTCAAAATCATGCATTGTTTTTTAATCTTTTGGATTGTTGACTTTCCATGTATTGACTTTTTCTACTCTTTTTTGAAATTATGTTTAGACATTACATTGGTGAAAATAAGGATTTTCTTGTTAAACACCAAGACATGATGTCTAACACAACGTTTAGGACATCTAATAGACCCCTTCTCTATCAAATAAGTAGATTTTAAAAATAAGTTAAGAACATTTTGAGAATATTCTACAAGCAAATTTAACATACTATACATATGTTCAATATTACATTGTTTGAAAAACGTCCTACAAAATAAACATGGACCAAAATGTGTTTGACAAGATGACCTTAGTGAGCATATGGTCTATGTAAACCAAGGAATTGATCTCCAAGCAATTATGATTTTGTGGAAAACCCCACTTCTTAAAGGACCATGCACTTGTATTCATTTTGGATGGGGTATCACTCCCTCAAATATTAAAATAAGATGAGTAGTTATATCTTTATTTTTGAGGGACAATCACTCCTTTAAAAATAAAACAAGATGAAATGATCCTCCCACTAGAGGGATCAAAAAAAGAATCTACTTCAAAGAGGACCACTCATCTTGTTTTACGTTAACAATGATTTTTTTTGAGTAAAATCTTATTGGTTATTTCTAGATTATTTCCAATATCTATAAATCCAAGTTTATGTGGTTACTATTCCAATTGAAAATAGATGCACAATCCTTAGGAAATATATAAAACTAATGCTGTTACTATGAGTTTAATTGTTTCCAAAATCCTCAAATGTAAGTTCACATATATGGTAATGAAAACCATGCCACATTTAACTACTTTTGGACTATTCAATGAATTTTGGACAAAACATTTAGAGATCTCTAGATATAACATTGGGAGATCTCTTGATGTTTTTATAGATATTTGGATGTTTTATATTGATATCATGATGTTTTGCATTATCTCTTGATGACCATTTTTTTTTCTCTTGATGACCAATATTAATTCTAGACTTTCAAAAGTCTAGAAGTAGTTAAATGTGGCATATTACCCCATTGAAGAACCATATTGTACCAATAGGAAAATGCCACTCTTGACATCAATTCAAGTAGGTGCACGATCATAATTGAGTGTGCTCAGAGCATCTCAACTAATAGATGGTGGAGTTGCCTTAGTCTAGAGAACTCGGCATGTCCTTGCTCTGATCAAGGCCTTGTCTCTTAACCCTTAAATGGCGAGCCGGTCACCATGGAAATCATCTGTTTGGGTATTGTGTGAATTGTTGGTTTAGGAAAATGAAAAAGCACCCATTGGGATACTGTGTGAATTGTTGGTTTAGTAAATGAAAAAGCACTCATTGGGAGAGAAGCTACTGTAGAAGACCTTCCCTTTTCTTACAAAATTTGGAGGATGAACAGGTTGGAAGCAACAACAAATGGCTCCACGGAGCAGTTGGGGCTCCAAACTAGGAGCTCTTTTCTTGTTTCTTCCAGATTTCTTATTTTTCAGATGCGTGGCGAGGTCAGTCTTGAGAGACTTGCAGCTTCAAACATGGCGACAAAAATTTGGAGAGACTTGTGTCAGTGAAAACCCTTAAACAATGTCGAGGACGTTTTTGAAGGAGAAACCCAGCAGCAGCAAATTCTTTGCCGGGCCAATATTTTGAACCGCGGTGGACTAGATGTTTGTACCAAAGATATTTAACCCTTAAACAATGTCGAGGACGTTTTTCAACCAATGAATGACAAAGAATCTCTCCATGCAGGACAAAAGTGCAACTATTCATCCTCCAAATTTTGTAGGAAAAGGGAACGTCTTCTACAGTAGCTTGTCTCCCAGTGAATGCTTTTTCATTTTTTTAAGTCAACAATTGACATGGTACCCAAATAGATGATTTCCACGGTGACTGGCTCGTTGTTTAAGGATTAAGGTATGGGAGGCAATCCAGTCCTAATTACCTCCCCCAATTCTTGCAATGTAGGCCACTTTCTTTCCATGCAAGAAGAGATGAGCAACCATAAATTATGGCACCGTTCCTGACGTAGTTGTGGCACATTATGATTGGCTACAAGACTCTCACTATTGCAACCAACCTTGAGGTAGATTTTGCAACCAGTCTTTGATTAGAAATAGGAAGGTTTATATGACGAGTATGGGTCAAATAAAATTTGCACCTAAAAAATTCATAGTAATTATGTTTTGAGAAGAAAACCCTGAAAAATTATAGAAACCTTCCAAACTCTATTTTTGCACATGGAAACATTTTCCCATTGTATACACCTGCCTTGTATCTTGCTTCATTTTTAAGCGCCCCATCGCCTCAAGTATGCCCTTCCATAACTGAAAAGTTGCCTTGTTCCATTGTTATAATTTTTTTCAATTGTATTGTCAAAACATTTGTCCATTTCCATGTAGCTTCATACTTGTTTCCACTACAAATTTCTATAGTCAATTGATGTGGATTTTGTTTTGGACGACAGTTTGATTGGAATGAGTTCAAAAGAGTCTAAATTTCCATAAACATGTACTGGGCACCCATGGAGTAAATGGCTAGAAACAAGTTGCCTCCCCTTCGTTTTGTGGAAACCTAAAAATGTTCTTACATGAGGTTGGGATGGCTTTTTCTCCTTGCTAGGCCACTTGTGGCTAGCTGGTATGTACTTTTTCTTTGCAATGAAATTCCATTTCATTTGTGTCAAAAAAATTCATTTAAAAAAATGTTCTTACATGCAAATCCATTACCCTGAATCTGTGATTCTCATTGGCCAAATGAGAAACAACAAGTTCCATTCTTTTCATCATTCAAAACTGCGCTTGGCATTGTATAAGGTAGAAGGAGTAGTAGTGGATTAGTTAAGTGATTTTGGAGCAAATGGTGAGGAGTATGGGATGGTGGAAATTTTTTCCATGTAGGAAGATAGGAAATATAGGGATGCTTAAGGTATGTCCCCACTTGGCGTTTGGTAACATTGGTTCTTAAAAGATAATACTCTGCACAAAGACCAACATGCCTGTATTTTATGGAGATGCATTTATTGCGTTGGTTCAATGAAAATTAATTCTAAAGAATTCATCCAATATTCAGATATGAAACCATAATATTCAACAACCTTCACAGAAGCTACCTTCTCCTCTCCAGAGTCCTCATCCATCCATCTTTGCAAAATGAAGAATACTTCAAGAATGTCCTTTGACCATCTTCCACCAAAAAAATTGATGGCAAATTGAAGGGATTGCTTCACAAACATTTGTGGGATTGCAGGAAGGGGATGTCATTTTTATATTGAAATCAATTGACCATCATGAAATTTCAAAGGTTATGGGATAATTTGAAAATGAGAGCTTCACTGCTCATTGTCAAAACGTAGGAATTATATTTGAAGTAGAATTTTAGACCTCATTTAGGCATAGTATTATTAATTTTTTTTAAACCTTGAACTAATAAAAGTTGATAATCAAGTTAACTTCCAGCTCCAAAAATCTGTTTGTAATTTTGAGTCTCCAATCAAAAGGTATGATCAAATTTTTGGATAAGGTTGAAAGGAACATTTTCTTGGACATTTTCAAACATCCTCTTGGGCAAGGTTGAAAAGAACATTTTCTTGGACATTTTTAAACATCCTCTCTAATTTTTGTGCTTTTGCTTTTGACAGAAACCATGTGGGATATTTGAATGAGAATTAGGAGGAACTCTTACTACCACCCCATATGTACATAAAAAGCTTGTGTTCATCCCTAATTTCAGAATTTGGGTGTGTCTCTTCAATTCAAGCTGTGGTGTTCTTGGGATGAAAGCCACCAGTCTTTCCTAATCGCCCATCCGAGGTCCCTTTAACTAAGAGTAGTGTGCACTTCCTGAAATCCACATTTTCAAAAGATTCATAAGCTTTAATTACAAGTGATTTTGGCAATGGTGGGCTAAAACCGCAGATGATTTAATAGTCTTCATACTGCTCTTACCTCGATGCCACATCATGCATCACGTTGGTTTGGTGAATACCAAGCAACGCAGATGCAAATGCGTTGTAAATTGTTCACGTAATACTGCTACCTAAGAACCTTGGTAAGACCAAGTGTGGACGTACCTTTAGTTTTTCAGAATTTTATCCCTAAGATTGAAGTTACTATGAATTTCAAGAGCCTAAAAGTATTTTGGACCCATAGTGAATGTTTAGAGTTTTCTAATTCTGATCATTCAAGAACTACTTTCTTGCTCATCTCTTTTTACTTTCTTGCTCATCTCTTCTTACTTTCTTGCTCACTTTGTGACATGTGTCATGACTTTATTAGTCCTGCCTTTGAAAAGGGAAAAAAAAAAACATTCCAAACTTGAGAGGTTGGAAATAACACTCCCTACAGGTTGGGTACTGGGTGTGGTTGACAACTAATGCTTCTACTTTATTCTCGTCGCATATGGCCAATCTTGTCAGACCATAGCCACATTTGTACAAGCGTTGTTTTTTTTTACTGTAGAACTTGTGTTCCTGGCAGCATGCCATTGCCCTATATTTGGAGGGACATCAGGGTATTTGTTTCTTTATGTCAGAACTGGTGACAAAATGCCAGAAAAAAAAACTGGTTTGTACAAGGGACCATCATCAGCAAGTTACCCTTTTAACAGTTTGGACCAATAACTTACACTCCGCCATGGTTGGACTTGACGTGAATCTTTGATATTCAAACTTTCTTTCATACTCAAGTGCCCAAACAATGGCAGTAAAAATATTAGTATTAATTCATCTCTCAAGTCGGTGAGAGCCTTTCACATGATGGAATAAGGTAGTATGGCCTTAAAGCGACCTTTTTAAGGGCTGATTCGCCTTTCTCACAGGTTTCCATGGACAAAATGATTTTTAGCTCATTTTTCAGAGGAAGGAAAATAGATGCAAAACACAACACAAGTAGTTTTGTATTTTTCCAAGCATTTTTGAATTATTCATGAATTTTCAAAGATTCGGGTCATAGGCACCTATTTGTGACCATAGGTGTTCCAAAATCCGTCCCCTTGTCACTTTTAAGGAAATGTGTAGAAACCAAAGACAATGATTGGCTCTTGCAATAAAAAAACAATTTTTCTTGAATTCATTGACGGACCAAAGAGGTTCATTCAAGGATCACCTTGCATCCACTCTACAGCTACCTACATGCCGGTTTGAAGAAGAGGGGCCATACTACCTTACCATATACCCACATTTTGCACAAGGGAAACCACACTCTAAAATCATTTTTAATTAAAATTTGAATAATGGATGGATACATGGTCATATTTAGTTTTCAACTCTTTCATTTAACCTTGGAGCGCTCCGACGTCCATTTTTTGGATGATGAACAGATTGAAGTTCTTGTTTTTGTCTTGTTCCTGCTTGGATGAAAGTCATTCTAATTTTTGGTGATACTTTATCAAGTTCTTGTCTTATCTAATGGTTGGATTCGGTGTTCCTAGAATACAAATTTTTCTAAAATTACAAATGTGGAAGTGTGTCAAGTGGTCAAACTACATTGACTTTAGTTCAAAACTAGGTTTGCAAAAATGAGGTCATAGATGTAAGGAACACAAAAATTTCAAAAAATCGTCATGTAAAGAGAACCTCATTTCAAATCCATTCCAACAAATTTTACTCAAAAAATGATAATATTTTGCTTGTAATCAAAATTTGAAGGAATTTAAAAATTTTCCTTTCAAAATTTATAGAAAATTATTGGTGATTGCATTGGTGAATCTAACCGTACGGATGGAATGTAATATAATACTTCTAAAATATTCTTCCAGATAGCACTTTATAATGATTTTTTCCAAATCGTCAATTCTGGAGAAGAGTCCAGATTCTCCAGGGTTAAACTTCCTATTATGATACAATAGCTACCAGTAGATACACTTGCAAATTTTAATCCGTACAAGTTTTTGACTATGTTTTCACCAAAAACACTCCAAAACTGCCATTTCTAGTACAAGTATCAAAAATTTTGAAAAAAAAACATTTTTGGACAATTGTAACTATAGGATCTTGTAATAAGCTGGTTTGAAAAGATGTGGACAAAATTTCAAAAATTTCCACCATGTATATTGCAAGATATTTAGCATTTGAAGTGACAAAAATCCTTTTTTTTGGCCCTACAAAAATACTAAATTGTTAACAATTTATTTATGGAATTGGCATTTTTCAACTCAATTTATTTATGGAATTGAAAAATTATTGGGTCTTAAAGCTACTCCTCAAGCATATGTGTGAAAATTTCAAAGAAAAAACTAGAAATTCCATTTGTAGTAAGTTGCCCAAAATTATAATGTTGCCAAAAAATGCAAGTTGGTCCTTTAGGGGTTAATAGAATGATAAAGCACATTTCATCTTTCACTTTGTGAATCACAAATGAAGCATTGCTTATGTATCACAAATGTAAATGTCCATCAAAATCCTACAATGTGTATTTAGTAGTTTAATAGTTTTAAGAAATAAATTTAGCATCCATTTGTCCATTACAATGATGCTAGTGTGTCAACATGAAAATGTGAGTATGTAAGCCTTGAATATATGTATAAGAAGATATCCTACAATCATTGAAGGTGCTTATAATATAAATACCTATAATATAGGTATCTATAACATAGTTACATTATAATCATGGAAGGGTTCTATAATAAAGACACCTATAACAAAGCCGTAGTCTTCTCAGCTCACACACAATAATCTTCTAGTCCTATGACTTTATCTTCATTGTCTACTTACATCTAGATTCAAGGCTTGTAGACTCACATTTCTAGGCTCACATGCTTACATTGTTGCATTCTTGAATATGAAGGATGTCATATACTCCTTCTACAATGCCATTGTAGATGGAATTCCATCTACAATGAAGCATCACTCAAGGAGAGAATAAATTTCAATAGTTGTTAATATGAAAGGGGGCCAAGAATGTATAGGAAGCAAAGGAACCCAATCCTTGATATTCAAGAATGTTATGTAGTATGATATGGGCCATTTCATTTTCATATAATGTCAATCCAAAATGAAAACTTTAGACAAATTATTGAGCAAAAATCACAAGTTCTATCTTCAAGGGAAACTAGACATTCTAACTTTTCTTGATTATTGTTGAATATCAAACTTTAGGAACTCAATCTAACGAGCAACAAATCTACATGTGAAACTAGACATTCTAATGTTTCTAGTTATACACTCCAAACATACATGTAGTTATCTTCTTAATTTTTTTTATTGAATATGAAAGTTTAGAAACTCAATCTAACGAGCAACAAATCTACATGTGAAACTAGACATTCTAATGTTTCTAGTTATACACTCCAAACATACATGTAGTTATCTTCTTAATTTTTTTTATTGAATATGAAAGTTTAGAAACTCAATCTAACGAGCAACAAATCTACATGTGAAACTAGACATTCTAATGTTTCTAGTTATACACTCCAAACATACATGTAGTTATCTTCTTAATTTTTTTTATTGAATATGAAAGTTTAGAAACTCAATCTATATATGGTTGATAGTGCACGCTTTCACATGCCTCAAATACCAACTTATGTGCAGTCAAGTATTAAAAGCTTACAAACTACTTTTTGGAGCCATTCAAATTTTTTTGTACAACGTGGATTATAATTGGTAGTTTTTTGGTAAGTTTAATTGTCATCCTTATACAATCCTGATCAAGTATACTCAAATTTCAATTTCAAAAAACCAAAACTCTATTTTTGGTAAATTGCTTCATTTAAAATTTGTGATGTTACATTATCATTGATTGAAAATCATTGGTGAGAATTTTGGTTGTGTAGATATGTAGGAAACATCTATATGCACATCTTCCCTTTTCATGAGCATCTCCAAAAAAGCTTCAAAAATCCATCTATAGAGATTTCAATGTTAGGATGACCATATCCAAATTTTGTAAAATAGATCTCTCTTTATTGTAATTAGATTTTCCTATTTGCACCTCACATGGTAACTAATTTCATATGTTTAAGCATGATGATATAATTATTTTGTCAAAATCAAGTTAAAATATAGAGATCCATTTCTTCAAAGTTTAGTCATACAATAGATTTCATTGATCATATTTTTGTTACTTAAGGGGGTGTTTTTTAATATGAAAGTTGTGCGTATGGATGTTCCCTACATATATATCCATGCAATTGAATTCAAAAAATTTGCCACCAATTATATTTAATAGAATATTATGTAAAACCACAAAAACTAACTTAAAAAATTCACCCAAAATGAAATTTTGCTTTTTTAAAATTGAAATTTGGTATGCTTGATTGGGATTGAGTAAGAAGAGTGATATTTATGCAAGACAAAAAAATCCAATTTCATTCTATATTATGTACAGATCTTTGGATGACTCCACAAGGTAGTTTGTAAGCTTTCAATACCTAGTCATTTTATAAGATTGGAAGGTCAACTCACACCAATTTAGGTACATCTTATAAGATTGGAAGGTTAACACCTAGTCATTTTATAAGATTGGAAGGTCAACTCACACCAATTTAGGTACATCTTATAAGATTGGAAGGTTAACTCTAGCAGCTAACTTTATGATATTCAAAAGAAAAATTTATAATATGCTCTAAATGTTCAATAGTATATTATTGTATATTAACATTTGTAGTGATATATTGGCATATTACTTGTGTTCTATTAGCATATAGTTTGAGATCTTACATAGCTCAAAATGCACCCATTCTTATACCCTGCACTGCAAGTTTTCTAGCATCCATCCAATTTGCACAAGGTTCTAGATTCAGATTGATTTCACATTATTCAAAATCATATGCTTGGAGTGACCTGCTTCTCTAAATCTAAAAGGGTGAACAAATGTTTTGAAGTCAATCTTCAATCCAAAAGTTCCAACAAATTCTATGTCTGAGAAATGAGCAGACACTGCATTGAGAATTTTAAAACACCATACTTCCTGTTTTTATTCATTCCTTACACGACCAGACAGATTCAGGATCAGCATCATGCAATGAAGCATATTAGAAGTGCACAATCAATCCACCAAAATTCGGCAGTGGGTTATTGGTCTAGATATCGATGCAGCGCACAAAAACACTTCCAAGTCGCTCACAAAGCAACCCAAGTTCACCATTTCCTAAACCCAACAGGGTCTTTCTACACTTCCAAGCATCAACATTTGTCCTGTGAAAAGACAAAATACTTGTTTCAAGTTTCCAAGTTAGGCCATGATCAAAACCGTGCTTGAAACCACAGCATGGGTAGTTTTGATCACAGCGATGACCTTCAAAACCTTGCGCTTTCACCTTACAGCCTAATAAATTTTAATATTTTCTTGTTCACTTCTAATACTTCGAAATTAATGCGTTCACGTTCATAGGTTTTATGAGATCCACCAATTTCAATAACTAGGCATACCATACAGACATCAGGATGTCTAAACAATTTCTTGACAAGAGGGGCAAAGAGACACATTTTTGACTAAAAATCGACTATGTTTTTACCTTTTTAACGTTAATTATAACTAAAATCTAAAATTTCAAATCCGGAAATCTTACACCCCAAACCAATTTTCCAGTTCAACAATCACGACTGACTTATAGCACATATATCGGAATGCATAAATGTGGATACGAATAAGTATGCATCCAGTTGAATACCTAATGCAGATTCGCCAGTCGTGCACTCATTCAGGGTGAAAAAGTCAACACAGAGGAACCAGCCTTATGAACAAATGATGCACAAAATCAAATTGCAGAAAAACTGCACCACCGACACTACCATGCAATGCAAATTAACACGCGTTCATGATGCTCCAAGAAGTTTCACATCACTTGAAAATGAAGTGTCCTTCCAAAACAAATATTACACAAACATTTGTCATTGGAACCTAAGTATTGGTAGCCCTGGTGTAAATCTGCTGGTTGGCATGAGCAGCAACAAGCCTGATGGTGCCCTTCGCCATCAGCTCCTTGATGGCCTTCCTCGCCAAAGATCCAGTAATCTGCATCTCCAAGTGTGACTAATCAAAATACATTCGCAGAACATCCATACATCATAACAAAGGAGTGGACAGCTGAATGAGGGACACCGCCCCTGGAATGCCGGTCCATAGTACATGTGATTCTCCTTCGATTACTCAGAGAACAAATGAGAGGCTGAGGTAACAGCATTCGTGTTCCCTAAAAAAAGAACCACTGCTATCACTTCCAATTCTAAGTCATTAAAACATACACCACAAACAAAACCACTACTTAAACGATTCCAACTTGCTTACACTAGTATCCAAAATTCAGTCAGTCAGTGTTTAGGTCTATAAATCCTCCAACTTATTAAAAACTGCTTTAAATCTACAAATAATAGACAGAGAGACCAAGATGGATTTTCAAATAAAGCACAACAAGGGGCATTAGTTAAATTCCGTCCCCGATGCATTCAACAGTCGACTGTGGTCGCAAATCAGGACAGCGCAGAGTCCCATCATCACAACCCAAATTCCATGAGATACTTACACGAAGACGGTCAGACAACACGGAAGGCGTAACCAGCTTGAACTTGGGCACCTCCGACAGCAACTTGTCGTAGGTAGCTTGGTCGAACAAAACCATGTTGTTCACCTTTTCTTTTTGCTTGCCCTTGCTCCACTTCTGCGAAACACGAAACCCTAATAGTTTCAGAACACGCCTCAAACTAAAGCTCACAAAAGGACGAAACCCTAACGAACACGCACAAACAAGAGGAACGTGGGAATTGGGAAAGGAGGGGTGGCAGCGTTCGTTACCTTCTTCTTCTGCTTGCCTCCGCCGGTGGACTTGGCAGGCTTGGCAGCCGGCGTCTCTTTCTTCTTGGGAGCCATGGTTGGGGCGCTGCAAGGGGCGACGATAGCGAGAAAGAGAGACTACGAGCTGGCCGACCACGAGAGAAAAGGAAGAGCCTGATGCCCTAAACCCTAATAAGGTCAAACGGCAAACCCTTGCCGGGGTGGACGGGCTACCCGTTCCACTACCCTGCCCGTCTTATACTTGGACCTCTTTAATATCACCTTCTCTAATATCACACCTCTGTTTCGTCACCAAAGCTAGCATCTCTTATTATATCCCTTATATTGGTACCGGTATTTTTTTTACTACTCTATAAAGTTGAAAAAAGGACTTTTTTCTATGCATGTTATAAAATAAAGAAATCAATATATCCATAATGCAATATTTAAAAAATATATATTTAATTTATATATGAATTTTTCTAACTCAAACACATATACATTACTTAAGATTTTTCTTTTTAAGAATTTTTTTTGGTCATCATAATGAACACATCTAGATTCAAAGATTGAAGATAGTTTTCTAAAAATATCATAAAATCTTCTAAATTGAGGTATATACACATTGGTGATTTTGAAGATTTAGAATTATGTAGAATATGTTCAGATCTAGTCTTTGTAGGTTGCTAAGTAGGCATTTAAAACCCTTGCATTTATTCATCATTCACTCTATTTATTGTTTCTTGATATCTACTAATCCGACTTGGTTGCCGATTGAGCATGCATTGAGAGTGGCACTTTTTGTAAAGTGGAGCTAGACTTTTTAAACAACTATGGAATTCCAACTGATTTCTTTGGTAAGTATCTATCTCTTTGAAAAATGAAGTTTTTTAGATATTAAAAGTGGCCTTGTATTTTTGTATACTATGGGACATTGATAAAGATCTACACCATATTGAATGTTGTTCGACATATAGTTTGAAGATGAAAGAAATTCCTATGTAGTTTGTCATGTGTAATTGTATCTTCCAAATACATGCAAGATAGTACAAACATCAAGTAAGGACATACACAAGTTTGGTATTGACACAAATCTAGTTGCTTATTATAGTATGAAAAAGGAGGTTTCCAAGAAATTCATGAGTATTACCATTTAATTCTTTAAGTCCCAAAGTCCCTATAAGGACTATTGGAATTTTGGTTAGGTTCGTCTGATCTCAATTTTTGACATAATTTTTTGAATTTTTTTGAAGATAGAAATCAAATTAGATTTTTGGAAATATAATTTTTATTTCAATTGGTATCCGCAAACAAAAGTTATACCACCATGAGTTCCAAAACTAGCTCAAAGGGTAACCAAAAAAAAAATTGAATTTTTAAAATTTTAAAATTTTTTCCTCAAAGATTATATTTTTGTCTACATCTAAAGCTTTGATTCATTCCATTTGAATTTGATATGTGAAAGATATGGACAATCTTGTTTTTCGAGCAATCTAAACACCCTCTTGAAAAAATAACTTATAGAATTCATTTTTGAATACAATTTTTACAATTTTTCAAAAGTTTTGTTAGGTAGGGTTAAGTTTTCTTGCTAGAAAAATCTCACCATTGAGATTATTTTGTTTGAATTCCATCTTAAAGCTATTAACGATTTAGTCATCCCTTTAATCTTGAACCTAGTTCTACTTAACATTTTTTTTAATAAGTGAAAATTAAGTATTTTTTGTTGAATTATTTCCTAGATTCTCAACTCAATTCTTCAACATTAAAAATTAAAAAATCATGATCCATAGTGCAAAATTTTAAGTTAAGAAGATTCAAAGCCAAAAAATCTAGTTGATCAAAGTGTAAAAAAACTTGTTTTCTTAACTTTAAATGCAAATATCTTGCAATCTACACAGTCAAAGTTTCTAAAAACATTTCCACGCATTCTTATACTAATGTAGTATAAGATCCGACAGTTAAATATGTAAAAAAACAAATTAAAATTTTTTTTTTCTCTTTGCAATAGAAATGACAATTTTAAATGGTTTTTGATGGAAAAAGGCCTTGGGACTTCAAGGGTTAATGAAGGTTCTTTCATAAAGCCAAATGGAAACATCCCTTTATAGTACAAGACAAGAGGTATTTAATCCCTAGAATAGCCAGTTCTTCCATAGATGTGAAGAAAATAAAAAATCTACAAAAAATGAAGACCTTATATTTAATTTATTCACAAGCCATAATTGATTTTGCCTAAAAAAAACTCCCAACCTACATTTTCTAAAGGCTAACTTCAAAATATTTTCATCTATAAAGATATGGAAAAATGTCCAAATTTATACTAAGAGGACTAAGGTAACTACATTGAATTCTACTTAGTAAAACCAACCCCTCTAAATTCTTGCCTAAAATGTACTCCCACTTTTCATGAAAGTCTAGGATTGGTTTTAGAAACACCTATTTTCAATAATTTAAAAGTTTATAGTTTATTCATACAAAGTATGAAAAATGAATTCCAAAAAAATCTAAAATTCCATTTTAACTACCAACAAGACCCTACATAATTTTATCACATTTTCAATATAATAACAAGAACTAGGAACCATGCTAAATTGTGTATTTGATAGGTTTTAGGTGTGGTTATCTTAAAATAAGCTTTAGCTATTGCCACATGGAACCACAAGTTTAACTTTTGCATTCATAAGACTAAAATTGATATTTCTAAATAAGGTAGAAGGTTCTAAAAGCACACAGCTCTTAAACCACCCACCTCCTCAAATGTACACTATTTTTACATGTTGCTTTTTTGTAACCTTCAACAATGTACAAACAATGTACATTTTATGGGATAAGCGATTTTAGACTTCAACTTCAAAATTTCATAACTAATTCCACAAAGATCTCAAAAAATATGAAACTACTTGGGTTAGATGCCAATTCCACTTGTTTTTCAAGGAAAATTTACTGAAAAATTATTTCAAGAAGCTTCACCTCCCCAAAATTCAGTTTCAGCCCTTAGGTGGTCGATCTATGGACCTCCTACCTTATGTCTGAAGAAAGTGTTTGCACAGCAGCACAAGCAGACCATGGCAGAAGTTTGTTTCTGACTATTCTTTTCTTGACATAAACAAAGTTTTTTCATTGCAAAAGAAACTTGATACATGGCAAATGTTCATTTTACTCGCATGATACAAATGAAGAATTAGGCAAATAATGTACAACACAGAGAAGAATTCAGCCCTCCACAATCTTAACACGAGACCTGCAATCAAAAAGCGCAAGTCATCAGTGGTAACATTCTCCCATTCTCAGAATCTTCAACATGACAATTGCTACATAACAATATTGCCAAGTTCTATTGCAGGACCTTAGATTTAGCTTTGGAAAATCAATGCGACAAAAGTGTTGATGACAGCGCAAAGGAGGGCAAGGAACAAGTGTTTGGACACAAGTGCATTCAAGAATTCTTTGAGAACAATGTGTTTGAGAACTTTTTATGGGTGGATGGTTGAGCATTTAGGGTTTTAAGGGAGGAAAGTATTGGGTTAGGCATACAAATAAGCACACACAAGGCAAGGAACATACCCAGAACTATCTTGTTTGATGCTCAGAAGCTCCACATCGATCTGTGACAAGCAGAAGTGACAGTCAGTTCCGTTTCCACAGAAAACTTTAAAAAGAAGCACGCAATCTCTTCAAATATTCCAGAAAATTGCATTTTTACCTGAAGTGTCGCATTAGGAGGAATCTCTTGGACGCCTTTCTTACCGTATGCTAACTCAGGGGGCACAATCAGCAGACGCTGCAGGAAAGCAGATAGTTAACGACATGATCGTAAGAAAGAGTAACAGTGAATCCAAATCAGAAAGCTAAACACAAGAAGCAAGCAGCTATGCCACAGAAGGTTCTGTCCAGACTTGCTTTTCAAGTAAGGTCCTACTCAAACTTCCTCACAATTCACTGTAAATGTAGCTTATGTAAATGCAAAGCCTCCTCCCCCTCCCCTTTGGTCCTGAGTCAATAAAAGATTATCAGATGAACAAAAAGCCAAAAAAAATGATAGAAATCGAAGAAGGTACCTGGCCTCCCACTCTCATCCCTTCCACACCATAGTCCAAGCCTTTCAAAACAATTCCATATTCCGAAGCTCCAACGTCAAACCCATAAGGCTGCACAGCAAGCAAGAACTTCTCAGCGATATGATACCAGCTTCAAAACCCTGCGATAGGTAACATGGTGTGAAAGAAATGCCCAAATCCCGCCCTGGATGAGCAAAGAAACAATAGAATGATATGAAGAAAACTTACTGTGCCTCCAGTGACTCCCATGCCCTGTCGGCTTGTCATGAAAGTTATTCCTTTCCATTTGGCCACGTAGTGAATCTGAAACAAAGAATAAAGAATCTTGAAGTCTTCACGAAGGATGTTCCTACAAGATTCTTAAAACAAAAGAGCAGTAAAAGAAGTAGCTAATACTGATGCAAACCTCATAACATTCTAGAGAATCCTTGCTGAACACCCTCGGAATTGGCATGAAAGGAATCCCTAACCCCTTGTTTTGCAAGGTTGACCGTGGTTTGAGGGTTTAGAGTCAACTTTGCAACATTGTCTAAATACGTGAGAATATATCTAATTTCGCACGATATTTGGCAATGATTTAAATCCACATATCTCTTTGTTGGTATTGTTTTCAAAAGGTGTCATGCCACTGCTACTGTTCATGTGGTAAAGCATCAGGTAGGATGAAAGTTCACCGCAACACGGGCACCCTTCTCAGCAGCCTTTCCACCTCCGACTTTCACGTCGTAGTATCTGCAGTCGTGTTCCAAAAATGCAAAACACTTTTGTCACAAGACAAAACATCAGAGGAGCTTGCTTTTTTGAAATGGTGAACACAAGCAAGTAATTCGAGGCAATCACGGCCGCACTCACGTGCCTTGCTACTTCTCCTGGAGTCATCGGCAGAAGAGGATCCATTACTCACTTGAGACCATTCGCAAGTGTCTTGTAGTCGCTCTCTGGAATTAGTTCGCTTCGCAGCTGCCACATGTGAGTAAAAGATTATCAGCGTACGTTTCAAGCACCCTATCCATCCAAATTGCTTAAGATATCAGGTACATGATATTAAAACCACTTGCGACCTCATCCCATCACCTACTGTTGCCAACAGCGGCTCATCTCTTCCAATAGACTTGGAATAAACTTAATAGCAACTGGTGTAAGCATGACTTGGTTATGTGTCTACAATCACTAATCTTTGAACGAAATGGGGTTCGCTGTAGTCACTTATAATGGTCACTTATAATGGTCTACAACCTCCTACATTAAAATTTCTTTGGAAATTTTCATACAGTGATAAAAATTGATCTCGACAGACTCAGCTCTTGTTCCCAAAATGATCTCTCCACAACTCTATAGCGATCTCCCCAAAATCACCACCCTACTTACTGATTAACTTGCTTAAAGTGGCGCATATAACATCCTCAATCTTTATATCAGCAGCGTCTAATAAAGTGGAAAAGTAGACACTCATAAACGAAGACCCTAAACCTAAAAAGATCTTCAGATTTAGCAACCCTACTACACGTAGGGAGAACAGTACTTACAGCCCGCCTGCTTGACGACACAGCCTCTGCATCGTCCCCGAAGCTCACTGTTGATGCTGCATACACGACGCCTTCCAGAATCTTAGAGGTGCCAGAACTGCCAAGATCAAAGGGTTTTCTCTCTCATTGAGCCTCTCAAACCTAGGGTGTGAATGGATTCGGGATGCCAATCCAGGATTCTGAAGATGATGGGACAGTTGAAATTGAGGGGAGGAAGATTAGAACCCATAATGCTAGGCCTTTTTCAATGCACTTCCAAACCACTGCAGAATCTGAGTTAGAAGATGTGCAACCCATGAGATTCAAACTTAACCTCACCAGTGCAATGCTAAATTTCGAAGTTCAAAACTTTGACTATCATGATCTATAAGCAAACTTAGAATCCGCGGCTGAAAATTCGAGAATAATACAAACTACAAGTGATCTTCAAGTGATGTTGCATTTTGAACATCAGCTACTGCGAATGAAATTTGAGAGAACAAAGAGTTAATTGTACGGTGAAATTTATGCAATTGGATTGAAATTATATTTGGTAATGACAATCTCTCCGCTCAGCAGCTGACTCAGTAGGTATTCACTTGCAAATCATCTCCAAAATCGCCATTACGTCGTCCGTATGATTTGAGTCCAAAATTCACACGCAGGAGTACCAAAACTGAAGGAATTTTTTCCATGAAATTACAGCATTCGGGTTGCAAAGAAGACCCACCCAATGACAAACCAGCAAGAACGGCAGCAACAGTGACTTCCCTCCTGGACGCTGCAACCCCACCACTGGCGCCAGGCTCACTTGCCATAGCCCGAGCTCCCACCCCCGCAGTCCATCCACTCGGAGCTTGCGCTTTCAGAGCTTTCAAATCTCCTGCACAAACATCAAACGCAACAGCATTCAAAATCACAAAGCTCCCTTGGAGTTTTCTCAAGGCAAATTCACTGTCAAATCTCAATGAGGATCGATCGAAAAGCCCAGATTAGGAGGCTTGCGTCCCATTGTATCCCATGCAGGAGGCTTGAGTTTCAGGAACTGACGTGCAAGGAAGGCGTGAGCGGAGGAGAGTCCCAGCGGCAGGGACGTGCAAGCCATAGCCATGGCTTGGTGGGGATTTTCTTCGACGATGGCTGGAAGAAGAGCTCTGGCAGAGTATAGCAAGAGTTGGGGAAAAGCTGGATTGGTATCGGTAGGGAACACTTGCTTTGGATGAGGTTGGCAAATCCATTGCTATTTTTATTCCAATGGATTCCAATAGAAAATGAATTTTTAAGTTTTCAAGAGTTGGAATTGCCTTATATTTGTCTCTTTGGGGAGAAACTACATCTTAGGAATAGCTTTTCATTGTTGTCAAAGTAAAATTTAAGTCATATACTATAAACAAGTTAGCTATATACGAGTTTCAATCTCAAATTTTACTGTTCAACAATTCTTATTTTCATCTTGCACACTTCCACATAGAGTTCTGGGATTTCTCTTGTCTTATTTGCAATGTTTGGCTAATTTCTATAGATGGAAATTTGCTCTTTGAGCAAACTTCCACAATTAGTCAGAATTGGAAAAGAAATCTTGTATTTCAAGTGTCCAAATTGCCTTTGTTGAGCTTCATAATACTTTCACTTCTATGTGATATGGGAGAAACTACATTTAAGGCACAACTTTGCTTTGTTGTCAAACTAAAAACAACCCAAAAGTTCAAGTTCAATGTTGAAAATAGTTTTTTGAAAGTCAAAAAAGTTGCCTCCCTTGTTTGACTCAAGCCTCTCCCTAAAATGTTGTCAGCCAACAAATTCCAATTCCCTTCTTGCAAACCAATTGTACACTTCCATGTAGATTTCTAGAATTTCTTTTATTCTCTAAAGTTTAGTCAATTTTTGGCACAAGGAATTTTGGCTCTTAGTATTGTATGTCCCACATTGGGCTTTTTATGCAAATTTTGGAATAAGGTAGTGGCACTATAAATCATCAATATAAGCATTTCAATGTCTTTCTTATGATTACATCGTGAAAGATGTTGCAAATAGAATCTAAAGTTCTATTGTTCAGAGAATATGTTTATATTTTCAAAAGCAATATGTTGTAGGCTCTTCCAATTGATTGGATCTTGGAGGTAATAAAAAATGAAGCTCGAATAGTGGTACCCCTAAATAGTAACTTTGATCACATACTTTGAAATTAAAAATAGGAAACTAGTGGTTTCACATGTAGATTTGGTTTGCTATTAAGTAGGCAAAAATATGAATTCATTTTAAGATACTTGTAGTTTTAAGGTGCCACTACTTATTGCAAATGTATTGTGTGAATAAAGATCGTAGCACACAACAAATTGAGTGCTACAATTAACACCAAATTATCACACAAGAAATTGATGAAAATAATATAGTTAATGCGTAGCAAAGCAAGCACCAACCACTAGTATGTAATAAAAAAATAAGCAAAAATGCACACCTTCAAGGAGAAACTATTGCATCTACACACACAAAGTTAAATAGCTCTCACTCCACAAAGGGAGAATCCAAGAGTGCAAACATAGGAGAGTAGGTGAAAACTTTACTAAATGAATAACATCATCTCCAAGCAAAGCAAAACACAAAACTCTCTCTCAAAAATGCCGACAAAACTTGACTTGACAATAATGTCAAGTCAAGGAGCCCACTCCATCTAAAAACCAAACCCTTAGATGGATGAACTCTAAATTTTGGATGAAACCCATCCAAAACTAAAAAGAACTCTTACTGGGACTCCTACTAGAACTCCTACTTGTAGTGTTAAAGTTAATCTAACACTACAAGTCGATGTAGAATGGCTCTGATGTCACCTCACATGACAGATGTGTTGTAGGTGAAATTAGATAAAGGTGAAAAATTTAGTCTATATGTATAACAATGTGACTAGCTTGGTCATTTGGTTCTTCATGATTTTTGTTCAAGGTTTCAAATTTGTTCATGTAGATTTGGGAAAAAAAGAAAAACTTGCAAAATTGAAGATACGATGTATAGATTCTTTTCAAATTACAATTTATAATGCTTCAAATCTCTAAATCTACACTCCCTCTTCTACTTGGTTTTCTTAGAGGTTATATGGATGAAAAAGCATTCAACTTGAATGGAAATTGTTCAAATAGGTGAAATATTGTTAATAAGAATGACTTTAGTTGTTCATTATCAATATGAATGTTGACAGAATTGTTGTGCACAACTTTTTGGTCCTCATAGATGAAGATTACATAAGGCAAATTGCATAACTTCTTCAAATAATGTTAATATCTAGTACTATGGCATCATTTGTGATTGGATGCAAGCTATAAAAGTGATTCCATGCGTTGAAATGTCAAATACTTAGCTGTCAAAATTGCACTACAACAAAATATGTATTTTATGATTGCAAAATATGACTGCAATTAATCATAATATTAGAAAATGTGACTGAGGCAAAAATCACTGTAGATGACTCAAAATATGACTGGGTCTAGTCATTACCGACTAGTCATATTTTTAGTCACATTTTCAGTCATTTGTTTTTTGGTATAATTTCTTGTATTTTGCCTACATGGCATGTGACTGAGTACAGTCATATTTTCTGTTGATGTGGAATATGACTACAATAAGTCATATTTTAGCTAATGTGGAATATGACTATGATGAGTTATATTTTGGCTGATGTGGCACATGACTTTGTATAATCATTTTTTTATTAACGTGGAATATGACTATGGTAAGTCATATTATTTGTTGATGTTGAATGTGACTCTTATGAGTCATGTTTTTTATTGATGTTGAATGTGACTCTTATGAATCATAATTTTATTGATTTGGAATATGACTTGTGTAAGTGATATTTTCTTTTGAAGTGTAGTGTGACTTTTGTAAATGATATTTTTGGTTGATGTGGAATATGACTATTGTGAGTTATATTTTGGTTGATATAGCAATTTAACTAAATGTCATTGGTAATTTTGTGACTAAATGTAATCATATAGTCATACATCAATATGGTTTAGCTACTAAATTAAAAAATTCATGCAATTAAAAATGAGTGTACATGATTTACAAGATGTACAAGAAGTATTCATATTGGAAAAAAAAATGCAAAAAAAAAATGTAAATCTTTTCAAAAACATTTATTAGTCACTAATACAAAATATAGTAGAAATATTACAATGACTTATTTTATGATTGAATATTCACACATGCTTGTAAGGTTCATATTACTTATAATAATGTGAAATCGTTGATTCTATTGTATCATAAATAGCCTTCAATGACTTTGCTTCAACTTTTAGTGCCTACATACACAATCAAGGAGGTCAATTTTAATAAATGAATAATAAAGGTTAATCTTCAAAGGTTTATGACAACACAAATATGTAGCACAAGTTGAGGGTGAAAAAAAACCAAAACAACTATGTCTTTACAAATTGCAAGAAATAAAAGAGAATAATAATGGAGATGAAAAAAATAAGAAGCAAAAGGTGGCAAGTGCTAAGAGGTAGCAACAAATAAGACCTAAGATGCAACCAAAGACAACAAAAAGCAACAAGAAGTAAGAAAAATATGAATTAAAGTGCAATAAGAGGAAAAAAAAAGCAAGAATTAAAAAACAATAAGTGGCAAGATTTAAGAAATAATAAGAAGCAAAATTTTAAGATGCAAGTAAAGGCAATAACTAAGAAGTACTAACAATTAGTAAGCAAAAACTAAGAGACAACAACTAAGAAGCAAGAACTAAGAGACTCACAACAACAAAGAAACAACAACCAAGAAGGAACAACTAAGAAACAACAACTAAGAAGCAATAACTAAGAGACAAAAACTAAAAAGCAACAACTAAAAGACAACAGCAAAAAGACAACAAAAAACAAAAGAGAAGAAGCAACAAGAGGCAAGAAAAAGTAAGAGTTAAAAAGAAACAAATGATAAAGAAGAAAAGACAAATGAAGTAGTGTCTAGGATTTCAATACCTTAAAGAAGTGGAATTTAGGGTTTCAAAACCCTGAAAATGGTGGCTAGGATTTTGAAACCCTAAAAAAATGACATTGCGGGACTAGATTTTTGACTTTGAACATTTTTATCTTAAAATTTTTGCACTACAGAGTTTTAAGCTTTGAATCTTTATGGTGGAGAATTGAGTTGAGAGTCTAGGAAAAAAAATAAAAATAAAAAAACCTTAATTTTCATTCTTAAAAAAATTGTTATGTAGAAGTAGGTACAAGATAGAAGGAAAATCTAAAATATTAATATTTTAAAGATGGAATTAAAATACACTAATCCCAATGGTGAGATTGTTCTAGAAAGTAAACTCAACTACGCAAAATTTTTAAATTTTTAAAATTTTTTAAATTGCATTCAGAAAGTAATCCTACAAGTATTTTTTTGAAGAAGATGCTCTAATTGCCCAAAAAACAAGAATGTCCATAACTTTCTCATAACAAATCCAAATGAAATGAATAAAATCTTTCCAAATAGACAAAAATATAATCTGTAAGAAAAAGAATTCAAAAAGAAAATTCAAATTTTTTCAAATTTTTTTTTGCTGCCCAGACTGCCCCTTGTCCCCTGTTTTGAGCTTATTAGGTCATAACTTTAGTTCCTAGGCACCAATCGTGAAAAAATTATATTACCACAAATCTCATCTATTTTTCTATCTTCAAAAAAGAAATTCAAAAAATCACGACAAAATTTCAGCCCGTAGGTATTTGCCCGAAAACGCATTTGTCCCCCAAAGGGACAATGGTCCTTTAGGGGTTAAGGCGAAAGTGTTTCAAATTGTAAGCTTGTAGGGACGTACAATTCCTTTTCACTTGGTAATGCTTCTTTAAGGCTAAAGTGTTTCAAATTGTAAGCTTGTAGGGACGTACAATTCCTTTTCACTTGGTAATGCTTCTTTAAGGCTAAAGTGTTTCAAATTGTAAGCTTGTAGGGAAGAACTGGTGGGACTGTGCTTCCCTATCTCCATTTTTGTGGATGAAGAAGAAGATTAGCATAGGGATATTGGTGGTGCGGATTAGAGTTATGATAACTACTAAGGACATATGGACAAATTTTTAAATTTGTTTCAACTAGTGTGAGCAAAATTGAGTTTTGGATGTAATAGACTTCAATCATCATGAAAGTATGACTACTTACAATGATAATCTTGTGCAATTTATGGTTTTATTTTTGTTGCATCCAATTTACATACTCAGTTTTGGCAGTCACTACAAGTATTCCAATGTATGGACAGGTGAGATGGGGGAGAGAGATGAGATGGATGGATTAACAAAAATAAATGGTTTGAAAATACAAGTATTGCATGACATGGAGTCTGAAGTGATTGCATGTTGTGTGTTGAGACAATAAGAGAGAAGGGCGGCTAAAGTACTCCGTATTACAGTAGAAACGGAAGCGACAGAATTACACTGTATAGCTCTCATTTATTACAATAAACTTCACCAAGCACAAATTACACATGTACATGTCCGTTACGTAGCAATGTACAAATCTTATACAGTATTCACATACTGTATGTGATGCTCAGAAACGTCTTCTACAGGAAATAGTCGGCAAAAGTGAAACAAATGCACTGCGACTGTGAGAAATTAAAGGAGAAAATCACAACCAATGTACCAATATTAGACACCAAGTTAAAAGTTACGACGGACACAAAGCTACACACTAAGAAATTTCAGATGCAGCCCCACGGAGTGTCGTCTTCCTCTCAGCCAACCATGACTTGCCTGGCGATTGCCTCCAAAGTACACTTCAATATCCTCGCACATTCTTTTTGGTATTTCTAGACCTTTGCATATTGTTTGACTTGAGCTCCGACTTCGCTAGTTCCAAACACACTTAGTTCGTACATACTTCAAAACGAGACCAAAGTTCTTGCTCATTTCAGTAAAAACGAGACCATTTGTATACCATTTGTGCACCAGTGCATTCCTCGAGTAATCCTGAGTTATCTACAGTTTCATCTTGAAACTGGGGTGGAGTGCAAACGTGAGTGGATTCAAGCTATAAAACCCCTCTCCACCGAATCCTTTGCCAGTGGGAGCGTCCAAAGCTTTCTGCTGCCCAAAACGCTCGACATCATACAAAACTCCAGAGTGATCAATGGCATTGAAAACACAAAGCTCATGCTCGGAGTATCCCACACACACATGCTCCGGATAAATTTCCAAGCTCCGTCCTCCCGTCTTTTTATTTCTCACAACATTTCTCAGATTCCATGACTCAACACCGACCTCATCACGACGCTCAACACCAAGCTCATCACGAAGCTCACTGCCAAGCTCATCTTTGCCGTGATGCTCACTGCAAATCCATTCCAATCTATCAATACAATGCTCCACTCCCCCTTCCCCATTATCCTGCTCAGAGAACACAAAAACCTCTCCTCTGTTCTCCACCAGCTGCACAATGGTGGAAACTCGGGCAAACGGTAACGGGTACGTCCAATTCTTCAACCACATGCCGAGGTTCAAATTGTAACGCAAGATCCCTCTCCCGGAGTCTTGATCCAGAAACGCCACGCAGAAGATATAACCCTCTTTGTAAACCCCCGACTGATACTCGTTTAGGGCATAGTCAGGGCCAGGGAAGTCTCCTGTACGCTGCCATGTCCAAGCATGAGAATCAAAAAGCTCAGTAACCCGCGAGAGATCCTCATCTCCAGATTTCGAGCTTCCAGCAACGATCACGAGAAACGATTGGGTTTCTGTGTCTACGAGGATGTGCATGAGCACGGGGTTTCGGCGATGATTGAGAGAAGGCAGGAGCTTCCATTGCTTTGTAAGAGGATTGAACACGATCAGCTTCTCCTCTGTCGATTTGGAGACGTTCATGCATATTATTCCGTGATGACTGCAAACAAGATACTCCTTGAAGAGATCGGGGTCGGGAGCACAATACTCGGGGAGATAGTCGAAAGGTGGCAGGCGACGCCATTTCTGGAGAGACGAATCGTATCCTGCACACTGTAAAACGCCGTCTCTGATGTAGAAATGGGGAGCTGTCAATGTGAGAGTCTCCGAATAGTATTGTCTTTGTAACGAGAGGAATTGTTCTCCTTGAATGCAATCGCGGAAGGCCTTCGACACGACTTTCAGTTGATATAATCGCTCGTAAGGAAGCGTGGCAATCAAACGTTTTTGAATGTCGGTAGGAAGAACGTTCCAGTCAACCCCAGAATTCGGAATTCGCAGATTGCTAGGGTGCCTGCTCTTCACCCAAACTCGTCGTGCACATGCCAATACACAAATCAAACTCAAAACGCCGCACGTACGCGAATCGAAGGCCTGGCTGTGCCAATGTTGCGAAATCTGGCCGTCTGCAGACGGATCGCCGGTCTCGCAAGCCTGCGCGCAACTCTCGTCAAGATGCGGACAGACCTTGAAGTCCTTGAAAATCGAAAGATCCGCGATACTGGGGTACCACGCACTAATGCCAGGTGCACGCTTTCTTTCGGTACGGCCACAGCGACAGCCACCCTCGTTCTCTTCCATTGCGAGCACCCGAAAGTTGAACTAACCCAATGATGCGCTGATAATCTGATACTGACCTAAAACTGGCCTCTGCAACCTTTTCCGAAGCGCCCTCACCTAATCTGCAAGCGATTCGGCAAGACCAAGGAGTCCCCACAAAACAGACACAGCAAACAGACACTGCAAACAGACACTGCATAAAAACTGCAACTGCAAATGCGAATGCCAATGTCGGTGCATCAGTTTCAGTCGATCCTTACCGTAATTGCAGATTAAGCATGAGGGTATTGGCAAAGAGTCGGTAACACATTGTGCATAGAAACATGTGAGCTGGAACGAAACATTCTGTACAATGCTTAGAAAATCGGATACAGGATCCGATGTTCTGGGAATGATGACAAATTGACTAACAGGGGATGTGAGTCCTATGTCACACGCGTACTGTTACAGTAAAGGCTTTGCAATGTATGATGCTTGCAACGGCAGGAACTTGTGATGAGGAGAAAGTGTGCGTTTTATGTACACTTTCTTCTCATCACAACAATGTGAAGAGAGAATCATTGATCGTCAACACGTGCTACTAATACCACCTCTGTAGAGTACAGACGGATTATTTTTTATGGCTGACTATGCTCAGACAGTTTTGGAGTACAGTAGTCGGTAACTTGTGACCCCAACATGCTATTATTATGCTAATGATGGGCTGCCAGGAGCACTGGGCAAGGTTGCATGCATTGCAATTATTTGAATCCTGGAAGGTACACTAATTAATGATGATAAATAGTGTTACCCATACTAATTGTTTTAGAAATGCTATAAGTTTTTACTCTTGATGAATATTGTTACGAAAATCATAAATCCTAGTGTCATTCTAAGTGGGAAAACTCTATATCCATAGTTGGTAAAAATATTCATCAAGAGTAAAAACTTATGGCTTCTTAAAATAAATTAGTGTAGGTAACACTATTTATCATCATTAGTGTAGTGAGCAGAGCAGAGTTTCTGGAATCCTGGTAGAAATGCTGAAATTGGTTACAGTAGATATTACCCGGATGGAAATGTTGAGTTCATACTTGGAATTGGAGATCCCCAATTTGTTGTGAGTGGATTTGTAGTACAAGATGAACCACTTACAAAATAGGGTCGGGGTGAACTGGCCCCTCGCTCGGCCACTTCAAGTATTTCCAGGGGTACAAGTAAAATAAAAAGTCTCCTAGTTTGTGCTTGATTAATTAATTTACCTCATACACCCCTCCTAGCTAACTTGTGGCCTTCTGATTGCAAATATGAATTCAGAATTTTCAAATTTTATCATGTATAGAAAATAAAAAAATTTCAGTGTTTTCCCAAGTGGCCAAGCGAGGGGGTCAATTCACCTTGGTCCAAAATAGGTAAGTAGGTTTTGTCTTGGTTCTATAAACAACAACCACTTGAATTGCTTTCTTGAGGATTGGATTGAAAAGCACTTCAACCTAGAGAACCACATCAAGACTTGCATCAATCATAGAGAAAAAAACATAGGGAATTTTGTTAAAATGACATCATTCTACAACTTTGGCACTTTTACAGTTGAAACCACATGGTCTAAAGTGTGTACTTGTCCTAAATGACACTTTTACAATTTAGACCACGCGGTCTAAAAATGGTGTATGAAATGGCGCCATTTTAACCAAACTCCCAATTGTGGTCTCCCTCACATCATGCCTCACATGGTTGAAAAGTTAGCCTCTCCTCTAAGGGTCAGCTTACATGTGAGCCCAGTGGACAGAAAAAGCAGCTAAAAGACGAGAAGAGTGTCACCGATCATCGGCAAGCATGAAAAGGGGAGAGAGAGTCCTACCGATTTCGGTGAAGTTCCACCAATTTCAATGTATTTTTCACTGTTGAAGAAGCATAAAAGTGCTTTGCTTATTTTGGCACTGTTGAAAGCACCCAAGCCACCAATACATGTAAGCTGATCCTTAGTATCCTCTAACTTGGCCAACTTTTCAACTCGTGCTCCTAATATGCAACCTACAGATGGAAATTCTCAACCCAATTCCAAATCGTGGCACCTCTTCAGTTGAGTGTTCGACACCTTATTCAAAAAAACAATCAACTCCCATTGAAAAACTTGACCCAGAACACAACTCAAAGTAAGTTACTCAACCTCTCTGAATTCCATCTCCCCCAAATTGTTGTACCCTTCGTACCGAGTACCGATTTTTCCTTTATTGCACAACAGTTGCCCAACTTGCATGCCTTGTTGCTGACTCCAGTAAGGCTCCAAGTCGGTACACGTTGGCTACAGACACTGCTCTTCCAATGATCTACCATCTCCAGCATGAGCATTGCACTCTCATTGATGGGAGTTGTTAGAGTTTTTAGGCTTTTCAAGAATCTACCATTATCTTGGAGACGAGACTTGAAATCTGGAGATCAATGATACTTCGTCAGCACTACTAACATCTTTGCACTCTCATTGGTGGGTGCTGCTGTAGTTCTCAACTTTTTCAAAAAGTGTTACAACAACATTGTCAAACAAAAAGAATCCAAGCTTGGTAAAGAGATAGGTAGTCATGTTAGGATGCAAGAAGATGTTCTTGTCTAGACATGGACAAGTTGATTTTTTGAGCTAGTGTATCTATGGTGAGGGACGTTTCGAAAGGCAAGACTTTCATTGGTTGAACCAAAGGCTCTTTGTGTGAAAGAGTGGAGATGCTCTAACATTCTTAAGTAGAGGTCTCCAACCCTCCCCTCAATCTAGGGAAGTCAAGTATATCATGCAAAGATACTTGAAAGCAGAGATACAAGTTAAGTCAAGCTCTACTATTGAAGCCTAAAGTCACCTTTGTCATATTTTTGGTGAATATTTTTTTTTAAATTGGAAGGATTAACTTAGCAATTCAATTTTTATTTAGAAGTTTATAGAAATTATTAAATATTTTTTTCTTAACTTTCCACAATCCTTAACCTCTAAAGTTCCAAGGCCTTTTTTCCTTCACTGACTACTCAAAACTGCCATTTTTATAGCAAAGAGCAAAAAAATTTAAGAATATTCTTTTTTTTGCCTATCTAACCAGAGGATCTTGAATTGGACTAGTGTAAGAATGCATGGAAGAAACTTTATAAACTTTGACCGTGTAGATTGCAAGATACTTGCATTTAAAGTAAAAGAAACAAGTTGTTTTGCACCTTGCTCAACTACATTTTTTGACTTTGAACCTTTTTAACTTAAAAATTTTGTTCTATTGATTTTGAATTTCTAATTTTATATGATGAAAATTTGAGTTGAGAGTCTTGAAAAAAAAATTAAAAAAAAATGCACTTTGTTTTCACTCATTAAAAAATTGTTTAGTGGAAGTAGGTTCAAGGTTAAAGGAATATCTATTTGTTTATAGCTCTAAGATGGAATTGGAATACACTAATCCCAAAAGTGAGATTTTTCTAGCAAGAGATTTTAACCTTGTGAAACTTTTTTTCTTGAAAAATTGTAAAAATTGAATTCAGAAATGAATCCTATAAGTTATTTTTTCAAGAATATGCTCTAACTACCCGAAAAACAAGATTGTCCATGACTTTCAAATAATAGATCCAAATGGAATAAATTAAAGCTTCCCAATTAGATAAAAATGCAATATCCTAAAAAAAAAATTTAAGAATTTTTATTTTAATTCTTTTTGAAGATTTTTCTCTACCCACTAAACTGAAATTTGGGCATTTTGTGCCATAACTTTTGTTCCTAGGCACCAATTGAAATAAAAATTATATTTTTGAAAAATTAATGTATTCTTCTATCTTCGCAAAAAAATTCAAAAAATTGCAACAAATATGAAGACCATAGGAGCCTACCCAAAATCCGTTTTGTCCCCCAAGGAGACAATGGGACTTTAGGGGTTAAAATAATCTTGGAAGTTGAATGTTTTTTTTCATTGCATAGGAAAGTGATAGCCATGGCTTTCAATGAACTCAATACTTTACATGCTCCATAATTATTTATAGTCTCCCTACTTTGTTGTAATTTAGTTAGAGGTATGAATTTGGATTCCTTGTTATTTAGTCAACAAGTTCTAGGATCAAGTTGTATAGTGGTATTTTCTAACATTTTGACTTTCTCTTAAAATAGTCTATTCTTAAAGCAACCGTTTAAGATCCAATTGCCTTTCGGAGGAAGCTAGATTCTTTGAGACAGTTTTTAGTAAATTTACAAAGGAAGAAAAATGGAATTGACATCTAATCCCAATCATCTCATTTTTTTGGACCTTTCTGGAACTAGTTATGAAATTTTGAAGTTGAAATATTGTGGTCACTAAAAACAACTTCCTCTTGAAATGACACTACTAGTACAATGAAGGAAGAAAAATGTGCCTCTATGTCATTGATTGCTTCAAGAACATGAACACTTTTAGCCCAAACTACCTTATAGTTAACCCCTAAAGGACCATCATGTTTAGAGGCCCAAAACTACTTCAAAATACTCATCTCTAAGGCAAGGTCAAAATCTTCATCAATAATTAGTATCTTTTATTTTATTTTTATTTGAAAGTTTTCAAAATTGAGAGCAAATCATGACTTGGTATGTTTTTCTATTTTCATTGCCTACAAAATAAAACTCTTTATAACTTTTACCTCATCATTTGAAATCGAATGGTCTAAATTTTTGGAATAGTTGTCAATCTATAAAATCTCCAAAAAATCATTTATATTTTTTAGAATATATTTTTTGTTGCCTAGTTAGATGATGTCCTTGAAAAAACCCTTCTAACCTTTGCAATATTTATCGAAATGACATGAAACAAAACTTTACACATAGATTATAATGAGTAGCATCCATCCTAAAAAATTCATGCAAAACTTCTAAATTATGAAGTTAAAAGAGCCTCCCTAAGTTTTCAAAAAGCCCAAAGTGGGCTCCTTGGTCCTATAGGGGTTAATTTTCCTTGGATTTGGCAAAGTAGGTTACTATTGTACTCGGATAGCAAGCTCAACTCGAATTATTAAAAGAATTCAAATTATTCTACTAATTTTGGGATTAGAGTGAGAAATATAAAATATAAAAATGGATTGCAAAAAATCCAAATAATTAATTCACAATCCATTGAGTCAAATACCAATGTCTAATTTTACCATCTACCGTAAAAAAATTTGATGGCAAAATGAAGTTTCAATGGATTTTTAAGGTGAAGAGAGGGGGCATGGAGTCTATAGCAATAATTGACAATCCATACATTGTCATTTTACTAATTGGCAATCATCTTGTGAGGGAAGTTGTTCCTAGTGACATTCAAAAATTAATGAAGATTGTCATTATGACAACCAAAAATATTATAAGTTTTCCCTTGTAAGTCATCACTTATGCCTTAGTTCATGTAGTTGGATTTGTAAATATTCAACATTGCAAGGTATTTAGCCCCATTTGCTTCTTTGATGATCCATTAATTTTTTATAGAATTTTTTAATTATAGATTTTGATTTTTATTGAAAATTTTGACAAATTGAATTGGATATATTGGATGTGTATGGATTTAAATTGAAACTTCAAGATTTTGAAGACAAAGTCCTATTTAATCTCAAACATTGGATTTTTTAAATTGCACTAAGTTTGGACAATCTATTCTTTAAATGTTGACTATATTGGGTAGTATCCTCGCATGAAAAAACTATAATAGGTTTTGCTAACAAAACTACTTGGGAAAGAGACTTCTCAATTCAAAATCATATCAAATCATCATTGCAAAGTAGTTTGAATCTCAAAACTTCAAAGGTCCAAATGAAAATTGCAATGGCAAATTTTGCCATTAATTACATAAATTTTGAAGAAGTATAGGTCAAGTGATGTGGTGTATAAGCTAGCATATTTAGGAATGATTTGTATTGATTGATTATTCTTGGCTTTTCACTTGCACAGTGAGAAATTGACATACCTATATAATTTGAACCTTAAGACCAAAGTAGTCACCAAAATGCTTTGAATATAGAAGGCAATCCATTCTTAATCAACAACCCATTCTTATAGTGTAGGGTGTCTTCTTTCCATGCATGGAGAGATGAGCAGTAATAAAATGAATTGGAGCAATTGTGGTGGATTATGATTGGCTAGAAGTCTCTTGATATTGCAACCACCCCTTGATCAATGTTGTATTCAGCCCATAGTCAAAAATAGCAAGCCCTATATCACCAATATGGGAAGAACAAAATCTTATGTTGAAAAATTCACAGTAAATTCATTTTGAAATGAAAAAATCTGAAAATTCTAGAAACTCTCTAAACCCTATTGCTACACACAATAAAATTTTCTCCCAAAAGAAACCACCCTTTAGATGATTGTAATTCCTTAAATGGTCAAAAATGGATTGCCTCCCATATTAGACTACACTAATGATGATAAATAGTGTTATGTTGTGATTAGTGTTACCTGGACTTTTACCCTAGCCACTCTAAACTCCAATTGGTTGGCATTTAATGTTGTATTCACTTTTCTTTTCTTTTCTTTGTATATTTAGGTTTATGCATTTTTCCTTGCATTTTGATGAAATAGTTAGGTAACACTAAATATAAACTTGTAAAAAATGTATACCCAATAGTTGACAACTATGATAGTGTCTATGATTGGTATTGCCAACACTATTTATCATCATTATAATCATTCTAGTGGGTGTGTTCTTTGTTTCTAGAGTTGACAACAAAGTCATCTTGACCACCACCATACCACATTCTGGGTCTTCAAAGTCCGTCCAGGGTGAACTACCCCCCTTCCTAGCAATGGATCTTGTCTATACTCCTAGTGCATGCATGCTTACACAATAAATCCACAAATTGTAACTCAAAGTGCAATTAGTTTTCAACTGTCCAAATTAACTAAGACCTCTATGGATTTTTGAAAAAGAATTCAAAGCAAAACTTGTCAATCCTAAGTTAAAGATTACCTCATGCGATTTTCAAAAACTTAAAATTCATTGAAATCTGACCTTCCTAGCCAAAGTTATAGGTAGATGAAGTTTGACCACTAATTGGTAGTTCAAATTTCATCCATGATTCTCTATGACTTCCTATTTCCAATTTGACTTGGAAATTTTGATACGGTTTTAAGTTTATAGTTACTAACTAATTCCTAAGTTTGGACTTGATTTGACAATCTCTATCTAAGTTCATTCATTCTTCATCTAAAACTTCATCCTTCTATATTTTCCACATTCTCAAGTATTTTGCAAAGTTTGAATTAGTTGTGGAGTCCTCTAATCACGTTCTATGTCATCCTAATTCTAACTTTTCTACCTTGACAATCTTCAAAGGTCATAATTCAAACTCTGCCTTCTTTTAAGTATGTTGAATTATTTTAGTTCAATATCTATTTTTACATTTATCAATTTTTGTCCTTACAGATTTTTATCTAAACTTTCCAAATTCCTAAGTCACTTAAGATTTGAACTTTCCTAATGAAAGTTATGCACAATTGAAGTTTGACCACTAACCCATACTTCAAAACTTCATCCTACTCTAACTTCTTCAATTTTTAGATATCCAATTTTGAATTATAAACTTATTCTCAAAACCTCTAAAAAAATTATCTATAGCAATCCAAATTTAAATTTGTGTTTTAAGAAGATTTTGAGGGACTGACTTGAGCTCTTAGTGTGTGGTATATATGCTAAACTTTTTAAATTAAAGTTGATATTTTCTATGTTTTCTATATTTTATGCTGTGGAAGACTAAATTACCTTTCTAGAATGGTAAAGCACTTAGAACTAGGACTTTCCTAGCAAAAATTATAAGCATATGAAGTTTTAACTCAAAAAACTTCATCCATCAAATTCTTCTAGCTCATTTGTCCAAATTTATATTTCTTTTTTAGATCCTAGTTTTAAATTTCATCTAGATTCTAAGTTTACATTTTGTAATCCTCATCCAATTTTTTGATATTTATTATAGTAATTATTTTGATAACTTTAAAGTTACCACAAACACTTTTCCAAATTTTTTAACATTATCACAATAACCTTTAATATTATCCCAATAACTATCTTGATAAATTTAAATATTATCATAATAGTAATTTTCATAAATTTTCAATTACTAGAATGAATGACAAAAAGGTCAAGTGATCTTATTGGCTTATCTTTAATAACTTCATCTCTCTCCTTTTGTGATGTCAATGCTACAAAAACATCAACAATTGCTTCACAAAACAACTTCCCAAACCCTCATTTAACTTCAAAAATTCAAGCCTTTATAGCTTTCTTATAATTTGTCAATTTTTTACAATTTTGCTATTTTTGAAAAGCTCTAATAGTTTTTGATGCTCTTAGGAACTAAAACTAGGAGGTCAAAGAGATCTCCTATCAAACTTCAGCACCAATTTAGCAATTCCAGCAACTTTCAAGGTTTTTGTAACTTTCTTTAAATTGACCTACCAGTTGTATTTCTATTTGTTTTGCTTGAAACAAGTTGCAAACTAAAGCTTACGTTGAATTTCTTGTTTGAAACACTTACTAAATTCTTTCAAAACTTTCAAGGAAGATTTCCTTAGTTCTAAGTTCAAAGCTTTGCCATTGCAGAGGTTTTAAGAATAAAGGCTTGCAGAAAAGAGACTTTGAAAATACAAAAGATACTACAAGCAAAGTCAAAGCTTTGTTGTCACAAAGGTTTTAGTGATGAAGACTAGTGCAAAAGAAGAAAGAGACTTTGAAGATACAAAAGTTACTATAAGTAGAGTCAAAGCTTTGTCATGGCTTGGAAAACAAGACAAAAAATAAACATGATCAAAAAGAATAAATTAGTATAGGTTAGTACAACACTCAAAAATACAAACAAATAACCATGAGTATTGGACAAGCACTCCACAACTTCTAGAAAATCTCTCAATATGGGAAGAACAAAATCTTATGTTGAAAAATTCACAGTAAATTCATTTTGAAATGAAAAAATCTGAAAATTCTAGAAACTCTCTAAACCCTATTGCTACACACAATAAAATTTTCTCCCAAAAGAAACCACCCTTTAGATGATTGTAATTCCTTAAATGGTCAAAAATGGATTGCCTCCCATATTAGACTACACTAATGATGATAAATAGTGTTATGTTGTGATTAGTGTTACCTGGACTTTTACCCCAGCCACTTTAAACTCCAATTGGTTGACATTTAATGTTGTATTCACTTTTCTTTTCTTTGTATATTTAGGTTTATGCATTTTTCCTTGCATTTTGATGAAATAGTTAGGTAACACTAAATATAAACTTGTAAAAAATGTATACCCAATAGTTGACAACTATGATAGTGTCTATGATTGGTGTTGCCAACACTATTTATCATCATTATAATCATTCTAGTGGGTGTGTTCTTTGTTTCTAGACTCCACAACAAAGTCATCCTGACCACCACCATACCACATTTTGGGTCTTCAAAGTCCAGTCCTTCATGGGTTAATTTGAGTTGAACCAACCCATTATTGCCACCTTCTCCATTCCATCCCATGTATCCGTGGAGTACATTTTCAGAGGGGAAATGTACACCATAAGTACATGAGGGCGAAATTGGTAATGGACTGGTTCACCTTACTTGCACCTCACTCATTGGGAGTCCTGAACTTGCTTGCACGCCAACTTGTTGCATCATTATTTGGTAAAGAGAATCTCCAATCAGCTAGCAATTTTCTAACTTAAATTTGGTGGTAAGGTATGTGTACCCTGGCCATCAATGAATGTGCTTGCATTTTGCAAGCAAACATGAATGAAATATTTTATTTTTATTTTTATTTTTCCGGAGGTGAAGTCATATGTCTACTATAAGTCATGAAATTTTTTAAAAACACTAGCGGTTGGCGCTTGCTATGCTACGCATTCATCATTAGAATTTTATAAGAATTTTTATGTATTAGATAAAATGCAGAACAAAAATTTCAATAAATCTTCAAATAAAAATGACTAAAATCTTTGTATAGTTTTTTTATACGTAAGCATATATTGAAATGTACAATAGAAATTTATTGAATGATGAATGAAACATATGCAATGGTAAATACTATAAAAAAAATATACATATATTAGAATGCATTAGAAATTTGACTCCATTGTTACAAAAAATGGCAACCCAAATTGAAGAATTGAAAAGGAAAACTTATAAATCTCAAAAACTTTGTGAACAACTTAATTGTTGTGAATTCCAAAATCACTTCAGTTGAATAAATTTCTCAAAATCATTTGGTAGTAGCAATAGAAAATTGAAATCATGAAAGCTAAAGCTTACAAAAGTACAAAATCATAGAAGTGCAAAGAAGTGTAAAGTTAAGAGAAGCAATGGATTTGCTACCTCTATAATATCATCCTATGGATCCTCTTTAATATCACCTTAATTGCAACAACTATATTATTTCTATAATATCACCTTTTGTAAAAAGTGATATTACAAAAGTGATTGCAAACTACTACTCTATTTCTATAATATCACATTGTGTGAAAATACGATTTTTATGTATGCATGATTGAAAATATTTTTACAAAAATTTAAAATAATTATTTTAAAGACTTATCGAAATCATTATCATGCATTCTATTCAAATACATCAAAATTTTACTAATATGTGTTACAATGAATGTGCAACATAGCAAGCACGAGTCCCTAGTATTAATGGTAGCATTTGTGATACTACAAAGGGAGTTATGATTTTAGTAGTATGATTGTCATTGATAAAAGTCCATAACATTCAGTAGCAGACAAAGGAGTCTGCCTTCCCTCTGACAGAATGGTGCCGAATATTCAACATCATTTCATCCGTTGGATGATATGGTGCCAAATATTCCACACCATTCAGTAGCTACATGGCTAGATGTCGAAAAATGTCAGACTGTGAGAGATAAAAGCAGTGAAACAATTAATGAGGGCTTAGCTGACTCCAATTAAATTAGCTTTGGTAGTTGGCGCCACCACTTCCTGTGGATGAAATTCTTGGAAGAGAAGAAAGGTAGCCTTTGCTTTAGCTATTGAATGTTATGTCATTGTCATTGAAATTAGAATGAAATGTTTAAGGAAAAAATGAAGAAAATCCATATCACATTTAAAATATACTTAAGAAAATCTGAAATTTTCACCACAAATGTTTATTATAGTGTAGAAGGTTGTGGTGTAAATTAAAGTTACCTTGTCAAAAAAATTAGAAAATCAACAAAGCATGGTTATAGCCTTGAATTCATATTGCTATAAGCTATTGAAATTTATGAGTTTTTCAAAAAAATTGATTGGAATAGAAACCAAACTTGATAATCTTTGTTTCATCAGTTGGACTCAAATTCAAAAAAACATCATTTTCATGGTTGAAATTGATGTGTAAATAGAAAGAAATGGTGAAAACACACTACAAGGGGGATCTATGGATTGACCTTGAAGCACTCCAATGTCCATTTTTTGGATGATGAATAGATTCAGATTCTTGTTTCTATCTCATTCTTGTTTGGATGAAAGTCATCCTAATTTTTGGTGATACTTTATCAAGTTGTTGTCCTATCTATTGGTTGGATTTGGTGTTATTAGAGTAGATATTTTTCTAAAATTACAAAAATGGAAGTGTATCAAGTGTGTCAAGTGATCAACTTGCATTGACTCTAGTTTAAAAATGGATTTGCAAAAATGATGTCAAAGATGTAAAGAACATAAAAATCTCAAAAAATCACCATTTCAAGAGAACCTCATCTCAAATCCATTCCAACAAGTTATACTAAAAAAAAATGATAATATTTTGGTTGTAATTGAATTTAGAAGGAATTCTGAAATTTCTCTTTCAAAATTTATAGGAAAAGATTGGTGATAGCATTAGTGGATCTAACTGTACAAATGGAATTTAAAACTCAAAAACTACAACTTTTATTTGTATAGCAATTCCAAAATATTCTTCCTAATTATACTTTATAATGTTTTTTCCTAAATCGTCAATTTTGGAGAAGACTCCAAACATTTAGGGGTTAAGCATCTTCTTCTTTTAGAAAAGTCAATAATACCATAATGAGGGAATTTCCAATACTATTCACTAAACATGTACTCAAGTACTTTGAATTAAAAAATTGGATGAAAAATATTTTTTTCCATCCTACAATTTGAGGTGAAGTAATCCATTGAGCACTTATTGTCTCTAGCATTATTATAAGGTTACAAGCAAAGTTTAAAGGATTGTTTTAAACTTGAAAGAACATTGAGGTTTAAAAGTGTCCTTTGAATAGTCAAATAGGCTTTCTACATATTGAAGAATGGATGATTTTCATCAAATATATTGAGTGCAAAATTGTTGATGCTAAACTAACATCATTGAGTTATGTCCAAGTTATGTTAGTTTGTTTTAATTTTACATGAAGTAGTTTATCAAAAAAATTACACCCGTTTATATTATTTTTCAATACCTTTGAGCTATTTTTTCAGGAAGTTTAATTTTGACATTCAAAATAATTTCTTTTGCTTTTGAGCAAGATTGACAAAATGAAGCTTTTGAAGTGTAGTTTTTTTCTTCATGGGAGTATTTAAAAGTCCTAAAAATAGACATTTCAATGAAAACTACAATTTTTAAAAAATAGATTGAGACATAAGCTTTCTTCAAGCTATAATGTTCTATACTATAATGAGCTCCCATTATAAAATTTTAGATTTTTTAAGTATGTTTTGTATTTAACATAAATTTTCTTCATGGTTTCTTCAAAAATTTATGGTAATTTGAAATTAATACTAAATTTTTTTCTAAATTTGGAAAATCATATGTTACACACATGATTTCATCTCTTAAAAATATAATTAAAAATATTTCACTCATAAATAACACAAAAATGAAGGATATAGAGTGGAGGATTTTGAGGTTTAACTATATGATCATAGGCTTTGTCCTTAGGGGTTAAATCTAACAAGACATGCCTATAACCTTGTAGCTGAACTTAAAAAACTTTAACTTTGTGCACTATACTCTATTTTTTATATGAATACAAATGAAATTTATTTTAATTCATTTAAAAAAAATACAAGTATGTATCTTCTATAATACATGCAAATTTGAGATCACTGAAACTTTTTAAATAAAACCTAAAAAATTTGTATCAAATGTAAAATCAACTTCAAAAAGCATAAAATATCAGCATAGTTGTACATTATAGTCTAGAATTTTATGGTTTAAGCCAAAATTTCATGTCATTCCATATTTAAAAACATGATTATAGACACTCAACTTCAAACTACAATAAAATATTCATTGAAAGGATTTTTTCAAAATTATCCAATGGAATAGAAACTAGACTTGCAAAGCTTCATTTTGTTAGTTTAAAAGCAAAATATAAAACCTGATAAGTCAAGATCTAATTTAAATAATTAAACAACAATGGTGAAATGCAATACATCAATATTATGTTCTTTTAAAATAAAACTTTGAAAAAAGTAAAAGATGACTGCTATAATTTTAATTTAACATAATGATATG
Source organism: Climacium dendroides (assembly GCA_950106755.1). Lineage (NCBI taxonomy): Eukaryota > Viridiplantae > Streptophyta > Bryopsida > Hypnales > Climaciaceae > Climacium > Climacium dendroides. The sequence continues at coordinate 23,710,570 of OX467087.1, read as the reverse complement.
TATATTCTATCAATGAAGTTGTATTCAAAAAATTGGACAAAGAATTGCATTTCTCCAGTTCTCTATCATGCATATAGTCTTGATTAGAGGTCCACTTGAGGTAATGCATGCAACCTTCTACACTTAACATCTAATGTACGTTGAGTTAATTTGAGCAAATTTCATGGCATGTAGGTGAGGTTTGATATTAAATCATATAGTAAAAATATGTTTTTAACCTTACATCAATCCTCAAAAGACCTTGTAAGATTAAGGGACATTTTCAAAGTCAAACCTCAATCTCCATGTAGGTCATGATTTTTAATGTTTTGAATCTTATCTATAAAAATGTAGCTCCAATAATCTATTTTTTATTCCATATTTTTAATTTTTTTTAAATTGTAGTTTTATAATACTTTGAAGGTTGTATCTTGAAAACTTAAAATACATTACTTTTGAACTTTTTCTATCAGATTTCTCTTAGTGTAAGGTCAAAAAGTACATCAATTATACTATGATGTTTATCACTTAAATATCCATTTTTTTTCAAATTTTCATATCAATTTAAGTAATATATAATTAATATGATTTTTACAAAGAAATTATTTTAAAAATTAAATAAATTTAATTTAATTTTTTCCAATTTACCAAAAAATGAAGATAAATCTTAGATATGTAGTACTACATCAAAAAAATATCAAATTTTTGAAATGTGTGTTTCGACATAGAAAACTTGAAAAAGCACATACATGAAATATCCATTAAGGATTAAATTCAAGAATTTTATCTAAATATTGTATGTAAAAGGTACAAGATATTATGATATAAATTTCCAATTTAAAAAAGAAATGGAACTCTAAGATGTGTTTGATAGACCAGTAGATGATCTTGTATTGATATTTTGGATCAAGTAAAATATAATTGAGCGAGAACAAAATGTTTTTACTTTCATATAAAGATTGCAAATTCAAAATAAAGTAATGATAAGGTAGTTACTAACTCTTTTGAATTCATTGTCATTGTGATAAACTATCATAATGAGCTTGTACTTGTTAAATTACCACCACCCTTTGTAACCACCCAATTTGTCACTTAGACCTCACTTTTTTTTTTTTACTTTTTTTTCTTTTTTACAAGTTTTAGTGCTAATATTATGCAAAAGCCGAAAGAAAGGTGTGAAATCAAAATAGGTATGCTATATACCAATATAATATCTGTTCATAAATAGAATATTTTTCCAAAGTTAGATTCAAATCTTGCATGTAAATAGGTTAAAACCCAAGAATTTGTAGATATTGTGAGTATTAAGTAAATATTGCCAAATTGCCTAATCCTACCATACATATGATCTAGTTAGGCTAAAATGGTTCACAGAAAATCTCAATAGGATGCAAGATCAATTTCCATGAAAAAATTTCAGTTCCCTAAACGATTTCATGAAAACATAGAAACCCTAATTATTAGCCAACTAGTGTTATGAACTCAAGTTGAACCAATGGAGGGAATCTATGACCAAAGTATGATGTTTTGGGATTAAAATCACACCAAGGAGCAAACAAAAAAATCAATTTGCTAAAATTCCCTCATAGATGAAAGATTCTTTGAACACTAGTAATTAAAAGAGGTAGTAGAATTTTGTTCACCTTCAAAATTTGTACAAGGTAAGAATTTGAGCTTGCAATTTTTTTGTGAGATTCTATAGGGGGTCTCATAAAAATTCCCAGGATTTTACAACTCTCAGAAGATCCTCTTCTGAATGGTCAATTATCCAAATTTAAGATGGAAAATTCTTAGAAATTACATAGATTGTCCTAAAATATTAAAAAAAATTATTTTAGTTTTTTTAATGCTAATAATTCACTCCACCAACTTCCATGGCATTTTGATAGCCAAAAGTTCCAAAATTGGCAAAACTAGTAAAATTAAAGATTATTCGTAGAATTAAAAGCATATCTAGAGCATATGGATTCAGATTGAAGTCAAAGTAGGGTCCTCTCTTACTACCTCAAATCTTTTGAAGAGCCTAAACTGATTACTTTTGACAGAGAAAGTAAACTCCAAAAGTTGAATTTTTATCCCTATCAATTTTAAGTTGCAGTAGGTTTTGATAAGTTCTTTGTGATGAAAAAGGGGGAGGGGAGTCTAATGAAATAAATACAATCTTTTGAAGCCAATGGTACAATCTATTTTCAATTTAGAGTCTTTCTCCAAAAGTTAGAAATTGGATCAAATGTAGAAAGCCAAAAATTAAAGATTAGGATGAAAATCCTAAATGATAAGTTTACCACTTAGAAATTGGGGGGGGGGGGGGGGAATGCCCTTGAAAGAATATATGAGGGCACTCATTTTCCACTCAAATCACATCTTATAGCCATCGTTTTGGCACTTGTACTCCATTGGATCCATTTATTTGGAATTTGGCCACTTTTAGCCAAATTTGCTAAATGGTTGTTTTGGGGAGCCTTTGTGCCTCATTGTTGTTGCTTTTTGAGCAATCTTTGATGAACATTTGGGTCCCTTCAAAGATTGTTCTTGCTTATTTTGTAATTAACCACTTGTTTTCGAATTGTATTACTAACCCGTACTAGTCCTAAAGACCATCTTATTGTATCTAGCAATGTTGTTTGTGGGATATGAGTCTTATATTTTGGTACTAATCCTCCATTTTCTAGTGATCACTCCATTTATTGAGAGATTTTCTAGAGGTTGTGGAGTGCTTGTCCAACACTCATGGTTATTTGTTTATATTTCGAGTGTTGTACTGACCTATACTAATTTATTCCTTTTGATCATGTTTAGTTTTTGTATTGTTTTCCAAGCCATGGCAAAGCTTTGACTCTACTTATAGTAACTTTTATGTCTTCAAAGTCTCTTTCTTCTTTTGCACTAGTCTCCATCACTAAATCCTTTGTGACAACAAAGCTTTGACTCTGCTTGTAGTATCTTTTGTATTTTCAAAGTCTCTTTTCTGCAAGCCTTTATTCTTAAAACCTCTGCAATGGCAAAGCTTTAAACTTAGAACTAAGGAAATCTTCCTTGAAAGTTTTGAAAGAATTTTGTAAGTGTTTCAAACAAGCAATTCAACGTAAGCTTTAGTTTGCAACTTGTTTCAAGCAAAACAAACAGAAATACAACTGGTAGGTCAATTTAAAGAAAATTACAAAATCCTTGAAAGTTGCTAGAATTGCTAAATTGGTACTGAAGTTTGATAGGAGATCTCTTTGATCTCCTAGTTTTAGTTCCTAAGAGTATCAAAAACTATTAGAGCTTTTCAAAAATAGAAAAATTATAAAAAATTGACAAATTATAAAAAAGCTATAAAGGCTTGAATTTTTGAAGTTAAATGAGGGTTTTGGAAGTTGTTTTGTGAAGCAATTGTTGATGTTTTGTAGCATTGACATCACAAAAGGAGAGAGATGAAGTTATTAAAGATAAGGCAATAAGATCACTTGACCTTTTCGTCATTCATTCTAGTAATTGAAAATTTATGAAAATTATTATTATGATAATATTTAAATTTATCAAGATAGTTATTGGGATAATATTAAAGGTTATTGTGATAATGTTAAAAAAATTTGGAAAAGTGTTTGTGGTAACTTTAAAGTTATCAAGATAATTACTATAATAAATATCAAAAAATTGGATGAGGATTTCAAAATGTAAACTTAGAATCTAGATGATATGTAAAACTAGGATCTGAAAAAGAAATATAAATTTGGACAAATGAGCTAGAAGAATCTGATGGATGAAGTTTTTTGAGTTAAAACTTCATATGCTTATAATTTTTGCTAGGAAAGTCCTAATTTTAAGTGCTTTACCATTCTACAAAGGTAATTTAGTCTTCCATAGCATAAAATATAGAAAACATAGAAAATTTTAATTTTAATTTAAAAAGTTTAGCATATATACCACACACTAAGAGTTCAAGTCAGTCCTTCAAAATCTTCTTAAAACACAAATTTAAATTTGGATTGCTATAGATAATTTTTTAGAGGTTTTGAGAATAAGTTTATAATTCAAAATTGGATATCTAAAAATTGAAGAAGTTAGAGTAGGATGAAGTTTTGAAGTATAGGTTAGTAGTCAAACTTCAATTGTGCATAACTTTCATTAGGAAAGTTCAAATCTTAAGTGACTTAGGAATTTGGAAAGTTTAGATAAAAATCTGTAAGGACAAAAATTGAGAAATGTAAAAATAGATATTGAACTAAAATAATTCAACATACCTAAAAGAAGGTAGAATTTGAATTAGAACCTTTGAAGATTGTCAAGGTAGAAAAGTTAGAATTAGGATGACATAGAACATGATTAGGGGACTCCAAAACTAATTCAAACTTTGCAAAATACTTGAGAATGTGGAAAATATAGAAGGATGAAGTTTTAGATGAAGAATGAATGAACTTAGGTAGAGTTTGTCAAATCAAGTCCAAACATAGGAATTAGTTAGTAACTATAAATTTAAAACCGTATTAAAATTTCCAAGTCAAATTGGAAATAGGAATTCATAGAGAATCATGGATGAAGTTTGAACTACCAATTAGTGGTCAAACTTCATCTACCTATAACTTTGGCTAGGAAGGTCACATTTCAATGAAATTTATGTTTCTGAAAATCGCATGAGGTAATCTTTAACTTAGGATTGACAAGTTTTGCTTTGAATTTTTTTTCAAAAATCCATAGAGGTCTTAGTAAATTCGGACAGTTGAAAACAAATTGCACTTTGAGTTACAATTTGTGGATTTATTGTGTAAGCATGTATGTACTAGGAGCTTAGACAAGATCCATTTCTAGGAAGGTAGAGATGGACAACACTTAGGCACCCCAAAATAGGATTATTTTGAATGAAAACTAAGAACCTAATTGTACTCATTTAACCTTTAGGAGGACAAATTAGATTTGGGGCAGGTACCTACAAATTAAATTTGTCATGTTCTTTTGAACATTTTTTGAAGATAAAAATTTTGATTAGCTTTATGGGAATGTAATCCTTTTTCAATTGGTAGTAGGGAACAAAAGTTATACCCAACAATCTTGTTTTGAATAAGCTCAAAACAAAGGAAAGTGGGTAGCAAAAATAAATTTTGAAATTTTGAATTTTTTAAAAATATATTTTTCTTCTCATATATTATATTTTTGTCTACATGAAAAGCTTTGATTCATTCCATTTGGATTTGTTATGAGAAATTTATGGACAATCTTGTTTTTTGGGCAATTAAAGCATCTTCTTGAAAAAAGAACTTATAGGATCCATTTCTGAATGCAATTTTTACAATTGTTCAACAAAAGAATTCCACATGATTTAGTTTTCTTGCTAAAACAATCAAAATATTGGAATTAGTGTGTTTTTAGTTCCATGTTAGAGATATGAATAATTTAGATTTTTCTCCTATCACATACCCACTTTTGTTTAATGATTTTCTTAAGAATAAATATTAAATTTTTCCCTGAAATTTTTAACTCAGTTTTCCACCATAAGGATTTAAAATTCAAAACTCTATAGTGCAGAAAATTTAAGTTAAGAAGGTTCAAAGTCAAATAATCTAGTCTTGCAAGGTGTTGAAAAACTTGTTTCTTTTTACTTTAAACGCATATATCTTGCAACCCATGCGGTTAAAAATTTTGAAATTTTTTCCACACATTTTCATACTACAGTATGTTAAGGGTAGGGTCGGCTTATTGGTGCCAAATAATTAATTAAAATTCCCAAAGTAACTTTGACATTTTAAATTTTGATTTTGAAAAATTCAACATTATATCCAATTAGTTTGATAATTTACTACAACTATTTTTAAAGCCAATTAAGTTGTTGTGTTCTCGAGAAATCAAGACAAGCTCTTTATACATATTGGGTGGTAGGAGGTAAGACAATCTATGTGGGATATGTGGGATATGTAAATGGTTAAGATTAGTACAAGCTCAACCGCTCATAGTTAAGTCAAAAACAGGAATTTTGTTCAAAGTAAACTTTCAAACCTCATTTAGGCATAGTAAAATAACTTTTTTCAAAAATCTTTGAACTAAGAAAAGTTGGTAAGTCAAATTAAATTTAATCTCCAAAAATCCGTTTGTGATTTTGAGCCTCCAATAAAAAGTTATGGACAAATTTCACAAAGGGGTTGAAAGGGACATTTTCTTTGACATTTCCAAACATCTTCTTTGAATTTTGTCCATAACTTTTTTTTGGTGGCTAAAAATCACACAAATATTTTTGGAGATGAAGTTTAATTAATTTTTCAACTTTTTCTAGTTCAAAGTTTTTTGAAAAAAGTTCTATGCCAAAATGAGGTTTGAAATATTACTTTGAATACAATTCCTGCATTCAGACAATGAGAGGTGAAGCTCTTGTCTTCAAATTATCCCATATCCTTTTCGGGTTCATGATGAAAAATGGATTTTATTATAAAAACAACCTCTCCATAGTATACTCACACAAAATGCAAATGAAGAAATTCCTTCTCTTTGGCATTGAAATTTTTTTTGTTTGAAAATGGTCTTTGGACTATACTTTGAATTTTTTGACTAATAGTGAACATTTTCTTCTTTTACAACAATTTGGCTACTTAATTATTATTGAATTTGGCAATTTTCTTTTTTTTTTCTTTTTCTTTTCGGCATTCTCAAAAATAATTATTTTCCGCCGATCCTGCCCCCAACTTACAGTAGTTAGGTATAAGATCCTATGGTTAGATGTGACAAAAAAAAATTCAATTTTTTTACTCTTTGCTATAAAAATGGCAGTTTAAAATTTTTTTGGTAGAAAAAAGGTCTTGGTCCTTCATGGGTTAAATGCCAAGGGTGGGTGTTAAAACACTCACATCCCTCTACCCTTCTACACTTTTATTTTTAGAAAATAATTGGAATTGTATTCAATATGGGATATATGGAATGTATATATGTAAATATGATATATGTATCTATTTTGTATCCATATGAATTCTATATATTTCCATTTGTATTTTGTAATTTGTATCAACATCAATGGGAGGAGAAGGGGGGCCAAATTTTTCTACTTCAACATTGATGGCTCAAGTATTCCAAGAAAAAATTTAGTCAACAACTCCAAAGAATAATGTTGAATTTTCTTTTGCTAGATTTGACAATTGTGAATTTTTGATGAATGAGGCCAAGCATGTGTTAATCAAAAGGGTCGAGTTCCCCTCTTTTGAGCTCATTATCATTGTCATTGTGATAAGATGTTTCAAATTTGCATATATATGATATTGCAAAATAAAATCATAATAGTAAGCCTTGTAGAAATAAGGGATGGAGCAGATTTTTGACCATATTTCTTGTAATAGAAATAGAATAGTTTGAGAAAAAAATTATTTATTGTAAAATTAAAATTTGTTAAAAGATTACATTTGATTGGATGAAGGAGTGGCTTAATACCTTTTGCTCCACACTTTTATCCACAATGTTGAAATTTGTGCACTCAATCTAGGATGTTCTCCCAAATATGTGAGATTGCTGCAAATATTACATCAATAACATTTTATGCTGGGTTTTAAGAAATGATATGTGTTTATTTTTGGATATTTTGTAATCTCAATTTTTGGATATTTTGTAATATATTTTTTCCATTTTTGGATATTTTGTAATCTCAATTTTTGGATATTTTGTGATCCAATTTATTTTGAAAAATTGAGATTCCTCAATTTAATAATAAAACTTTCTTAAAAGAAATATCATTTTATTTATTTAAATAAAATGATAATGTAAAGTTGTTATAATCTACAAATCCTATCGCCAATATTTTCACAGTTAAATTCTTTATATACTCTATAAACTAATCTTTATTTGTGTAGTTTCATAATTAAACATGGATGGACAAAGCCTATGACCATGCTATCAAACTTTAAAATTCTCCAAACTTTATGCTCTATTTTGTCACAATAAGAGATGAATTTTTTTTTTTAAATTTTAAATAGATGAAATTTCATATCTTTGTAAGTCTAGATTTTTTTAATGATTAGAAATTACTGTAAATTTTTTGCAAAAAAAGTAAAATATTCTCATTAAGTGCAAAATTAGCTTAAAAATATAAAACTTCACTACATGTATATATTATAATTAAAATAATCTATTATAAACAAACTTTTCATATCATTCAATAAATAGAAAATTAATATACTATAGTGATTAGCCCTAAGTTCAAATTGCAATAAAAATATTTGGTTATAGGAATTTTTAAAATTTTCAAATGTGGCATAAAACTAAAATTATACCTAATTGACTTCATTTCTTTGGTTGGGATCAAATTCAAAAAATACCCTTTTCATTCAAAAATTCAGATCTAAATCAATAAATTAGAAGTTGTTCAATATACTACAAGGGGATATTTTGCACTTACATTTAAATTCCTAAGAAAATATGGACAAAGCACCTACAATGATATGCTTTAATGCATAACAACAACAAAACAGAAAGTCAACTCCTTCCTAAATTGGATGAAAACTCATTGTTTTAAACCCTCTACCAAGCTTTCACTTATAATCAAATTGTAATGAAATGAGGCAATTACTACCTCTTTTAGGCACATTGTGTGAAAGAATGTCAATTTATGGGCATAGGATTCTAAAATTGTCCACCTCCTATAATGTACTCGGTTTGTACATTGCTAAAAGCTCTGAAAAAGAAACATGTACAAATAGTGTATGTTTAAGAAGGTAGGTGATTTTAAAGCCTATGCACTTTTAACCCCTAACTGCCTAAGCAACCGTATATGGTTGCTGCAAAATTTTAGGCTTGTTTTGCTGTAGACAATTAAAATCCTGTGACCATTCTAAAAAAATTTATGGGCAGTATTGAAGGTTAACTATTGGAAATTTTTATTTTTCATTGAAAAAGGTTAATATTTGATTTTTGAGAGGTCCTCAAAGATATATATGTCTCAAGGTGGTAGAATAAAGCTTACAATTTTATTTTATTTCCCGGCTTTTACATAAGGCCTTCCAATTTCACTTGAATTGAGATCTAAAAACTTGTACTTATCCATTTGCTTTGAAAATGGTCCCAATGGAAAGAATGAAGTATTTTCATGATTTTCACTTGAAAATTTGAACATTCAATTTTTGATTTGGAGTTATTTGCAATTTCTAATTATAAAAAAAATTGCATTTCAACAATTGCAAGGTAGATTGTGGATTGAGTTTAGATAGCTCTTCATTTGAACTTAAGGTTTTAGAAAGTGCATTTTAGTGTGCTAACACAATATTTAGTTGTTCATGTTACCTCCAATCTCAAAAATCTCTTATATGCAAATATCTCAAACATTGTGGGGAGCGACAACATACTAAAAATAGAAAACATACAATTCTTTTGTTATAATCTCACTCTCCTATGCAATTTCATACTCAAAATTGGTATGCACACTAATAGGCAAGTTTCCTAAACATCTATATGATTAGATTTTGAAAAAAAAATTTGTTAGCTTCATTGGAGATAACTATAAGCCCATGCTCTTTTTTGATAGGAAAAACACACTTGAAAAGGCTTACGGGTTAAAACCTCTTACCTTAATCTTGTGGCCACTTTTTTTTATTATTCACATTATGAGGTCCGTCACCTTAATCCAAAACCAAACGGCATTGCTTTTGGAGTTATTTAGACTATCTATCTCAGACCCTCTGATTTCAAGCCCTAGTGTAGAACTAGATCTAAAGTAGATGCACCCATTCCCGACCGTATACTATGTTCTGTCATCATGTACCACTAGAGTTCATTCTAGAAAGAAAATGTGCATCATTAAAGAAATGGAAATGGATGTCATCACAAATGGAAATGGATGCTTCCAAAACCCTCAAAACCACCACTTTTGCCATTGTTGTGCCTAGTACTAGAATGTTTAAATTTTCATATTTTTTTATTGGCAAGTAAAAGGAGGTTTTAATGCACTAAAGAATAATCTGACATTTGGATAATATTTTACAAAAGTTATGAAGGAACAAAGTTTGATTCTAACTAGGTTCTTTCTCATTGGTACATAATTGATTTTGGAGATGTACAAAGAGTAAAGATAGTAGTTTAGGGTCAATGGTGTATTTGGGGGTGTCCACCTCATATAATTGATTTTCACCATGGGCAAAGAGCCATCGTTACAAGACTTAGAGAACCCCCCAAAATTCAAACTTTTTGAATGAATCAACAAAATTAATGGTACTAAAAATTCTTTGCAAGTTTTGTGGTAGAAAATTTTTTGTCCTTGATTTTCTTTAGAAGTCAATTGTATATTGTTATATTGAGGATACTTTGACATTTGATAAAATTTGTAAGATTTTCTCTTCCACTAATGGTACATATATGCATTTGAAAATAACTAAAAAACCATATAAAGTTTTATGACTATGTTTTCATCAAAAATGCTCCAAAACTACCATTTTTAGTACAAATACAAAATTTTAGAAACAAAACTTTTTTTTGGAGAGATGTAACCATAGGATCTTGTAGTAAACTGACTTGAAAACATGTGATAAAAAATTCGGAAATTTCCACCATGTGGATTGCAAAATACAAGATTTGAAATGCACTAAAATCCTTTTTTGTCCGTGTGAAAAATCGGGCAGTTGCACTTCAGATGCTCAATTTTCTATGAAAAAATGTCAAAAATGGTGGTGCTTCTCAAGATTAATTTTCCTAAACAAGTTGGCTACATGCTTGAAAATTTCAGATCATCTAGAATTGCATAACATATAGGAAAAAAATACCAAGTAGAAAGAAGTAATAAATGGTTCAAAATGCTAATTTGTTAATAATCCATTTTTGAAATTAAAAAGTGCCAATTCCAATGGTTGTAATGTTGTAATAAACAATCTACATCATATGATTTTCTTTTATTTCCAAAATATTAAAAATTGAGTTAAATAAATGACTTCAAAGTCTTTTTTAGAGTAAAGACTACATAACTACCTGCAAACTAAGTTTCCTCATAATTTTCATCTTGTTCATTAAAATGGAATGATTCAAAGCTTTGCATGAATATATAAGTTTTACAAACCAATTTTTAATTTTCCAAAAAAGTTATTTTTTTTTATCTGCCCAAACTGCCCATTTACAAAAAAAGAAGTAACATATTAGGGCATAACTTTTGACTTGTATTTCCAAATGTCATGAAATTTGTGCACATGATAATATTCCAAGTCCCCACCTTCTATTAAAATTTCAGCCCAAAATATGCAAATTTCAAGTCACATGTACCTACCTGAAATTTCTATACAACCAAAAAACACAGGTTGGTCTATTAGGGTTAAGAATTAAAGGTTCCACATCTTGCCTTTCATCTTTCTTTTCTTTTTTCAAATAATTTTTCTTTCCATTGTTAATTACCAATATTGTAACCTGGTGTAGAGAGTCAAGACAAGTTTACATTTCATACAACAAACAACTATAATATCCTCTATTTGTTCACTTGGTTTCATCTTTGATTTAATTGTCCTATCTATGCTTGGATTTGGTGTTACTAGGATACATTTTTTTCTAAAGTTACAAATGTAAAATTTTGTGAAGTACTTGACTAAGCCAAAATTGCATTGAGCCTACCTCAAAATTGGATTTACAAATATGAATTCATGGAATTAGATTTACTATTTCAAGAGAACCTCATTTCAAAGCCATTCCAACAAGTTTTACTCAAAAAATAATAATGTTTTATTTGTAATTGAGTTTAGAAGGAATTTCCAATTTTTCCTTTCAATATTTTTACAAAAATATTTGGTGATAGCAATGGTGACTCCAACCATATAGGTGGAATCTAAAATTCAAAATCTACAACTTTTATCTGTATATTAATTCCAAAAATTCTTCCATTTGAATAGTACTATATAATGATTTTTAAAAATTGTCAACATTCAAGAATTCTTTGGGCATTTAAGTGTTGAAAGACCAAGAGGTAGTCTAGATTTTCAAAATTATATATGTATATATATATATATATATATATATATATATATATATAATGCAATGTAGAACAATAATTTAATGATAACTCTTGAATCCTAAATGTGAAATTTATATGATTTATGGATCAATCATATCTATAAGAATAGATAAACTAATGTACAATTAAATAAAACTTTAAGCTAAAAATTAAAATATTCCATCTAAAATCAATTGTAGATTGAATATTTATGACTTTTAAAAGAATTTTTGGCCTTGAAGTTTGAAATGTCAAATTTTAATCACAATGATTTTTGAAGATTTTAATTTTACTTTTTGTATATAAGTTGTTTTTGAAGGACCATTTTTGAATTGAAAAGGTTATATTCGAATGCCAAACCTATTAGTACTTATTGAATAATAGAATATTTCCAAAGGAAAGTCTTCAAAATCTATACTATACAAAATGCTAAAGAACTACCACTACAATCTTCAAAAAATCAATGGATGGAAAAACACCTTTTTTTACACTTAGAATGTATTTGCGTTCATTTGTTGTTCAAAATTTGATTGCTTGGTTTTTGGAAGGTTAAACAACTCCAAGATGTTATAGAGATACCTTGGTGAAGCCATCAACATCCAACACAATTATGGAGCATCTTAAATTGAAACTTTTATTTAAAATTAACTTAAATAATCTACAACTTGCAACTAGTGTAGTTTATCCCATGTTAGTTAGTTGATTCCATTTTATTGTTGTTAGACTATTTGATATTATTAAAAATCTAGTTGCATTCATGTTCCTACAATTTTGAGCTTATAGTTTTGTAGAACTTGGTTATTGCCATAATGATTGTGAATGGATTGGATGGTAGGACTAACTCTATTATTTAGGGTAACGTGAAATTTTCATAAATTAATCTACAATTATTAAAAAAAACATATGGAAATTTTGTATACTTTAGGAAAATGGTATGTACAATGCCATCATCTTCTTAGCTTTGATTTTTGATTTTAAATTTATAAGAAGATAGGTATTACTTTATCATAATCTTGACATTGATATATGTAGATAATAGGTTGTTGTCAATAATAGTGTTTTGTATTCAAAAGTCTCCCATGTTTTGTTTGCAACATTAGCTCTACCAAATATAATGCTACATATTTTTGAACAATATAAATGTAATTCATGTCAATGTTCTAGAATTCTTCAAAAAATGTTTCAAATCCTATTTCAATGTAGAATTTCTGCTTGCACCAAATAAGATATACTACCCCCATATATATAATTATTCAATATTTTTTCAAAACAAAAGCTTTATAAACATATATGTTGTATGTGTTTAAGTATAATAAGATTACATTTTTATCCATCAGGCTATAAATTCTATTATGTGTCTAATTTCATTTGATATTTTTTACTTGATATTATATATTTCAATGCCTCCAATTATAATTTAATTACAGATTTTATTTTTAGAACTACTATTTCAAGTAAAAATGCATAGAATAAATAAAATATATCAATGAATAATCCAAAAATAATACCAAATTTCAAATATTGAGTGTATAGAACCAAATTATTCTATAAACACTGATTACCATGAGAATTACTATACTTTGGCCCATGCTTATAGAGATTATTTTAATTTCAAAATCTAGATTTGATATAGAAATTAAATTTGATGAGATTACAATGATGTTCTTTTGTACAATAATATACACCAATATTTGATAATAACATATATGAATGGGGACAATTTCTAATATTTGGAATGCATTTTGAATTTGATATCAATATTCTCTAAAGTAATTACTTAGGTACTTTGCTATACCTTGTAATCTATATATACGTGTGTCAAAATATTTTATTTTGAGGGCTATTTAGCTATTATTTCACAATAAATATGGGCCTAATTTTTTTTACTTCTAATTTTTGTCCATTTCCTACCCCCTATGATAGTTAAAACTAAAATTTGAGGCATTTAAGCATGTCCCTATAGTAATTTTCAAATTTATACATATTTAATAGGACTGATTAGTACAATAAATACATTCTAACTACCGTTGAACACAACCTACACAAACAATACATATATAGATGTCATACATCAAACAATTCATACTAATGAAGTATACATGTACAATAGGAGAAAAAATTATATAACTAAAAAAACCACAAATAATAATATACTCGTTGTGCAACCTTGAAAATTGTTTGCTAGTAATCTGAGTTGGAGCAACCAAAGAAACAACAAACCAAAAATGAAAAGTTCATTAATTAATTTATTTACAAATGGAAAATGGAAACTTCTCATGCAAATTCTTTCCATCCCTTTTAGACTATCTTTTAGGTAGATTTACAAATTATGCACTATGGATCATTATTATATATTGTATGGTAGTTATAATAGTATGTACTCTAGAGTATGATTCAAAATAGTAATGCTATAGGAACTTGAATATTTTTTAAATTATTAGCTTTAACATTTAAAATGTATCCTTTAGTAGGTCTCACATTGTTTCTAAAGTAATTTCTAGTGAAGTACTTAGGAGCGATTGCAAGATATTGTGGTTGATTTGGGTGTGCCATGGACTTGTCTTTCACTATAACTTTTGAAGCATAAAGCCAATGAATTTGACAATTATATTGAAGAAAAATGTTTGAGCAATATTTAAAATCCCTTATTCTTTGAAAAGTCAAGGAAATCATTTTATATTTAAAATTCAATTTTAAAAAATTTCACTCTTTGAAGCTTAGGATTCTTAGTTTTAATAAGGGGCATTTATAAATTACGGGTCATTCTAATAAAATGGCGAAATTCTTGTGAAATGGCATGTAATGGGTATGATATTCTTATAAAATGGTGCCATTTGAACTCTTCAGAAATCTATATTTGTATTAGACTTTTGAAATCTATATCTTTCCTAGATTTCTATAATCTATATTGTTCCTAGATAATTAAGATTGAATGATCTAAAATCTACAAGAGTCTTAGATTTTGAAATCTATTATTTTCCTAGATTTCTATAATCTATATCATTCCTAGATAATTAAGATTGAATGATCTAAACATGAATCCTAGATTTTTGAAATCTATACCATTACTAGATGTCAATAATCTATATATATCCTAAATGGCACTTAGAAATGGCACTTCCTAAATCGTCACTTTAATCAAATCCAAAAATGAAAATGGCATTGGAATATCGCCATTTTATTGGAATAACCCATTAATATACTATTTCATGTCCTCCATGTTTGTGTAAATAGGACTTTCTTGCAAGCACACTTCTAAATATTACAAATGTATGTAAGTTCATTTTTTGTAAATTCTCTTCACCATAAAGTCTTTCAAAATGGTCAATTTTTATTTTCCTTGTAAATTTTTTTTTTCTATTTTTTACAAATTAAAATGTCATAATACCTATTTCTTGAGATTCTTCACTTTTTTTGTTTTCCTATTTTGAGAAAAATTTTACACTTTTCCTTCCTAGGATACATTCATTTTAAAAATTCATACATAGGCTGTATTTTTACTAAGAAAATATTTAAATTTTTTTTATAGTACTCTTAAAAAATACCATGAAAATTGCCAAAACATTACAAAATCAACCACCTTTTCTTGCAATTATTTTTCAGTTTTTCTTTACAAAGTTATCTTTTTTTTAGAAAATCATGATAATTTCAACTCTTCATAAAAATTTATGTGACAAATTTATTGTTTGTAGAAAATATTTGATTTGATTTGATTTCAAAATTAATATTAAAACAATTTAGTTGCAATGGCCATGTGGAAGAAAAACAAGAAACTTAATTATACTTTGCTATATGGTTATAGACCCAATTTGAAAATGGTATAACAATCTTGAAAAGATCCCAATATGATTATCTTTGGGATATATTCATTTCTAGGAGAAATATCTTAATTGACGGAGGGATAAAATATTGATTTTGCTAAGATTTAATATGGGGTCAAAAGAACTTCACTATTAATACTTGCCATCAATTTCAATCTTCTATTGTGGAGGGGGTTGTTTTATCTTACTAAAGGTTGACATTTAGCTATCCTAAGGCTCATTTTTAAGCTCGTATTTTTGTTGTTTGTTTAGGTTCCTCAATTTGATGCAATTATATGTGACTACATTATCATATTTAAATACAATGGTATGCATTAGTAAACAAATGTATAAGTAAAAGTCAAATTTCAATGTACTATGTAAATTCCATAGACCAATATACCAAGCCAATACATGATGTGCCCTGTGGACTTTAATTCCTTAGATCCCAATCATTTAAAAAAAAATGAAGTTTTAAGTAGCTTTTTATTAAACATTGTTCTTTATAGAAACATGAAAATGTGCAAATAGAAAAGTGCATTTGTAGATTCCAACAATAAGAAGTAGAAGTGCACTTGGTAAGTTATGGTATGTAAAATTGGTGTGCATCCAATTGTATACTTTTCAATAAATTTTGTATATAGCCAAATCAATGGACTAAATGTTTGTTTTCTTATCTAGTGACCTCTTTATAATTACAACCATAAAAAGATTAAGGAATTTAATGTTTTTAGAAAGACAAGTATGGATGTGAAATTATATATATATAAAAGTTATAAAACACAATCCACATACATTTCAAGGGGTAGACATATATGTGCCTCCAACACAACTCACATGTTTTTCAACCTACTAGCTAAGCATCAACTTCTAAAAATAAAAACTTGCAAACATTTATCCAATACATAAAAATTCTAAATCTATACCTATTTCATGATATTTGTATCAAAATTACATGCTTTGAGTAACCACTTTAAGCTCATTTAGGATCTAAAGGATTAAAAGCAACAATTTTGGGAGAAAGTGCCAAGCAAAAGGTCATTTGTAATTTGGTAATCCATTGTTGATTTCTACATTCATCCCTTTTTAAAGCTAGAAAACAAATTTCAATTCTATTCATATGCATTTTCAAACGAAATTGGTGACTTCATCCATATCTTATCTTAAATAGAAGTGGAGTTTTATTTTGGCTAGTGAAGAAAAAATGATCTGGCACAAGTAAGGTAGGTACACCCAAAACCGCCACTTTTTGCTATTGAGCCTATTTTCTATTATTAGATTGGTCAAATTTTCATATATTCTTGTTGGCAAGTGTAAGGAGGTTCCAACACATCAGAGAACGTGGCATTTGGAAACTATATGTAAAAGTTATTAAGGAACAAAGTTTGGTTCTGAAAGTGTTTCTTCCACATAGGTACATAACTGATTTTGGAGATGTACATACAATATAGATGGCGGTTTAACCCAGAAGCGATGAGGGAGCCATTTTGTGGCTTTTGGATGAATCTTTTTTGATTTGTCGAGAGCTGGGAAGCAGTTTTTCATCCACTTCTCTCTTCTTGACTTTCCATGTTGGGTTATTAAGAGAATCTAGTTGAGTTTGGAGTCATGCTATTGTTTGTCTTCATGTAAATGAGAAGTTACTGAAAAAAATGGATCACAAAATATGCTATTTTAGTGTATTTTAGAAAGTTGTTGCTCCTTGCTTTAAATCTGAAATTTCTCTACAAAAATGATATTTTATGAATTTGAGCCCAACTAACAAATTAAAGTTCATTCACTCTAGTTTCTACTCCAACTTGAATTTTGAAAAAAATTCCTAATATTCAATTTTTTATTGCAATTTGAACTTCGGATGTATTTTCAATGTCTGCTACATTCTAATTATAGAATGGCACGGAAATTGAGTTTACACCATTTTGTTCATCACTATAATATATGCACACATGGTGAAATTTTCAGATTTTTTGAAATACTTTTCTACTATATCTTCAAAAATTCACAAAAAATCAATTATTCACAAAAAAAATATCTAAATTTTTTGTGAAACAAAGAAGACATGTTGTTTCATCTCTGATTTTTTTTTAAAAGATTTTCATACATATCTTGTTGCAAAATGGCAACAAACTGAGTGATGACAGTGAGGGTTTGAAATCAGTGGTCATAGGTCCGACATTTAGGGGTTAAGGTCAATGGCACATTTGGGTGTACCTACCTTAGAGCCTTATTTTGACATGGTGCAATTTGGTCACGTGTCCAAAAGAAAAGCAATCACACTAAATAGTGAAATTAGGTTGCCTGAACAATTAGGTTGCCTTACTCAGGAGAGTTGCCTCGTGACTCACCACTTGTCCAGATGGAGGCACAAGCAATTCTCTAAACCCGAGTCATGAACCAACCCATGCAACACACATGGTTCCTACATTATTGCATCCATCTACACTAACTGTACATATTTATATAGTGTGGAATGTCGAGAATTTAGTGTGGGGCAACCTAATTTCACTATTTAGTGCAGGTAGAATGGGTGAAGTTGTGTCTTCTGTCTCCGTGGTGTGAATGCCCCCACCCCGAAAGTCACATGTCAAAAAGTAGAATGGCGGGGAGTTTCTCAAACTTGGTGGTAGGGACATTCGTTTCTGTCTGTAGGAATTGGCCCGCATTCTTTTGTTTCACACCGCCCAGCTCTTGGTGTTGCTGCTCTCCTATAAAAGGCGATGTCTCCTCCTCAGTCCTGGATCAGCTTGGCAGCCCGTTCAAATCTTCGGCTATGGCGTTCTTGTCTGCGACTTGACAATACTTTGAAACGAAATAGATCTTTCAGCACTGGAATTTACCTCAGGCGGGATCCTGATCATGTGTTTGGAAATAGATTAATCGCGAGAGGACTTTCGCATGTATTTAAGAGCAGGAGGCTTAGTGAGAGAGTGTTATTGACACATTCTGCTTTGAGTGAATCAATGCAAGGCCAGAGGAAACTATCATCCTTATTCGCAATTATGAGTCAAGATAGAGCAAGAAGTGGACATTGGAGGTCAGCATTGGTGAGTGTGTGAGAGAGAGAGAGAGAGAGAGAGAGAGAAGTGCATTGAGGTTAATGCTTAGGATCATTTGCTTCTTCCGTAAAAGCGAATTTTCATATCTTCCTTGTAGAGAGTGGAAGCGGTTAGGGAGAAAACAGTTGTAGGGCGGAGGTTAATGACTACTGAAAATGCTCGCGTAAGACTTCTGCTGGAAGATCTGTTTCGTTTCAAATTATTGTCAGAAAGTTGCAAGAATTTCGGTGAGAGTATTGATTTCCTTCGCTTGACTTTTTTGTTTTTCAGTGTTGTTTTCACGGCGATCAGTTGTTTGATATAAGTTTGTTTAATAATTAGCAAAAGCACCGAAATTGGATTTGTAGTTGATGATGTGCAGGGGAGTCGTAACATTCTTTATGCTTTCCAAACTCCAGAATATAATTTCTTTTTAAGACACTCCTAGCTTGCGGGTTGAGAATGGTCACAATCTATCTCAGAAGCGAGTGTATGTGGATTTACGGTTGACGGGAGGAAGGGAGGGAGGGAGGGAGAGAGATCACTATCTCCTCAGAGGCACTACCGGAGATATTTAATGCTTGTTCTTCAGATGTTGATTCTGTAACAGAGTTGAATGCACAGAACGCTTTGTTGCTGGGAGGGAGTGAGAGTCTTGGCGCAGATTACTGAAGTCTATCGAATTATTACAAGTGGCCTTCTAGAGCCGGCGTGTGCAAAAAGCATCATCCTGGCTATGGTGCTTAGTGCTTACCTGTGTAGAATATTGTACGGCAGTGCGTTTCTGGAGGGGCTATTTCTACTGCGGCGATCTTTCGAGTCATGTTTGTAGGGATATTTCTAATTAAATGGTTATATGGTAACAGGGACGTGGAACAGGATTATATGCACCGTCATATGCGTGTTTACTAAATCAGTCAAATTCTATGTAATTGGTTGAATCCAATGGTAAGCATGACTTTCATGTAACCACCATGGAGTA
Organism: Climacium dendroides; assembly: GCA_950106755.1. Taxonomy (NCBI): domain Eukaryota; kingdom Viridiplantae; phylum Streptophyta; class Bryopsida; order Hypnales; family Climaciaceae; genus Climacium; species Climacium dendroides. The sequence continues at coordinate 23,690,863 of OX467087.1, read as the reverse complement.
TACAAATTATCTCAGAGCGGTACTAATGACTTGAGATTGTTCCTGAACGAGTGATAGTGTGTCTCTGCAGCTGGGACAAATTGGAATTGCGATTTTCCAAATCTGAATCATGTTTCTCATTTCGTTGCCATGTTTTCTTCAAAGTTGTATAAAAGCCTGGGTAGGTACTTTTGTGCTCAATCTCTATTTGTCAGGGCTGATCAAAAACATCAAGTCACTGGATTTGCTTAGTGTATGATTCGCACCTTGATTCTGTTCACATCTTTCCGATGCAGAAGGCGTATTTGATTTCTATAAACGCCATATTTAACCAGTCACCATCGCTCTGAAGCAAAGCCAAGGTTTTGATCATAGTCTCCTTCGATTGTTTGCAGCAAATTCAATGTTCGGAGGACAAGACATAGTCGAAGCTGCCAGAGGTTTGATAGCACCAGAACTAGCATCAGCTATGGACAGAGTACTGTAGCTGCACTCGTCATATGTAAGAGCTTTATGAGTTTATTTAACAATTCATTTACAGTATGAACAATTATTCAATGTTCAATCAAAATCTCTTTTATCTACAATATCACACATTGGATGTGCATTTCTCTGGTACTCGTCTACTAGAATTCGTCACTTACTTACCTCTGTAATAATCCGGTTGCTAAAAACGAATTGGAAAGATATAAACCAACTCGCCAGATTTATGTAAATCAGTTCCTGCAGAACATCTCAAAATCTGCAATTTTCTGACGGGGTAAATCGCTAGAATGGCCGTCTTGGTTCAGCGAGATTGCATAAACACTCAGTGCTGGTAATTAACTCGGATCACTATCAAAGCTCGGTTGAATTGTGAACGATGCCGGATTCAAGCTGAAGAAGTTGTCACCCTTTTGATCTGCGGGCGGTTTTTCTAACACCTCACACTGCCTTCCGTCTCGCATGTCGTACACCACACCATCTCGGTTGAGCGTATTGAAGATAGACAGCTTTCCTTCCCCGAATTCCACACATGTGTACTCAGGATACACAAGAAGCCCTCGTCCACCCGACTTGCTCACCCGCACCACATTTCTCCACTGACACGACATTACTCCTGCTTTGGGGTTAGGAAACTCCATCTCGTCGATGCAATGCTCCACAATCGCGCTTCGCTCTTGCTCAGAGAAAAGGTACAGCTTCCCATCGCTCTCGACAAGTTGTAAGGTGTTTGAGGACGAGGAGAACGGGATTGGACAAGCCATGCTCGTCAACCATTGCCCTTTGGCAACATCAAATGCTACCACACCCCTGCGGCAAGCACCTGCCAAAAACGAGATGAAGAAGAGTATTCCGTTAAGACACACACCAGTCTGGTGCTCGTTCAGCCCGAACGTCGGTCCCGGTAAGTCTGATGTGGATTTCCACTCTAGTGTGGATGAATCAAAAATTTCCATTTTTCGAGACAGATGCTCATCGCTTGCGGTCGAGCTCCCAGCAACAATCACTTTGTAGGATTTTTGTGCAGAGTCGACCACGATGTGAACGAGCACTGGGTTTCTTGGAAACAGCAGTGGTGGCAGAGCTTTTTTCTCTCCCGTCAAGGGGTTGAACACCACGAATTCTCCTTTCTTGGGCGACTTCGAAACTTCAGCACACATGAGGCCGCCATGGCCGCATACCGAATACTCCTTGAAAAGATCCATATCTGGAGATGGAAGGTACGAAAGTGGTGGCAATGCTCTCCACGACTTGGTATGCAAATCGTATCCACTACATTGCCACGCTCTATGTTTAATGTAGTAGATGATCGCCGTGAATGAGCCCTCTGAAACTTCTGCCCGCGACTGACGGAAGGCCGCACTCTCTACGTAGTTCTTACAGGATTTTGACAATACTTTGAAACGAGATAGACCTCTAAACTCTAGCTTGTGCAGAATCTTTTCGTGAATGTCAGCAGGTAGATCATCCCATCCTGTAACTGCTGGTTCCTTAATAGGCTCTTCCTCTCTCTTTTCCGCAGGTAAAAGACCTGGCATTGGGTTCTCTAACCTAAGCCATTCCTCCGCAGGGGTGTGGGAACTGTGACTTAACTGCTTGATTCGTTTTGACTGCCCCTCTGCAACAACAGAAACACATCCACCATCGACGTCCCGATCGAACCGCCTCTTTGACAGTCGCCTTGGTGTCCTCCTGGAATTGCCAAGTATCACTGGAAGCCTGAATCAAAGAAAGAACTGCTATCGCTGTCAAGCACCACACTTCACAAGACGTTGCCCATACGGTCACATTTTCAAGAATGGAGGTTCCCACAGCGAAGGTATTCCACAACGTACCTCCAAGACAAGAACAACAACTCCAAGCAACACAAAGATTTAGCAAAGTATATATTAAAGCAGAAATTACGCACAGCAGGTTGGATGAGTTCTGTGAAATTACCGATAGAGGAAATCGAGGCATCCTCTGTCTATCGACATTAAGAGTTCAATCCTTTGCGACCGTACCAAATGCAAAAACAATTGGACTACCACCAACTTTAGTAGCAATTCGTCAGGGAGAACGAGGCGATCATCAAAGAGGCGGTTCATCGCTACCAAACGGAGCTGACTGCTGAGTGGAAAACTGGCAAAGCACAAGCTGAATGTGTGAAGCTCACTCAAGACATTGTGACTAGACGATTGCAGGCCTGAATCACTTCGATGCTTATATAGACGAGCAGTAGTAGAGACTTGAAACAGGTCTTTCCTGGGTCAGTCGGTATTGGAAAGTAGATGAACTTTAAGAGTCCCAGTTTTTTTGGGGTTTTTTTAAATTTAAAAATAATTTTTTAATTTTTCAACTCATAAAAACTTCTTTCACTTGCCAACAAGAACATATGAAAACTCCTTTCACTTGCCTTTCACTTGCCAACAAGAACGTATGAAAATTTGATCAGTCTCATAATAGAAAATAGGCTCAGTAGCAAAAAGTGGCGGTTTTGGGTGTACCTACCTTATTACTTTGGTACAAACTTATTGTACAGGAAGAAGGCTCCCTGCAGCCAGGTCACGAATTCACTACAGGGAGTAAATCAGTTTGTCTTGAATTCACTACAGCGAGTAAATGAGTTTGTTTGCATTCTCAAAAAAGGGAGTCCGGCTCGCCCTCCGGGCCCTTCGGTCTCTGCAATTCCGAATTGCAAGGACCAGAGCTTGGAGGCCGGACCAGACCTCCAGATCGGATCTTGAGCTCAATGGAGCCACAGCAGACTTCCGGACCTCCAGCTTCCATTGGGCTTCATTGAGCCCAATGGAACCTGGAGGTCCGGAAGCCCAATGGCTTGCAGCAGACTACCTTAGTCCAGTTTGAAGTGTCAGTGTGGTTGCCATCAGGTTTTTTTTTTTTGGACTAGTGTCCCCCTGTTGGCAGCACTATAGAGGCCAGTTTTTGGAGGGGTGAAGCCAGAGAGGTCAAATTTCTGACAGTCTGGCGAAATTTCGCCAAAAAAAAAAAAAAGCCCTGGTTGCCATATTTCGCTTGTGTTAACCAATGAAAGAAAGTACAGTACTCGATACAGACCTAACATAATCACATCACTCACGGGACTAGCCAGAGTGCAGACAATGGACCGATCAGTCAGTACAGACATGGTCAGAATTAATATAGGCACGCAGACAGACACGCAGACAGACACGCAGACACGCAAGTGCTCAATTCGATATTTTCTGAAGGAAAAAAGTTGAGGAGTTGGGCATTCTAAAAAAAAGTAGTAAAATGAGGTGGAAGTTTACTTGATTTTCCAACTTTTTGTAGTGCAAAATCTTTTGAAAAAAATTAGTTTACTGTATCGAAAGGAGGTCTAAAATTCTGATGTTCATACAATTCTTATATTCTAAACTATGAGCGATTGAGCTCCTATTAATTGTAATATTACTAATTCCACATTTTGGGACATATGTACCTGTAAGATATTGTATGAAGCTAGTTTGAAAAGATGAGAAAAAACATTTAAGAGTTTTCCACTATGTAGATAGCAAGATATTAGTGTTCAAATAGATAGAAATCCTTTTCTAGGCTCAACAAAAAACTAAGCAATTGCTCTTTAGAAGATAATATTTGTATGAAAAATGTCTAAAATGATGGTTACTCTTTGGATTCTATTTTCAAGTCAAATAGGCTACATGCTTTAAAAATTTCAAGTCATTTGGAATTGTACAATATATAGGAAAAAAGTAGTAAGTAGAGAGAAGCAAAGAATGATTCAAAAGACTAAATTGTTTGTAATTTGATTATGGAATTCAAAAATGCCAATCTCAGTGGTTGTAATGTTGTAACAAGCAATCTGCACCTAATCTCTTTTTTTTCTTTTTTTCAAAAATATGAAAAATGAAATGAAATAACAAACTTAAAAGTTTATTTTTAGAGTAGAGATTCCACAACTACCCTTGAACTAAAACTCCTCATAACTTTCATCTAACTAGTCAAAATAGAATGATTCAATTTATGAGATGAAAGTTGTGTGGTGTTCTACTTTGCGGGCTATTGTAGATCATGTTCTCTATAGTAAATTCTAGAGTCCTTTCTGTAAATCAAAGTTCAGTATTTTTTGGAAAAAAAAGGCGTCATAGGATGTAGACTATTGTCGTCACAACTTTTAATTTCAAAAAGCAATTTCCTTATTCATATAACAAATTGTACATAAAGGTGGCTAATTGTGGAATTAAAGGACGAGCTAGTACAAATAGTTGCTTATTTTAGTGAAAGGACTATTGACAAATGTATAAAGAGGCTAGTTGTGCTTTAAAAGGCCGTGACTATTAGGGTGATAGTTAATTGTTGTGCCTTTTAACAATCTGCCCTATAAAAGGGTTTTTTCTTTGTTTTATTCAAATTAGCTCTTAGAATGCAATGTAAGGCTCACCCGTTAGTGGATTATTGAATGAGAAAATTGTTTATCATGAGAATTTAATATCTAAATCCAATTGCAAAATTGTAAATATGTGTTGGGATTGTACGAGTCAAATTGTGTGTGAGAATCTAAGTAAAAATTGGAATCAAATAAATCGGAAAAATTTGTACAAGAGGAAAAAGAGAGCAAGCAAATGAAAAGTTGAAATTAAATTGTCTAGATGTCAAATTAGTACCATTCAAATTTGCATAGTCTTAATTATGTATAGCTTTAGCCACAAATTGAAACCTTTTGAGTCTTCCATGAGCGGACTTCATGGAAGTTGAAGAATTGAATTATGTAAAAAAACTATAATACAACTGTTAATTACAACTTTGGAACTGCTAGAATTAGCATTCTTCAACTTTATAATGAAGTGCTTCACAAATTACTTTTCTTAATCCCTAAAGGACAATTGTTCCTTTAGAGGACAAATTGGATTTCGGGCAGGTAAATACAGTTTCACTTTTTGCCTTGATTCTTAAAAAACTTTTTGAAGATAACAAAATTAATAAGCTTTGTTAGAATAAAATTATTTTTCCTATTGGTGTCCGAGAACAAAAGTTATATCCAAATAAGCTCATACTAGGGGAGAGGGGGCCAAGAACCTTTTTTTTTTTTAAATTTCCCTCATAGTTTATATTTCTTCTACATGGGAAGCTTTGATTCATTGAATTTGGATTTGCTATGAGGAAGTGATGGAGAATTTAGTTTTTTGAGCAATTAGAGCATGTTCTTGAAAAAGCAACTTGTAGGGGCCATTTTTGAATGCAATTTTTACTATTTTTCCCAAACAAATGTTCTACATGGTTTAGTTTGGAAGCTAGAACAATCTCACCATTGGAATTAGTACATTTGAATTCCATGTTAGATATATTAATAATTTAAATTTTCTATCTATCATGTAACTATTTTTGTTTAACAATTTTCTTTAAAATGATTTTTTTTAAATTGCTTTCTTTTTTAACAATGAACTCAATTTCACACCATGAATATTTGAAGCTCATAACTTCTTAGTGCCTAGAATTTAAGTTAAAAACATTCAAAGTTAAATATTTTAGTTCCACAAGGAGTTGAAAAATTTGTTTATTTTACTTTAAATGCATGTATCTTACAATTTGTGTTGTCAATTTTTTTGAAATTCTTTCCAAACATTCTCATAGTACTTAGGTATAAGATCCTAAGAGTAGATGTGCCCAAAAAACTAATTTACAAATTTTTTACTCTTTGCTATAGAAATGACAATTTAAGAGGTTTTCTAGTAGAAAAAAGGGCTACGTCATGTCGGGGTTAATAATTATCCACTTCTTTCTACTCACATTTTTTTCCTTATGTGTTGTACAATTCAATAAGATGTGAAAGTTTCGAAGCATGCAGTGAACTTGCCTTAAAGAATAATTACCACTCTAAACAATTTTTCAAATGCATATCACCTTCTGAAGAGCAATTGCCTAATTTTTTGTAGGCCAAGAATTTATTTTTTTAGCAATTGTAACAAAAAACATCTTATACCTCACATGGAATACATTTCTAAAATTATCTTGACACCTTTAAAAACCAAAATATTATGAGATTGTATAGTTACATGAGTCCCAATTAAAATGGTTATGAATTCAAGCATGTAAATATATGAACTTGTGGTCTTTAAAGCATTGACTGACCGCTTGTAATCATTTAAAAAAACAAAAGAGTTCATTTCTTCACTACAAAACTTTAGATTTTTACATTTCAAAGTAATTTTTAGTTGTTTGCATTCTTGTGAAATTATGTATGCCAAATCCAAAGAGTTCTAGTCATTGATTCAAATTCAATGCATTACAAAATTTTCAAATGCATTTGTTGAAATATTTATTTTAAAACATGGTATTGCTAAAATGTGATTCTAAATTGTAGAAGATGAAATATTTGATGATATATTTTTTTCTTTTTGAAAGCATGCTTGAAAATGTCAAGAAAGTCTCCTTTTCCCATCCCTCTATGATGTTTGTCCATAACTTTTGAATGGAGTCTCGAAATCTCAAACGGATTTTTGGAGATGAAAAACATATTGATTTTCCAACTTTTCTTAGTTCAAATATTTCTGAAATAAGATGTTTTACTATGCCTAAATGTGATATGGAATTCCTCAATTTCACTTCACTATGAGTGGTGAAGCTCCTACTCCTTCTAATTTAGATATCCCACATGGTTTGCTCCATCTCCTACCACCCTTGTGAATATAAGGAGATTCTCATTCCTCTAGAAACTGAAAAGAAGTTGAAAGTATTTGTTCATCAACAAGTAAAGCTAACTTCATTATATTGGTAACGAAATTTATTTACTTTCCTTGTCAATAGAAATTGATGAACTTCTCCATGTTTTTAACACAAGTACATTATGTTTTCTTCACATCTTAGGGAGGTAAGCGAAGCTAGCCTAATAAAGAATGAAAATGAATCAAACCATGAAATTTTTATTTGTTTCTTGGTCGGCAGTGCCAGGGAAGGTTACTGAATGTAATGTACAGAAATGGAATTCCAGATTGCTTGACTTTTCTTTCTTAATTTTACTTTTTACTTTTTTGAAACATGTGGCCTTCAAGGGGTCGCGACCCGACACAACACAACATCCAAGACAAACTAGCACGAAGGCTTAGGAATTAAGGTAGAACTACCCATTACCATACAGATTTGCTATCCAGGTACTTTGGAGAAGCTATTTATGAGTACTTTGGAGAAGCTATTTATGAGCTCTCATATTTTTCAGAGATTGAATTGTTTGAGAGAAGTCAATTGCAAAAAAAATAAAGACATTCTGACAAGCATTGAATTTTTTGTGATTTTTCAAAGCTGAAATGTAAAACTGTGAGTAGATCCTTGGTAAAGCATGACCAGACCATTGTTGAAGCGTGGGCTGATGTGTCTGCTCTCCAGTGCATTGCCATCATGATCATGGATGAGTAAAATTGCGGTAATAAGATGGGCCAGTGACAGAAATGGGAGGAACCTGTAGGTGGGGGAATTGGGTAAATGGTGGTAAGGTAGTATGGCCTTAAAGCGCCCATCTTCTTCAAACCGTCCTGTAGGTAATTGTAGAATGGATGTCAGGTGATCCTTGAATGGACCTCTCTAGTCTGTTAATGAATTCAAGAAAAGTTATTATTTTTATTGTAAGAGCCAATCATTGTCTTTGATTTCTGCACATTTCTTTATAAGTCACAAGGGGACGGATTTTGAGACATCTATGGTCACAAATAGGTGCCTATGACCTGAATCTTTGAAAATTCATAAGTAATTCAAAAATGCTTGGAAAAATACGAAACTACTTGTGTTGTGTTTTGCATCTATTTTTCTTTATCTGAAAAATGGGCTAAAAATCATTTTGTCCATGGAAACCTGTGAAAAAGGCAAAACAACTGATAAATGATCGCTTTAAGGCCATACTACCTTAATGGGTAGTTCTACCTTACATACCTTGAGTATTTTTGTCGGGAACACGTGGAGGGACAAACCTCATCCTTGTGTGCCAACACAAAAAGCCCCCGTACAAGTAATGTCTGCCTTGGGAGTTGAACTAGGAGCCTTATGAATTCCATCGGAAGCACAGGGAGGACACTCTCACTACATTTGAGGTACCCACGTGTGGAGGAGTGATTTTTTGACCCCCTATTTACTTTTGAATAAACTATAATTTCATCCTAAAATTTTGAGATTTGTTTAACAATGACTAAAGGTTTCTATTGACAAAAATTTCAATTCCAAATAACATAAGATATATTGTCTAGAAAGGGTTGAAAAATGAACTAAAATGGCATGTTCTCCAACTAAAATATTTATAGAGCTCACATGAAGATGACTATTGCATCAATATTCAACCAAAATAAACTTTCAATAGAAAGCTATTCTATAGAATTTCTTTTTTCATTTTTCAATTTTTTTTTTCTTATATAATATAAAAGTGTGAAATGTTAAGAATTAATTTTATAACTTTTGAAGTAGTAAAATCTATCCATAATTTTTTTTTTAAATTAAATTTTAAGATGTATTACATGTATTACTTTTTCCGCCACATGTGGGTTGCTAAAACGTGGACAGTGTCCTCCCTTGATCGGAAGCCCCTATTATTATTCGGTCATTGCCCAAGGTAGTTTTAGGCCATTTTGAACTAATTATTTATATTTTGGGGAAGAGTTTGTAATACTTATGGGTATTGTAGTCATATACACTAATAAAACTCATGTTATAAGCTTATAAACTTATCAATTCATTTGGCTTTGCTTTTGTATTGAATTTTTTTAGAATAGTAATATTGAATGCGTATTTTTATATGTGATCCCATGGTAGCATGGTAATTATTGAGAGGGAGGCTTAGATAGAAGTTGACCATTTTGCTAAATGCCAACTAGTTGCCTAGGGTTTCAAAGGGATAGGTCACATTGTTTGGAATTTGGGACAATTACAACATTATGGCCATTTAATTTATTTTATATTTGGTGCTTTTCACAAATAATTTTTGAAAAAATTCAAATTAGTTTTAAAAAATTATTTTACATCAAATCTATTTTCAATCTACAATAGTGAAATTAGATTGCCCTTCACTAATTTCTCACTATTTTATACAATATAAATATTTTTGTTACTATGCAAAGATGTACTAATTTTCATCAATTGCTAGAACTATGAAGTACAATTTTGACTTCTACATTGTGTTCAAACAACAATCTTCTGTTTTTGTTATTTGAAACTATGAATTTTATAGCAATATCAAAAATTTCAATTTGTTTTGAAAAGAATTGTAATTGTTATCATTTTTGTTGTAAAAATTGAACTTAAATAAGGAAAAAGGAAAAAAAATCCAAATTATTTGAAATTTTTTCAAGAGGTACAAGTATCTATGGAGATTAGTGTGAAAAGATTACAATTGGTTATTTTATTTTTTTACACCTAAAATAGCCACAACAAAGACCTTGAAGTTAAATTTGACTATCAAACCAAATACATCCTCTTATTTAATTGATGTTTTTTCTATTTGGAAAATTTATTTTCTATTTATATTTTTTTTAATAATTTTGATGGAAAACTTAAATTATAGTGATTTTTTAAAGCTAAAGGTAGAAATTAGATGATATCGATTATGATATATTATAATAATAATATATAATTCTTATCATAAATTAAGGGTGGAATGAAAAATATAACTTTATAGTTTAAATTTAAAATTCATTTAAAAAAAATATGAATGAAAAACACGCCAAAATGTCTTATTTAGATTTTAACACATGGAGCTTTCAATTGCAATAACTCTTTTGATTTTTGGCATTTTCAAAATTTTCAAAATGAAACACAAACAAAATTTATCAAGCTTAATTTTTTTTAATTTACATCAAATTTCAAAAATTGTTATATTGAAAGTTGTTGACCATAGTGCATCCTTTTTCTTGATGTGTGGATCTTTAGGCATTAGAAGAGATTTGAAGCCTAAAGAAGCCCACAAGTCCCCTAGAATTCTTGGACTATGGGAACTTGCCACATCAATGATTTGATGTGGTTGAGACCATGCCACGAAAATTAATATTGATTTATTTATCTATTTAATATTTTAAAAAATTCTAAAATTTTAATTTTTTAAAAATCAGATTTTAGTTTTTTAAATAATTTTTTAATTTTTTTTAACTAAAAATTTTTGACAGCTACAATAGTAGTTGGTTCAAAGTTCCTGGACAATAAGGGGAACAAATAAGGAAAGAGTCCTAAAATGGCCTCCCTTGCCCTCAAATATCTTCTAATGGGTTCAATGGTTGAATTTTGGTCAACATTTCTTAACAAAGGGGCTTGAAAGTGAGGCTTCATATATATGAAACATCCCTAAGTTATGGAAAACAACATACCTCTCTTCATCCAATGATAAACTTGATCTATCATTTATACACAAATGGGATTCACTGAGTTTGTGCCCCTTTAAGGTTTTGTTTGAGGTATACATTGCATCTTTCCACTTTTGCAATTGAATCATGTTTCCATTTGTCTTAGTATAAACAAAAGAAACCATAAGCTATTGTTAGTACGATCAAGTCCAATTCATTTCCAAATATATGGGTCTTGCTAATATTAGGAGAACTTTGGGAGGCCAGTGTATGCTAAAAAATGAATGGAATTTCAATTTGTAAGTTACATTAGAATCAAACTATAGTCTACTCACTAGTAGAAAACGCAGAAATTCTGTTGTTCGGTGACCAAAACAACGTCACCGAAACAACAGAATTTCTGCGTTTTCTACTAGTGACTTCATCACCATTACAAATACACATATGTAATTGAAAATCATATAAAGAGTTTGATGTTTTCATTTAGTGTTGCCACCATTTGTAAAACCTACAATTTGTATTTAATGATATATATTAGAAACGAGCCTTTACAATTGCTTTAGAGATACTTGATCCCATACCATTTAAATTGATTGTATGATTTCTTACTTGTTCTCCACCCCATTGCAAAAAATCTTTGACTATCTTCCAAAGGTTCTTCATGAAATGGTAGATAGTGTAAAAAAGAAATCGAAATTGTTAAATGATTTTAAGTTGTTCATTTTTAACTTCACCTCTAAAGTCCCACTATCTCTTTGGGAACAAAATGGATTTTGGGTAGGTTCCTATGGTCTCACAATTCATCATGATTTCTTAAAGTTTTTGTGAAAAAAAAAACAAAAACATTGGCTTTTTGAAGATATATTTGTTTCCATTGGTGTCCAAGAGCAAAAGTTATGGTACAAAATGCCATTTTTCTAAGGTACGGTGGATAGAAACTATCCTCCACAAAAAAATCAAGAAAAACTTGTAAATTTTTTTTCTTATAGATTATAGTTGTTTCTACTTGGAAAGCTTTTATTCATTCTATTTGGATTTCTTACATGAAAGCTATGTACAATCTTATTTTTTGAACAATTTAAGCATCTTCTTGAAAAATTAAGTTGTGGGATTCAATTTTGAACTCAAATTTTACAATTTTTTTAAGAAAAAGTTTCAGAAAGTTAAAGATTTTTTGCTAGAACATCTCACCATTGAAATTGGTAATCTCAAACCTTCTTTCACTTAACAATTTTTTAAAGAATAAAAATCAAGTATTTTTTTTCTACATTCTCAATTCAATTCTTCAATATAAAAAGTTAGAAATTCACAATCAATACTACCAAAATTTTTAAGTTAAGATGATTCAAAGTCCAAAAGTTCTAGTCAAGGAAGGTACAAAAAGAACTTTTTTTCTTCACTTTCAATGCAAAAATCTTGCAATCAATGTGATCAAAGTTACTTTTTGAAATTTCTTCCATACACTTATATACTAGTTTCATACAAGTTCCTACGGTTAAATATGCCAAAAAAAGATGTATATTAAATTTTTTTGTACTTTGTGATAGAAATGACAGTTTTGAGGGTTTTTTTTTATGGAAATAAGACCTTGGAACTTAAGGATTTTATATGAGGTTGAAGTGCACTTCATTGCAATTCCAACACCATTTATGGTTTCAAAATTGGTTCCTTTTTTAGCATGCCATAACCCTGAACTTTCTAGTAAGAACAGACTGAAAAATTGGGAAATGAACTGGACCTGACTGTAGAAGAGGATTTGTCCCCATGCATTTGGAATAGGAATGCAAGGCCTTTTGAGTACTCCTTTGCTCCAAAGGCAATAAAAAAAGGAGGACATCTTTTGTATCCGATGTCAAAAGAGAGATGTAAAGCCCGGTCAACCAATGTGCAATGCATTTTGAGGGGCCCTCACATCCGTGAGATCACTACTATGATCTCACAGGGCTAACCTCACAGGGCTGACCTCATGGGCTGGGCTCATGGGGTTAGCTCTCTGAGGAATGTTGACCGGGCTTTATGCTGGGAGAGGCCCTCTTCGTCGGGCCTCTTGTAAAAGGGCGCCTTCGACGTTGGTCGGGCTACGCCCTCCCTCTTGCTCGGGCGCCCTTTTACGAGAGGCCCTCCTCATCGGGCCTCTCCCTTTACACTAAACACCTCCCCCCTCAAGCCTTCTGTAGAGCAACAAGCCTTCTACACAGGGGTGAATGTAAAAAAAGGCCCCCTATTTTGTGCAGTTCGCTCAATTGTTATTATCTACATCTATCCTAGCGAATTCGGGTCCTCTGGTTCCAAACATGAAGTCAAAATTGGCCAAAAAATTATGCGTGGGTGATAAAAAAATTCTTGCATTTTTCCCAAGGGTAAAACCCAGGGGGGTGGGTGGTAAAACAGCCTCCATAGAAGGCTCGGTGGGGGGTGTTCAGCGTCTCGCATGTCGGAATGAGAAGAGTCAAAGTAGTCTGGAGGGGAATCTCCAGACTAGCGGGGCCTGCTCCACGCAGTCTGTAGTAGGGTTTTTTTTTCTGGCGTTTAAACGCCAGTTCTGATATAAAGGAATGAATACCATGATGTCCCTCCAAATATAATGCAATGGCATGCCACCAGGAACACAAGTTCTACATTAAAAAAAAACGCTGGTCTGTAGGGAGCCAAATTGGACAAAAATCTTCCACATCGGACAAGGGAACCTTAATTAGGTTTGTAGTAGTCGACAGACTTATTACAGACATGGTTCGCCCTGCCTTTTTTTTCGCTTTCTGGGAAAGTGCCAGGATGACAATCACTGAAAATTGGGTATTTCTACATTCATCCATTTTTTGAACTAAGAAACACTTTTCAATCATATTCATACACTTTTTCATCCAAATTTGGGGACTTTGTCCATACTTTAAATAGAAATGGAACATTTTTGGCAAAAGAAAGATTACTTTGAACTAGTGAAAAGTAGACATTTGTTATAAAATGGTGCTATCTGGTCCCATAGAGTCCCCCCCAAACAGTTGGTTTTGACATACAAAGTGATTGGTCTCCTTGGGAACCTTGTTGGGAAAAAATAACTCCCTCTCCCTAGGAAAATGGAGGGATGTAAGGTCAAACAACCTATTGTAGTCATTGTGGTCAAAATCAGGAGTTTCGCTTCATGCAGTTACTGAAATTTTTCAATTTTTTTCGCACATAAAGACAAGTGTGAGGAACAATGACAACAATTGAAATTATATAGTTTTGACAAAGTAAAAATTTGTTATGAATTTTTGAAGTGTTCAGTGCATGATGGCCTGAAAGAGTTTGTAGATTACCTGAGAATCAACAAAATCTAAATCCACGATGTTTGTTTTGTTCACCTGATGCACTCATATATTTTCTAATATATAAGGCCTAAAAAGTCAATTCTTACAATGAATTCACATTGAAAAATTGAAGATTCCTAATGAAGTCACTAATCATTCCATTACTATCATATAAGCCATGCACTGTGGTCCAAATCTCACATACTAAAAAAAACATAATGGAGTCATTCCCTATGTGTTTACTATGGGATCATCTAACCACAATGGGTTGTTCTACCTTAAGTATTATTGTATTATCCAAGGTAATACAATATTTGGAATATTTGAAGTCACACCTTGAATCAATACAAGGTTGTAAAATGTTATTCCCTTGTCCATTGGGCAACCCAAGGGAGAATAAAAAATCTCCTTAAAAATAGGTTATGGATTTTATTGTTTGCTCGAAATTTGTTTGGTTAGAAGCATAGAAAAGCAATCAATAAATATTGTTTTGCTTTGCAACCTACATGTGGTGCTTGACAAGCCACATTCATTATAGAAGGTGGGTCTAGTAGATTGAAACATTTTCAAATTTTTTGCAAAAACACTCAATTTCTTTAGCGATTCTTTGAAAACAAAGCTCGAGTGGCTTGGCTTGTTGTTTTGGGGTTAATGCTTACTTGCTCCAACATCCAATTTCTAGGCATTGAACAAATTTGTATTCTTGTTTCTTCCTCAATACTACTTAGATGAAAGTCATCCTAATTTGTAGAGATACTTTATCAAGTTCTTGTCCTATTTTTCAATTTGATTTGGTCTTATTACAATATTTATTTATTTTTAAATTACAAACATGGAAGTATGTCAAATTGTTGACCAAGCCAAAATTGCATTCATTCTAGTTCAAAACTAAATTTGCAAAAATGAGATCATAGATTTAACAAATTTCAAAATGTCAAGAGACTTGCATTTCAAATGCATTTCAAAATTTTTTATTCAAAAGATGATAATATTTTGTTTGTAATCATTTAAAAAAAAATATTATAAAGTTTTCCTTTCAAAATTTATAATAAAATATTGGTGTAAGCATTGTTGAATCTAACCATAGGGATGGAATCTATAATTCAAAATCTACAACTTTTATTTGTGTATCAATTCCAAAATATTCTTCCAAATTATATTAATGATTGTCCCCAAATTGTCAATTATAGAGAAGATTGTGGACATTTAGGAGTTATTACTAGAATGCCCACATGGTGCCACTTTGTGGCATTTGGATGATTGTAGACGAGCAATATGTAATGAAGAATAACACTTTTTCATCCCTTTTTTAAACCCCTAAAAGATCATTGCCCCCTTGGGAACAAATGAGATTTTGGGCAGATACTTGAGGTCTGAATTTTTGTCATGATTTTTTGAAACTTTTTTTGAAAATAAAAAAACTGATTATCTTTTGGGGAATATAATTTTTTTTCAATTGGTGCCCAAAAACAAAAGTTATGCCTAAATAATCTCAAAATAGGGGAGAGAGGGCAGCAAAAAAAAATTCAAAAATTTAAATTTTTTATTAAATTTTTTTCCCTAATAGATTTTATTTTTGTCTACATGGAAAGATTTGACTCATTCCATTTGGATTTGTTATGAGAAAGTGATGGACTATCTTGTTTTTTGGGTAGTTAGAGCATCTTCTTGAAAAAATAACTTATAGGATTCATTTTTGAATGCAATTCTTACAATTTTTCAAAAAAAGAGCTCTACACGGTTAAGATTCTTTCTAAAACAATCTCACCATTGGGATTAATGCATTTTAATTTTATTTTAGAGATATTAATAATTCAAATTTTCCTTCTATCTTGTATCTACTTCTACTTAACAATTTATTTAAGAATGAAAATTAAATTTTTTTTAAGTCTCTTTTTTTCTCTAAACTCTCAAGTGAATTTCCCACTATAAAGATTAAAGCTCAAAAATTAAGTTAAGAATGTTCAAAGTCAAATAATCTAATCCCGCAATACATGATCTTATGGTTACATGTGTCAAAAAAAAGTTTAAAAAAAATAAATTTGGCACTTGTACTAAAAATGGCAGTTTTGGAGTGATTTTGGTGGAAACATAGTCATGTAACTTTAGGGGTTCAGTACAATGTTCTCAAATTTAATTCCATTTGGCTCTTATAATATAGAAATGAAATTTTGGTCTATGAGGTAGAAAGGGCTAAATTAAATGTGTTAATAACCACACATGTAAGGAAGTACAACAATATCAGATGTAGATTAAAGGACTATATTTTCTTACAATAAAGTGATGGAAATTTGAAGTAATTCAAAATCCATCAATCTTCTATTCACATCTAAACTTATCATCATTTTAAATTTTAAATTAAAAGTCATAATATTTACACTATTAAAATTTTTACAATATCTAAACTGACTCTATCTATTATTTAATGAATTTGCAATGTGAGTTCTTTATAAATCATCTAATGCGTATGAAATTTGATTTTAAGAGCTCTTAAGATTAGAAAATCAAGTTTTACAATGAAGGCTTTTGCACAAAAAGCTAAATAGGAAAATTACAATTGTTTCTCAAAAATACTTGATTCTAAAATGGACTTTAAAAACACTTATACAAATAGTAAAATATTTATATAACTTAAAATTAATATCCTAAGTATGAATTATTCACTTGCATTTTTAATTTGAAATTATGTTTGATACTAATAGTTCTTAATATTTTATTTCAACTTTTGTGTCATTCTAATATCAATATATTAGAGATGATAAAATTGACTTACACAATTTACATTAAAAAATCAAAATTTTACACATGGCACAATATGGTTGTAAACCAATATCTAAAATTGCTAGAGTGGAGGTTTTTGAGTGACTATTTGAAAGTATTTCAAAAGATACACTTTCATTATACTCTATAAGATTTATTCTTATAATGGCCTTCAATAGCCTAAGGTAATTGTACATTTTCAACTTGCAATTCACTCCCATCTTTAAATTCATCTCATTGTTTGAATGTGTTACAAAACAAAACGTTCTTCTCCCAAGCATAAAATACAAGTTAACTCCTAAAGGACCAAGTTGCATTTTTTGGCAACATAGCAATTTTGGGTAGCTAACTACAAATGGAATTTTTATTTTTTTCATTGAAATTTTCACACAACATTGGGAGAAGGTTTTCCTTCATTAGATGAAATTTCAGGGCATGCAATGGTTGTTTTAGGCTTGTTCTTCTTGTTGGAAACCAGCCACTATAGGCCTAAATATTTAAATATTTAAAAAATAATAAAAAATAATTTTTTTTAAAGAATAATGTTTTTTTGAATAATTTTGAATATTAAATAATTAAAAATAATATCTCACGTGGCATAGTTGCAACTTCATCAAATTGCTAATGTGGAAATGTTCCCACAACATTCCCATAGTCCAATAACTCATAGTCTTCTTTATTTGTTAATTTTCATCTAATGTAAGGTCCAACAATTTTCATAACTTTTCATTACATGGTTTAAAAGTTGTTATATCATATGTAGTTTTTTTTCCTTAGCTGGGTAGTTTGGATAGATAAGAGAAAATCACTTTTTAAGAAATAAAAGTTTGAAACTTATTTTCTCTCTCTATATAAAAGCTTTGAATTATCCATTTTAATAAATGAGATGAAATCTATAAGGGGTTTTAGTTTGTTGATAATTCTAGATTTCCTACCCTAAAATAAACTTTGAAGTCCTTTATTTAACTTGATTTTAAATACTTTTGAAAAAAATTAAAACATTAAGTGTAGTTTTTATTTTAATTTCAACATTACAACCATTGGGATTGACATTTTTTAGATCTATAACTAAGTTTTTAACAATTTAATATTTTGAATCGTTCTCAACTTCATTCTATTTATTATTTTTTTTCCTATATGTTGTATAATTCCTAATGATTTGAAAATTTTCAAACATGTAGCCAACTTGCCTTGTGTTTCACAAGGCCTCCCAAAGGTTTTTTGTCAATTCAAATGCTAATATTTTGCAAACCATATGGTGGAAATTTCTGAATTTTTTGTGTATATTCTCAAGCCAACTTACAACAAGAATTTTATGGTTAAATGTATTCAAAATTTAAATCTTTCTAAAATTTTGTACTTGTACTAAAAATGGCAATTTTAGAACATTTTTGGTGAAAATATAGTCAAAGAACTTGAGGATTTAAAGAGTACAAAGGTCACCTCTAACTATTAAGAAATCAATATTATCACAAGCAATCGACACATGCTTGTATCCTGGTACAAATCATTATTTTGAATGAATAAAATGTATGGTATTTTAAAATCCATTTCTAGCCTATAGCCAATTTGCCTTGAATAATGAATCCAAAAAGTTACCACTATTTTTGGACGTTTTTTCATACAAATGTGACCTTGTAAAGTGTAAGCACCCAATTCCTTGTAGGGCCCAAAAAAGTATTTTTGTCAATTTATATTGCTAATATCTTGCAATCTATAGCCAGGGTGGAAAATTCTAAATTTTTTTTCACACCTTCTCAATCTAATGTACTACAAGATCCTACAATTACATGTGTCCAAACATGTTTTTTTTTTCTAAAATTTGGTACTTGTACTAGAAATGACAAATTTGGAACTTTTTTAGTGAAATCATAGTCAAAAACTTTTAGGGCTTAAATATTACATTTTCAAAGGATGTTTGTTGCAAAGGCAATTGTATAGCTGCTGTCACATCTAACATATCTATATAATGCAAAACTCCACAAATAATTTGAACCTTCATGCAGTAATTTATACTTCAACTATATATGCATATATAATTGCATAATTTCTACCAAATCTATGAGTGTAGCATTTTATGAAAAATTCACTACAATGTTCAAGAACATTAACATTTTTATGCATCACTTCTACTAACAAATTATGTATTTAATAATAAATAAATTATATAGAGAGATAACACTTTCTTGCACTTTCAAATACACCTTCAAATCCTAAGCTACACATTCTACATCAAAGAGGGCCTTACTCCCTCCAAGAATTACAATTCCTTCTAGTATTAGAAGTTAAAAAAATTTGCAGAATTCAAAAACTCTTGGAAAAATAAATACAAGTTTTGATCATTTATAATTTCTGTTTGTCTTGTAAGTAAGGAATAGCCTATAATTTATAATTTTGATGTGATTTAATCATATTAGTTTACCCCCCAAATGCTTTGAAGTCCATAATTATGTGGAATGACGAACACTGTGTCTCAGCCGCTATTAAGAGAAATGAAAAACTACAACTGAAAGTAACAATCTCGAACTACAATTGTTTCGATCTCCAAGCTCCTACTCTGCAAAACATTTCACTATCATACTGACTGAAGAAAGCAATATTCTCGAACTACAATTTCTTGGGATGTCTAAGCTCCTACCCAATTCTGCACAACTGCTGCCAATTAACAGCAGAAAGCAAGAAACTCGTACTACAATTGCTTTGATCTTGAAGCTCCTGTTCAATTTTGCTTAACACCCGAATACTGACAGTAGAAACTCAAGCAAGAACCTCGAACCACTATTTCTTGGATCTCGAAGCTCCTGCAAAACACCTAAATACTGACAGCAGAAAGCAAGAATCTCGAACTACAATTTCTCCGATCTCGAAGGCTATCTCCTATAATTCTGCAAAGCATCCATCTCCAGCAGAAAATAAGAATCTCGACCTCCATGCTCCTATTTCTCATCTCCTAGAGCTCGCTCTCCGCTTCGGCATGCTCCCGAGCCGCTTGTTTCCGAAGATTAGCCTCCCCAATCACGTCCTTCACGGCGCCTCCCACTACGGGCACATTCCTGGCCACCTGGTAAGCAGCTTGATAAGGCCTCCCAGTGAAGAAGTGGTAGGCGATGCGACTGACCTCGTTCGCCACCGACTTCACCCCCTGGAAGGAAGCCCTCTCATACACCACGGAAACCACATCGCTCCCAGCCGACTTCGCCCACTGCAACCCTTGCTGCAGCCACGGGGCGACCACCTCCCATACCTGGAGCGCCACGTCCTTCGCCTGCTTCACCGAGGCCTCTTGGTTGCTCGCCTCGTCTCTCGTGTTGGCTTGGGATACAGCTCCCGTGGTGCTCACCATGAGTAGAAATGCAAGCAATGCCAGTGCGGCGAGACGGCGCGCCATCTCGCAAACCTAATAATTTCAACCCGCAAAGCTCAAATTCCAAGCCACGAAGTCAAAGGTTCAAGTCGACAACCTGACAATTTCAAGTCGCGAGACTGAAATTCCAATCCGCGGAGCTCGAGTTCCAAAGCCACGGGGCTAAAATTTCAAGCAGCAGAGCCAAATGTTCAATCCGCGAAGCGAAATGTCGAATCCTCGTCCGGAGCCCAATGTTTAACTTGCGGAGCTAAGACAAACAATCTGTGCGAACTCAATATTCAATGCGGAAGAACTAAGTTGCAGAGAGTGGTTGGCGGGTTTTCAAGCAAGAGACAAGCGGTGTTACTGCTGGGATGCGCCAGGCACAAGGTGACGAGAGTCGGTCTGTTGGCGTCTGCAAGACTGACGAGAGCTGAGTGCGTGGGGTTGCGGCAAGTGGCAGCGTTCGAAGGAGATGCCACGTGTATTGCTTTATGCCACGTGAGCTTTCAAAGAGCTACACTAAATAGTGAAATTAGGTTGCCCCACACTAAATTCTCGACATTCCACTATATAAATATGTACAATTAGTGTAGATGGATGTAGTAATGTAGGAACCATGTGTGTTGCATGGGTTGGTGCACTGGTTCATGACTCGGGTTTAGAGAATTGCTTGTGCCTCCATCTGGACAAGTGGTGAGTCACAAGGCAACTCTTCTGAGTAAGGCAACCTAATTGTTCAGGCAATCTAATTTCACTATTTAGTGTAGGGTCCGAATCTTTTTGGTGGTCACCAATGAATTGGTGGCTAGTTCAAAGTTAGCCGGTGGATTTGAGAAAAATTTGGTTGTATTTCAAAAACTAAATGTAAAACGAAAAGAAATTTTGAAGGGTCAAAGATCAATAGGTGTTCCCCTAATTGAAGGATATTTTATTGCCTCCTTATTAGTTGCCATGACAAAAAAATGTAGTGGCTATTACCTTGGAGAGACAAGGATAAATTATGGAAGGTATTCATCTATTATCATTGCAAATGGAGAATCAAAAAATTTAAGCAAGAGCTTTTTACTTTCAAGCTATAAGGGAATATAAAGTGGAGCATTAGGAAAAAAATTGGCCCTCAAAGAAGCTACTTCAAGGAAACTTATAGCCCCTTTGAGGAACAATGGCCATCGTTCATCATCGATAATGAATAGTGACCACTATTAAAATAATGTTAAAATATTATTCATTTTAAAAATATTTTAAAATAATATTAAAATAATAATTAAAAAATAGTAATCTAAAATGGTTGCATTTGTGCCACATTAGATATGCAATTTTTAAAATTTTAAAAATATTTAAATACTATATTTATATTTATATTTTGAAAATATTTAAAAATAATTTTTAATTTGTTGAATTGAATTGTCCTATGATGATCAAGCTCTATACTTTGTTTGCTAGGTATTTTTTTTTAAAAATTTGACCATCGTTCCTTAAGTATTTTCTATTGTTCGAGATTCACAACCCTTTTTAAAGCTCATTTTTTTCTTATTGGGGAAGAGACTTTTGGAGATATACATGCTTCAATTAGTTGGAGTTTAATCATCTTTGAAATTGAAGTATGTTAGCGTACTAACTCTTGTTGAAATTGCTAAGTATCAATGTGTAAGCGCTACAACATGTGAAAGGACATTTTTTGTGTAAAATAATATGAAGCAAAAACTTCAAAATTGTATAACATCTAATTGAGATAGTGTCATGTGATTGGCCTTTGAAGGACACAATGAAAACTTTGACAATATAATAGAAGATGCCATTATTTTAGGAAGCGAATCCTCTAAGTTTCACCATTAATATATGAATCTTGAGCAATGCCTTGTAGGGGCAACAAAAGAAACATTTACAGAAGGTGAAATTGGTACTTTCTAAATTCTTTTGATTTCATGTAAATTTTTCATAACCATCTTGCACTCCATACACTAGTAAAAAAAAACTATAAATTACTACTATTTATGACTATGTAACTGGTCATTTGGAATAGATATGATAACAATATGACTGAAGCATGATTCTGGCCTCAAAGTAATATGGGACAAGCAATAAAGGACAAAGTAGTCATTTATTTTGAATCATTGAGGAGTTGATGAGGAAGTTCATCTATGTGATTATATGGGGTAGGTGATGTAGCTCAAAGACATGTGGACTGATATAGTTAGTATTTAGTAATTAAAGGGGTACTTGGAATCATTAACAGTCCCTTACTAGTCATTTTGTAGTCATTATTTAGGCTACTGTAGTCTTTTTTAGTCATTTAGTAGTCATTTGGCTTGTCATTTTGTAGTCACTTCAATCACTTTGATAGTCATTTTCAATCATTCTACTAGTCATTTTCAATCATTTTGTTAGTCATTTTGTAGTCATTATTTAGGCTGCCTTAGGCTATCTAAATCGCCTGAACTACCTAAGTTACCTAAATTGCTTGAGTTGCTTGAATTGCCTAAATTGTTTGAATTAATCTTACTACCTAAATTGCTTGAATGGCCTAAACTGCTTGAAGTGTTTGAATTCATCTAAACTGCTTGAGTTGCCTGAATTGCCTAAACTGTTTGAATTCATCTGAACTACCTAAGTTGCCTGAAATTGGAAAATAAGAGGAAAAAGTGAGAAGAAGTTAATGAACAAGAAGCAAGGAGGCAAAAGCAAGAGGAAAACATGAGAAGAGATTAATAAGCAAGACATCACAAAGTTTAAACCCTACAATTTGGCAACAATTATCGTGTGGTTATGGTTGTTTCATGGGTTGACTTCGCATGTTAATTGCATTGTTATTGCATCATCACGATGCATTACTTTGCATCATTATGATGTAGTTGCAAATAATGCATTGTAACAATGCAATAATGATGTAAAGTAATGCACTGTAATGATGCGATAATGATGCGATTAACATGCGAACCCATGAAACAATGATAACCACACGATAACTGTTGCCAAACCTTAAGGTCTAAACTTTGTGATGGAAGCTTGAAGAAAAAGGCAAAAACAAGATAAAAAAGTGAGAAGAAGTTGATGAGCAAGAAGCAAAAGAAAGAAGATGTACTTAAGAGGTGGCGGCTAACCTACAATGCGGGGGCTATCCTAAAATTTAAGCCGTCCATTTGCTATCAAGATGCAATTTGCCTTATCCATCTGATCCATCCATCTGAGCTATCCATCTAATCTCACCATCTCAGCCATATATTTGATCCATTCATCTCAACCATCTATTTGATTCCACCATCTTAGCCATCCGTCTAATCTTACCATCTTAGATGTCCATTTAATCCCACCATTTGATCCATCCATCTAAACCGTCCATCTAAGCTGTCCGTGTAGAAATTAGTTTGTGACTTGAAATGGCTACAATGCAACTAGTTCTTTATAGAGAAGCGGACAATAAATTTAATAAATTCAATTTCCATGATGTCCCATTGTTAGTCATTCCTCCATTCTACCATAGTCACATATTGCGCTCATTTTATGACAGCACAACTCAATTATGACTTCACAAAATCCACATTAGCAACAAATCTACAAAATACAGACTAAACTATGGATGATACCAATTCTGGTTGTTGGTTTCATCTAGTCACCATCCATTGCTTTGGGAAGTGACTACTAAATGACTATTGATTGCAACAAATTAGCACTCTTGCCATTTTCATGACTGCTAGTAATAGTCTAGTGGCTTTTAAGTAAGTAGTCATTTATTAGCTGGTTACATTTGATCCTATTTTCTACTACTAATATTGCATGGGCTGGAAGGATCTTTGATCTTGAAATGGTAAAGGATTTTTCCAGATTCAATTCCTCATAAAAATGCAATATATTAATAAATACTTTTATTTTTAAATTATTATTTTATATATTATAGGAATTTAGAAATTTAGCCTATGCAAATTTTAATTTGGAGAAAATTGCCTTAGAGAGAAGTTGAAATTGGAAGGAATAAATTGATACTTTTTGTGATTCAAAGGATGCAACTAGTGACCAATGGAAAATAACCAATTCATTTCATGGAAGGAGGAAATTAACTAGAGGGCCTCTAAAAATTTTACAAACATTGGTGGTCACGATTTGTATCTTTGATTAGCCTCAAATTTGTAAAAGGAAAAGTTGTCCAATTTTATAGAAGTAGGCTTCAAATGATTAAAGATACCCTTATATACAGGATAGATCACTCACATCCATGTGAGTTGCACAAACGAGGTCCAATGATGATTAAGTTGGACTTTGGTTGTTCAAGTGCAAGCCCCCACCCTTGACTAACAATTGCACCTCTTTCGCCTTGGTTCCCACCACTTGCCCCTTCTCTGTGGTAATAAAGTGGACTAAGGGTGGGAGTGAACAAGATTTAACTAAGTAAAGCACTAAAAGAGTACCACCTTCTTTGTTTCTAGCTCTCTACTACAAGCTTGTGAAGAGTAAGCTATATAGCTTTGTGTCAAAGGAAAGAGAAGGTGCACAGCTGCAAGTAGGTTGTGTAGTTGCTAAGCTTAGTGTTGTTTTTCTCACTTCTACGGATAATAAACATAGTTACAAAACCATAAGGGCTCAAGTTGTAGTTTTTATTTGCCTTATATCATAAAGGCAAGAGGGAACAAACCCAAGTTTTCAAGCCTTGATATCCAAAGTCAAATGGGCTCTATTAGCATCATATGTGCAAGCCTATTGAGGCCAACATTAGATTTGGGCTAAAGCAAGATGAAGCAAGCATGTCATTGGTGGCAACAAATGCTCTATAAGTGCAATGAAAAGGCCTTTTCACCCTTCAATTCCCTTGTACCATGCCTGAAGAATGAATAGGTTGATACATTAACAACACTTATATGCCTCATACCATTCTTTAGGTTTTGGGAAGAAGCTCCATACATATTGGCCTACCAACTAGCACTTGGTTGCCCAAGTAGTATACAATTTGCTTCTCAATATTCCCCCAAGCAAGTATTTTTTGTGCCAACACTCCAAAGCACTATTCAAGCCAAAATCTCTCTCAAACCAGAGTATTTCATAAAATTAGAGTCACCTCAATTTAGAAAGGACCTAAAAAAATAATTATGCATTTCTTCTTTGGAAGAGTGGATTCCCTTGATTAGACCCCAACTAAATTCAAGTGGTATGCTAATGGGAGAAATGTCCCTTTGGTAGAGTTCTCCACCAAACTTGGTTGCAATATCTTTAAAAAAAATTACTAGGTTTCTAACCTAGTAGTGCAGAAATGGTGTGGCATCTTCCTAGAAAACTTTTGATTACTTTGGAAAATAGTTTGGCTCAAGGAAGATATGAAGAAAGAAACAAGCCTTCTTTGGCTCATATGACATTTGTGAACTATTAGAGAAAGAGAATTGATCGAATTGTGGAATCCAATTGCATTTGTTGCCCTTGTCATTTGGATGAGATCATGCTCCAATGCTTTTGGATGCCTCTCTATCCAATGGGCGTGGCAATTAGGCTACACATTTTAAACAACTTATTGAGAGGCACAGATGCAAGTGGCCTATGGTGGCCCCTCACATAGAGGCAAGGCATTTTCTTAGTTAGTATTCTTTGAAAGTTCAACCCTTTCAAGAGGATTTGGTTTCAAGCCCATATGCCTATTTTTTTAGACCCTATGGATCCAAAAGCTGGAACAACATGGTTTTCAACGCTACTATGTGGTCCCCAAAACACCTACTTGGTCACGTTTTGAGAGGTCTCATCAATGATGGGAGAGTTGAGTGGGTCAATGTTTGCAACACTAAGTAGAGATCAATGGCCATGCAACACAAGTTGCCAAATTTCTTTGTAAAAAGAAGATACAAATTTGACCTTTTTATCAAGATAGAGGATAGGTAGCCAAAATGGAGAGTTATTGACCAGAAGGCAAGTTTTGTATTCCAATTTTCATGAAGGGCTCCTGAGCATGGGGGGTGAGTATGCCATCTTTAAGAAATTTAGTGGCTATCAAAAATATTTTTATACTCCCTTTGACTTTATTCTAATTTTTTTTAAAAATAATTAATATATTGAAGATTATTTTCAAAAATATTGATGAGGAATTTGCAAAAATGCCCAATTATGATTTGATGGTTGTCTAAAAGAGTCCTCATAGTCTCTCCCCAAGCTTTGCCCAATATTGCCTTTTCCATTGGTTTATACTATCTAATCTTTGTGTTGTTGTCTTATTTGTCTTTATTCACATCATATAAGCCACTTGCAGCTAACAAATCTTGTACTTTATTTTTTTCAATGAAATTTGTTTAATTTCTTTCAAAAAGAAAAATTGAGTGTTTTTTCTAAAATTGCAATCAAGTGACTATACTCAAAAGCTTCCAAAGAAGCAATTGAGAGTTGTTCCCATTAATATGTTTCCTAGTTTTTTGGTTGGATTTTGTTGGAAATCAAAAAAATTCTTTTATTGGAGATTTTTTTATATATATTTATTTTATATTAGATGCATAAATTACAAATTTTCAAATATTAAAAATAAATGTTCTAAAGTCAACCCTAGACTCTCATGTATAGTGAGAGCACATTTTAGGTAAGAATTTGTAGGAGTCAATTTAGATAGGGGTCACAATTAGGTGATGTTATCTTTAGGTAGTGACTGACACCTATTGTGAGCCCTTTTAAAATGAATCTCTAAATAATTATGCCTAAAATATACAACCTTGATTGATTTTTCTGAGAATTTAACCCTAAAAAGTGAAAAATATGAAAGTATCCAATGGATGAGACAAAGAATGCACCTATCTGTTCAAAAATTGAATCTTATATTAGATAAGATTTAGAGCCTCTAAAAGACCACAAGTTTTCAAGTGTTTTTAGGTATGGGAATTTTGCCAAATCAAAAATCTAAGGTGGATAGGAAATTTTCATGATAATATTATATTATTTAGTTATTATTATTTAATATTTAATATTCAAGCTAATTCTACATTGTTCATAGCAAGGAGAGCATGCCTAAAATAGGCTTTTAGAGGCTTGAAAAAACATCTAATGATTGAGTACCTATCACTAAGGAACCATCTTTCCAATTTTAACCTTTAAATGATGAGTTGATCACCAAAGAAATCTTCTATTTCATATTGTATGAATCATTTGCTTAACCCCTAAAGGACCAAGGCCTATTTTCTGCCAAAAAACACTCAAAGCTACCATTTCTATAGTAAAATGTAAAAAAAATTGGAATTTTTTTTTCTACATCTCATTGTAGGATCTTACACCCAACTAGTATGAGAGTGTGCAGAGAAAAAATTTAGAATTTTTGACCACATAGATTGCAAGATATCTTTGTTTAAAGTGAATAAAACAACTTTTTCAGTACATTGCGGGACTAGATTTTTTGACTTTGAACATTTTTAACTTAAATTTTTTGCATATGGTGAAGAATTGATTTGAGAGTTTAGGGGAAAAAAAACTTCAAAAAAACTAAATTATCATTCTAAAGAAAATTGTTAGGTAGACATAGGTACAAGATTGAAGGAAAATCTAAAATATTAATATATTTTAGATGGAATTAAAATGCACTAATCCCAATGGTGAGATTGTTCAAGTTATTTTTTTCAAGAAGATGCTCTAATTGCTCGAAAAACAAGAATGTCCATAACTTTCTCATAACAAATCTACATTAAATGAATCAAAGCTTCCTAGATAGACAAAAATATAATCTGTGAGAAAAAAATCCAAAAAAAAATCCAAATTTTTCAATTTTCTTTTGCTACCTAAACTATCCCCTATCCCTTGTTTTGAGCTTATTGGTTATAACTTTAGTTCCTAGGCATTGATCATAGAGAAAATTATATTTCTACAAATCTCATCAGTGTTTCTATCTTTAAAAAAAAGTTTCAAAAAATCACAACAAAATTTCAGCTCGTAGGTACTTGCCCCAAAACACATTTGTCCCCCAAAGGAACAATGATCCTTTAGGGGTTAGAAATTCTAATGCAATCATTGATAATTAAACTACTGAACAAGACATCTCTTTTTTGTACAAAATTCTAGAGATGAACATCTCCACTTCTATTTTAAATAGAAGGAATCTCTATCAATCATTGACGTTCTTCAATCTCCATGTCTTTGAATTGCACTAATCTAATTTTATACTTTAAATTATGTTGTTTTGTTTTGTTTGATTTGTAGAAATCTAAGAAATCTTGAGTCCTTTGGTGACATCCTTGGTATTGTTAAAAAACTCTGTACATGGAGGGGTGCATGGACTTTATTTTGTAGCATTTGGACCTACAGTGTGAAAGTTATTGGATTTCAAAGTTTTTGTGAATTAGAAAATTGAATTAAATTATCCTTTATTTTGGAAAAACTAAAACTTTTGTATGGCATGTCCAAATGCCACAAAACAAATCCTTTGTATTCCATGGTGCTCAGAGTTTTCTATTTGTATCAAGAATGTGACTTCTTACACCACAACAAAGTTCTTGTATTTTTTTCTATATAAAAGTTATTGAAATTAAAAAATTAAAAAATATTATTTTTATTTTTATTTTGGTTGTGGCAATGTCATAAAGCGCACTAGGTTAAATTAAAAAATTTTAATTTGTTTTGTTTAATATGTTAAGATCCATAAGTCCTTTCCTAGCTTTCTTGGTACCATTGAAAAGTCTTCAATAAGGAGGGGTGCACAGAAGTTGTTTTGTGACTTTTTCGACCTTTAGTGTATAAGTTATTGAATTCCAAAGTTTTTTGAATTAAAAAAATTGAATAAATTTATTTTTTAATTTGAAAAGACTATAACTTTCACATTGCATGTCCAAATGCCCCAAAACAAAGTCCTTGCACTCTTCTATGTGTATAACTTTCTATTTGTATTAAAAATACAACCTCTCACACCAAAATTAATCCCTCACACTTCTCTATTGTTTTGTGATGTTCCAACTCATGTTAGAAAAGACATTGAATTTCAAAGTTTAAATAAAATATGAATTAAAAAAATTGGAAAACTAATTTTACTTTTATTTTGAGTGTGGCAATGACATAGGGTACACTAGTCTCTATAATAAGATGAAAAAGTGAGGATTTTGTGTTATATAGCTAGATTTGTGAAATTCCAGAAGGAAATTGTAAAACTAGTTCATCTTAAAGTTCAATATCCCAATTGTTACAACTACGTCGTAACTTAGGACTTGGAGATTCACTAGTGAAGGGTAGTTATGACGGTTTACCGATGGTGCTTTGATGGTGCTATATAATTCCAGTGAAGGGGAATTGTCCCTCACGTCACATATTGTTGAATACAACAAAACGCATCGTTTGGACTCACTGATCGTCTTGCATTCATCGTGGTTGGATATAGTTGTTGAGAATCGTCTTCATCTCGGGATTGAGAATTTATCATGATCACAGAAATAGTGAAGCATCGACAATAATTCAGGATTGAATTATCTACCGTAACATTATGTGACGTCTCCGACTATTCCTACTTCACTAAGTAAGTCGGTCAGCTGTTGTGCATCCAGAAAGATGCTCTCAAGGATAGTGGTGGACTCGTGCGTTGGATTTCACCTCCATGTAATTCAACTCCGGGTGACCAGGGACCCCTGATGACTTTTGGAGGCCAGAATTCCCGTGTGACGCTGCTTGCTGGCGGTCTGGCATGTCTCTCTGTTGAACTAGCAACCTGCTTCTCGATCTGCGCTTCGAGGTCGAAGAGGGCGTCCTCTGATTTTCTTCCATATCAGCACGATGATGGCCAAACATCGACCGGAACTCTTGGCAACACTAGGTCGGGTCCACATCGGGCAGCCTCGATTCAACACGACCTCGACACAGATCCTTGCAGCTTGATTCCAGGGTGATTTTGGGGAAGGAGTAGTGGTGGTGTTGATGCCATATTTTCACAGCCAATGGATTGGGAAGAATCAGATGCATCTGTGGGTCCATTAGTGCCAGAGGGACTCGGAGCGGATTAGGCGGTGTTTATTCAGCAACAAGTGCAATCTGTTTTTCAAGAAGCTATATCTCAAATTGTCCAGCAAATTTCAGAAAGGTCGGTTCCACTATCAAATCCCGTTTCCTCTTCCGGTGCAATGGGGTTGGGAAATCAGGGTCATCAAAGGAAGGAAAATTACGAACATACGGAATCAAAAACCAGAGAGTTGAAAATAGCAGCGCCAGAGAAGTTTTCTGGCAAAAAAGGAGGTGAAGTTTACAAGTGGTTCAGCCAACTTCGATTGGTTTTCAAGGATAAGCCACGCACATATTGTAAAGGCGAGGATAAAATTGCTTTCGCTCTCTCTTATATGACGGGAGCAGCGCAGAGCTAGGCTATGTCCATTCTTCAGGCTCTTGATGAAAGACGGCCACACGAATTATTGCATGACTATGATCGGTTTTGAGCGGCGGTGATTTCAATTTATGGGGATATGGATCGGAGAAGCACGGTTGAAGATCGACTTGCAAAGATTAAGCAAACTAGGTCCGTAGCCTCTTATATTTCCACATTTAACAAACATGCAGCGCAAGTGGACTGGAATGAATCCAGTTTGATGGCGAGGTTTTGTAGCGGCTTCAAGGACAAGGTTTTGGATTCCTTAGCAATAGCTGAAACACAACCGTGCAGGCTCCACAAATGGATGGCCATGGCCACTCGAATCGATGAACGACTGTAGACTTGACGTCAAGGTCGGCATCCACCAGCTTCTCACTCCAACTGGCGAGATCATGCGGTGCGGCTGGCCACTCAAGGAGATTTTGGTCCTACTCCAATGGAGCTTGATGTATTCCATGTGACAACGACATTGGCAAAGACCGCGGCAGAGCGCCTGGAATACCAAAGACAAGGTAGATGTTGGGGTTGTGGGTTGGTAGGGCATGTTCGGACTAAGTGTCCAACAAACCCTTCAAAACCATTGTCGATTGCAACCATTGGAGAAACTTCTGATTCGGGAAAAGGACTAGACACAGTGATTTGGTACCTGAGTTGGATACAAACCGCAACGTCTACAACAATGGGATGGGAGTCACTTTCAAAATCAAAGGACATGAACGTGGATTCATAGGAGGCTTTCTACCTACAAGCTATGATAGATCTTGAATCACATTTAATATTGGATTGCACTATAAACTCGGTAAAAGCTCATAGCCTCATTGATTCGGGTGCAACGGGAGTTTTTGTAAATCCACAATTTGTTAAAGAATGCCATGCAGAGATAAGAATCAAGGCAATGCCTAGAAAGGTTTGTGTTATTGACGGGTGGATGATCAATTCGGGAATGATTACAAAAGAAGCAATTTTGACTTTAAACATTGGGCAGCATCAAGAGACGCTGGTTGCTGATATAACCATCACAGGAAAATATCCTTGCATTCTAGGTACGCCGTGGCTTGGCCAGCATGATCCCACAATTTAATGGGCCTAGAAGAATGTTACATTTGATTCAAAATATTGCCGGCAAGCTTGCTTGTAAGATGGAGCACGACACATGAACAAGGTTACAACTAGATTGGAACCAACTGGGGAGGCCATGCTCCACCCTTGGAAGGTTGGATCAAAGGATAGAAGGAAGGACAAGGGGGTTCCACCTTGACCCAAGGAAAATAAGCCCCTAAATATTCAATGGTTACACCTGTAGTTTTTCGTTTGTCTGCCAAGGATGTTGAATTATATGCATTAGAGGTTGTAGAGGTATTAGGGGCTACTGAAGAAGTACAAATCCCTATTGTGTATCAAGATTTAAGTGGGACTTTTAGTGAAGAGGCGTCTAATGAGCTACTGAATCATGGACCATCTGATATGAAAATTGAATTTAAGGAGGGTCAAGAACCTCGAAATATCGGATTGAGATCGATGTCACTTGTAGAATTAGAGGAGCTACAACATTATCTTGAGGAAAATTTGGGCAAAGGGTGGATCCGTCAATCGAAGTCTTTGGTATCAGCACCAATTGTTTTTGCTTGGAAAAAAGACGAGTCTATTCAAGTATGTGTAGACTATAGAAACCTCAATAAAGTCACAGTACAAAATCGTTATCCTTAACCATTAATTCCAGAGCTCACTGATCGATTAGTAGGGGCTACTATTTTTCCTAAGTTAGATGTGCGGCAAACATATCACAAAATTCGAATGGTGCTTGGGCATGAATTTAAAACAGTGTTTAAAACCCGCTATGGCTTCTTCGAATATTTAGTGATGCCTTTTGGGTTGACTAATGCCCCAGCACAATTTCAAGCCCATATGCAAACTATTTTTGCGGATCTTCTAGATGTCTCGGTTGTCATCTACTTAGATGACATTCTCATATTTTCAAAAAATTTAGAAGACCATCAAGTAGTGGTCCGTGAAGTTCTTAAAAGACTACAACAACATGGATTGTATGTAAAGTTGTCTAAATGCGAATTCCATCATGAGTTAGTGGAATTTTTGGGTATGATTGTATCAGCCAAAGGGTTACAAATGTGTACAAATAAGATTTAAGCTCTCCAAAGACTAACCTACTCCAACCACGCTCAAGGAAGTCCAAGCTTTCTTAGGATTCTCGAATTTTTATCGGCGTTTTATTTTAGATTATTCAAAAATTGCGGGCCCACTCACTAGACTCACATGCAAAGATAAAACATTTCAATGGACCACGGAGGCTGATATGGCATTCAAAAAACTTCGATCTTCTTTTCTACAAGCACCAGTACTACTTCACCCGGACTTTAACAAACCTTTCATAGTAAAGACAGATGCGTTAGCCATGGCTATGGGAGGCATTTTATCACAACAAGGTGAAGATGGCCATTTACATCCATGTTCTTATCATAATTCCAAGATGTCACCGGCTGAACAAAATTATGATATATACGACAAGGAGTTGTTGAGCGTGGTATTGGCTTTCCAAAACTGGCGGATATACCTTGAAGGTTCACCACATCAAATTCAGGTTATTTCTAATCACAAAATTTTGGAATATTTTTTAACTACAAAATAATTGAATCGCCGGCAAGCTCGATGGTCTGAGCTACTTTCTAGGTTTGATTTTCAAATTCATCATAGACTAGGATCACTGAATGGAAGAGCTGACATGTTATCTAGAAGACCAGATTGTATGACACAAGATAATACGATTTCGAAACCCTTATTAAGACTAGCTATGTTGGAGTCTTGCGAATTAGTTTGGAGTGACGAAATTATTATAGAAAACATTAAAAGGGCTATGATGGAGGATGAGGCTCTTCAACCTCTATTAGCTTATTTTATGAATGGGCCTGACAAGGCTCCTTCAAATGTGCGACGACGGTTTGAGGCATACAAACTTATAGATGGCATTCTTTATTTTCGTGATAAGATATTTGTACCATACGATGACGAAATACAATGCCAGATATTACGTTCAAGGCATGATGCACTAGCGGCAAGGCACCAAGGGAGAGCTAAAACCATGGATTTGGTGGCTAGGAGTTTCTATTGGCCGACAATGAGACGATATGTTCATCGTTATGTAGACGGATGCACTACTAGAAAATTTAGTTTTTCTGTTGTTTTGGTCGCGTTGATCTGGTCAAAATCTGACAAAAATTTGTTGATTTTAACATATTTCTATCAGATTTTGACTGGATCAACGTGACCAAAACAACAGAAAAACTAAATTTTCTAGTAGTGATATGACTCATGTCAGCGGGCAAAGCCTAGACATCACGGCCGCTATGGGCCGCTATAGGCTCCATGGAAAAGGATAACCACTGACTTTATTGTAAAATTACCGAATAGTAAAGGTTATGATTCCATCTTGGTTGTAGTCGACAAAAATACAAAACTCGCTCATTTTGTTCCTACTAATGAAGCAATCGATTCTAGCGGAACATCCACATTATATCTTAACCATATTTGGAAACACCATGGAACACCAAATGAATTAATATCGGACTGTGGACCAATTTTTGTATCTAAGTTTATGAGACGTCTGTATGAACTCCTTTGTATTCACCCTTCTCTAACGACAACATTTCATCCACAATCGGACGGGCAAACAGAACGTATTAACCAGATATTGGAGCAATATTTACGATTGTTTACTAATAGAAGACAAACCAATTGGTCAGACCTCTTACCTATTGCAGAATTTGCTTACAATAATTCACTACCACTATAAGAAAACCTTGTTTTACGTGACGGATTGACATCAAAAGGAACGGATTTTAGGTGACATCAAAGGTGACATCAAAAAACAAACCCATGTTTTTATGTCAACAACGATGTCCATTGATGTTATATTGGACATCATTGTTGACATAAAAACATGGGTTTTTTTTTTTCAATATCACCTAAAATCCGTTCCTTTTGACATCAATAAACTTTGGTTTCTTATAGTGTACATTTGGCTACAGGCTTCTCCCTGTTTTATGCAACTTATGGATATAATCTTGCTCTATCGTTCACAATTCCCACAACATCAATGGTCCCCGTAGCAAAAGATAGGATTCAACACCTACATGACATACATGAAGAAGTCAAAGTAATGATTCAAATAGCAAGCAACCAAGCTAAAAGAAATTACAACCGGGGGGTACAAAAACAACTGTCTTTTCAAGTTGGACAAAAAGTTTTATTGCGCCATGACAACATCACTACAACGGCACCATCAAAAACTTTGGCTCCAAGATTTTTGGGTCTATTTTTAGTGGTTTCAAAAGTTTCGGATCTTGTATATCAATTGAAATTACCAAAAGCACTTTGTATTCATAATGTTTTCTATGTATCGCAGTTGGAGACCTATCGGCCAGATACAATTATGGGACGTAAGTTGAAACCACCTCCACCAATTGTGACCCCTGAAGGGGATATTGAGTGGGAGGTTCATAAAATTTTAGACTCTAAAAGAAGTGGTCGTTGGAAAAAGTTATACTATTTTATGGAATGGGCAAGTTATGGCCGAGAGAAAAATTCCTAGGAACCATTGGATAATTTAAAGAATGCCCCGGATGTTTTAAAAGAATTCCATAGTCTTCACCCTAATGCTCTAGGTCCACATAAAACTTAAAGGACTAGGACTTAAAGGGGGGGTAATATAACGACTACGTTGTAACTCGGGACTTGGAGATTCACTAGTGAAGGGTAGTTATGACGGTTTACCGTTGGTGCTTTGACGTTGCCATATAATTCCAGTGAGGGGGAATTGTCCCTCACGTCACATATTGTTGAATACATCAAAACGCATCGTTTGGACTCACTGATCATCTTGCATTCATCGTGGCTGGATATGTTTGCTGAGAGTTGTCTTCATCTTGGGATTGAGAATTTATCATGATCACAGAAACAGTGAAGCATCAATAGTAATTCAGGGTTGAATTCTCCACCGTAACACCAATATTATCAAATTTGTACTACAATCTCCTTTGATAGAAATTTTGATAGTAAAAGAAATGCAATGGAAGTTTGAATTCACAACCTTTGTTGTTAAGATTTTGATACTACAATAGAATTATGCATTAACCCCTAAACATCTATGCATCCAAAGAGTTGATGCATCTTGGTCAACCTAGATTGCACCTTTCAAAATAACTATGTTTAGAATTTCCTATAAACTAAGAAAATGAAGCTTGATAAGTTTTGTATCTATTCCATTTGAAAAATTTGAAAAATGTCAATAAATGAAAGAATTATTGCAATTAAAAGCTTCATGTGTTAAAAAATCCAAATAACATATTATGGTGTGTTTTTCATTCATAATTTCTTTTCTTAAAATGGATTTAAAAATCCTAAACTATAAAATTATGTTTCTCATTACACCCTTCATTTATAGTAAAAATTATAGGTTATTCTAATATATATAGTCTAATTGATATCATTTTATTTCCACTTTTAGCTTTAAAAGATCATTATAATTTGATTTTATCATCAAAATTATTGAAAAAATAACATAAAAAGAAAAAATATTTTTCTACTAGTAAAAAGTATTAAAATTGTATACATCAAATAAATAAGAGGATAAATTTGGTTTGATAGTCAAATTTGACTTTAAGGTTTTTGTTATGGCTGTTTTGGGTGTAAAAAATAAAATAACCAATTGGAATTTTGTCACACTAATTTCCATAGCTACTTGTACCTCTTGAAATTTTTTCAAATAATTTGAATTTTTTTTCTTATTTTATATATTTATGTTCAATTTTTGCAACAGAAATGATAACAATTACAATTTTTCACTATGAAATTTCTCATACTTATAGATATATAATCCATAGTTTCAAGTGATAAAAATATGAAATTGTTGTTTGAACACAATTTAGAAGTCAAAATTGTGCTTAGATATGATGTTTGACCATTTCGCAATGGATCAAGTCTTTTAAAGGTTTACGAGGAGTGTGCAATATGGAGTTTTGGATGTACCTAATCATTGAAGAAGGGATATAAGTAATCTTTTTTTTTGGACTTTGTTGAATCTGCATTTTAGGCATATATTCTAAAATCTATGGTTCTATAATGGCTAAGTTGAATTTTGGGGGTTTGGAA
Organism: Climacium dendroides; assembly: GCA_950106755.1. NCBI lineage: Eukaryota > Viridiplantae > Streptophyta > Bryopsida > Hypnales > Climaciaceae > Climacium > Climacium dendroides. Next base: position 23,654,290 of record OX467087.1, on the reverse strand, counting down.
AATGTAGCAATAAAAAAGAAAAATGTGGGACTCACTTGACAACATTCACATTATTCAAGAATAAAATAATGGCATGAACAAGGAAATTTGAACTCAAGTAAGGCATTCAACAAAGAGATTTGGTCTCATATTGTAACACTATATTCTTCATTTGGAGTAAAATAGTGGCACTACAATAAATTTGTAAAAGTATAGAAGGTACAACTATATAAATCTATATACAAAAGTGCATGTTATGTGGCTACAAGAATGATATTCCTTTGCCCCAAAATAATTCCGTGGTTTGAAAACATTAGTTAAAATAAGTGCAATTTGAAATTGTATTAGAAAATCAAATATGCAAATAACAATTTCTTGTGGTACAATATTTGTAGTGGCACACATACTATAAGCACACAATATTGTAACACATATTGTAAGTGCATGGTACCATTTTTTGGACAAAATTTGAAACTTATTTAATTAGTGTTTTCAAACTACAAAATTATTTTGGGGTAGAGGAGTAATGCTATGCCCTATATACCAATGTATTACACCTAATGTAGCTTGAAAAAAATACATGCACAAAACAAGAAATGACACTCAAAATGTGAGTACGCAAAGGATTGGCAAAAAGAGTGATTAAAGGTTTGAAGTATTTGACACTCTTCCATGACAAAAGAGATTACTCTAGCTACAGAAGCAAATTGTTAGCCATTTGATGGCTAAAAGTTGACGATGATGGTAAAGCTCGTAGGGATGCAAGTGGTAAACTATGACTAGCCCCAAATAGACATAGGTCAATCGATTTTGAGTCATACATGACATGTACTCCATGTGTACTAGTGTACTTGTAGTACTTACACATCATTCTTACCTCAAAATTTTCTGAAGACATGGTGCTAAGTTGGAGTTTTTGGTAGAATTAGGCATTTAACCCAAGTTGGTCACCGTGGAAATCATTGCTTCTGGAACCGTGTGACATCATCTACTTTAAAAATACCAAAAATACTTAATTATGTGGATGAATAGTTGCAGTTCCGTCCTACACAAGAGATCTTTTGTCATTCATCGGTGTTTATGGGTTAAATGCTCAATTAAAAAATGCTGGGTATAAGAAATTTGCCACGTGCAAGAGTTTATTCCACGTCAGTATCTCACTGACGCTGAACTGCAGGTTTGAGACCTGGACTTGGGACCTGGGAAGGGGATGTGAAATTAGGATTAGGGTTAGGCGACAGGTCCAGGCTTGAACTGGAGGCGCTTGTGTTTCAGAAGCTCTTTTGCTGCGGAGCGCCGTCGTCGTCTCTCTCCTCCAAGCCTTAGCAGCGGCTCTAAGCCATGGTGTTCCGCAGGTTTGTCGAGATCGGGCGCGTTGCTCTGATCAATTACGGGCCTCAGTATGGCAAGCTGGTCGTAATCGTGGACGTGATTGACCAAAACAGGGCACTCATCGACTCCCCTGACATGGTCCGGACGCAGATTAACTTCAAGCGTTTATCTCTTACGGATATTGTGATTGAAATTCCCAGGATGCCGAAAAAGAAGACGCTCAAGGAGGCTATTGAGAAGGGTGAAGTGTACAGCAAGTGGGAGAACAGTGCCTGGGGGCGCAAGCTTGCTGTACGGGCGAAGCGGGCCAGTTTAAACGACTTCGACCGCTTCAAGGTTATGGTGGCCCGTGTCAAGAGGAGTTCCATTGTTCGTAGAGAACTTGGAAAGCTCAGGAGGGAGAAGGCTTAGAACGCCTGCAGGTATAGCCAGTTTTCCAACCCTCTTAGGGTTAGGTCTTAAGTGTGGAGCTTTGTGCCCTTCGAATTACAGAGGTCGGAGCTGATTGAGATGCGGTTGAGATACATTTTTTGTGTACCATTATGAAGAGAAATGGTAATGCCGCTCGTAATTCTGATAAGGTTACACCGTATTGCTTTTCACTGCTGTGGGGATTAGCTTAGCGACTTTTGCAGATCTGTAGGGGTTCACCTTTTATCATTTTGGGCCTATATTTTCACCCTAAAGCTGGTTATTGGATTATTATGTGAATTTTGTCCTGATTAGAGTGCTCTAGTGAACGGCCAACAGTTCTTTTGTGTGGCTTCAATTTCTGCATTGTCTGGGTGGGAAGGTTGTGCACTAGATTCTTGTACATCTGTTACCCAATTCGGTCGGAATTCTCTTGTCTCGTTTAGAGTATTGACTTGGTTGTTCTTGATGGCAGGGTTCTGTGATGGAAGTCGCAAACATTCGAGTTGTTTTCTGCTGTGCACATCTGAATTTGTAGAAGATCAGTTGTGTTACATTTACATCATCTATAAATCCTTTTTGGCTAAGAGATTGTCATCCTCTCAATTTGAGTCTGAAGGTCAGTGGTGCATATTCATTTTTGAGCTCTACTCGTTTTGGATGCGATGCATTGCTCAATAGCGCTGAGTTGTTAACGTGCCTTATATAATTTCAGTCCGTATGTTATAACAGTGTCGGCATGGTGTGGATTAATTTTCATGAATATCTTCGGTGCTCTTCTCGTACGATCTGAATTTAAAGCACTCACTACACATTACGTTTCATGTTCTATTACTTGGAGGTACGCTTGTTTGAGAATTCCTATTCTTGTGGAGCGTTCAAGCCGACAAACTTCAGAGCTTAGCTCATTCTCGAATTTGTTGATGGGATCAAAACTTCACGTATTGAAAATCTACTAAGCGTATATCAGAGGTTGTCAGAATAGGTCAATGGATACCCTTTTTATTGAAAGAGAGATTCTTCTTCAAACCCTCAATCTTCAGGGACTAGGTTGCTTTTTAAACCCTAGGTGCTACCATGGTCGACCGAAGCTTTTTCGAGTATCAATTGCCTTTCTTGTTCATAATGAGTTTGAAGAATCGAACTGTAAGATCTGGAGAAGATTTTTGTTGGGGGTCTTAGAGATGAAAAGAATGTTACACAGCTGTTGGACTTGTATGATTTGTAGATTGGTTGATTACTAGGTTTGAGAATAAGTGGTGACTAAGTCAGACAGGTGGTACTTTCTGTGCTTGCTTTTAACCCCTAAAGTCCCAGGACCTTTTTTCTCTCCAAAACCACTCAAAACTGCCATTTTTATTGTGAGGTGTAAAACTTTTAAAATTTTCATATCTAATCATAGGATCTTGCACTAAAATGGAATAAGAATGTGTAGTAGAAATTTCAAAAACTTAAACCTTGAAGCACTTTAATGTCCATTTTTTAGATGATGAATAGATTTAGATTCTTGTTTTTACCTTTTTTTTACTTGAATGATAGTGTCTAATTTTTGGTGATACTTCATTAGATTGATGTCCTATCGATCAATTGGATTTTATGTTGCTAGCTTAGGAAGGACATTGCGGACACTAAGTATTCGATGAATGGCAAGGAATTCTCTAGCGGAGGATAGAACTATAACTATTCATCTTTGGAATTTTTTGTGGAAAGTGGAGAACACCTATAGAAGCTTGACTTCTAACAAGTATTTTTGAATTTTTTTATTCTAATGACTCATACAGTTATACACTTTCTAGGGTAACCCTTTGCGTCCTTCTAGGGCTCAAGTACATTATTTTTCTAAAACTACAAATGTGGAAGTGTGTCAAGTGGTCAATTTGCATTGACTCTAGTTCAAAATTGGATTTGTAAAAATGAGGTCATAGATATAAAGGTTACAAAAATTTCAAAACATCATCATGTCAAGAAAACCTCATTTCAAATCCATTCCAAAAAGTTTTATTCAAGAAATGATAATGTTTTATTTCTAATCAATTTTAGAAGGAATATTGAAATTTTTCTTTTAAAATTTATAGAAAAAGATTGGTGATAGCATCAATGGATCTAATCATACAGATGGAATTTGCAATTCAAAATCTACAACTTTTATTTGCATAGAAATTCCAAAATATTCTTCCAAATTGTATTTTATAATGGGTTTTTTCAAATTGTCAATTTTGGAGAAGACTCCAAATATTTATGGGTTAACTATGTATATTGTAAGATATTCATGTTTAAGGTCAAGAACATAAGTTTTTTTGCACATTTATAGATTAGATTTTCGGGCTTTGAATCTTCCTAATGCAAAATTTTGCACTATTGATTTTGAAATTAAACTTTTTTATATTGAAGATTTGAGTTGAGAATTAGGTAGAAAAATCCAAAACAAAAAACTTGATTTTCATTCATTAAAAAATTGTTAAGTAGAAGTAGGTCTAAGATTGAACAAAATACAAAATCATTAATAACTCTAAGATGGAATTGAAATACCATAATTCCAACAGTGAGATTATTCTTACAAACAAATTTAACCATGTCTAAATTTTTTTTTGAAAAATTGAAAGAATAAAGTTCAAAAATGAATCCTAGAACTTATTTTTTCAAAAAGATGCTTAGATTGCCAAAAAATTAAGATTGTTCATCACTTTCACATCACTAATCCAAATGCAATGAATCAAAGCATCATGTGTAGACCAAAAATAAGATCTACAAGAAAAAAGAATTAATTTAATTTCAATTTTTTGAAAATTTCTTTTTTCCCCCAATGAATTGAAAATTATTTTAAGATGACATAACTTTTGTTATTGGGCAACTATTGGAATAAAAATTATATTCCCACAAAGCTAATGTCGTTTTTAATCTTCAAAAATAGTTTCAAAAATTCTTGTCAAAAATTGAGGCCAAGCAGTGTGCCCAAAATCTCAAGTGTCTCCTTAGGGGACACTTTGGACTTTAGGGGTTAAAAATACAAATCATAAAGATATGTAAAAATTCAGTAAAACCATGAATACAATAGTGGAAGAATACTACTCCCTCCATTCCAAAATGATCTTTTTGTTGGCCTTAAGTTTTTGCCTTCAATGATTTTTCTATTGTAATTTGTGACGTTGCAAATTGGTCAAATTTGACTTTCAATTGCTATTTGGGACCAAAAAAACAATCAATAGTAGTTTCCTTTCCATCCATGCAATAATCAATTGAAAAATAAAAGAAATGACTAGAGGGGTCAATTAACACCATTTGTTGGCTTATCTTTTGCATTTCTTAAAGCATTGTTTGATTGATGGAGATAAAACTTTGAAAGGTAGAATGGAGGTTCACATAAGGTCTTAGGCCCACTATTTACAAAATGATAATCTCACACTTAAAAATTAGTACCTAGTAGTGTTCCTTGAAAATGTCCAAAAAATAATACTTTTTAGCACTTTAAAACTATCCTTTGAAAAGGGCTTTAAAACTCACAATTTCTAGGATAATAGGAGTAAGGCAAACTCTATTTACAATGTAAAACGGGTTTTAGAAATGATATTGTTAGCCTTGATCTAGAACAGTTTGTCCAACAAGAGCTCAATTTGAGATGGAGGTAGTATATCAATGAAATTGTGCAACCATAGTACAAGGAGGGTGTGAAAATTGTACAATTAAGTCCAATTCATTTTGGAATTTTTAGATCTTGCTAAGATTAGGAGAACTTTAAGAGGCTGATGTATGCTCAAAAATTGAACAAAATTTTGAATTGTAAATTGCACTGGAATCACACCAAAGTCTACTTCATCATCATTATAAATACACGTATGTAATTGAAAATCATATAAAGAATTTGATGTTTTCTATACACTATCTACCATCTAATGTTGCCACCATTTATGAAAATTACAACTTGTATTCAATGGTACACATTAGAAATGAACCTTCACAATTGCTTTAAAGATACTTGATTCCATACCACTTAAATTTCTTGTATAATTTCTTGCTTGTTCTTCACTCAAATGCAAATTTTTTTGACTATCTTCCAAAGGTTCTCTATGAAATGGTAGATAGTGTATAAAAGAAATCCAAGTTGTTTTAAGTTTTAAATCATTCATTTTTAACTTAATATGAAGTTGAAGAGCACTTCATTGCAATTCCAATGCAATTTTCAATTTCATAATTGGTTCATTTTTTAACATGCTAGAACTTTCCAAAGTTGTTCCAACTTCTTAGTGATAACAAATTGAAAAATTCGTAAATGAATTGGACTTAAGTGTACAATAGGATCCAATAATCTTACATAGAGCCTAATCTACTATTCAAATTTTTTTTGCTTGGTATAGAAAAGAATTGAATTTTTTGTGTTGCATGATTAACCCCTAAAGTCTTATCCCTACAAGGGACAAAATGGATTTGGGGTAAGTTCTTATGAGCTCAATTTTTGGTGAATTTTTTTGAAACCTTCTCATAACTTAGAAAAACTTATGGAGCTTTTTAGGAATTTAATTTTTAGTTCAATAAGTACCCAAGAGCAAAAGTTATGTCATGATAACCTCAAAATGGGGGAGATTGAGCAACCAAAGAAATTCATAAAAAATTGAAATAAAAATTTTAATTATTTTTTTTTCATAGACTATATATTTTTTGAATGGAAAGCTTTGATTTATTACATTTGGATTAGTAATGTGAAAGTTGTAGAATTTCTTTTTTTGTAGGCAATTAGAGAATCTTCTTGAGAATTTTTTTTCTTTCACTTTGAATTCTAATAAATATCTTTCAACATGTAGAGTTAAACATTAAGAAATTCTTACCACTAGATTTGAGGAAAGTATGGTACAAGATCCTTTGGTTAGATTCTAATTTTTTTTTAAATTTCTTGGATGAATGCAATAGAAGTAACAATTTTGAGTAGTTTTTGATAAAAAAAAATGGTCTTGACTTGGGACTCTAGGGGTTAAAATTCAATCCTCATGTAATTCCAATCAAATATACCAAACTTCAATTTCAAAAAAAATATTCTATTTTTGATAAAAGAAAATTTAAGTCACTTTTAATTGTTTTACATAATATTTTATTAAAACAATTGGTGATGAATTCTCTTAAATTTAATTGCATATATATGTTGGGAACATCCATATGCACATCTTCAATATTAAAAACACCCCATTAAGTAACAAAAATATAATCTAAGAAGAAATCAATGTGAGGTGTCATATGACCACACATATGACCAAACTTTAAAAAATAGATGACTTCATATTCTAACTAAATTTTGCTATTTGCCCTCGACATTGTAGCTAATTTTGTATATGTGAATATGATGGTGCAATTACCTTGCCTAAATCTAATTACAATAAAAAAACTTATTTTTCAAAATTAGGGCATGGTTATCCTAACATTGAAATCTCTATAGTGGAAATTGTAAACTAACTTTTTTCAAGATGCTTGTTGAAGAAAAGATGTGTATGGATGTTTCATATATATTTCTAAAATCAATTAAAAAAATTTCATTACCAATGTTTTTTTAATGAATTATCATGCAAACCATGAAAATAAAATGAAAAACTCTTCAAAAGTAGGATTTTCTTTTTATGAAATTGAAATTTGTTGTGCTTGTGTGAAAATTGAATATTAATTATGCGAGACAAAAATGTCAATTGTACTCTATATTATGCAAAATTCTATGACTAGTACAATAAGCACATTGTAAGATCATGTTATAAGTAATAACATTGTATAGTACAATGTTAAGGCTATTTAGAGTAGAAAATGGGGAATTTAGATTTCTAACGTCTTTGAAAACAAGCAAAATATGAATTTCAATTCCCCCCACAATTTAATGCCCTCTAAAATAAACTAGCCTTTGTTAGGCAAACCACCTATGACAAGCACCTAGAAAATGATTCATTAAAGTCTTACATTGATTCATTATTAAAGTCTTACATCAACCTATGGCAAACTTTTTTTATTAAATGAGATTAGGATTACATTTGGTTGGTTAGTGATCAAAATCAATGCCTTGGATGATGGTGATGGAGTTGTTAGTGACTTCCTCAAGAACTTCTACCTTTTCAATGTAAATTCATCACAAGAAGTGATTTTTTTTAATTCCTTCATAATGTAGCTATGTTAGGAAATGTTGCATCGATATTAGGAAATATTGTGATTACTGTAGGTGGTAGGATGACCATGATGGATACACTTTTTACTGATTTGGGCATAGAGTAAAGACTCTTTTGGACCAGTTAGGCATTACACTACAAAAATTCATAACAAATTCATACTTTGTCAAAAAAGAAAAAAAAAAAAAATTCAATTACTCTCTTCATTTCTCACATTTCTCTTTTCATGGGAAAAAAAAATCTGAAAGAGTTCTTGCTGATGGCAACAGGGCAAACCACTCGTTCTTCCTGGTTTTACCTCATTGCAGAGAGGAAGTTCATCGTTGGAGAGGCAGACTGAATTGATCGTATCATGGAGGACATTCGCAACGACTGGCTCTCCGGTTCTAAGTTACGACCTCGGAGCTCGCGGTTCTTCCTCAGCGAAGTACGGTGCTCGAGGCTCTTCTTCGACGACCTCCAACGTTTCTTCTCCGACTTCGGGAAGCGGTTCCTCCGATGGTAGTCCATTAGGTCTTCCCGAGGATCTCCAAACGAACGAGGTCTTAGGTTCTGGCTTCAGAGTGTCGAGCCTCGCGCGGTATCGTTCTTCTCACGCTCATGCGTTCACTTGGTTTGCCCTCATTGCTTGGGTAGCAGACTTGTTTGTCTGCTTTCTCTGTGTCTCTGACTTGGCCGACCCTCCGTTGGGTCACGGACTCCTCTGTCCCTCAGTCCTGGCGAACTCTAGTTTTCGCTTGCCAGGCTTCGACTGTTGTATTCATGTTTACCCTGAATTGGGATTTCGCGGGGTTAAGGGTTTAGGGTTTAGGGCATAGGGTTTACGCTGTTAACCCTGAATTGGGAATTCTCGCTACCTCCCGGTAGCGCCATGCTCTCGTTCCCATTATCTACCACATTCTGTCGGATTTTAGGGTTTTCAGAGTGTGATGAGTTCACTTTTCGTGTGGAAATTCGCAGGATAATGTGTCTCCGTGGAGTGTTCTATATGCATTAAGAATGGGATCAGATGATGGTGGGATTAGGATTTTGCGTCCTGAGGCGGAGCCATTGATGCAAGGATTTGAATCGAAGGCGCCAAGAGTTCGTGTCTCGTCGTTTAAGGAGTGGACCTCTTTAAGGAAATTTGTCGAAGTTTTAGGCGTTGCGGAACTGGTATGTAATTCACAATGGATATTAATCCTATCGTACATCTTGTTTTAGATAAACCGATGGTTATATTATGTTTCTGAAAGATAAAAATATAATTGGAACTTGGAAGGGCTTTACGAAAAAGTGTCGTTAGGCGTCCGTCATACTGTAATGACAGACGTAAAGATCAAGTTTATGCCGGTTAATGATGTAGCTAGGTTAGTCTAATTCTAATATTAACAGCCAAGCTGGAGTTCGTCTTCTTTCTTGGAGGTTAGTGGTGAAGCTACATCTGTGGTTGATCATGCTTAAGTGACGCTTACTGGAGACACTCGGTTTCGCAATTGTATCTGGCTTACCACAGGAGATCAAGGCCGATGTTTTCAGGCACCTCTGTTATTTCCTGTCTTCTTCTGCAGCAACAATCAAATATCCATCGCCTACATCAGCTGAAAATGTTTCTTTATCTGCCGTTGTGGGAGATAGAGAAGTCTATATCGATTACGATGAACTGGTGGCCTTACATGACTTACTATTTTTGGAGCTTGCTCGTCGTATCCCCCTTTTTTCTGCTGAGAATGAGAAGTTTGCTGAAAGCCTCAGCGCTTTCCCCTCGACTCTCCAAGAACTTACAGTGGCCGCTCTCACTTTACGTTGCTGCATTAGGTTGCTGCCTTTGATTGAGCTTTTTGACACGGGTTTACGGAATGCTATGGGAGTAGGCCTGGATAATCTATTGCAGAAGCTGTGTTCACCTACGGAACCTTGCTTACTCCCCACCAAAGTCTATTCATCTGAAGTGATAACTTCTAATATCAAACCTTTCAGAGCTCCTTTGCTTTGCGCTTTGCTGGAGGTACGATTTTTCTCCAGTGATTCACTCCTCTTAGTTTCAATGATTGTGGGATTTTGTCTTATTCGATATTCAAATATTTATCGAAGACATCGCAAATCTATTGTTGAGGGCTGGTGAGAACTCCTCTTGAGAGGATGCTATATTTTTGAATTCATACCAATTTAGAGAACCTGAACTGAAAACATGTTTTGAATACGGGTAAGTCAGGTAGGCGTTGATTACTCATCTCTGTTTTCAATTGTGCTTTTTGTGGAATTTGATTGAGATATTGGTTTCTGCAGGTGTTCGTCGATGAGCTATTGTGCCGTTCCAAGACTCAATTGCTACTAGTACAAGATGGCATCTCGGAGAAGGGAACTAAGAGTTCATCTCGGCTTACTTTGGAGGCTATACTTGCACATGTGATGATATCTGCCCAAGCGCCCAAAGGACTGCATGAACCTAGAACACGACCCTGTGAACTGAGCTTACAGTCAGCGGTGATGTTACTTGACAAAGTTATCACTGACAATGCGCCACGGTATTTACTATCGCACGTTGTTAGAATAGTTTCTCAAGGTTTGGAAGATTCGACGCGCTCTCCAGAGAACTTGCAGTCTTCAGAGAAAGCGGGAAACCAGAAGAAATGGTTCTCTCGATTCCCAATCTCAGGTTATTCCAACAATGCAGAGAGTTGTGAGATCAATACAAACTATGTGCCTGATTCTCTCAACCGACGAGTTTCTTTGTGGCTTGTTTCGTCAGTTCTTGAGAGGGGAGTCTCATTATATATGAAGTATGCAGCTGCACCTCATCTCGCTAACTTCGTCAGTGTTTTGGATGATCGTCCTCAACCACCTGCTGTATCAAATACTTTACTGGCCTCTTGCCTATGGAACTACGTGCGCCACCGTGGTCGGATGAACCAAGAGTGCGAGGCCGCTTTGGAGTCAATGTTGAATGATGCTACACTAAGGAAAGGACTGGAAGAGTGTATGGATCAGACGTATTGCTCTGATCAAGCGCAAATTCAAGGGCATGCACCTGGACAAGGGACTGATCGTATTCTCAAGGCTGTATATGTAGATGGTAATATTGAACGGTCATCTGGGACTCATTTTTGTAGTAAAGAACTGTATAATGTACCACTATGGGAAGAAGATCACTCAACTTTGATTGTTGATGTACTTCACTTGATGCATTCAGCATTGAATTTCATTACGGAGAAAGTTCGATCAATGGAGGAAACCTGTCAAGACAGCCTAACAGGTGATATGACAAAAGAGGATATTGATGACATCTGGCTGGGTCTCATCGGCTCTTTCCATAAATGTCTGCCTTGTGATGGAGAGATCACAGCGGCAGACAGCGTAGGGCACGTGCTGGTGTTTTTCACAGACATGCTGTATTATGAAGCTGAAACTACTATTTCTAACAACAGGTTACGAGAGTACTTAGAACTATTAGAATCTTTGCTGATTTCTCTTCTAATGGAGCACTACTGGAGGAAAAGCACCTCAAATCCGCAAGTATCCGTTCACAAGTATAGACAAAAGGGAACTGTGGATGTAACTTCACGCTGGGAAGAAAACAGTGAAAAGAAAACGTCTCCTACTTTTTATGCACGAAGGGTTGTTAGTTTATTACAGGGGTTTCTCGAAGAACCGGATCTTCTGGAGGTAACTTCTCTTGTTTGAAGAATATCTGAGCATGGCTCCACTGCGTTTAGGTGGATGTAAGTTACGTCAGCTTTGTTTGCATTGTTTCTGTGCTCTGGGTGGATATTGTTTGTTATTTGGCTCCTCATTATATGCACTAGCTTACTTGGACACTGTTTATTTTTGGACATGAACAAGACGCCGGTGAGATTATAAGTGCTGTAGTCTGCTCCAATCTCATCTTAAAGATTTGAAACATTTTAATCAGTGAGTAAAAGTATTGGAAACAGATTGCACTAGGTTTTGCAAGAAACACATCAGAGAACTCTTGGTATAGTTCTTTTAAGTTTGGGAAATTGTGACGTAGACTTAGTACATCCAGAGATGTTGAATTCTCAAGCCTACATTTGTCATTTCCCTCTTGCAGATCTTGGGTGCCAATGCTGTTTCGATCATCTTGCAAATTAATTGCTTTTGGAACGATTTCTGTGAATTTATGGACAAAGTATTGGCTACAAATGACTGGCGTGAGTATATACCTGCAAATGCGAGACGTATTGCCAGGAAAATTCTAAAGACTGTGCGTGAAGTTGATATGGTTGACAGGTATCTTACATTACCATTTTGTAGGCTATATTTGAAGATTCTTGCAGATCTTTGAAATTTAATAACTTGAAGAATGAAACAATGAATTGGTTAACTATTGTGACATTTCATTTCTACTTACTCTCGTTTTACAGTGATAGCTGACCTTATTGTGCCGATCGATTGTCCAGGAATGTAGAAGAGGAGAATTTTGATAATGACATGCAAACCTTAGAAGAGCTGCCGAGTTCAGATGAGAGAGAATTTCGACCGTGCCCTGCTGACTTTGCACGGCAACAGGGTCAAGATGACTATAGAGAGCCTACAGAGCATCAGCCATGCGCTTTAAACACTGGGTTGGAAAAACAGCAGCTGCGGCCCGCAACATTACCTATCCTTCAAAAGTTGATGAAACATCGAAGTCGTCCAGCAAAGCCTCGTGATGTCTCTCCAGAGAGGTTGGTATTTCGCAGTACTCTTATCTGAAGCACTTGGTCTACTTGTTGAGTTGTTAATGCTACAGATCTTTGATGTTTGTTGTTGATCTGCTTCCCATGTGCTTCTTGTAGGAATCCTGTGTCAGAGGCCGAGGTTACAACAACTCGTGGAGCTAGGCCTGTACGCAAATGTAGACAAAGGACAGAAGATCAGATCTCCGACATTCCTACTGAGGCCGAGGCCAATCCTTTCGTGGCCGAGGTGCTATTGCTTGAGAAGACATCTGAAAATTTCGATGACCTGAAGGACTTCATTGTTTGCAAGCAAGGCCGTAGTTACACCAGATGGTTGAATCGAAGGACCAAATTCAGAAGGCGGAAGCGAACCCGGGAAATCTGGAAGCGGTCCGAAGAAAAACAAAGGCTGCTCTCCATGCTGAACATTGTGTGAAAGCACTGATTACAATGTAATTTTGTAACATTATTCATTTTCTGGCATCCTTGAAGACAACACAGCATGGGGTTGGTGCGGAGTAGTGTAAACTATTAGTTGTAGAAGTGAACCATTGAGGCAAATCTGCGGTGCTTTATTTGAAGCATTGTGACTTTCAGACGGCACTGACCTGTTTGTATTATGCAAATGATCCCCTCGAAAAGGGCTTCGTTATCAACCATATCATGAGGTACATGGACTGGTTCTGTATTTGCTCCTGGCGTGCATCTCGAAAGTGATCCAAGGTCCTAGTTCTCAGGGTATCCAAAAATGCAAATTTAGGCCTTGGCTTGAAGGATGCATTAGAAAGGGTACGAGGGGTTGGAAGGGATCCCTGTACACAGGTTGCTTTTGGATACACCTGTTTTTAGCACTTTGAAAATTTATCCATAATTTATCCATATTGAGTCCTAAAACTGTATAAAAAGAGAATCTAGACTCTTTGACTACCATCAAGATTGGAAAAAAATTTAAGAAATTAAATAATAGAAATTAGTGTATTACTTTTTTGGAATCAATTGAGTGTAGTTATCTTATAGGCAAAATAAAAAATTTAATTAAAGATTACTAATCTTGCAAGAATGTAGGCTTTTCCTGTTTTTTCAATTCTCATTTCAAATGAGAACACTATGAGCTTTGTATTTTCCTCAAAATGCATCATTAACTCCTAATTGCCTGAGGCCTTTATTTTGTCAAAAAACTCTCAAAACTATGATTTCTAGTGCAAAAAGCACAAACATTAAAAAAGAAAATTATAAATATTACCATAGGATCTTATGGGAATGTGGATGAAATTTTAGAAACTTTAACCTCATAGATTGCAAGTTATTTAAGTTTAAATTGAAGAGTACATGATTTTTTGGTAGCATGGCAAACTAGTTTCTAATTCTTTGAATCCTCTTGACTTAAAATTTTGCATTATGAATTTTGAATTTTCAAGAAAAATTATGTTGAAGAATTGAATTAGGAAAAAAATTCAATAAGTAAAAAATAACATGATTTTCATTCTTTAAAAGAAATTTAAGTAGAAGAAGGTACAACAAAGATGGAAAAACTAAATTATTAATAGCTCTAGGGTGGAAGTGAAATACACTAATCTAATGATAAGGTTATTCTTACTGTCAAATGTAAATCAAAATGACTTTTTTTCTGTGAAAAATTATAAAAATTAAGCTAAAAATTGAAGCCAATGTATTATTTTTTCAAAGAAATGCTTTGTTTGTTAGTAAAACAATAAACTTTATAACTTTCTCATCACTTATACAAATGGAATGAACCAAAGATTTCCATACAAAAAAAATAATAATCTATCGGAAATAAATTTTTGAATATTTAAATTTTATTTCCCAAATTTGCAATTTTTTTGTTTCCCACTTGCCAATTTTAAGCTTAGGAAGGCACAATTTTGAGCTTAAGTTGTGTCCTCAAGCACAAATTGAAATGAAAGTTATATTTCTAGGAAGCTCATACATTTTTCTCTCTTAAAGAAAAATTTAAGGAAATCATGCCTAAAATTGAGATCACAAGAGTGTGCATGAATTGTCAAGTGTCTCCAAGCTGGGACACTTGGTCATTTAGGGGTTAACCCCTTATGACCCAAGGGGCAACATTGCTAGTTTGCGAGCGGCGAGCGAGGAGCGTAGAATGGAGAGTAGGGAGCGTAGATTGTGAATGTAGAAAAATCAAATAAAAGTGAATTCTTTTTTAAGATAGTTGATTAAAAATTTGATGGAAATGGATGAAGAATTGGATGAAAGTGAATGGCAATGGATCAAGGAAGTGGATGGAAAAAATGGATGGAGAAAGTGATGGAAGAAGTGGATAAAATAATGGATGAAAAAGTGGTTCAAAAAATTGGATGAAAAATTGGATGAAAATTGGATGAACAGTTGGATGAAGAAATAGGATTAACAATTGGATTAAAGAAATGGATGAAAAAATTGGATGAAAAATTGGGTGGAAAAATAGATGATAGTATTGGATTAAAAAAATGGATGAATGTATTGGATGAAAATAGTAGGAAATTATGTAGGAAGAAAGAGGGTGTAACTCTAATGACTCCGAAAAATGAAGACAATTGCATGATGTGACCAATGACCATAGAAATAGCATGGCCTATGACCGTTGTTACGATACAAAATCAAGAGTCGACATTCCTTTCATACTTTGAGGTCATAACCTAATATAGAAACAAACACTAAGAGACGCAAACGTGACATTGAAAGTATTCCATTGTATTAAGTAAAATGTCAAGTGAGGAACAAACCTCCTCACATGGTTTAAGAAGGAAGGAGAAAGAGTAACCAACCTCCAACCAACGTAATCGTCATTACGAACTAGTTTGTAACATTATCCCCCTCTTAGGTAGAGTTCTCTTATGGTTCGGTGCCGGCGCTTCAGGGTGCTTCTTATGAAACTTTGCCACCGCTAGTGGTGCATTCTCTAAATTCGCCACCGGCTCCCAAGAATTCTCTTCCAGTCCGTAGTCCTCCCAAGAGACAAGATATTGTAGTCTTCTTCCCCGACCAAAAATCCGTGAATTAAGAACTTCATGGACTTCCCATTCAACATCTCCATCAGGAGTGGTAATCGGTGGAGGTGGTAACCGGTGTCGTCCTGGAATGGAGTCATGACGATATCTTTCAAGCAAGGAGACGTGGAATACATCATAGATTCGCAATGTTTTTGGTAATTGTAAGCGATAAACAACGTCGGAGAGTTTAGCAATTACTGTAAATGGTCCCAAAAACTTTGGGGCCAGTTTTCGAGACGGCTCTGTTGTTGTTATATTCTCGTGTCGAAGAAGAACCTTGTCGCCTATTTGAAATGATGGTTGTAATAGTACTCCTCGGTCATAGTTGCGTTTGGTGTCCTCCCCTGCAATTTTTATCATGACCTTAAGTTCTTTGTGGACTTGTTTCAGATGTTGTACTCGGTCCTCTGCGGCGGGCACTGTAGATGTGGTTGGTGTAGAAATCGAAAACGCCGGATGATAACCATAAGTGGCGTAGAAAGGAGAGAACCCTGTTGCAGAGTGACTTGTGTTGTTGTACGCAAATTCCGCTATCGGGAGGAGATCAGCCCAATCATTTTGCCGGGTTGTAGTGAAAGTTTGAAGAAATTGCTCAAGCACTTGGTTTACCCTTTCGGTTTGCCCGTCCGCCTGAAGATGAAAAGCTGTGGTTGGAGATGGCCGAATCCTAAGGAGTTCGCAAAGTCTTCTCATGAACTTAGAGACAAAAACTGGCCCACGATCCGAGATTACCTCCTCCAGTGTGCTATGATGCTTCCAAATATTATGTAGATATAATGAAGCAGTCTCGTTGGAGGTAACCGTTTCCTTTGTAGGAATAAAGTGGTCTAGTTTCGTGTTTTTATCGACCACCACCAAGATAGAGTTGTGTCCATTGCTATTTGGTAATTTTACTATGAAATCGGTAGAAATTCTTTTCCACGGTGCATGACCGGCTGGAATAGGTTGCATTAGTCCATATCTAGAATGGTGAGTTGATTTCGACCGTTGACACAAGTCACATCCCTCAACGTACCGGTGAACATAACGGCATAATGTGGGCCAATAAAAAATTCGGCTAACCAAATCCAAAGTTTTAGCTCTCCCTTGGTGTCCTGCAGCTGGTGCATCATGCCAAGATCGCAAAATTTGCCGCTTGAGTTCTTCATCATCCGGTACGTATATCAAATCCTTAATGCGAAGGATTCCATCATCCAAAGTGTATCCTTGGAGTTGTCGGCGTATATCTCGGGGTGATTGCTTGGAGTTGTCTTTGAAAAATGACAGTAGTGGTTTTAGTGTGGCATCCTCTTGCAACGCTGCCTTAAGTCGTTCTATAATCTGCGCATCTGTCCATACTGGTTCATGAGACTCAAAGGCAGCCAATTGCAGTAAGGGTCGATTCTCTTTATTTTGTCCCTCGGTGACATCCACTCGTCTAGAAAGAGTGTCTGCCCTTCCATTTAGCGAGCTTGACCGGTGGTGAATTTCAAAATTAAAAGCGGACAGGAATTCAGACCATTGAGCTTGGCATCGGTTTAACTGTTTCGTAGTAAGAAAATACTCCAAATTTTTGTGGTCCGAGAATACCCAAGTTTGATGTGGTGATCCTTCCAAATATACCCGCCAGTCTTGAAACGCCAAAATTATACTTAAGAGCTCCTTGTCATAGATATTATAGTTCTGTTCTGCTGGAGACATCTTTGAACTACGGAACGCACAAGGGTGGAGATGCCCATCATCCCCGTGTTGTGAAAGAATGGCACCCGTTGCCACATCGGATGCGTCCGCCTCTACAATGAAGGGTCGTTTGAAATTAGGGTGGAGCAATACCGGTGCTTGGAGAAATCTTGATCGAAGTTCCGTAAAAGCCCGGTCCGCTTCTATGGGCCATTCAAATTTTTTATCCTTCTTTGTCAACATGGTAAAGGGAACTGCAATCCTAGAATAGTGACATATAAAACGCCGATAAAAATTGGCAAAGCCAAGGAATGCTTGCACTTCCTTCACAGTTTTTGGTGTGGGCCAATCCTTGATGGTTTGAACCTTGTCCTGGCACATTTCCAACCCTTTAGAAGACACCACCATTCCTAAAAACTCAACGGATTGACAATGAAACTGACACTTTGATTCCTTGGCATAAAGCCCATGTTTCTCCAATCGTTAAAGAACTTCCCGCACTACTTGTACATGTTCTTCCAGATCTTTTGAAAAAATGAGGATGTCGTCCAAATATATTACTACGGAAATGTCCAATAGATCTCCAAAGATCTCTTGTATGTAAGATTGAAATTGGGCACGCGCATTGGTTAATCCAAAAGGCATCACTAAATACTCGAACAACCCATACCGTGTTTTGATGCCGTTTTGAACTCATGCCCCAATGCCATACACACTCGGTGGTATGCCTGTCTTATATCCATCTTGGTGAAAATCTTTGCCCCCACCAACCGGTCTGTGAGCTTCAGAATAAGGGGTAACGGGTAGCGATTTCGGATTGTGACTTTATTCAAATTCCAATAATCCACACAAACTCTGATGGAACCATCTTTCTTCTTGGCAAATACAATTGGTGCCGATACCGAGGATTTGGATCGTCGAATCCATCCTTTACCCAGATTTTCATCTAGATACTTGTGAAGCTCTTCAAATTCCACCGGTGACATAGGTCGGAGACCGGTATTTCGTGGCTCCTGGCCTTCTTTGAATTCAATCTTCATGTCCGCCACGCCGTGATTTGGCAACTCATTTGATGCCTATTCACTAAAAGCTCCCCTCAAGTCGCGGTATTCCTCTGGAATTGAAGAGTTCTTTGTACTTGAAGGAGTCACCTTAGAAATATCAAGCGCATAAATCTCCGCATCTTTCGCCGAAAGATGAAAAGCGTCCGTTGAGACAAATGAGTGCGTAGGGCAATTAACTTCCTTGTAACGGGGCCTTTCTAGTTTCTGTTCGTGTTTCCTTTTCCTTTTTTTATTTTTATTTTTATTTTTGTTTTTGTTTCCTCCTTCGCTAATCTTGTTTTCCATTTTTTCTTTATGAACTTCGCTCGCCAAATCCAAGGCACTCGCAGTGATCCCACCATCCGTTGACCGTCGCCAAGCATCATTTCCAATTCCGGAATGGAGGCTCATCATTTCCGGCATTGTACAATTCTCTCGACAATAAGTTGAGTTGAACATTATACTCCTTTGTGACCAACAAATAGTTGGGTCGTGACAAATCAACCAAGGGATGCCCAAAATACAGGGGTATCTTCCCGTGTTGGTGATATCCGCCACCAACTTCTCAAGATAACTTCTAATTACAAGTTCAACCACTACCTTGTGTGTAATAAGTCCGGAATTGATCATTCGGTCATCGATTACCTAGACTTCTCTTGGTGCTCCCTTGAGTTGTAGAATTGCATTGCACTCCTCTACAAACCTAAGATGCATGAAGATTCCTATGGCTCCTGAGTCCACTAGGGTGGAGGCCACCATGGAGTTGATTGTGGCATCCAACGTTACATGGGCCTCCGGGTCCAAGGTGGCCCGTAGAGACAATGGACTCGATACACTTTCCGGATCTTCGTAGATCACTAGAGATTCCTTCCATTGCAAACCTTGCTCATGATCAAACCCATCATCCCCTCGTTTTGTGATCATGCTTTGCTTCGGGATTGTAGCTGCTACCGTCTAGACGATGCCCGGGTACTGAATCCTCCCGCTTAGTCCCGGGCTTCCTCTTTTCTTGAGGCCGTTTCTTCCATCTCCATGGTGGCCAAAATTGATAGTGGCCTAGAGGGATTTGTAGGGCACTTAGCTCTGATATGTCCTAGTCTGCCGCAACCCCAACATCGTCCTTGGCGTTGATATTCCAGTCGTTCCGTTGCCGTTTTTGCCAAAGCTTGTGTAGCTCGAGTCGCACCAAGCTCTATAGTCATCGGTCCTGAATTTGCTTGAGACCTCACACTTGGATCCCGGAAAAGAGCGGTTGGAATTCTAACATTTAGGGAATCGGATTGTACCCGCCAATTTTGCCGTTGGCCCCATAGCCTCTCGTTAATCCGTGATGCCATTGCCATCCAATCCTAAAGTCCTTGTGGTTGGGTCTCTACGGTGGCTACGGAATCCAAGATCTCATCTTTGAGCCCTCCTTGAAACTGAGCCACCAAGCTAGCTTCATTCCATTTGACTTGAGTAGCATATTCATTAAACGTAGAAATATATGATGCCGCCGAACCGGTTTGCCTAAGCCGGCCTAAACGGTCTTCTGCATTACCTTGCCTATCCAGGTCACCGTAAACTCCAATAATGGATTTCCGGAAAGCATCATAGTCCGTCAACAGCTCATGTTTACGTCCTTCATCAAGGGCTTGCAAAAGTGGCATCGCCCAATTTTGTGCAGCCCCTGTCATGTATGAAAGAGCATAGGCGACTTTATCGGCATCAGAACTATAAGTGCGTGGCTTACCTCGGAATACCAAACGCAATTGTGCAAGCCACCGGTACACCTCGTTACCCTTCTTTCCAAATGTGAAATCCATCACCTCAAGGCTCTTCCATCCTTCTTGGTGCTCGCCCTTCTTCCCCGGATGTGGATGACGCTACCGGTCTTGATCCCAACGTCGCGCGCTCTGAAAGTTCTTGTACCAAGTGGGGAATCGCCACTTGGAACACATTTTGAATTTGTTGTTGAATGAATGAGGCCAACTCCGACCCCACCCCTTCCAGCATTGTAAGCCCTCGTGGATCTCCGGCTACGTACTCACGATCCATAGTAGGTTAACCTAACTTCACAACATGACTTCTCCAACCTTCTTCACCCACTACAATCTTGCCATTGTAGACAAGCATTGTTATCTTTCCTCCCTAACCACCACCAATTAATTGGCCGTTATCCTATCTATCAACCACAGTGAATGCATCAGAACCTTAAAATCACCTCCTCGATAGAACTAACAAACAATACAAAATTGCATTAAAGCGTTGAGTAGAACATGCAAAATTTTGGAAAAAGAAAACCATACAAATTGTTTGCTACTCCTACCACCATAGAAAATTTGCAAGAGCTCTCGAGCCGCCTATTTACTTCACAATAACTTCCCGAAAGGCAACATTCCACATTTGTCAGAACCAAATACATCTCTACCCGTTTGCCTCCTCATCTAAATGTGGACTCTCAAGGACTTAACATTATGTTACGATACAAAATCAAGAGTCGACATTCCTTTCATACTTTGAGGTCATAACCTAATATAGAAACAAACACTAAGAGACGCAAATGTGACATTGAAAGTATTCCATTGTATTAAGCAAAATGTCAAGTGAGGAACAAACCTCCTCACATGGTTTAAGAAGGAAGGAGAAAGAGTAACCAACCTCCAACCAACGTAACCGTCATTACGAACTAGTTCGTAACAACCGTCATGCATGGTCACTTGGGCAATGCTCGACTTTGGGTATCACAGTTCGGACACATAAATTAGGTGATTTTTGTTTACGGTTTCATATGTTAGGGCCCCAACAACTCAAGTTAGGGGCCCTAATTCTCTAGGTCAGGGTCGTAATTGCCTAAGTTTGAGGCCCTAATTCTCTCAATCAGGGCCCTAGCTACCTAGTTGTGGAGTCCGTTCGAGCCAAGTTAGGGGTCCAACAATCTAGTCAGGGGTCCTAACTTTTTAGGTCAGGGCTTCCACTACCTGAATTTGGCGTCTTATTTCTCCTAGTTAGACCCTAATTGCTTGGGTTAAAGGCCCAAACTCTCCATATCAGTGCCGTCTAATTAGCTCATTCTGATCAAGTAAAAGTATTTTGAAACGGAAAAAAATTACTGCATTTAAAAGATATCAACATGTGTATGTCTATTGATTTCTGTTTTATATTTAAATTTGGGAAGAAATTGATAGAGGGTGGAGAAACTAACAAATTCTAGGATGTAGGGGCATCATGGGGAACAATTTCTTAAATGTTGATGGATGAAAATAACTATTCACTACTAGAAAATTTAGTTTTTCTGATGTTTTGGTCGCGTTGATTTGGTCAAAATCTGACAGAAATCTGTTAAAATCAACAAATTTCTGTTAGATTTTGACCGGATCAACGCAACCAAAACAACAGAAAAACTAAATTTTCTAGTAGTGATTTCATGTAGGAACATACTAAATATAAGTCATAAGCAAAAAAATTTAAGCAAATAAAATTAATTGATCATTAAAATGCTTGTTTTAAGTATTCTAAGTACATAAGAGAGCACTTTCCTTTTCAAATGAAAAATTCATTGTGAATTCTTCAAATTATAGAAGAGGATTAATATTTTTTGGTCTTCATTCTTTATAAGAGTTGTTAGTTCAAACCACATTTCATGAAATCATATTGTATTATATGTCGAAGGCGAGGTTCTTTGACATACTACCATGGATTGACATTGTAGTAAGATACCACTTTTGGGTATCCCAAGGTCACCATTGCCTGCTTCATTTTTTGGAAGGTCATACAAAGTATACTTTAGGTATATCTACTAATGTGGAAATGGGAACGTGCTTTGCGGTGTGGGTACTATGCTTGCATTTAGAATTATAATTTCGCCAAGTTAGACCAATATTCTTTTATTTCAACGTGTACAACTCAGAGCACATAATGCAGGTAGTACATGAAGGTAGGAAAGGAAAGAACACGTCATATCAATTGCAGGACAGTAAGAAAAAGAATGTACAACACTACTAGAAAATTTAGTTTTTATGTTGTTTTGGTCGAGTTGATCTGGTCAAAATTTGAAAAAATTCTGTTAAAATCAACAGATTTCTATCAGATTTTGACCGGATCAACGCGACCAAAACAACATAAAAACTAAATTTTCTAGTAGAGCAAGCTCAATACAATGTACAAAAATGGTTCTGGAGCTTGTATTTGACCGTTGGAATGCAAGTAGTGGCCCTTTTAGTCTCACTACATCTTAATAATTCACTGTAGTACACATTTGAAGTGGTTTGTTTAGTAGAAAATAGATCTATATGGACCCCAAGTGATTTAGTATCCCACTAAGAAGGACTTGCTTCAATTCATTGAAACTAAAACTCGCTGCATGTATGAAGACATCTACTGTAGATTGCAGGTTGCAAGTGACAGTGAAAATAAAATATAGATACTTACAGTTGGTCCAAGCACCACGCTTACCCAAACACCTCAATTTCATCTCTTTGAAATTTGGGCAGGTGCATTCTGGAAATGACGAAATGGTGAGCATGTAGTTCTCTAAGCGAGGGTGTACACCCGAGTGCAAAGAAACTATGCAACCAAATCCTAGATGAGGAACCATCGTCACCCTTTCAATGTGTGCATTGAATGTCAACGCAGAAGCACAATTGTTCTGTTACTTGGTTATTGGGGCCTTAGGGTTTCGCCGAATCACTTTCCCAACTCGACTGCTCGGATGTGCATCTAAAGAAGATGGAACAAGATATGTTTGCACTAATTCAATACCTACTTC
The DNA here is from genome assembly GCA_950106755.1 of Climacium dendroides. Lineage (NCBI taxonomy): Eukaryota > Viridiplantae > Streptophyta > Bryopsida > Hypnales > Climaciaceae > Climacium > Climacium dendroides. The sequence continues at coordinate 23,631,316 of OX467087.1, read as the reverse complement.
TCCTCCAAATAGCTGACGTGGTGAAATCACTTTTTGTTGAGGTAGTTGAAACCTAGTCGCTTCAAGGGCTAAAATCTCGGCCACTGTCAGTTTTGTGCCCATTTTCACAGGCTATATGGCTAGAACTAGTGATACAGATAACACCCATTTCTGTCGTGTTCCCTTCACACAATGTTCAATATCATCATTGCAGAAGAAAAATTGCATACGATCATTTCGATTCTTTTTGTAATTCACCATCAACCCTGTATACATTGGTGCTGCTGTTGGAATGTTGTTCTGTACTATTTGGGCTGTGCACTTCTTCTTTGTAATAGCTTGAAGTGCAAAGCAAGCCTTTGCTGATGTCTTGGGCAATCGTGCAATGTGCCACTACATCTCATCACAAATTGTCTCTTCTATAGCTGACACATGAGTAGAGTTGTGGATACTAGTCTGCCGTATGTTTTCTCCATTTGGATGAATGGAAATTTCTTCTGCAATCTGGTGCAAGTCACGTGTAGTTGTTGTCGTCGCCCACGATCTTATCTGGATGCGGGGATGAGAGAAGTTGACTTTGTTTGGTCTATGTGAATCATACTCGCACCCAGTGCCATATCTGCCTTTCTTTTCTGCGATCCGAACACTTCTTCACCTTCAAGGTGTGGCTGTCTATTAAAGAATTATTCAACTCCAGGAATGTTTGATAATGCTTCTGTGAGAACTCTTGGATTTCCAGATCATTGAATTGAGTGATGGGCAACTTGTAATATGAGTTCTTCCTTACCAGGACCCGTCCCAGCATGGTTTCCTTTCAAATATTGGTAACATCTAACCATTTGCATGAAGGCACAAACAAAATTGTTGACGGTGGCAATATACAAATCGTTACCTCGATTGCTAGATTGTTACAGCCACTTGTTGTGCACTGTCTCTGCAAGGTTAAGTTGGCATTTCAGCAAGCTCACGTTCAGTGAGGTCCTGAATTTACAAAGTAACAATACAAGAATTAGATCTATAACTAATATGTAGCCATTGGAAGAGCTTAAATGCATCAAAACAAGACCATTGACATCTGAAATTGACATGCACCAGTTCCCATATACGTAACTAATCAAGGTCGCAGCCATTTACAAAACCAACTTAGAATTCTAAAAGCAACAAGCGTATTTACCCGTCTCGGCACCGAGATGGTCCTCAAGGGTACTGTCCCCATGCATAACCACTAAGTAATTTATCTGTCAAAGTCCATTGGCAACCATTCATGGAAAACAAAAATCCTTAAACGACTCCCTCCTTTCTTGCCTCTCAGTACCGAGAGGCAAGAAAGGAGTGTACAAGCCATGCAGCACTTGTGGAAGATCTTCTGATTCAAACAAATAGGAAGTAACCAATAATCAAGAGGAACACTAAAGCGTTTACATTTTTAGCACCAAATATCTCCATTAAGGTCATGCAGGTAAGTTCATTCTGCGTGAGGCAACGTAGGAACGAACATAAGAAAAAGTAAGAGAGTAATACCCTTTCATTCTCAAACAATAGCGGAGTTTAGTAATCAATCAAGAATCTGAGATTTGTGATTGATTGCAAATAGTTCAGGATGAAATGTGAACTTATAATTTCTGTCAAGCCACCCTACTGGCGATAACAAATAAAAATGCCAGAATGCCAACCATAGTTCCTATCGCTTCAATCCTTCACCCGTGCAAGCCCCGGATGACAACCACCATGCTTTGATTGCCAAATATTGGGTTTCAGACTCCTCAGGGGATCTAGCGTTCTTGTACTGCTTGCATAACAGACGATGTTGATCTTGTAAGTCATTACGGATTTCAGCCGCTATATGTTTCTCCATGGATTGAGTCCAATGAAAAAGACAAGTTATTTCCCGATTCTCCATTGGTTCAGCAATGTTATCCGACCCGTATACTGTCCTGACAGCATTCCAGTTTGCTTGGGCATTGTCCGCCATGAATCCTTTGAAGTTGGTCTTTGGTACATTGTTTCGAGCAAGGACCAAATTCAAATTTCTCCAAAATAAAACTTGTGCAGCGCAATCCTTAGATTGCATGTCAGAACAAGCTATAGTCATAACACGACAGTAAAAAGAGTCATATACATAACAAGCTATGGTTGTCCAGCCTCTAACACGTTTGACATGATCGAACATAATCCAAGCGTCTTGGAGATCACCTCCCACTTGCATACGCTTCACCAAATCCACTCCACTGCTAGGGCTGACTTCGGACATTTTAAATACGAACACTTTATCTGTCTCTGTCCCTTGCCCAAGAAATTTGCTATCCTGCACAAAGGCCCAAGTACTAGACCCTCTCTATTTCATAATGTTGTCTATGACACCGAATCTCCTCAAATGTTTGAAAGAGGTTACCTTGTTCCGAATACTTAGAGAACTGAAGTATTTGCATTTGTCCAGAATAGGTACAAGCTCAGAGAAATCCAAGGTCTTCGGAAGCTCCCCATCCGGACATAGGAGAAGGTCACCCAGAAGTTCTTTCGTGGCCTCCATGATGATGGCGGAATTTGTTGCAGACGGTGTTCTCTCCATTTGCTCACCAATGAGAACTCGAGTTTTCTCTCGCATGTCTCTGAGTTCACCGTCTTGCACAGGATGCTCGTGAATTCCAAGATGAATGAATGCTCTGGTAAGATGAACGTTGCCACAGACATAGTATACTCGCACACTGCACTGAGCGATACAGGATGGGGATTCTTTGCAGAACTTGCACACAAGTGTAAATCCAAGGGGGTGTTTGTCTCCAACATCTAGTGGTACGAATGACATCCCCTCCCACTCCAACTCATTCACCTCATTTACACGATGAACACGTTTCAGGAAGTCGCAAGTTGAATTCATGCACCTAACATGCCCTACACAAACAGACGTGCGGAAAGTCAGACCGCTACGATTTACTATGTTTGTGGTTGTAATCTTTGTCCAGACATGGCCATCATATTGTTTGTCCATCCCCGACATTTGTTTGACTTGAGACAATGTATTACAAGTATCAACAGCAGGCAATTCGAAGATAACATCCCCATTGAAAGTCAAAGGCAACATTGGGACCCTGTGAATGTCAATGGCATCATAGTCAATCTTTGACAAGACGTTCCTAGAACCCTTCAAATGATGAAGTCCTTTGAGGCAATCAAGAACAGATAGAACTAGTCCACTTTGAACACTTAACCTCTCCGCAGATACATGTTTAGGGGTTGTATGAATAGGAAAATTTGGCATAGACGAAGGAGTCTCCAAGTTCATAATTGCTTCAGGGGAATTGGTGTCTAAATCAGAACTCAAGATGGTTACAATGTCCATGGAAGGTTCAATCTTCACACGACTCTAAGGAGTTCTAAATGATGACGAAGAGGACCTACTGAAAGTCACTGTATCTTTGGAAGGAAATTCATCAGAATTACGTACTCCATAAGCTTTGTACTTCCCTGGCCTTAAGTTCCAAATAGCGTTTTGTCTAGCTGTCACAGATAGTTGTCCTACGGTATGACTAAGGATTCCTGACTCTTATAGGAAGATCTCTTCGTCGGGACTCTGGTTTGAATTGGAACCTGAGACCTAATCTGAACGTTGGTCTACCGAAAACACCACCAGAACCTCTTCATGAACAGCACTAACAACAACCATGTTCGAGAAGTCCGCCATAGCAATGAAGCAATTATAACATACAACAGATAGTAACCTTCAAAGTCTTTCACAACGAAATAATATACTACAACACCATTGTGGTGACACGATGACATTGAGAAATATTACAAGTGCTACAACAACTAACGAAATACAAATCCCAAGTAACGTAGTAGAAATCTTATGCAAACACAATCATCTGCAAGGCATAATCAAAGGTATCAAAAGAAGGGGTATAGATAGCCAATATAAAATTAAAGAGTATCACTATAATGCTTGTCCACAATGACATATTTGAGAGTGGAAGAGGAAGCGCAGAGGTGTAAACTGACATGTACATCAGAATATTGAACGAGCGCAGCCCTAATAATATACATTTATAAACTGTATGTCAGGGCATACAAATAGCAATATACATAATAATAAATGTGCCTCGGGATTAAGTAATTTCACGAATATGATAAGGCCGTATATTGTACGTGAAGTCTGAATAAATAGGATGATGTTAAAAGCATGAACTCTAAATTACCGTCATAAGATCTAATCCAATAATTCCGCATTTATTTGGAATGAAGCTTCTGCGGTGAAGAAGGGACGATTCCTATGTATGCAGATTGTATCCCACAGTAACCACCCAATAAAGGGCTACATTTGCATATGTGCTAAGGAGAATGACGCTCCCTGAAAGGACCCCGAGAAATGCACAATAAGTACAAAATATAAACCGTGAAGAAGTATTCATTCAATACAATTGAAAATAAACCCACAAGAACTTGAATTAAAAATAATTATTCCTAGACCATAAAATTTAGCATATTTAAGAAGTTCAATCAAATTCAGTGAAAATATAAAGGTAGTAAAGAAATGATATCTTTTGTCTCTCTATTCTGATGCAAGGGTTCATGACAGCTCCAACAATGTTCAATTTGAAAAGTCTATATGTAGAGAACTACACAGATGTACTCCTACTTTTAGAAAATCTAGGGCTACACACTGACTGCCAAACAGCAAGCTCGGTCAACATATTGACTGACTGTTCCATCGAACCTACAAAACATTGCGAGGAAGGCGTGATTGACGGCCCTTTCTCACGATCTCTTTCACCTAGGGTGACGACGGCGACAATTGCATGGGCGCAATTCCCAAGCCATAGCAGCCGGGCTTACAATTAGATTTAGAACAGCAGCATCCCTTCCAATTTGCCCTCATTACAATCAGAAAGTCCTACTCACTCTGTCCCATTGAAGCCCTTGCTATCGGTTTGGTTTGATCGCAAAGCTTCCCTCACAACCAACGACCACAGCCTCAAACCCTAATCGCAAAGCTTCCCTCACAACCAACGACCACGGTCTCAAACCCTAAAGACTTGCCCAAACACCACCACAACCGCGCAAAAATCATTGAGGTCGCCAAACCTGAAATACCGAAAGCCAAGCACTACTTGCCTCGTGTGATCTCCTCTCCGAAGCAAGAAACCCAGCTACCACGGAAGCTCCACGTGAAGAAGTGCAGGAAGCGCCTCGCACGTAACAGTCACACACCAGGAAAGAAAAATTCGCCCGTAAGACAACAGAGCAGCACAATCGGAAAGGGTAGCACAAATCACAGAGGACGCACAACCGGAATGGGGGCAACACAAATCGCACGGAGGAACCACAAATCGCATTAGGAGGGTGATGATGACCTCAATTGGGGAGATAGGTTAGGGATCCTAACTCTTTGGGTCAGGGCCCAAACTGCTTGAGTTTGGGGCCTTAACTCTCCGAATCAAGGTCCCAACTACACGGTCTGGAGCGCTAACTCTTCAAGTTAGGGCCTCAACTACCCTTGTCAAGGGCCCTAACTTTCTCGGTCAAGGCTCCAATTGCCTAAGTTTGGGGTCCCAATTCTCCGGAGCTTTAACTCTTTGGATTAAGGCCTCAATTGCCTAGGTCTGAGACCCTAAGTCGTTTTTTAGGTTAAAGTCTCAACTGCCTAGATTTGGAGTTCTAATTTTCTGGGTCAAAGGCCCTAACTCTTTGGATCAGGGCCCCAACTGTCTGAGTGGGACCTTAACTCTTTAGGTGAGGACCCCAACTATTTGAGTTTGGGGCCCTAAATTTTTGAATCAGGGCCCCAACTGCCTGGTTCTGGAGCCCTATCTCTTAAAGTTAGGGCTCCAACTACCGTAATCAAGGGGCCTAACTCTCTATGTTAAGGTTCAAATTGCTTGGATTTGGAGTCCCATTTCTCCGGGTCTAGACTCTAACTATTTGAGTTAGGGGCCCTAACTCTCAGATCAGGGCTTCAATTGCCCAAGTTTGGGGCCGTAAATCTCTAGGTTAAGGCCCCTATTGCCCAGATCTAGGACTCTAATTCTTTGAGGCAAGGGTTCTAATTTTCTGGGTTAGGGGCCCAATTGCCCGAGTTTGGGACCTTAACTCTTCGGATCAGGGCCCCAAGTGTTCAGGTTAGGGGTCCTAATTGTCTAGGTCAGGGCCCTAAGTACTTGAGTTTGGAGCCCTAATTCTTTGGGTCAGGGCTTCAACTGCCCAAGTTTGGGGTCCCAACTTTTCGGGTCAGGGCTCCAATTACTTAGGTCAGGGGCCCTAAGTCTCTTGGTTTTAGGGCCCCAACTACCTTGGTTTGGGGCCCTAACTCTCCAAATCAGGGCCTCAATTGTCCAAGTCTGGGGCCCCAAGTCTCCGGGTCAAGGCCCCAACTGCTAAGATCTGGGGCTCTAATTTTCTGGGTTAGGGACCCAACTGCCAAAGTTTGGAGCCCTAACTTTCCAGGTCAGGGCCCCAATTGCCTGAGTTTGGGACCTTAACTCTTCGGATCAGGGCCACCTCCGTCTTCCGCCTTCTCGTTGTTTCTCGACTTGCTTGTTGCTATTGATTCGTATTCTTTGCAGTCTGTGTTTACTCTTAGTAATCGTCTACTGTTCAAGCGCACCGACTTCTGCTTCTCCTTCAACTGCACCGACTCCTGCTTCTCCTTCACCTTCGGAGCTGGCCATTGCCTAATTGCGCAGGATGAAGAAAGTCTTGGCCATTCTTAAAATTTTTACTCTAAAATGAATTCATGATATGCATCCAAGCCTAAGTTAGGTTCAAAGAGTTCGGTACACCTACCTCAACACTTCAGCAGTGGGAGGAGCTGAGACATAGCATAGGTTACGTTATTTACATAAATAATGCATTAGGAGGTTAGACATACCTGGTCTTACCAGTCTACACTTCTGAGCAGAACCAGAGCTGGCAGCTATTCCACTGACATCTCTGCACCAAAAGTCAAAACCTGCTTTCACATACTGCCGAGTTACAAGAGTTTCTGACATCGACATGTGAGAGAGAAAACACGAATAAGATCAGGGGTTCAACAGAATAAAACAAATGAAAAAACATGTTAGCCCCCACCAAAAATATATATTCAGTCATGCCCTCAGATTCTAAGTAGGAGAGTAGGGACGCAGGCTTCGATCAATATGAGCATTTGATAGATTTGAAGATATGTCTGCTGTCGGTTCAGGAAAGGGCCCAAGGAGAAAATATTCAAACACCTTCATCCAGGTAAAACTGTGTTTCCACGGTTCTTCAAACATTGGAATGGAAGATAAAAGCTGGTCAAAGGAAGCATCAGCCAGAGGTCCAAGGGACAAAAAGAGCTACAAGCTTGCCCACATCAATATTGTCCTATATAGTACTCAGAATGAGGCTGTAAAATATGGTCTAGAATTTGAACACCTTAACGCGTGTAAACTGCCTTCCGTGGTTCTTCACACAGTGAATATAAGTTTATAGCTGGTCAAAGTCAGGATATGGAATCATCAGCCAGAGGTAAGGGAGGAAAAGAGCTACAAGCTTGTCCACAAAAATATGTGCTGTAATGGTTGAAAAAACCTGGTCTAAATATCATTACAATTTTAAGTTTTCTACTAAATAAAGGAGGGTATACATAAATGGCCAAACCATTCACAAAATGGGGCGTGAGACATGTACTCCACGTCGTCACACCCGTCTCCAAAAACTGGCTCCAACAATAACAAAGGGCGTCTAGGAAAAAGAGAATAAAGTCACAGAGAAACTAGAAATGGGAGAGTGTTGCTTCTACTTTTATCTAAAATGTGGCACAATCACTAGCAAGAAGCCTATGAGTAGCAGGACCCGTAAAACCAAGTATCCGTATATTCAGTTGGCAAGGTGGCAACTACATTTTCAGTTGGCAAGGAGCATGACAGGTGCTAAAATTCTCTGAGCTGCTATGGAAGTGCCACACGCAATACCAAGAATGCCAAATCCTCAGAATCAAGGTAAGGGACTGAGTAACACATCATATTATGTAGGCACAGCTCGGCTCCTCTCCTCTCTCACTGGTATAGGTGGAGGCAGGCTTGGCTGGCAGGCTTCGGCATGTAGTAGTGTGGGTGGTGATGGTCTTTCAGGCTCCAGGATCATCCGCCAGGCTGCTATAGTATCACGACTGTTTAGGGACCGGGAGAAAAAGAAGGCACCACGGGATGTATCAGCATCTGCCTAGCTAACCAGGGTTGTCTATATCAGGACTTCCAGGACATCTGCTGAATCAACGAGATGTACTACAAGCAGATAGCACATTTTACAAGCATCTGAACATGGCTAATAGGAATCACCTCTCAAAACATTATGACATCTCAAAACATGGATAATTGGAATCACCTCTCAACCGCTCTTGCATTCATCTAACAGTCAAAAATTCACTAAGACAGACCTTCTGTGGAGCATGACCTAATACAATATCTCATGAGGGAGATTACAAACCTTAATGAGCAGGTTCAGGCGGCAAATCCTGAAGAAGGAAGTATACCAGCACCCATGGATGACTGCATGTAGGCCTGTACCAGACTTTGAGCAGCATGAGTCTGTTCCTGTGTTCCCGACAGTTCTAGCACCCGATCGTTTGCGCCTTGTTCACTGTTGTGTAATTTCACTTTCGCTCCAGAAATCTGTGGAACAAGTCTCACATGTCACTACAAGCATCAAGACTCAATTGCAATAGAAACCTACTGTGCCATTGCAGTGATACCATTTCAATTACGCAGCCAAAGGAAACAACTGCAGAAAGCATTCAAATACAGAAACCAATAAACAAAGCTGATACGACCAATGCATTAGCCATTTGGAGAAGGTTAAAAACCTGTCGAATATGAGCGATGTTGCTGCCACCCTTGCCGATGACTGAACCGACCGCAGTATTAGGAATATGAACTTCGATGGTGGACATCGTACCTAGGCCTGTCCCGTGACCGTGGCTCCCTATAACTCTGTTCCCTCCTCTGCTTTATCACAATACCATAAAACATTCACTCAGCCACAAATCAATCCGTTTAAGGCACACTCTCAGCTGAGTCGGCTTCTAGTTGAGGTCATTACTCACTGGGAATGTGAAATTTGGGTGATTATCAAGCGGGTACTTCTAGGGTTGAGGCCCAAAGGCACTCTAGTTAAGCATAAAGTGAAGGGTACACATATTGGCCTTGGATAACTACAAGCTCCAGGTCTCAAGCATACCTACCCTCCAAAACCTCCTGCAAGTGGTTGGATCAAGTGCGAAGGGCCACCACCAAAGCCAGAGAGGCTACTCAATCCACCACCTCCCTGAGATGTTTCAGGAGTCAGAAATATAGTTCTTCTCTATGCTTCAAAATAGAGCAGACATTCACCAATCGACTGATGCAGGTGTGCTCTCATGAGCTGTCCAAATCCAGAGCGTTGCAGCTCAAGATTTAAAGAGGTCAGAGATGGTGTCCTACTTGACCAATGCAAGGTCTGAGACTAAAGCTGTGAGGCAGTCGATCGAGATTCACACTAAGATCAACCCCAATCAAAGCATTGTGTGCCAGCCAAGAATGCTCCCATTCCATTCTTGCCTGTTATCAGGATGGATGCAAGCACAGAGAGAGATGTGCCAATTATGTTACAACAGGTGACTCAAGTGTCCTGGACCTATAGCAGAAGGTTTAGTCGCACGAAGTGTTTAACTTTTGTCTCTACGAATCAGGCAGATTTAAATATGATTCTTAATTTGTATGCAGACTGCTCGAATGAAAAATGACAACAAGGAATTCAACTCACCCCAATGCCCCATGCTTCTGGAGGGGAACCGAGCCTTCCATAACCAGAAGATGAATGCATCCCGGATATAGGATAAACCCCTCCACGAGGCGACCTAGATCCCATTCTTCCACCGAAGTCGTAACCGCTACTGTAATTGTCTCTTGGCATACTTAGAGGTGGCATTGAATGTCCATAATCACGACCTCCACCACCGCCTCTCCCTGTCTCGCTCCCATTTTCTCTGAATGCGTTGTTGCGCAACCTGCTAATAACTTGAAAGAGAGCCTCCCGCGCCACAGTTGTATCGCCCACGATCTGAAGCTCCAAGTCATCAGTACATTTTCTTCGTTTGTTTGATGATGAAAACAACAAACTGCAGCTATGATCGACACAAACAGCAAGAGGCAAGAGACTGCAAGGGCTGCTCTGTTGTAACTATTATGATTATTATTGTTATTACTATTATTATTAAGAATTTGTCTCGTTGTCGAGTACGGGAGTGAAGGACATCCAATACCTGTACAAGCTCATCTGCTTCCATAGCACAGCGAGGAAGGGTATCCTTCGGAAGAACACGAATGTTGGCCCGTGTAGCTCTCCGCATGTCTTCAATGATGCTGCCTCCCTTCCCCAATAAACATCCAATTTGATTGGTGGGAACAAGCAGCCTGGTAGTTACTATTCCATCCTTGTCTCCTCCCATCTCTGCTGTAATCCTACCTTGCACCTGAATCATTGCCTCAAGTGCAGGAGAGAAGGAGTCTCCTGGAAGCTGCAGCACACACATTCCAAGGTAATGAGTGAAACTACACACGACGGGTTCTGATAAGAAGTGGGAGAAGGTTAGTCACATCTTGCAGTAGACAGGAACGCAAATCACAGGTCCGCTAGGGTGCTCTAAAAGATAATACTCAATCCAGGGAGAGGTGCTGAAATTCCGGAACTTCGTCACAGCACAGAAGCGCTTTATCAATTCAAGAGGGTATATTCTTCGACCAACTGATTTTTAGAACAATTAACGCATTAAAGGATGGAAAAAACGTGTCATTAGTTCCAAAAGCCTACCGCTTAAGATGAATAAGACTCAACAAAAAAAGTTAGCCTTAGATTCTTGAAATATCGATAAAACAAAATCATACAAATGAGTGAGCTCTACGAGGATTGTACCTCCATGGCTGATACGATGATGACACGTTCATCAGAGCCAGGAACTGCATTTGCGATCTTGATGCGGGCTCCCGTTTCCTTGCGCAAGTTGTATATGATGCTACCGCCTTTCCCGATGACACTGCCAATCTTGTCACTCGGGCAAAGCAGACGAAACACAAGCTCATTTTCCCCGGAATCGCGTCCCTCTTTACTGCGCCTGGTATCCGGTCGGTCCAGAGGCAGATTCGTACCCCTCATAGGCCAAGTATCTCTTTCTAGATGCGGCTCTGGCCCTAACCCAAAGAGGTGTCCTTCGCCCTTAGAACGATAAGAATCTTTTGGTAAGTAGTCACTGATTGGTACAAAAGCTGGCCCCGGAGATGCAAACGATGGTGGTCGATCTCGAGGAGGATTCTCTTGCAATCGGGACGATATCGAAAGCAGAGCTTTCTTCAGAACTAACACGTCTCCAGAAACCTGTAGAAACGCGCAACTTTTAAGTATTTATAGCCACTTGACCAGACAGACCTTCTGCCTGCATCCACAAGAAAACTTCGGTTTCATTTCCAACTTAAGCTGCGGAATACCTTCAGAGAGCGCAAAACAGGGCCACATTAACCTCTAAAGGACCGAAAGCCCAAATTGAGCTTTTAACACTTTTCAATGGATCAAAAGGGGACTGTTTTTATACAAATTGATTTGTCTTCTGACCAAAATGCAATATTCTTCCCTAATACGAAAGTTGGCTTTGTCTGAAATCTATTTTTCCACAATATGGCCAATCAAATTGATCATTTCAAAACCATAAAATCTTGGTTCGTTAGGATTTGATGCCGTATAACCAGTCATTAATATTCATATAAAAGAAAGAAGTACGCCGATCTACCTGAACAATTTCATCAGAAGGCATAGCACAGCCGGGCAGCTGATCTTTGGGAAGAACGCGAATCTGAGCACCAGTGGATTGTCGCATCTGTTCGATGATCTTCCCTCCCTTACCAAGCAGACATCCAATTTGATTGTTAGGAACAAGCAGCCGCGTGACAAACTGCTGACTAGTTTCTTCCTCCAGATCAGATGCATCGCCTCCTGGAGTTTCAACATCCGCAATGATGCGAGCATGCACTTTAAACAAAGCTTCTTGAGCAGGGCTCAGCTTCTCACTTTCCCGGTGCGCGGAGTCCCTCTCTTTCCTGTCCGACTCTTTACCCCCGTCACGCTCCCTTGATCGACCATCGTCCCGTCCTCTATCACGGGAGTCTCGGCTACTTCCATCTTTCCCTCGCCCTCTGTCGCTGCCTCGATCTAAAGATGAAATAATAATGACTCTCTCGTCTACTCCAGGTATCGCATCTGCAATTTTAATTTTGGCCCCCGAGTCTTGCCGCAAAGTTTTGATAATACTTCCCCCTTTGCCTATGACGCTCCCAATCTTCTGTGCAGGACACAGGATGCGAAAGACCACATCATCGGCCAAGGTTCCAGCCATTAAAGGCAGAGGCATGTCTCGAGGCACAAATTGTCCCCCCGGTAAGTCCCGGCTGCTGTAACTGCCTTGGTTTCGTCGCTTTTGTCTGCCGTTGCGGTCAGTTAAGTCTCCCTCATACAGCGGATGCGGCCGCTTCCCATTGTAACCCCGGTCCATTCCTCGCCTCTGTCTCCCAGCCAATTGGATACCCTGACTGTGTTGTGAAAGAAAAAGCTCCGAACGTCGCACGCCCAACCCAACCGATGCAGGAGAGCCTTAAGCTCCCAAAACTGAGAACTGCACATCAAGGAAAAGAATACTCAGACAATCAAAACATAACCTCACTGGAGCCCACATCTGTAGGAGACGCAAGCGCGCGTTAGGTGAAGAGAGCATGGACATGTTTCCGTAATCTTGTGCTTCTTTCATACTATATCCTCGGAATTACAAAAAACAACATCCCTCGCCACTCCCAAGGCTCCATAACTCAATTCGCATAAAAACAATCAACTTTTCCGCCACGGAGTCCCTTACGAAGATAAAAACACATTGGCCGCCTTCCGCAAAGAAAAAGAAAAAGGGGAAAAAAGTGGGCTAACAAAGTTGCCAACAATAAATTCACAACTCGGACACTACAGCCCCGACGTCGAAGGGGACTCCAATTCCGTGTTCAGATAAAGTTCAACTCGTATCATATACCAATCACACTCCTTCGGTAGCCCGCCAGAACCATTAGAACGTCAATACTCACCCTTACACACACTCAGACCACCCGCCCACACCCTAATTAAAAGCAAATGAACCTCGCGTCAACCACTGCAACTACATAATCTCCAGCAAACCTTCTCAAGCACGGGTAGAAAAAATAATTGTCTTGCTTCAAAAAGAAATTCCAATGCTGGGCATGAAAAACTGATTTCAAAGTCTCCACGCACCAAAATCCAAGCAGCTCCAATGCGAAACTCCGTCATAAGACAAACCCTGAGAAAAGCTTGCAGCTAAGTGGAAAGAGAAAAAGCAACCGAGAGTGAGAGAGAGCGAGAGAGCGGACCAAGTTGGAAGGAAGAGCAGACAGTTGGCTGAAAATAAGTTAAGTTAACTCCGTCGTGAGGTGGAGTGACCAAGGAAATGCGAGGTGTGAGCGAACGGGGGGGCGAGGCAGCGATGGCGAAAGCTGCTGCTGCGGAAGCTGCAGATTACTCGGGTGGAGAGGAACAAATTAGGGTTGGGGGAAGCAAGGACAGGAAGACAGGCGGTGGTTGCGGGTCTGGGCTTGGGAATCTTTTCTCTTTTGCTGGCCTTCGCTTTCAGTTCGTTGCAGTGTTTTGTTTTTTTCAATTTGGAGAAAGAGCCAATTGTTTCTTCAATACTCATGGGATACTTGGGTGATACTTGGTGATATCTATCTGAAAACTAGGAGATACTCAGGTAAAATGTGGTTATAGGTCTCAAAATACAACAATAATTTGGCTATTTTGACCACCCTAGATGAAAATCTCCTTTACAAAAAATAGCCAACATTATTTGGCTATAGCTAATTGGCAAAAAATCATGCATTAGATGATTTCCCTGCGCAACGGAGGGCTGCGTATTCCCAGCAATTCCCACGCTGTGGGAACTGCTGAGAATACGACATGGCAGTTTGCTAATATGGTTGAGTGACTACCACATCAAAAAAATAATAATTTTTTTTTCTGGTTTTTTTTTCATTTCAAGAATTTAATTTTTTTTTAAATATAATCAATTTGAGTACCAATATGCTCTTATCTCTTTTAGAGGACACTTCCATGTATAAAAATCGATGAAAGAAATTTTTGGATTTTGCATACAAGTGTGCAATACTTGTATGGAGATAATCAAAATAATTGATTGGTAAAATTTTGGGGAGAGGCTCATGAAAGTGGTGAAGGCAACTTTCTGATTTTTGTGGAAATACTACTTTTAATAATTAGACTTGAATTTTCTAATTATTTATAGTTTGCCAACAAAACAAAGCTACCCTACTATAAATAGAAGTGAAAGTATTGTACAACTTGGCCAAGAAAATTTTGACTTAAGAAAACTTACAAAATCAATTTTTAGTTTCAACATAGAATAGAAGTTTGCTCAAGAAAAAATTGAAAAATTATTGAGCCTTATAAATCATCCCAACATGGTACTCATAAAAACATCATATTGATATATAAGAACATTTTTTAGTGGAAATTTTGTCTAAGTTGACAATGTGAATAATGGAATGCAAAAACCTTATATTAAAAATGAATTCTGTGATTATACATTAGCTCTCAGTATTTTTTTTTTAATTCTCCATATTAACTAAATGAAAAATGAAAAAAAAATGATATTTTGCAATACAAAGAGTAAATTATGCATAGAATTGAATTTTAAAAACTTTAAAGCAACTTAGACCTTTTAAAACCCCAAAGACAATCCAACATTCAAAATGTACATCTTTCTATTTATATTTTAATTCCGATGCATTCTTCCATATTAAATGTTTTAGAAAATTCTCATATGAAGAGTACCCTATACAAAGGTCAGATTCAATAGAAATTAAGTCAATTTTTGCAAAAAGTACCGTATGTCATCATATAAATAGTTTAAGGAGATGCAAATCCCTTGAGAGTCTAACGTGGAAATTCAATTTCAGCAATTTAGTGCCAAATCATACCTTCACGTATGATACATAGTATTCTTTAAATTTAAATTTACTCAAATTAAAATGAAAAAATAATTTTTTTTTCTAGTACTAAGTTTACTAAATTCTTATTTTAAAAAAATAAAAATATTTTTTTGGATCTTATCCTGAAATTTTAATATTTTTTATATTAGCTTTAAATGAAATATCATTAATAAAAATTTTAAACTAAATATTCTTGATTCTCAAAATTCACTCCAATAATATTTAAAAAATATGAAAAATAAAAAAGAGATGCCTTGTACAATTCTTAAATCTTTAAAAAAATTTGGAGTGAATTATAAATAATGAACGTATTTAGGGTCACATTTCAATCAAAAGCATATCATTCAATCAATATAATTCAAAAAATTTATGAAATTTTTATTTTGTGAACTTCAAACCTGGGGGACACTTAGTTCTACTACAACAAACCATGTGTGAACAAGTGGTTTTTAATAAACTATAATTTTAACTTCAAATTTTGAGCACTGTTAACTAATGACTATAGGATTCCACTCCCAAAATTTCAAACTCAAATAAAATATGAAATGATTTCTAGAAGAAGTTAAAAATGCACTAAAATGACATTTTTTTTAACTCAAATATTTTTAAAGAACACATTTAGATGACCATTGCATCAATATTCAATTCAAAATGAACTTTCAATAGAAAGTTATTTTTAGCAATTTTTTGTTCATTTTTTAGACAAATTTTTCTTATATAATATAGAAGTGTGAAAATTATTTTTCAGTTCTACAATGTATCTTTTTACTTAAATTTTTTTAACTAATTATTATTAACAAATAAAAATATCAATAATTCAAAATATAAACTCTCAAAGTAGAAAAATCTATTCATATTTTTTCATTTAATTTTATTTAAAATTCAAAAAATATATAGGGGTCCAAAGTTTTGTTCGCATGCTAATATAAAAAAAAGGGGGAGTGCATCCTGAGACTTCAAAGGATTTTAATTTCTTTGCAACTTTTGTATTAGCTAAAAACAACTTATTATAACTTAATAAATTGGATTAAATACGAAGAAGGCTATATTTGATTTAAAATTTGGGAATTGATTTTTATAAATAGTACTCTATAGTACTTGCAATATAATATATCAAAATTGTGTTGACAATTCTTTCTTTTTCATATAACAATTTTTTGAGTGAATTAGATTTCTTGAAATATTGTATACTATAGTGGATAGATTTTTTATCCACATGCATATCAATAAATCGTAATGGCCAAGATTAGAATGTGGTATTCTGCAATTGGCTACAAGCAAGCAAATTATTGCTTGTAATTGGTGTGCCCCTTATGACATTTTCCAACCTTGAATTATATAATGAAGATGCTCAAGGAGATTGTTGTGATCCTAATAATATTTTATAACTCCGAACAACTTCTAAAGGCTTTTTATAGCTTAATGAACTTATCACACTTCACTTTCAATATCACTTGAATCACAACTAATTAACATTGCATATGCCACGCATCTACAACTTATATTGCTAAGTCCCAATCCCGGGGACTACTAACACACACTCCACACATGATATATGGCATGTCACTTGGTGACATGGTACAGAACTTCCATTGATTTCCAAGCACTTAGTAGAGATACTACTCCTCACCAATGCTAATTGCTTTTGAATGTCACTCAATTCCATATTAGGTCCATTGTATATTTGCTACTTTCATATCGTAACTAATCAAAATTCATATCTTGGGACACATTAAGAATGGCCTAGCAAGGAGCAAGACAACAAATGAACCTTTTGACATGTAGACATGACAAAATGTTCATTTGTTGTTCTACAATTTCAAGGATGCTTTTGGATTGTTGATGGAACTATTTAGAAAATTGAGAGAGTCAAATTAGCATCGAAAAGGGTAAGAATAGTCTTCCTCTAATAAGGGTTCACAACGGGATTTTGTTTTGACTACCTATAATGTATCTTTCTTTTTTCAAAAATGAACTAACTATAAGACATGTAAATATTCCTTGAATTGCCGTTCAATTGCAAAAAATAATTTGTAAATCTTATAAGTGGAACTATAAGCAATTACCAAATGGTTGCAATAGGCTTCCTACTAGTTAATCTTAGGCTAAATGCTCAAATGCTTATTTTGTTGCTTTTACATGTACTTACTTTAATTCCAATTTTCAAAGGTGATATTCACATTTTCAAAGGTGATATTCACATTTTCAAAGGTGATATTCACATTTTCAAAGGTGATATTCACATTTTCAAAGGTGATATTCACATTTTCAAAGGCTTAAGGATATTATGGGAGATTACACTTAGGTCCAAGCACTTAGTACTTGTACCTTCTATCTAGACTAACTCCTATAAATTCTTATTAAAAATGCCTAGACTTTATTCATAAGAACCTAAGAACGATTCTAAACACAAGTGTACAACTATTTTCAGTACTTTGAAAATTCATAGTTTACTCAAACCATATATATACAACAAACACAAAACAATGGATAGTTTATTAATAGATCATGAACAAAATATTTAATGTGATAAATTGGTTGATGTTAATATGACTAATTACTTGGGTGATGTTAATTATAGGTATTGCAATATTTATCTATGATTTTGATCAATGTAGGATATTATAGAGTAAAAGATGAAACATAAATCTATTGTAAATTTTGATTTCAATTGTGATTTAAAGAATACTACAAGTGTTATTCTAAATAATAGACCAAAAAAAATCCATTTAAAAAACTTGATTTTGGACTTTGATTTAAAGAATACTATAAATCATACCTTAAATGATGTCCCAAAGGACATATGATCCTTAAAATATCATAGAAGGCTCAAAAATATTGGCTCAAAGCAAGGACATTATTATTAAATTGTGCTAAAGAAGTTTGACCACCACATGACATTAATTCCTAGCTACCTAACTAGCTTTTTTTTTCTTTAGATTAAATGGAAAAGAGGATAGTGGCAAAGAGTATTAAGATAGAGGTACCTATTTGGGATAGCTCCCTATGATGTTTTTATAGGGTGACCTATTGTGAATAACATTTGGATTTATTATTCATTGAAAAAGATTTATTGTTTGTACATTCTCATCCATTCATCTCTCTGCTTTTCTTGATTAGAAAGAAGTTTCAAAGCTAATTTATCTCTCTTTTTTTCTTGATTAGAAAGAAGTTTCAAAGCTAATTTATCTCTCTTCCCTCGTTGATTAGGAAGAAGTTTCAAAGCTAACTATAATAGGTGAGTCTATGAGATCGAAATGGGTTTGCATGAAAAATCCACATTCATTCATTCATTTGCAATCTTCCTCATTCTTATTTCCACACACATTGAGCTCAATCTCTCAATGAATTACCTATGTCCTTTAAAATTCCAAAATTCCCTAGTTAATTAAAATTCTCCAATTAGAATGAAATGCCAATTAAAATTCCCTAGTTAGAATTCCTTAGTGCAAAATGCTTAAGATGCCAATTAAAATTCCTCAATTAGAATTCCCTAGTGTGAAATGCTTAATCTTTAAAGGATGGATTGGTGACCGTGGAAATTGCTTAAAAAATTACAAAACCACAAGTCAAACTATAACAAAATGCTTAACCCTTAAAGGATAGATTGGTGACCGTGGAAATTGCTTAAAAATTACAAAACCACAACTCAAACTATAAACTATCGGAGAAGACCTCCCGTTTTTCTTGCTTTTTTTCACAACAAAATTCCGAAGATGAATACCTCATTGGAAGTCAAATTGATGAATACCTCATTGGAAGTCAAACTACGAACTACAAAACTCTAAAGATGAATAGTTGCATTTCTATCTCAATGGATTCTCCCAATGGATTCTCACTACAAATTCTGAAGATGAATAGTTGCATTTCTATTCCAATGGATTCTCCCAATGGATTCTCTTTAGTTGTGTTTCTATCCCAATTAATAGTTGCATTTCTATTCCAATGAATCTCCCAATGGATTCTCTTTAGTTGTGTTTCTATCCCAATTAATAGTTGCATTTCTATTCCAATGAATCTCCCAATGGATTCTCTTTAGTTGTGTTTCTATCCCAATTAATAGTTGCATTTCTATTCCAATGGATTCTCTCTAGTTGTGTTTCTATCCCAATGGATAGTTGCATTTCTATTCCAATGGATTCTCTCTAATTGTGTTTCTATCCCAATGGATTCTCTCTGTCATCCATTGGACCAAAAATGTCCTTGTCAACATTTAAAGGACCCTTATTTAGCCTCATAATTCTTTAATTGTAGTTTACTATATCAATTGCGAAACAATGTTATTTACATACTATCATATACCGAATTCATAATATACTGGTGCAGAGGGCTTTCAGGCTAGGCTATGATCAAGATAGACATTTTGCGTCCGAATCCTCGGAATTTATTTTGCAAGAAAAGGGGAGGTCTTCTAGAGAGGATCTCTCTATGTAGGAGAGAAGTGCAACTATTCATAGGTTATCCTTAAGTTACCCTTAAATTATCTGTTATATATACCTCTACCTTATCCATCAATCAAGATTGTAACCCCCCCAAAAAAAGCATTTCTAAAACTAGACCATGAACTTTTTGAAAAAATATTCAATTCCATCAAATGTACAAGATAGATTAGTGGGTGAAAGAGTTGTTTTGAGAGAAAATCTAGTTTTGCCTAAGGTAGGTACACCCAAATGTGTCAGTGACCTTAAATCACCATCTATACTATATATAAATCTCCAAAATCAATTATGTACCTATGTGGAAGAAACATCTATACTATATGTACATCTCCAAAATCAGTTATGTACCTATGTGGAAGAAACGCTTCCAGAACCAAACTTTATTCTTTAATAACTTTTGCATACAACATCCAAATGCCACATTCTCTGGTGCATTGGAACCTCCTTTCACTTGCCAACAAGAACATATGAAAATTTGATCAATCTAATAATAGAAAATAGGCTCAGTAAATAGAAAACAAGCTTAGTAGCAAAAAGTGGCGAATTTGGGTGTACCTACCTTAAATCAACCCACCAAGGGAGGATTTTGAGAAAACCCAAGTTTTAACCCAGAAATGACGACGAGGCCATTTTGTGGCTTTTCCATTTTGTGGCTTTTTGGGAAGCAATTTTTCATCCACTTCTTTCTTGTTAACCTTCCATGTTGGATTATCTTTTCCATTTTGTGGCTTTTGGGGAAGCAATTTTTCATCCACTTCTTTCTTGTTAACCTTCCATGTTGGGTTATGAAGATAATCTAGCTGACTTTAGAGTTATGCTATTGTTTGTCTTCACATAAATGAGAAGTTACTACAAAAAATGGATCACAAAATATGCTATTTTAGTGTATTTTAGAAAGTTGTTGCTCCTTACTTTAAATCTGAAATTTCTCCTTACATCTGAAAATCTGAAATTTGCTCCTTACATCTGAAAATCTGAAATGATATTTTTTGAATTTAAGCCCAACTAACAAAATCAATTTCATTCACTCTAGTTTCTACTCCATTTTGAATTTTGAAAAAATTCAAAATAATGAATTTTTTATTGCAGTTTGAACTTTGGATGTATTTTCAATGTCTACTACGTTCTAATTATAGAATGACACGGAAAATGAGTTTACACCATGTTGTTCATCACTATAATATGCACATTTCAGATTTTTTTTCTTAATAATTTTCTATTTGATATGATTTTTCTTCATTATATCTACAAAAATTCACAAAAAAATCAATTATTTACAAAAAAATCTAAAATTTTGGTGCAACAAAGAAGACATTTTGTTTCATCTCTGAAAAATAAATTAAATTTTTTTCATACATTTTTCATACATATCTTGTTGCAAAATGGCAACAAACTGACTGATGACAGTGAGGCTTGAAATTAGCGGTCATAGGTCCATCATTTAGGGGTTAAAGAGCCCTGTGAATTCTACTTGAAAGGCGGCCTCCTCGGTCAAAGTAAGGCCAAAACCTCGTATTTGTAAAACGAAGAGCTGTGAGTTCTCTTTCAGTTGAAAGAATGAAGGCCAAAACCTAGTTTTCGTAAAAACGAACTGTGACGCCCCCTTTTCGTTGTAGGACTCTCCAAGATAATACGTTGGTGGAGTGGTCTAGGATAAGAGATTTTGAAGAGTCTTAGATTGGCATTCTATGATGAAGATCTATTGGTCTCCATAGATTTTGACGGAACTGGTTCACGCTTGGTTTAACAATTACGATCTTCAAGTGAAATTAAAAACGTCGAAGGGCATGCAGAAACAAACCGGTGGGCAGGCAAGCTCCAAATACGCGAAAACAGCAAACAGTAGAAGGAAGTAGTAAACCAATCAAACACTCACACATCACCCTGCGAAATAGCAAAGTATGAATGCATGCGCATCGCTCTATTGGAGTCGAATATAAATGTATAGAACTCAAATCGAAATGGTTCAGAAGGGCTGCAGATGGCACCTGCCTCTTCTGTCCCCACTAGTGGATGAAACTAGCTGCTGCTGTCCTCCCTCGATTGCTGGCTGTCATCTGATGGCAAAGAAGGTGAAGAATTCGAAGGTGGCAACGAAGGACTGCATACACTAAGAAGGGGCGGGGCCTCGGACTCGGGAACGACGACAAAATAGCTGGAGATCGCCTTTCTAAAGCGCTTCTTGTATTCCTTGGGAGAGACCACAGTTGGGGTGATGTGCTTGGAGCCTCCCAGGATGCCTGACGCTTTCACCCACGTCTCCAGATGCTTGTCCCACGTATACTGCCGAATGTAATCAATGATTCCTATCACTAGCTCTTGACGGTCCTCCAACACCACCGCCAGCAGGGAGTAGTCCATGACGTGCACCTTCGCCAGGAAACTGGTGTCGTTGTACACCGCTCGCTCCAGCAGAAGCTTCGAATGGTTGGTCATGAAAATAGGACTGGTCGGCATATCCTCCAGCAGGTTCTGGTCGAGCAGTGTGCCTCTGGCGTCTGGGTTGTAGCGAGACCGCAAGGAGCCTTTCAAATCATACATGCGACTGATGTTCTTCCCATAGACCAGATTCTCCATCACCATCATGTCCATCTCTTTCTCTCCTTTCCCTCCTTTCCTCACAGTGACGGTGTAGAACCCCAGAATCTTGGCCAGGCAGGTGGGACTCCCTGAGCTCATGGTCTCCCATAGGTGCTTGAAGTATTGAGGGGCAAACTCCAGAAAAGAGTATTTCTCCGTGCTGGAAACTTGTTTCACAATGAAGCGGTCATCGAGGGTCTTGGCAAAGTAGGCCTTGCTCTTCCCGCCCTGGGCGCCCCATGTCTTGCATCGACTCAAAGACCGAATATACTCCATCTCGCCCCCACAGCACTGGTGGCGAAGTGCAATGAACTGCCTGGTGTAGTAACAAAGCACTTGGTATTCCGTCTTGGCAATGTCGCTGTAGTAGTCTGTGAACCGCACCTTCACAGTGAGGGGAGTTGGGGAGGTCAGCGCTTTGCCCACCTGGCACTTTGCCCTTGGAGTGGGTGGCCGCTCTAATGGAGGAGTTGTACTCCTAAATCCCTCATCCAGCATGTCAACCGCGGTAGTCCCATCCTCCACGGCCGAACCCGCACCCTCGTCGCCAGTGTTTTCTTGGACACCTGGATCTTGAAGTTGATTCTGGTACTCAACTGACGTGAGAACATACGCGATCACACTCGTGGGCTCATCCTCATAAACTGCAATAACAGCACCATTAACACCTGCCGGCAGGCGAACTCTGGCAACTCCTTGGAGGAAAAATTGCTGGACCTTGGGAACGGTGGAATTACTACGACTGTAGGTAGACGTGTGGACGCTCGACGCACTTTGCAATACTCTGGAAGGACTTCTGGAGCCCTTGTTGAAGGTGCTCAATGACGCTGAGACCCCTGCCGCCTCTTCAGACTCTTCTTTGTCCTTGAAGGGAGATGGAGGTCGACTCACCACCAGAGAAGTATCTTCCAAGGGAGATGCAGGTCTACTGACCTCCAAATCGACGCCCTCCTTGTCTTTCAAGGGAGATGAAGGCCTACTACTCACTGCCAAACCAACCTCTTGCAAGGGAGACGTACCTCCGAAGGATGACTCTTTGATTTTCGACGGAGTTGTACCACCACCTTTATCTTCAAAAAGAGATCTCACATATAAATCAGGGTCTCCAGTTGTTGCCCCAACTTCATCTTCCTGCTGCTGGCTTGTTGACTTAGTTATCGCTGTAAGGTCACTCACCTCCGCTTCCTCGCCGCTCGGAGCAGCAACAGGAGCCTCAACAATTGAAGCATCAATAGACCCACCTTCGCCTCTCCAAGCCGCCTCGATCGTTAACGGGAGATCCACCATGATGGGAAAATCCCCTTCTGAAAGTGGTCGACTTCGACTTGGGGCACTCATTTCGCTTGAGACTGAACCTATAGTGCTACTGAGTGGAAGAGGATTTGAAATCTGTCTGTCTAAAGCCAGAGATTTGCTCAAGAAATCATCTGATCTATCACCCTCACTTTCTCCAAGGTTTTCGTCGCTCACTGCACCCTCTGCTGCTATGGAGTGACTCGAAGTGTCTGAAACTTCAACACCCTGCTCAGCAGGAGAGTGGTGTCCTTCGATTATTGCCATTAGAGCGTCTGAAGTCGTGTTGACAAGAGCGACAGGGGGGTCCTCGATAGATAATTGGTCTAAAGCGCAATCAACACTCTTTGGCGATCCCGCACCACTCTCAGATTCCAGAGGCACTGCATGCGCTAAAGGTCCTCCTGCACTTGGCTCTCCTGAACTTGGTTCTTCAGGACTTGAGACAGCTCCAGTTACGGCCTCAGAAAATGAACTCGGGATGAACGTAGAGGCTGTATTCTGTATTTGCGACATGTTCAGATACAGTTTCTTCGCACGGTCGTCCCAATCATTGTAAACCAAAGCCAGGTGTCGACGCAGCTTATTGAGAGCTAAGATGTCGGCAATAGGCTCAGACATTCCCTCCTTCAAAGGAGCCGCCATCTGCAGCTGTTCCTCAAAACCTTCCTTCTCCTTCTGCAGCAAAATTTCCAGTTCTGCGAGTTGGCCACGTAATTCCAGCGCTTTGCTGCTGTACAGAGGACCCAAACTAGCAATTTTGTCGCTAAGTCCACGTAACTGCTCAGTGGCTGTTGTAAAAAGGTTCACCCCCACAAAAACAACATTTTGCGCTTCGGCTTTCAACCACGCCTGGGAGCTAGGGATGTTGAACTCAATCTGGGGAGGAGGAACCAAGACAGAAAGCAACTTGATTGGATTGTACATTAGACATGCTACTGTGTTCCCTATTCCAAAAAACCTCAAGCAATCCCTGTAAACCTGGTGGCCACAAGCTGTGACGGTCACCGCGGCCTGATCCGAGAAGTAGCGCTGCAGGAGCTTCCCAAACGAGATATTCTGAGCACCTTCGGAAAGAGGAACTCGTCTCGTGGATGGTGGAATCGAGTCTGGGCGTGGACAACGAAGACACCGATGCCACATCCAAATCTTCCCTTCCTTCTCGCCAGGTAAAGTGGAACCCTTTAAGACCTTAGAATAAAGAGTAAGGCAGCCACGTGAGTGTGCGTATCGATGTTCATGATCTTCCATAGGCTCGTCACAACGAGGGCACCGACTGACCGTGTTGCCAAGAAAGTCCTTTAAGAAAATACCAATAGGCTTATCAGATGGCCCATAGTACTTGATTCGCTTCAACTGAGGCTTCTCACAGACATTCCCCTTGGACATGGTCCGGCTGGAGACTGAGATCACGATACTCTCATGATCAGGTGTTGAGGGGGGGAACTCGTCCTCGGTGAACTCGGTGAACTGCTGGGTGTCTAAGCTGCTGCTGGAGCCCCGCGGCAACATCCCATCTTCTGCTTGAATGTTGTTTCTGCCATGACTGGGCGCCCGTGAAGGTGGCGGGGTGAACCCAGGCACTGTTGTAATGGTGCTATCCAAACTGGAACGCTTGGAGGAAGGGATGCACTGGAGTGGATTGGGAGGCAGAGATGCACCCTCATCAGCCAAAAAGGACGTCTCCAATGAAAGGTGGTAGGCATATGAAACTGTCAACTGCACCGCCTTCTTCACTCTCTTCAGCTCCTCAGTGCTGGAGCCCTGCAGTAAAATAGTGCACCCCAAGGGCCTTGGGCAGCCCTCAAAAAACATGAGATACTTGGTGTTCTTCTTGGTACTACCTGACCCACCCCCTGGGTTAAGCTCCTCCTCAAACCTCTTAATCTCAAATTGCTCACACTGTCCCACTTTCGCCGCCTCGAAGTTGTCAACGGATGAAATCACATTCGCCCCTGTACATCGTGCTATGCGATTCAACAAAGGGCGTTTCACCTTCAACACCAGTGAGACTGCTTTCGACAACAGCGTCTCCTGCGCAATCCCCGCGACTGTCTTCTCCACCAGCAAGACATTCGGATGGAGAGCATCGATTCGTGCCACTGTCGCCGCGAGGTAATCAGTTTCCTGCTGAGGCAACCCCGTGAGAGAAGACAACTGGTTCTGAGACCGCTGATACTCCAGTGCCCCGCCCAGTAACAAGAGTCTGGGGTTTCTGAACTTGGACGTCATTCGCCTGTTCTGCACATTCTTATGACAAACGATCCCCTTAACTAGTGTACTGTCAGCACATTTGCCTGATGCGATGCACTTCACTTTCACATACTCTCCGGGGTCCATTCCCCCTCCTTTACTTGTATTAGGTTTCACATAGTTCGCAGCCTGCAACGCCAGGTTGCTCACGATTTGTGGCCAGCTATTGGGATCACCGTCTTCTCCCTCGGGAATGCCTTCCTCTTGAAGCAAATTCTTCACCACTAACAGAAAGTCACTCTCCATTTTGGCACGAAGCCTGGTTCTGCTCTGCAAATAGTCACTGGAGGTTCGAGCACTGGAGGAGTGCTGCCTCCAACCCCCTTCCTCGTCTTCGTCCTCGTCGTCATCATCAACCAGAGAACTCCCTAACACCTCATCATCAGTGTCAGCCGGCGGTATCACCCAGACATCTTTGTTGAACCATATGCCCTCGACATCCTTGAACGACTCAAGCTTGGATGAAAGAGCTTGCGGTTTGAAAATCTTTTCCGTTTTGCTGACTTCCTCATAGGCCTTCTCTAGGTTTTCAAGCGATTGGGTACTGCTCCTCGATAACGAGGGAAACCATGGCTCCTGAGCCCGCTCCTGAGGCCGCTCCTGAGTTTCAGCACTGAGATGCTCAGGATCTGCCATTTGTACTCCTCTGCCACCATAAATCTCATACTCCGGATCCTGCCCACCTCGATCTTCGATCTTCACGACTTCTTCCTCCTCTTCACTCATTGCGCTGGCATTCTTAGTTGACTTGGATAAATGGATTCTGCGCCATGTTTGTGAAATGGAATTTTAGAGTGTATCTCATAGGTCGTCCAGACCTGTTACAATTTGAACAACTTCAGTTAGAACGAAATCCAGAGCCAGTATCCGGTAAAGTATATGCTCAACCTAACGTCGGCTGGCCTTCACCTGTCCAAAGAATACGAATAGTCAAAAGTACATCTGGCATCCACTCTCATCCATTAACTCCACAGAACATGACCTAAACAGAAACACTAAATAACGACAAAAAAGCATCCCCAAATCTGCAAACTCAAACTGTAAAGTCGCTCGCAAGGAACAGGAGACGTTGCACAGAAGAATGTGGCTACGGATCCTGAGCTCAAACCTTTGAAACATTCAAACTACCGATTCCAAGGACGGGTAATGGTTTGTTCGAAGCTCTGCTCATTAGATAAGTGAACATGCCCAAGAATCTTTGTGGTATGAATCTAGATTATATATTTTAGCTGTGCGCAAATGAAGGTATCTGAACATAAAGATTTCCTTTACCACTTCTTTGATTACAAAATACTTGCATCTTGTCTCCAATGTTGCTTTCACTTCTGTCGTGCTCCCTGCAACCGGTTGCACCTTATGTTATAGCACTTGTTGAGGACCTTCACATGAACAGTGTAGAATCAGTTAAAAATTATAAATGTTCATGTTGACCGCAATCTGAAACGACATATGACAGCTATTCTTTACTACTCCCTCGATTTCTGAATAATACCAGTGTTTCCTTAGTAAAAACAGAAAGAAAACACTGGTATCACTCAGAAACAGAGGGAGTAACACAAAGAAATATTCACAGATATCAAAGCAAACGGACAAAGGAGCACACAAAAGCAAGAAAGATGGAATGTGTAACTAACCACCCACTCTCATGCCCTCCACAATGCAGTCCAAGATGTTTATAACAATTTCATATTCTGAACTTCCAACGTCACATCCATACGGCTGCACAACAAGCAGAAACTATTCTCAGTGACATGGGAACGACAAAAAAACCTGCAACAAATAACAGGATGTGAAAAGCTTAATAGCGGAAACGTGGACTTACTGCATCTCCAGTGACTCCCATGCCCTGTCGACTTGTCACAAGACTGAACATCAGAGGAGCCTGATTCTTTGACTGTATGAAACAGTAGACACAAGCAAGAAATTCTTGGAAACCACGGCGGCAGTCACGTGCCTGGCTACTTCTTCTGTAGCCATGGGCAGCAAGAGGAGCCGTCACTCACTTGAGACCATTGGGAAGCATCTTGTTCTTGTTCTGGCACTCTGGAACTTGTTCGCTTTGCAACTGCCACAAGTGAGTTACAATTTATCATCATGCCTTCAAGCATACAATCTGTCCAAAGAGCTCATAATATATTCTAAACAGGCGTTAATATGATAAACCCTCGTAGCTGACATAAATGAAGTACATAAACCTAGAGAGATTTTCGAATTTGGTGATACCTCTTTCAGGTATGGCTCACTAATTTACCATACCAGCAAGTCTATACGGACCAGTCACCCACACATTGCAAGCGCTTCAGATTGGCCATTCTTAGCAGTGTTCACCCTTAAAGGACATAGAGACCCATACGGAACTCCATTTCAGTGTGTTTTGCAACTCTGTGCCCTTCGGGGGTTAACATGAAAATTAGCGAGAATATCCAAGAACGAGGATAGTATACAGAGCACATCCACGGTCGCCATGTCTAGCAGATCACCAGTCCTAGAAAATCAAAATAGACCACGAATTCACAGCTAATATAGCGCGGAGTCTTCATGATCGGATAGGAGCATGTTCCGAGCACCTTAATTTCTTCGTTAGCAAGTACAAATAGCAGTGCTAGCATGTTCAGACTTCATTTCAAATGTCCATAACTCATTATTATCATTACAGCATGAAAAAGTTGCCCGCAGCACATTATTGCCAGACTTGGAAATAGGATTATTCATGAAAACGTAAACAGCAGCTGCACTCTCTTGATGTCAAGAAAAAGAGACGACACTGTTCAGGACACCTGTTATATAGTATAAAAAAGGAATACCCAGAAAGTATAACCCAACACGTTTTAATTCAGATCTATGTCTAACATGAAAGTCCAGTGCTGAACCTGAGGTCGAGAAACCCTATTACTCGTTTGAGAAATATGATAATACCTACCGCTACAGAACAGCAACAACAGTCCCTGTGACGACAAGAGGGCGAATACGATCACACACTGCCAACGATGGAGAATAAAGAATTCCTGTGCCACTGCAACTGAATTCGAGACCGCTACAGACAAAGTACGGCGGATGCCCTATACAATTTCGACCGCACCCAGCCTATGCCCCAATTTTGACGGAACCCTAAATTTGCTCTGTTCAACAAGAAAGAGCACAGGAGAGAGTCGAGTACCACATGAATAATAAAATGTCTCCAACTCTGTGAACCCAGAAGACTAACCTCACAACGCAGATTGAGATCTACGTCACGCCTTCAGAGTCACGCAAACCCCCCACCACGCACTTGAACCTCCGCTCGTGCAAAACCCACTCAATTCCAACCACTATGGCTTCTATACAGCCCTCCCACCATAATAGAGCCCACACAGAGATTCCAGATTGCAATGAATGTCGAATTGGTGGATTTTTGACAACTTCAAATAGAACCTCAGGCAGGCAGGACCAAAAGTGTTTATGAGTTAGCACCGCCCTTTATTTGACCAGCTCTTCCTCTGCGCCGGCTGCTAACCGCAAAGCCCACGAGCCGACTGTCTCTCTCTCTCCTCGAACTGCGTGCACAGGCAAGCAGCACCTCAACCCACCACCCACGAGGCCGGACCGGCAAATAAGA
Source organism: Climacium dendroides (assembly GCA_950106755.1). Classification (NCBI taxonomy): domain Eukaryota; kingdom Viridiplantae; phylum Streptophyta; class Bryopsida; order Hypnales; family Climaciaceae; genus Climacium; species Climacium dendroides. The sequence continues at coordinate 23,602,139 of OX467087.1, read as the reverse complement.
ACGAAGAACAAGTCAACCATTCCTTGAACGGCAAGCAGATCCTCCTCGCAACGACCACCGCAAACCCCTTTCGCCTAACCCCACCATCACCCAATTATCATCGCCACCCCAACTTCGCAACTACACGTGGTGGTTCCCAATCTCGATACAATATACAATAGACTCCATATGCTCAATCTCTCTTAACCTCAAATATCGCTATGTCGATTTCTGTTTCGGTTTACGTTTCGGTTTCTACTACTGCTACGACTGGGTGGGAGACTAAGGCTTCTTCAATCTGCAATTTCTGTCTCCTTCCTCGGATCCATGCGGCAATCACACAGGCAGGACCCTGCGAGAATTCAGATGGGGCGCAACAACCGAGGCGGCAATGAGGGTGCGTCGTCGAGCTGATGAGGGAGTTGCAACGATTTGTTGGGAAACAACGGAGGTCGTCACGATTGTTGCGGTGTGTTTGTTTCCGGGAAGAAGAGAAACAGGAGAGTGTGCCAAGCCCCGCAGCCGCACCCAGGCAGCCAGCCGCCGGAGCCAGAGAGCTCTTCGCAGTGAGCTTTCGTTCGTCGAAAAGCCCCGCCGGTCGTCGGACGCACGTCGTGAGAGAGGACAGGGAGGCTTTCGCTTCGTCCGTCGACGGCCGGAACCGGACGACCTCGGACTGAGCGGTAGGAAGTAGACCTTTTGGGTTGTCGTCACGTGGAAGGCTGGACCCGCGAGTATAGGGGCGCACGGTTGACACGTCATCGCCACCTGGCGACGCAGGAGACAAACGGACGGGGATTTGACAATCTGTCGAGAAATCTGAGTTGGATTGTTGGGAACGAATCTCATTTATCATCCAGAGATGATTTATTTATCATCCGTCTAGGGTTTGGAGGCGAAGAGCTTCGGAGCCATGGCTTCTCTCGAAGGAAGACGACGATGGCGAGTTGTTGCGGAGAGTTGTGAAATGGCGAATTGGCCGCAGTTTGCAGGATGGCCTGCCCCACCTCCTGCACAGCAACAGCAACCCAGTCCTCCTCTTCCGTATGCAAGAAATGCGTCGGATTTTCGTCCCGTGTCGCCGTTTCTGCAGCATGCACCTCGTATGAGTCCGCCTAGTTTTCACCAATTTCCACCGCGGGGATTTGGTCCTCCGCCTGGTCCTCATGGCCAAGCTGTGAATCCTTCTAGTGGAACTAGTCCTGGTTATAATTCGCAGGGATGGATTCCTAACCCTAGGGGTTATCCGGGGACCATGCCAATCTCCGTGGCATCGTCGCCCAATGCGTTCCACGCGCAATCGCAGAATTTTTCACTAGGAAATCATGTTTCTGTGGCGCCTCCTAGTCAGATTCATGTTCTGGATCAGCAATCTGGACAAGGAGTGCACGACAGCTGGAGAGCGTCTGCATTTGGCCACAGTGTTGTGCCAATGTCGAATGATGTACGTCCTAATTTAGCAGCCAAGCCTCTTTTTCTGAATTGGGTAGATGAGAGCGTCAAGGCTCCTTCGTCTCTAGGAGAATCCAATGATCGTGTCTCGAGTTTAAAGAGTTCAGATCTTTACAAGCTTGTCGATATGGCGGAAGAGACTATTGGCAAGATTTTTGCTCTGACCGATTTGGAGGCTTCTGGGACAGAGTGGGGGTTATGCCCTTTCAATCCCGTTCACGTTGTTCCAGTGGAAGCACTTCTGCGTCATACACTTCAATGCAACCAAAGCACAGTCGAGGCCGGATCCCTTCTTCATTCTTTACAGTATCCACACACCGTAGATGTGGATCCAACTGACCCGGTCGCACATGATGAAAGGATAAATGATAATGCAGAGTCTAGCAGCCACCATGCCACCCTCTCATTCGAGGATACGGCACTGTTGAGTGTTAATTTTACTCCGATTAGAAAATTCGGTTTTGAAACCCTAATGCAGGAATCTGGTTATGTGGAGACTGAGAACTTATCAGATATTCTACGAGTGGAGGGGATAGCTAATAATTGGAGTGAGGATCCGGAGTGCACGACATTGACACTATCCACGAGCAGGCAGCAGTTTGATCCTCGGGGATCCTTATTCTTTTACAGAGAAGCTCCAGGTGTTGTTTTGACATCCTTAGATCATTGGTCATCGCAGGATTTCGGTGATCCAATGTCCTCTATGCCTCCTTCTTTGCGGGTAGAGCTGGAAAAGTGTCCATCTGTGATCTTGAAGAGTGAAAAGATGGAAACTCGTCGTAGTGTATCGTCAACTAGAACAATAGGACATATGGGGGCAATACATCGTGATCCTGATAAGCCTCATGGTGTCGAGAAAGAATCAAGCTCTGTCAGGCTTTTACCATCAATGCTATGGAGTTTAGGGAAGGACTTGGATTCCTGGAAACACATGCCATCGCTATGCTCACGGACAGTGCTCGAGGCTGCCACCTGCCTGGGAAGAGTGAAGAAAGCTTTGATCGTGGAATGGTTGCTCGTACACTCACCTGTGTTTGGAGTTGCCTTAGATGTGGCAATGGCTACTCACATTTCTTGTCTTGTGCAGCTCTACCTAAAAGCATTGAGAACGCAATCATCGATGTTCTTGGATCGTGGGGATGTAAACATGAGGGACACATCAGTTACAAGTGACAGTATGGTTGTTGAATGTCCTACGTATGCAGAGGCCAGTACTTGGTTAGCATCGTGGTTGGCTCATCTCTATGGACCCATCAACAGTAAGGCAGTAGTTCTTGATTTATTAAAGCATTGCCTCAATGCTTGTGGGCGGCTCCTTTCTATTGTTCCTTTAGACCTTCACTCTCAGCAGGCTAGCTTGGGGAAGACGGAGGATGTCAAAACTGGCTCAGGTAAAGAATTCAAGGTTTTCATTGAGCATTGCAAAATGCTTCCAAAAGAGGTTGATAACGCATGCGTATATGTGTCAAACCTGGAGGAGGTTCTGGGAGTGAAGCATATCAGTGCTGCGATGGATGCTCTGTATGAACGAGCCAATTTTGATAGATACGTTAAATCCTGGTTGAGCATCAATAATGCCACAAAAACCCAACGGTAAGATTCATGCATGTAATCCCAGACCTATTCTTCGTCCAAGCTTTGCTTCATATAGGTCTCTTATCAGCTGTAATAGAGCAGATCTTAAAATTGGAATCGTTGAAAGTGTCAAAATAGTGCTACTTATTAAAGTGGTCAAAGACTTTTGTTTTACCCTTTAAGATTCAAGCAACCATATATGGGTGCTTTTACTAAGAAATGCCACACCATGGACCTTGACGGGTTAATCTCCTTAGATGTATTGGATGATGGCAGGATTGCAGATTACGACATGAAGGTAACTTTTGCAAACAATGAGAGAGCCAAACGTCCGAATTATCGACCTGTTTGTGAGCACGACGGCCTTACTTGGCAACGATCTCAACAGGAGGTTTGGTGGCTTTATATGTCCTTTAACCCTTCTGCTGGTTATTTTTATCAATTTATTTATTGGAATTGCAGTTTCTTCGACTGACCATCTTCGATTCGTTCATAGTGTAGTTACCGTCTCATTTCAATGTATTAGGCATTAAATGGAAGCACGGTTCTGTTTTGTCTTAAGAAAATACCATTCAATCAGTATTCTATATTACTATTCATCATGAAATTTGTCTTCATGCTGATCAGTGTAATCATTGTTTTTCACTTTACCCAAGGAGAAACGAAATAAGACAAAAGTCGAGTTACTGGCTGAGGAGCGGGACTACAAGCGGCGGCGAATGTCATACCGGGGAAAGAAACTGAAGCGAACCCCACTGCAGGTATGTAAGCTTTGACGGGCTTGCTTTTTGCCTAGAGTCTTTTAGTCACTCAATCTTTGACTGTGTTTGCTTTTCATACCCAAGAAGTCATTTTGATATTCTACATATGCCTTGCAACAAAGTTCTAACGACAAGTTTCTTGAAGTGCGTTGTGAAGGTTTTTATGTGCATGAATAATTTTCTTACACTTCAATGAATCATGCAATGTTCGGTTTATTTTCGCCTATTTTGTTTACACTTATAACATTTGCTTTGAGCTTTACAGGTGTTGCACGATATCATCGAAAATCATATGACAGAGATCACCGAAGTGGGAGGCATAGGCTGTTTTTCTAAACAGCCATTGCACGTTCCCTCTATATCGCACACTGACTTTGCAAGTCAACAGCTGTTGCAAGGGAGCACTCCAACAAGTCCAGATTTTCTGCATCATTCTGAAAGTGCTCATCATTCGAGAACGACCAACAGAGATACGGCTTTTAATGTGTCGCGGCTTCATAACGAACATAGGGAGACTTCAAGTGATTTTAGGAATGAGTCCAGGTTAGTATCTCCTTGCCGACCCTTCAGCTGAAGCTTGCTCGGATTTATGAAGAGTTGATTTGATACAAGTCTAAGAGGATGCATGCAAATACTTCAAATGGATTGCTTTTTGTGATTTTTTTTTTTTTATGTGGTACTTGATTGCGTCAATTTGGTGAGTATTATCGTTCTTGTGATAATCGACCAACGAGCCTTGCGTCATTACTTCTGAACAGTGGGATGGTTTTCTGCTTGGAACGTCTTTGTGTTCCCCTGACGTGTGATGTGGCTTTGCTTTCATGGTCAGGTCCAGGAGAAAAAGCAGATTTGATGATGAACGTCATCATAATTCTAGGAGGTAGTATTCTGCTTTGGGGGCTTATGGGTTCTAATAAAGTGGATTTTTGAGATAGAACAATTCTTGCGACAGCTAGACGGTGGGGACCGCTTAAAATCGTTGCCCAGTTCATCACATCAGGTGCACATATATTTTCTTACAGTGAATTAATCTCATGTTTGTAGTTTCAACTTTCAAGTGTAAGGTACTGAGCACTGTTAAAATTTTGTGCAAGGTGATTGAAACAGACATTTGAAAAGTAGGACTCACAGACTTGAGGTTTCAATGACAGGGTCTGCAATAGATATCACCTTCAAGAGGAGCAAGAACATCAACGATGCGTTTTTTTTGTCAAGTTTCGAGTGGACTTAAAAATAGCGCCCATCATTGGCAACGAAGCATCTGGTACATGGGGAAGCACTCCGCATTCGTATCCTTGTCTGTATCCTCGATATGAACTGTGCTACAAGAAAGTAACAATGAGTGGAACAGAATTTTCAGTCATTCTTATTTCGTGTAGATCCTCTACTTCCGTCTAAGACACTTGCACATTTCAAGTTCTGTTGCATGTTAGTTTCTTGGACATGTATTATTGACTTTCTGCTCTTGAACGCATTTGGTTGTGTCTGAATGCGACTTCCTCGCGTTTGATTTTCTTAGGCTGCTTGGTGAGCACAAATTGGAAGCCGTTTTTCTGAGGCTTAAATGTATGATGCAATCTTGCATTCGGTGACATATCTTTCAGCAAGGAGCTACAATTCAGCTTGAAGTAGAAGTGGCAAATTATTCATAGATAGACGTGTAGGTGCCATGTTGCTGGTATTTTAATTGATATTTAGGTTCTTCGGGGATATGGCTGACTTTTTATGCTAGATTGTGTCATGTTTTGATCTTTGGAGGACAAAAGAGCAACTGACTGTCTTTTAGTAACAATCTTATCCGGCACTGCTTCCAATTAGCACCAGATAGTTCCCCATATGAGTTGCTTGTTGAGGTACTTTGAGATTACATAAGAAACTATGCAGCAATAAAATTTTGATTTCATACATAGAGATTTCTCCTAACCACAATTCTTCACCCCCATAGATATATCCTTTAGGGTACATTCACTTCAAAGATGCATATTGTAATCTCGTTTGTGTCAAATTTCATCAGATTCTTAAGTAGAATGGTCATATTTTAAGGATTCAAGAATTATTTTGAATGTATGCTTGGAAGAGACATTAGTTGGAGGACAAATCAATCATTTAGAATATGGATGTCAAAGCACTTACGGATTAGGGGTTAGTAGAGAGAGCTTATTGCTCTATTGTTGGAATCAATCTTTTTTTTATTGGTTGTGTATTTTATTTTGATGATAATTCTAATAATTTTATTATTCCTCCTGAAAATTTGAAAAAATTATCATCTGGAGAAGGACAAAAAGTATATTTGAAATATATTAAGATTTATCAATAAGGTATATAATGGCTAAATTTAGCTTAATATTGGTAGTTTGATGTATAGTTCATAGCTAACAATGTTTTAGGTATATAAAATACCAAAAAAATTACTAAAGTATTCTTATATTATTCTTGATTATTGTTTGCACTTTTAAAAAGTTTCAAACTACATAGATTTGTATTTATAGTGCATGTGACACTAATTCACCAAAAAATTTCTATTTTGAATTTATCAGTGCAAAATGATATTATTATATTGTCCTAATTGCCACAAAAGAAAAGTTTTGTGGGGACATTAATCTACTAGATAATGCCAATTTTTCTCCCTTACTATTGGTTCAAATTAGTATAATTGGATTATTTACATTGTATTAGTCAATTTAAATCTATTTTTTATTATATAATTTACAATAATCACAATTTTCACAAATCTAATTGAGATTTTTTTACACTTGTAAAAAACATATAGTACATCTAGTAGTCAAAGTAGTAATTCCTTCCAAATAATTAATTGAAGTTGACAAATGTGATTTGGCAAATGCTTTAAGATAGAGAGATTTCTTTTTTCATAAATTTTCTTCTATTCTTGAAAATATAATATCCCAAAGTTTTGATTATTCAACATTTTATTAAAAAAATTATAAGACTTTTTTCATAAATTTTCTTTTTGAAAATATAATATCCCAAAATTTTGGTGTTTATTTTTTGAAATAATTATTGCCAACTTTAACCACTAGATATAGTAATCTTAAGGAATAAAAAGTCTTACAAAAAAATTTATTATTCAATATTTTATCAAACTATTAAGGAATTTTCAATTCTTGGTTTTAAATTTTATTAAGAAAATATTATTTAGTGCAATTGTAGATGTAGACAATTGTATGGATGAATGGATGTAATCTATAAGACAAAGTTGACATTTTTGTTTGAAAGTCATCATTACATTATTCTTATCTTCACCCTTTTGTAGTCTCTACCTATTCATTTGTACCACAAGTGATTTTAACAATTGGTAACCTTATTTAAATTTACACAACCCCTTTAATTATTCATTCTAGTCAATTCTTCAATATGCAAATTTATATACCCTCTTGGACTATTCATTTTAGTTAATGCTTCAATATATGCTATGAAATATATAGCCACAAGTCATAATTTATAAATCAATGTATATTTTTCTGAGAGGAAGTCTTGATCTTGCAATGTAACTATTATTCTAACAAATTGTACAAACGGTATTTCTTCCAACAACATTACAAGTTTTTTGGACAAAAATACATAATAAGACCTCCTACATATATGAATTATTCAATGGGAGAAGTAAGACTATTGGATAAGCCAAAGTATGTCACTAGTGTGGACAATCTTCATTTCAAAACCCTCCTCTATACCATATTATGGGGCATTTTACAATTGTCCCTTCTAGAAGTGTCTTCTAATCTGAAAGGATGTATTGGAGTTTTCAATGCATTGAAGGTGAACAACTTAGGATATGGATGATTTATGACCCTTTGTTCCAACTTCAAAAATTCATAACTATTTCTATAAAAATCCAAAAATATGATCAACATGAGTTACATGGGGTAAGGTAAAGCAACCCATTGTAGTTAGATGACTCCATAGTAGACACCTAAGAAATAATCCCATTGTGAGTGTTTTTAATATGTCAAATTAGGGCCAATATGCATATCTTACATGCTGGTAATGCAATGATTAATAACCTCATTAGGAACTTCCAACTTTTCAGTATGAATTCATTGTAAGAATTGACTTTTTAGGCCTTCCATGTTCCCAAATACTATGACTGCTTTAGGTGAACAAGATGAGCATCATGGATTCAAATTTTGTTGGTTACAGGGTTGTCTATTAACCCTGGAGCACCGAGGACGCCATTTTGTGGCGTTTCGATGACAGTACTATTCAGAAGAAAGAGTCCAAAAGCATTTTTTCATCCAAAAAGTTTTTTGTTGACCTTTCATGTTGGGTGATGAAGAGTATTCAATTCAGTTTGGAGTCTTGCTAGTGTTTGTCTTCATATAAACAAGAAGTTATTAAAAAAAACGGATCACAAAATATGCTATTTTAGAGTATTTTGGGAAGTTGTTGCTCCTTGCTCTAAATCTGAAATTTCTCCACAAAAATGATATTTTTTGAGTTTGAACCCAACTAACAAAATGAAGGTCATCTACTCTAGTTTCTACTCCAATTTGAATTTTGAAAAAATTTCCAATACTGAATATTTTATTGCAATGCGAACTTTAGATGTATTTTCAATGTCTATTATTTTCTAATTATAGAATGACACGGAAATTGAGTTTACACTATGATGTTTGTCACTATAATATACACAAATGATGAAATTTTGAAATTTTTTGAAGTATTTTTCTATTTGATATGATTTTCCTTCACTTTTTCTTCAAAAATTCTCAAAAAAATCAATTTTCCACAAAAAAATCTAAAAAAATTATGAAGTAAAGAAGACATGTATCTCCATCTCTGAAAAATAAATTTAAAATTTTTCATTCACATTTAATTGCCAAATGGCAGCAAACTGAACGACAAGTGGTGAGGCTTGAAATCAGTGGTCATGGGTCCGTCATTTAGGGGTTAAACTCTTTTGGGCACTTCCAAGAATTCATAGCAAATTTATACTTTGTTAAAAAAATATATAATTTCAATTGCTCACTGTTCTCACACTTTTCTTTACGTGCTAAAAAATTTGAAAAATTTCAGGAATGGCATGAGGCCTCCTAATTCTGACCACAATGGACTGCTTTACCTTGTCTACTTCTCATTCAAGGAGAATTGACTGTAAAATGTTTTGAGCTGTGAAACCCTGTTGAAAATCCGGATGCGAGCTTACAATGACGGCTTATGAACACCCCACCATAACTCTTCCACAGCGTGTTCATAAAGCACACTCAACACCTAAAAATAACTGCCTCCGCTCTGAACTTAAATAAGGAGCATTCAAGGCCCTGCAGACATTTTCTGGCATAGAGGAAAATCTAGTACCGTACTTAACCATCACAATGAAGGAAATTGACCTAATAAAAAAGTTCAACGTCAACAAGGGGAATTGTGTGTCACATGTTCCCAATTCAAAGGGAGAACATTAATCAAATATGAAGTAATCGAGTGCATTGCACCGCCCTTCAGTTGGAAAACCAGAGCTTACATTCTCTAGCACCCACTGACATCATTCTTCATGCCATTGACTTACTTTTGGACTTCTAGAAATACTCCGTTTAAACATGTGTCCAATCCCTCTCCTATATAAATAAGTGATATGTCCTCTACGTACCAAGTCTCCACAATGTATGATTCCCATGCGAACCATCTTCCAAGTTGCCAAATACCACATGCCCAATGAGATTGAGCATTCCACCAAAGGCCCAATTCTAAGCTGTCTCTGTACATCAAACAATGAAGGCAGACACCCTGCTCAAACCAAACACCTACAGATCTTACAGTCTGCCCTGTCCTAAACCTCTGGAATTTATACCTACACAGGAGAAGAAAGAGGAAACAACGAAAATTGTGAGAAGATACAACTTGGAATAATACCACATGTAGTCTGCAGACCCAGCAGAGTCCATTCTGCTTCTGCATTTACCGTCTGGTCTCAGAGGCCCCCATTGACGATTGCTCCGTCGATCCTGTAGACAGTCATTGAATACTACAACGACCCCAGCGCTATTGGACACTTGCAGCAGTATCCAAGCAGCCTTATCATTCAGATGACTCAGAGGCGGACCTCAAGAAAGAAGAAAGAACCGTAGAGATCCCAGGAAACGCATCAGTCCGTTGCATTTCGAACACCTCCAAAGCCCAAGAGTAGGAAAAACGGCTAATTGGCAAAAACTGCTTTCTGCCCCTGCATTGAAGGTCCGCCAGCAGCGGCGTTGGTTTGGTCGGTTTGACCAACTAACACTTCATCAGACGAAGTCGGCATGTTGCCACTCATCAAATTCCTAGGGTGTTCGCCAGCAGCCTCAAGGCGTTTCCATGTTAATTCCCGCTTCTCTTCTAAACCCTGGGCCTTGGCCTCGTCTTCCTGATACTTGCGTTGGCACTCTTGAAATAGTTCTTGGTCCATCTCCAGGAACATTTTGCGAACATTAAGAGTCAGCCCGTGCACAGCCTGATTCCAATGGTTACGTGTATTTCTCTCTAAAGCAGCAAAGATTAATGGCAGCACCACGTGACGATTTTGAGCCACCAGACTCACGATGTGATCATTATTCCATAGAAATAGCGCACGCTCCGCCACCTGGCACATCCACAACACCAAGATGAACAAAAATATACCGCCTCAAGAGACAGAGTGACAGCATTTCTACTAGTAAATCCATCAAATTCATTCGTTCCAGATATAGATACTGCCTCGGGGTAATAATCAAGATAAAAAAAACAAGACTTATCCACAAAAGCATGCCCCAAGAAAGCACTTCAAAATCCTGTGACCAGAAAACAAAAAGCAGCAGAAAAACTACATCCCAACGAGTAATCCTATCAACAAAAATACAGGTAGGATACATTGAGCACTCCAATCATACAAGGACAATTTCCTCGTCCAGCCTCACCGTTGACCCCAAGCACGCACCTGGAAATGGGAACTGTTCAGGCAACGACCGATCTGACGAAACAAAGGGACCATGCAACGCTGGAACTCCGCGCTCTGAGTCGCCTCCAACACCTCCTCCAGCTCACCCAGAAATAAAACCTCCTTCTGGCTGTTCGTCACAGGCCAGTAACGAAGAAGACCGCGGATCACCACGTCCGCCAGCTTGAAGTCCTTCTCCACGAACTGGATGATGCAGTAAGAAAGCTGCTGGTGGTACATAGAAACGCACTTCGGCTTGTGCAGAGGGATCAAAGCACGAACAAGAAACATCTTGTGCTCCTCCTTCAGAGGAAGCGCGAAACCGTTGATGATGCTACCCAGAATCTCCAAAAGCTCCGCCACACCGTTGTGCTTCTCCGTCTCGAAAATGAAACGGTAAAAGATGTTGTTGATCGCCTTACGGATGAACGGACGGTGAACCATGAACTTACCGTAAATCCGGTGCAAGATCGTCTTCAAATACTCACGCTCGCGAGGGTCCTCGCTGTCGAACAGCTCAAGCAGACGAAGCACGAACGAGTGGTCGATGTAACGCTTCGCCAGCTTCGCGTCCGTCTCGCTCGAAACCACGTAACGGAGCAGAAACTCGTACACGATCTGAAGGTGCGGCCACGCAGGCTCCATCGTAGGCTCCTCCTCCTCCGGGTCGAAATTGTCCGAACCCGTGTTCTCGTGGGACGAAGGCGGAAGCGTACGGAAAAGGTTCGAAGAAAGCATCTTCGTGATGTCCTCGAACACGGCCTCCGTGAACTTACCCGAACCCGAAGTCACGTAGTCCACCAGCTCCAACAGAGTCTGACGCTTGATCTCCTTCTCCTTCACGTTCTTCGTCGGATCCGTGAAGTCGAACGTGTAGCAGCACAGAGCAAGCTTCCGCGCGAACAAACTCTGACGGTCGGACGTAGGCACGTCACGGAACGAAGGCAGCGCCTCGAAGCTCCCATTCGGCATCTTCCCAGGACCCGATCGACCCACGCCCGACGCCTGCACACCGGAAGCTCCAGACACCTTCGGCGCAGGGGCGCCAGCTGCTGACGCTCCACCGACACCCCCGCGCGCTCCCACGCCGTTGTTGGCAGTCCCACTCCCCTTGCCGACCGACGACTGACCCGCGGGACCGGACGAAGACGCACTCGACAACACCGCATCCGCCTTCTCGTCGCTCTTCCCCTTCGTCCCGCGCTGCATCACGCGCTTCAGCTTGAAAACCATCGCTCCCCGATTCAAGACCTCTCCAAACCCTCCTAAACCTAAAACCGCTCTCCCTGGCGATGCCACTCCCGCACCAATTGCAGCATTGGCCAATGTGTCCCAATCCTCTCTCTCACAAGTCCAAATACGCCTCACACTCCAACTCTCACGCACATCCCTTACGCCTGCATTCGGAGAATGCCAATGGACCGGGCGAAATCAACGTCGGCTCCACCGGGCAGACATGCCGCCAACCACATCCCCGACTCCACCCCGGAGTCCAACGCCAATGGCACGCGATAAACCTCACCAACACACACACCTCCCCCAGCCACGCCGCACCTCCCGCTCTCCCATCACAGCCTCCTGCTCCTCGGACGCCCAACAAGCATCCCCAATTCAGAGTCCGCAACCTAGCCTCAACCCTGGCAATGCAACCTACCCGCCACTGCGCTTCCTCATTTCGCCTCCTCCACACCGACCTCTCTGTCACCCAACCTCCGCACCACCTCGACCCGAAGCTCCCCGAACGCTCCAAGAACCGATCCGCACGCCCTCGCCAAACCCTAACCAGCAGTTTGGAGAATGCGAACCTCACCTGAACGCAGTAGCGCGCAGCTGGCAACGTCCGAAATTCCACGGGCTCCAAGCTCTTTCTCTTCCTCAACCTTTCTCGGCTTGGCTCCCCTCGCAAACCGACAGAGAGACAGACAGAGTGGCCCTGGCTTTCCGTCTAATCCATACCCTCCCCCGCTCTGTCCCAGACTCCGAAGCACGAGCAGGAGCAGCATCAGCAACAGCGGAGAATTGGCAGCAACAGTGAGGGCGAAGGAAGCACGGGGCAAAGAAAGCACAGAGCTTCACGGAAAGGGAAGCTCCCCAACGGCCCAGATCTTGCCATGCGTCTTATCTGGCGGTCGCCACTGGCTGTGGTGTCCGCTCGGAATGTTAAGAAGTGGGGAAGTGCGTACGTGGGTTCCTCGCCCATAACTGAGGATGAGTCGAAAAGGAAGGGAACTCCGGTCCATTCGTTCTTTTTCTTTCACGGCTTTAATTCTCCGCAGAAAAAAACGGAATCCATACCTTAAATAAATGAGGGGGGTTGTTTGGTTTGGTTTTGTTTTTTTAATGGTGAGGTCTCCGGAACCATGCATTTTGGAGCTCATTGTGAACAATCGAATTGAATTCATTATAATCCTAGTGAGCTCAAAAAAATAATTTAAATTAAATTTTTTTATATCCCTTGTGAGTTCAACAAAATTATTTAAATTAATTTTTTATACCCCCATTGAGCTCAAAAAAACAATTCATTAGCTCCCCCCATTCCATCTTTTTATAGTTTCCAAGTGAGAGGAGGGTGCCAATCAATATGGGATATATTGTGAGGATTGTATCCATATCCGTATATCACTCGAGGTCTGCATTCCTAATCTGTATCCATATCCATGATCCATATTCATATCCTTGATCTGTATCTTGTATCCCATGATCCATATTTTGTATTTTTAAGATCAACGGCATTGGAGGGGGGAGGCGATTTTTCTTCAATAAAAATCAATGGCATGTGATTTTTGGAGGAGGAAGGAAGGAAGAAATGGTAGTTTTTGCATCTTTCCGTCTCATTGTGTCCCATGTTGCATTTTTGGAAGCATTGGAAATCTCTTTAAGAGAAAGAAGGATGCATAGGCTTTGTTTTGTGGCATTGAGACCTACAATGTGAAAGTTGTTGAACTTTCAAGTTTTTAAATAAGTTAAAAAATTAGACATTTATTTTTACTTTTATTTTGACTGTGGCAACAGCTTAAGGCACACTAATTTGGTTGAAGTTACATTGGTTTATCCTATTGGTGCTTGAAATTTTAATTTATTAATATAATATTTTTAATTTAATATAGATAATTAAATTAGTGTGGGGTGAAATATTTACTATCCTATGATGATGTGGATTGAGGAAGATAGCCCCCCCTTGTTGCTCCACAATTTATTACTCAAAAAAAATTAGGACTTCTTATTTGCCACCTATGATAAAAAAAATTTACAAATTTTGAATTCATGTAGGCTCAAAATTAACTAGGTGAAGTGATTGAATACCAAATTCACATGGCACAAAATAGGGGGCGATATTTACATTTACCTTGAGTTTGAAGGCAATCCTCTATGGCTACATGTGTGAGAGTTAGATTTGGCAAACAATTATGTCCTTTTCATCAAAAAGGATCAGATGTTATCTTGGTTTAAAGTGAGACATAGATAACTTTCAAAATTTGAGCTTGGAATTCAATTTTAGAATTGAATTTGATTCTCAAGAATGATATACAGTATCAATTTTGACAAAAATCAAATTTTATAGGTGACTTTAATTTCTAGGTGACACTATTTTGTATATTTATTAATAGGATAAATTTGTGTCAAACAAGTATATTCAATTAGTGTATCTAGAGTTTTAACAATAACTTGCACTAATTTTAAAAAAAATTGGATTTATCAAGTAGATTGAGTAGTATTTTAGATGAAACCAATATAATGTGGTCTATACTATTTGTGCTATCTCAAATAGTGTGATTGTCATCCACCTTCCATCTACTTTCATTCAAATTTTGTATACATTCATCCAATCGTCATCTATAATTCATCCAAATCTTTATACTAACTTAATAGAATTAAATTGAACATAAATTGTGATAAATAATGTACAAAATTTTGTTGTTTGAATAGTAACAATATAATTTATGATAATTTGTAACAAGCTTTGACTAAAATTAGTTTAATGGTTGCACTTTATTTTATTTTTATTTTATAGACTTACTACGAGACTCAAAACTTTGTCAATATTTGGCAAAATATACTTGCCCAGAAGAATAGTTGTTTTGAATTTTCATACATTTGAAACTCACTCTAAAGTTTATAAAATGTTTGGTAGAAATACAAGATGAAGACTATATATTAAAACTTCTTAATTGTAAACTTTTTGTATTCAAACTTATTATATTGAATTTTATAATTTTTGTTGATCAAATTTTTAACCAAAAATCTTAAAATTTAATTATAAAATGTAGCATTGAAGAATAAATTCTTAATGGTATACAAATTAAAATCATATATAGATCATCTACCACTATATATGTAATAGCTTAGTGATTTTTTTAGGATTTTATTTAGTTTGTAATCATTTTGGATGTTTGGTTTATAGAATTTATTATAAGAGATTTTAGGCCTCAGGAGGGCCATTTTAGGCTTGTTTCCACGACTAAGAATGCATCAAAATACTAAAATATTAAAATAATAAAAATAATAAAATAATTTTTTAAAATACTAATCATTCATTAATTCATTAATTAATATTATCTGACCTATCAGGGTCTCGGCCATGTCAGACTGTTGATTTGGCAGAGCTCCTAGATTTTCCCACAATCCAAGAACTCATGGGAACTTGCAGTCTTCTATTGCCTTCAAATTTCATCTAATGTTTGTATTCCTTTTATGGTAACCTTGATAATAATATTTTTATATATGAACTTTAAATTCTTAAAACTAAAATAAACCACGTTTTATTTTATTTTTAATCACTTTCATGTATTTTATTAAATGTGAGATGCATTAATCTTAATAGTAGAATTTGTTATGAATGCAAGTGTGGTTTATGCAAAATTGTTAGCTTTGTGTGATTTTTTAAATTTATAGAACTAACATTATATTATTGATTTTATTCTATTTTTTATACAAATAAAATAAAACAAAATAAATTATAAATGTTTACTTTTGTTTCTTTTAATCACACTTATGTCACTAAATTTTTTTGTTAATAATTAATGTTTGGATATTTGTATATAAAAATTTACTCTAATTGAGGTAATATCTACAATGTTGAATATATCAATGTACAATTGGATATATATCATACATTTACATCATCTAATATTTGTAAATAAATTCAAATTCAAATTCAAAGTAAATTATATTTGAATTTGAATATAAAATTGAGGATTTTACACTGAGATTGTTACTATAGATTGAAATAAGAAATAGAATAGAATAAATACTTGAATTATTACATTTATTCTAAAAGTCATGACACTACAAGAAATCTTGTATTTTATGACTGCAAAAATATGACTGAGGATGACTAGCGATTGCTTGTAGTCATAATTTTGAAGGTAAAAAAAATATGACTGCAAATATGACTGTGAGTCATATTTTAGCCTTATACATCATGGCCATATAATATATGGCCATTGGGAATACCAAAATACTTCATACAGAACGGTAGGAAATATATTTAGGAAACGCCCGATCATATTTTCTAATCATTTTTTTTAGTCATATTTTACAATCACATCTTCATGATTTTTTTCTTTTAGGGCAGCCCCAAAACAATTTGGGTAGTAAATATGATTAGAAAGTACCTAGTCATATTTTTTCTCAATCATATTTTTTGAAAGTCAATTTTTTATAGTTGCCACTAATTTAGGATTTTGAAATCTTAGACACTACAAAATAGGGTTTTGAAACCCTAGCCGCCACTAAATTAGGGTTTTGAAACTCTAGCCACCACTTTTTGTAACCACTCCTCTTTTTGTCCTTTCTTCTTTCTTTTTTGTTCCTTCTTTTTTGTTTTTGTTATTTCTTAAGTTTTGCTTCTTGTTGCCTCTTAGGTTTTTTTTTTTCTTGCTTCTTCTTACTTTTTCTTGCTTCTTAGGTTTTGCTTCTTCTTCCTAAGTCTTAGCTTTTGTTTTTTCTTCTTAGGTTTTGCTTCTTCTTGCCTTTTAACTTTTATTTCTTTTTTCTTCTTAAGTTTTGTTTCTTCTTGTTTCTTAGATTTTGATTCTTCTTCTTTTTTGAATTTCGCTTTTTCTTCCTTCTTAAGTTTTATTTTTTCTTCCTTTTTAGATTTCGCTTTTTCTTCTTTCTTAAGTTTTACTCCTTCCTTCTTAGATTTTGCTTCTTCTTACCTCCTAACTTTTGTTTCTTCTTTCATATGAGGTTTTGCTTCTTCTTGCCTCCTAGTCATATTTTGCAGTCATAATGTCACTTAGTTTTTGCTTCTTCTTCTTTGCTACTTTTTGTTTCTTAGTCCCTCTATCATCATTGTTATTTTTTTGGTTATTTATAATTTTTGAATATATAATGATTATAATTTTTTTAAATCTTAAATATGTTTACATATTTTATAGTGCTTTAAATCTTTGAAGTTTGAATTATATTGTTCATTTATTGAAAACTAACCTTCTTGTTTATACATGTAGGCATTGGAGGTTGAAATGAAGTTATTGAAGGCTACTTGCAATACAAAAGAGGTAACATCTTTACATTTTTGTTGGAATATAGGTTCTACAAGTATGTGAAAATATACATATATAAAGAGCCATTGTGATATATTTTGTGTTAGTAACTAATAAATGTTATTGAAAAAAATCACATTTTTTTTGTTCTAATGTGATAAATTTTTGCCCATTTAAGAAATCATATGTATTCATTTTTAATTAAATGAATTCTCTTACTTAACTATTAAATTATGTTGATGTATGACTACACATAGTCATTTTACAAATCATCAAAAAATATGACTAAAAAGAATTGTTTTACACATCATTTTAAAATATGATTGGGAAAAGTCATATTTCACATTACTATAAAATATGACTCACAGTAGTCATATTTCACATTACTATAAAATATGACTCACAGTAGTCATATTCCTCATTAACCAAACATATGACTCACCATAGTCATATTTCGTGTCATCCAAAAATATGACTGACCGCAATTATATTCTACATCACTACAAAATATGACTCACCGTAGTCATATTTCACATTACTGTAAAATATGACTCATCACAGTCATATTCCACATCACTACAAAATATGACTCACCGCAGTCATATTCCATGTCATCAAAAAATATAACTCCTTGTAGTCATATTCCATGTCACTGCAAAATATGACTCATCATAGTCATATTCCACGTAGGATTTTTTTGTTTGCCTAAGCAACTCAAGAAAAAGTCAAGACCCCCCTATGATAGTCAAAGTATATGCCACGTTGACATACTATGGCTAAATATGGATATTTATACCCATCAATCCATATGATTGCCAATATGACTAATGTTTAAAGCGACTGCTTTGAAACGAATAGAGTCAGTCATATTCCGAGTCATCTACAGTGATTTCTACGTGATTCATATTTTTTGATTTTACGACTCATTGCAGTCATATTTTGTAGTCATAAAACACTACTTTTGTTGTTTTATGAAATGTCACTTTTCATTTGTCTCTAATTAACTTCTTGTTTTAGACTTTATTTGAATTCTTATTCAACTTGCATTCTTTTAGAATGATTGTAAGATATACTTGCGATCAAATTTATTAATTTCAATTGTCTTCTTAATTTTTTTTGTTTGCAAGGATTGAAATTTGACCCATAATTTAGGAAGACAATAATACAATAATATTAGATTGCATGAAATTGTACCTATTTGTCACTAAAAAATAAGTCAAAAAAAGATTTTAATGCAATCTAAAATAAGAAGTAAATTAGGCCAACTAAAAATGGAGATAAGATTTCATTTTAGTGTAGTTGTTTTAACAATTTTGTGAATGTTATTTTGGACAATTCCAAATATTTTTAAATAAATTTTTATATATAGTCAAAATTCTATTTTTTTATTCAAATTAATTCTTCCAATTAATGATTAATGAAATAATTATATTCATAGTTTATAAATAAATTATAATTGATTAAATTTAAATATTGTAATAATATATTGAAATTATAGATTTTTTATAAAATATTCTTCAAATTTTTAGATTTTTATTCTACATCACACTATCAATGACAATTGATTGAAGATTTTAAAATTTGGGCATGTGTAGTTTGGTTTTCTACAATGGATGAACCATTGAAGAATTCCTATAGTTAGAGTTCGTTCTCAGAGAGACAAAGTGCAATGGGTAATTTAATAAAGAAATAGATTTAATCCATTCTTTGGTTTATGCACAATTGAAGGAGGGGAAAAATATTTCAGTCCTACATTTATCATAGATAAGATCTAAATTTATTATAATTGAAACCGGATCTGAAACTTATCAGTTTTGTCTCTCTCCTATAGCTTTTCATTAGCTCTCAAATCCACCAGCCACAATCTTCTATAGATTTGTCTCACCAACCAACTGCATCAATCGTTGATTTCTTTCTCAGGCGGCTCCAGTTTCAATAGGTGTTAGAGAACTTCTCAGCAACTATGGACACAGCCATACAAAGGCTTCCAAGCTATTGATCTCTCAAATTCTATCGCAATTACAATTAGGATTGCTTTGTATATTCTGCTCTCTCCACTATAGATTGTGCTCTAAAAACAGCATCTCGAATACTTTCAAACAATTGTTCACTCAAACACTCTATCGATTTTACCCGATTATGAATCTATCAATCTACAGCATAGACAACCTCCATCTTCTCACTATAGACTCTCTGACCCAACATCATGCTCACTATAGATAAAACATTATACATACTAATCCTATGCACTCAAAATATTCTCCATTGAACACAATTAAATTCACCCACAGTTAGTCTATAAATTCAGCCATCAAACAATTGTATATACTCCAATTCCCATTCCATCGATTCCAGAATACACATATACTCACAAGCGGCAAACCCGTTCTATAGATAAACTACCATTCACAGCATTCACCACAAATTCATTCACAATAGATAAGACAACCATCCCAGATTCATCACACATGGAATTGAAGGCAATGGAAAACATAACTCGCACACAACAATTGATTTCCAATCATCTCTGTTTTGCATTACAACTTAAAATATTACAATAGATCCTCGCATTCACCACTCTGCTCCTAATAACAACTATCGAATCCGTACTATCAAACTACGCATCAACTATAGAAATCATTGCGCTCAGCCTAATCGCCCAACGCACTATAGATCTCCACCACGCTCACACATGTACTGTCGGACACCATCGCGCAGGAGCTCTGAACTCGCATTCCAGACTGAGAGAGAAAAAGCTGCGCGCAATAGTTTTCACCTGCTTCGCCTGACAGCTCCTAACCGCCACTATAGTTTGTACCCCTTTCATCCATAAACTTGCAACTATAGATGAACTACTGCTACAAGCCCAACTGACTAACAACTATAAAGAATTAAACCCCAAATACTGTAATACTATGGAAAATTCAAGAAAATTACCACTACAAAAAGGTTTTACAACAAAAAATACTATAGTCATGAGACCACAGTATGAAATTTCAAAATGCTTGAAAATAATTTTTAAATATATTTTTTGAAAATAAGCTTTGATTCCACATCAAATCAGATCAATTATCTAATGAGAATGACTTCAAACTGTTAGGGATCTACTGCATTATATTTGAAAGTTCTCAATTGACAACCAAAAATTCAAAATGTGTTGATGTTAAATTATGAAGCTTCATAACAGTTGGCTAGCTAAATGATGTATAGAAGATGAGAGGTCAAGCTATTTAAATTATACATTGTGAATGAAAGAATCATAACCTAATGAAACGATTGTTTTACATTTTTAAAACTTTAGTTGTTTTTTGTATTGAGTGTTGTAATCTCAAGGACAAAAGGACACCATAGTTGGTCAAAAATCAACAAAAGGCCTATACATTTGAAGCTATAGACCTCTTAAAGATTGACACTTGAATTCAAGATGGATACTTTGTTGATGCAAATTAATATGATTATCTATGAAATCAATCATTTTATTATTCTATTTGAATAATCTAGAAATAAATTTCACTTGATTCTTTGTCAATATAATAAAAATTTGTAATTTAAAAAAAATGTGTCCACATAGATTACTTCTAAACAATTATACCTAACATCATGAGGGTCCTATTAATGTAAAATTTAAAAAAATCAAAAGCCATACTTTTAATACATTCAATGTTTTTGTCTTCGATCTTGATGCTTGAGGCTTTTTTGATCTTCTAAGAGCTTGTTCTACATAGAACATAATTTCAAAGATTTTAGATGTTTTAAGGAGATTTTTAGTTGTATCCTTTAGATTTTAACTCCTTAATCCCTAAAGGCCAAGGTGCTCAAATTTTAAACAATGGATGAATGCAAACACATTCCAGGAGTACAAAAATGCATTTTTCATCCATCAATTTTTTTTAAGACTCAACTTTTGTTAACTCTTTAACATTTGTAGAATATACATTTTGAAGATTTTACTTTGCAAATATTGTATAATTCAAAGGATATTAGTAGGCCTAAACTCAAAAAATAACTTTTTCAATTCAAAAAACAATCCCTCGATAATGACTTATAAAATAAAAATCTTTAAAAATCAAAATGATTAGAACTTAGAATTTTGAAATTAAAGAGAAACTTTTTGTGTAAAAATCACAAACATTCAATTAAGATACAATTGATTTTAGGAAAAAAATAATAATTCTAGCTTCAAATATTATTGAAAAACATTACTTTGTATACTAGTTGATCACCATGTGGACATATATAATCTATAGATCATATTTTACAACTATTATCATACTACTAAAATCACAAGGCCTTCCGTAATATCACATTTTTACACTGTGTGATATTACAAAGGCCCAATCCCTCTCTAATATCATATTTGTACACAATGTGGTATTATAGAGTTCCAATGGCCATTTCACTTCTATAATATCACACAGTGTTAAAATGTGATATTATAGAGGTATAGTAAAATTATGGAGGTTTCATATTTCTTTGCTTCATGCTTCATTTTACTTCCACAATTCTATGATTTTTTAAGCTTTAATTGTTTTCAATTCTAATGTTCTTTTCTTACTACCAAATGATTTGAAGCTTTATTAGATTGAAGCAATTTTGGATTCTACAACAAAGTATTTACAAAGTCTTTGCAATTTGACAAATTTGCATTTCAATTCTTCAAATTTGGTCACCATTGTTTGTAAGTGAAGAAATTTATGAATTTATCAAGTGGTGGTGTCCTTGCAATGTTTTCATGTTTGCAAAGATTTAAAAAAAAAAAATTATGATATAAAGATTTTCTTTAATTACTTTCTATTGCACAATATATGTATTTCCAAAGAATATTGTATGAAGATGTTAATATTTTCATTTAAAGATTATACACACTTTATTAATCTACATTCTATCACATGAGAAATTGATGAAAGTAATATAGTCAATGCGTAGCAAAGCAAGCGCCAACCACTAGTTTATTATAAAATATTTAGTGTCAAGGTTGCTCTTGTAGGAGAATTTTTCTTATTAGTAATTATGTATATAATGACATTGTTTAAATCCTACAAGTACTTTTAGATTTTTTCATAGGCATGCAAATATAACATTTTTATACCAATAAAAAGTCCATCCTCAAAGACAAAACTCTAAAGGTTTATACCAAGGCATATAAATTATACAAAGAGATGTGAGATGATTAGATGAATAGTGGAGCAAACTTAAATTTGACGAGATGAAAAGTGAATGATTTTTTGCATTCTAAAAACATGTGTATTATTTAAAATCAATTAATTTTTTTTAATGGCAATTGAACTTGGATATTTTTTCAAATATTATATGTTAACAACAAACAAAAGATGTGGTTTCAAAAAATCACACAAATGCCTATTGCAAAATATATGAATTGCAATATTTTCTACACTATGATATGAGTATGATATTGATGATCATTATATAATTGAAATGTGTTGTATGTGTTGAAAAAAATAAAAACTTTATATCAATATAATTTTTGTAATTAAATACAAATAAAGTTTGAATTCTACGAAGTTTGAAATGCATTTCAAGTTTAGGTGTCAAAAATTATAATAATTTTCTACACACTTGCATTAAATGAAAGGTTCGTGTTTTCCCTATATAAAAAATGCTTAAAAATTATACAATAACAAGTAATATTTGTGTCAAATGGTTAGATGTTTTTTGGCTTAGGACAACATGGGAAGAGACTCTTTATTAATAGAAACTACATGTGATTAAGTTGAAGTAGGACCTTGTTCAAAAAATGAACCACTACTACAATGAAGAGAGCCTTATAGTATAGTTGCTTTCTTTCTTTTCAAACGTAAATTACATTTTGTTTTTTTAGAATACAATCATACTAAAAAATTCAGTTGAATTTGAATTTGAAAAATGAAAACCCAAACCATTGCTACATGTATAATTATGCATCAAGTTTGTACCACTTCAATGCATTTTTCATGTAGTATCAACACAAACCTCTCTATGTTTTGCACGACTTTATGACTTTAAGATGATTCATGAATATTATCACTATCCTAGAATCCTCAAGTTGTGATTTTGAGATGATTCATGAATATTATCACTATCCTAGAATCTGCAATCTACACTATTGATATGGTTTTTCATCATTTTGAAAAAAAGTCTAGACATGATTTCTTCCCACGAGAATCACCTTTCAACCAAAGGAGAAAATTTCAAATTGATCCAAAATTTCTCACCATCATTCCACGTAAGCCAACTCATGATTTTCTACCATAAAGACGGTCTTCCCATTGGCTCCCAAATAGATTATGAAACTGTAAAGAGGGTGATCAAACGATGCTCTCTCACACAAAAGGGGGAACAGCAAGAAATCAACGACGACCGCACGATGCTAGCCACGAAAGGATCCAAACCGTTGGTCTCGCACGAGCGCAACAAAGTCTGGAAGGAGGAAGAACTGAAGAAGTGAAGAAGGCATGTGCACTCCGAAGTCCGGTGTTGCTCCCCATTTGTTTCAAACTCCGTGAACGAGAGTTTAGGGTTTTGAAATCCAATGTTTGCAACCGAAGGCTTCTCGAGGCTTTGCGAGGATTTCGCAGTGCTCACAGTAGTATGTAGATGAGTGGTAGGGTTGGAGGGAACCAATGCTTCTCTTCCTTCCCATGCTCCTGCTTTGGAGAAAACTGCTGGGAGGACAAGAGGGCGGATATGGAGTAGCAGGAAACGCGAGGGGTGCTGGTCCGCGAGCTGCAGGCTTCAGGTTTTGCCAGATGCTTCGCCGTTGAATTTTTGAAGCACCAGCTGTGCGCTGCTTTCAGGTGAGGTTCGCATTCTAGAACTCCTGTCTAGGGTTTGGCACTGGCGGGGAGAATGTGCGCTTGCGGATCGGTCCTTGGAGCTTCGGTTCTGGTGGCTTCCGCCGAGGTGCGGAGATTTGAAGGAGAGTTCTGTGAGGAGACGAAATGAGGAAGCGCAGTGGCGGGTAGGTTGCATTGCCAGGGTTGAGGCTAGGTTGCGGACTCTGAATTGGGGATGCTTGTTGGGCGTCCGAGGAGCAGGAGGCTGTGATGGGAGAGCGGGAGGTGCGGCGTGGCTGGGGGAGGTGTGTGTGTTGGTGAGGTTTATCGCGTGCCATTGGCGTTGGACTCCGGGGTGGAGTCGGGGATGTGGTTGGCGGCATGTCTGCCCGGTGGAGCCGACGTTGATTTCGCCCGGTCCATTGGCATTCTCCGAATGCAGGCGTAAGGGATGTGCGTGAGAGTTGGAGTGTGAGGCGTATTTGGACTTGTGAGAGAGAGGATTGGGACACATTGGCCAATGCTGCAATTGGTGCGGGAGTGGCATCGCCAGGGAGAGCGGTTTTAGGTTTAGGAGGGTTTGGAGAGGTCTTGAATCGGGGAGCGATGGTTTTCAAGCTGAAGCGCGTGATGCAGCGCGGGACGAAGGGGAAGAGCGACGAGAAGGCGGATGCGGTGTTGTCGAGTGCGTCTTCGTCCGGTCCCGCGGGTCAGTCGTCGGTCGGCAAGGGGAGTGGGACTGCCAACAACGGCGTGGGAGCGCGCGGGGGTGTCGGTGGAGCGTCAGCAGCTGGCGCCCCTGCGCCGAAGGTGTCTGGAGCTTCCGGTGTGCAGGCGTCGGGCGTGGGTCGATCGGGTCCTGGGAAGATGCCGAATGGGAGCTTCGAGGCGCTGCCTTCGTTCCGTGACGTGCCTACGTCTGACCGTCAGAGTTTGTTCGCGCGGAAGCTTGCTCTGTGCTGCTACACGTTCGACTTCACGGATCCGACGAAGAACGTGAAGGAGAAGGAGATCAAGCGTCAGACTCTGTTGGAGCTGGTGGACTACGTGACTTCGGGTTCGGGTAAGTTCACGGAGGCCGTGTTCGAGGACATCACGAAGATGCTTTCTTCGAACCTTTTCCGTACGCTTCCGCCTTCGTCCCACGAGAACACGGGTTCGGACAATTTCGACCCGGAGGAGGAGGAGCCTACGATGGAGCCTGCGTGGCCGCACCTTCAGATCGTGTACGAGTTTCTGCTCCGTTACGTGGTTTCGAGCGAGACGGACGCGAAGCTGGCGAAGCGTTACATCGACCACTCGTTCGTGCTTCGTCTGCTTGAGCTGTTCGACAGCGAGGACCCTCGCGAGCGTGAGTATTTGAAGACGATCTTGCACCGGATTTACGGTAAGTTCATGGTTCACCGTCCGTTCATCCGTAAGGCGATCAACAACATCTTTTACCGTTTCATTTTCGAGACGGAGAAGCACAACGGTGTGGCGGAGCTTTTGGAGATTCTGGGTAGCATCATCAACGGTTTCGCGCTTCCTCTGAAGGAGGAGCACAAGATGTTTCTTGTTCGTGCTTTGATCCCTCTGCACAAGCCGAAGTGCGTTTCTATGTACCACCAGCAGCTTTCTTACTGCATCATCCAGTTCGTGGAGAAGGACTTCAAGCTGGCGGACGTGGTGATCCGCGGTCTTCTTCGTTACTGGCCTGTGACGAACAGCCAGAAGGAGGTTTTATTTCTGGGTGAGCTGGAGGAGGTGTTGGAGGCGACTCAGAGCGCGGAGTTCCAGCGTTGCATGGTCCCTTTGTTTCGTCAGATCGGTCGTTGCCTGAACAGTTCCCATTTCCAGGTGCGTGCTTGGGGCCAGCGATGGGGCTGGGCGGTGAATGTGTTACGGGTGATGTGATCGCCGCTTGGGCGTCCGTTGTGATTTTGTTTTGGAAGTTAGGGTTCGGAGAGTTTCTACCGCGTTGCATTAGGTCGTTACTGGGTTGAGTTATGCGTTGTTTTGACGTGCAAGTACTGGGTGCATTGCGTTATCTGGTTGATTTGAGCGTTGAGTGCCTATGAATTGGCATTGTGAGTCGTTTTACGATGTTTGATTGGATCCTCGAAGGATGGGATTATGTGTCTGGAAGCATCCGTTACTGGCGGGGCATAACTTATTGATGCCCCGCATTTTAGTGGGACTCAACCGGAAAGATGTCGTGGACCAGTATTTGTGTAGTCGATATGGGGCGGAGGGGTCCCGTGTAGCGTCACAACATAGGGTTGAGTCGACGTGGTGGAGGGCTGTTGGACAGTGTGGGTTTGAAGTTGATTCCCTCTGATGAGACGTTTGGTTTGATGGTGTGAGCGCTGTAGGTTGCAGAGCGGGCGCTTTTTCTGTGGAACAACGACCACATCGTGAGTCTGGTGGCCCAGAATCGGCAGGTTGTGCTCCCCATCATTTTCCCCGCTTTAGAGAGGAATACTCGCAGCCACTGGAATCAGGCCGTTCACGGACTGACGCTGAACGTGCGGAAAATGTTCCTGGAGATGGACCAGGAGCTGTTTCAAGAATGCCAACGCAAGTATCAGGAAGATGAAGCTAAAGCGAAAGGGATCGAAGAGACACGGGAATTGACTTGGAAACGACTGGAGGCTGCTGGGAACCAACGGAGTAATTCGAGTCTGAGCCACAGCCTGGCACCGTCTGATGGTGTGGTGGGCATGAGCACGGTCCCTAACAAGATAGCAGGGAGCGGGGCCCCGGTACTGGGGCAGAGCACAGTGTTGGGGAAGTAGTGTGATTGCCTGTTCTCTAGCGTGAGATGTATGATTGTGAAGAGCGAGAGACAGGCTGATGTTGGCCCCGACCGTCTCTGGATTTCCTCTCTCCTGCTCCTTTTGAGAAGCGGGGCAGTCCGCCTCCTGACTCATCCAGACGAGGATGTTCCCTTGGTTCCAGTTGCAAATGAGTACAAGTGCCAGGGTTGCGGCCGATCGTGAATCATGCGCACGCATTGGCAATGTCGGATGTGGGACTGGGCAAGGATGGGGAGGATAGGATTGGGATTTATTGAGACTGAGGGGGACCAAAGCAGGAGCAGAGAACGTCTGTGCTAGGAGACGTGCAGATTCAGTATGCGGTAATATCCGAGTTGTATCTTTCTTCTTCGAACATTTTTTTCTTTGTTTTCTGCTCGTCTTCTTTGTAGGGGTGGGTTGGCGGGTTGGAAATCAGTTAGGATTGTAAGATGAGTAGGTGTTTGTTTTGAGCAGGGCATCTGCTTTTATTGTTTGGTGTAAAGAGATAGCCTTAGGATGAGACTCTATGTGGATGTGCATTTTGGTGTTGTCAAGTTGAAGGGTGGTTCAATT
This sequence comes from Climacium dendroides, assembly GCA_950106755.1. Taxonomy (NCBI): domain Eukaryota; kingdom Viridiplantae; phylum Streptophyta; class Bryopsida; order Hypnales; family Climaciaceae; genus Climacium; species Climacium dendroides. The sequence goes on along the minus strand of OX467087.1, from coordinate 23,574,848 downwards.
GTGAATCAAGAGTTGTGGAGATTTGGCTAGTACGGGAGATGTGTTTTTCCTGAAATGGGAGGGCATGTATTGGACAGGGATTTCTGGATAGGTACTGTAGGAGTCCAGAAGCTTAGTGTTTGATTGGCAGAGAGATGAACGACAGGTGGTGGGAAGAATGTTGGAGGTGTAGAGAGGTGCAGCAGATCGTTACTATACATTTACATTTCATTGATCAATTTTCTCGTGCCACGGTGAGAGGCGGTGCTTGTGTGTGATCTCTCAACACAAGCCTCCCGCGTGGACATTGAACTGCTTGATTAGGTTCGAGTGTATGACTGTAAAACCGTTGGCTTGGTTAGAGCAGTCCAACATGATGGCGAAGTGTTTTGTTACATCATGAGCCTGACGAACGTGTTCGTTTGTGTTTGTGGGCGTTTCCGTGTAAATACTGGTGTTTAGGATCTTAATGTAGTCAGTAATTCTGATTTGTCACTATTTATTATTTATTTTTTGGTTCTTGTGGTGTACTTGGAATTCCTGTATGGATTCAGAGGTCTTTAGTTGAAGGTGAGCGTTTTTGAATGATGTGTGGTTCACCGATGATCATTTCATTCACTCTAGTTTCTACTCCATTTTGAATTTTGAAAAAATTCCTAATAATCAATTTTTTATTGCAGTTTGAACTTTGGATGTATTTTCAATGTCTACTACGTTCTAATTATAGAATGACATGGAAAATGAGTTTACACCATGTTGTTCATCACTATAATATGCACACATGGTGAAATTTTCAGATTTTTTGAAATAATTTTCTATTTGATATGATTTTTCTTCATTATATTTTCAAAAATTCACAAAAAAATCAATTATTTACAAAAAAATCTAAAGTTTTGGTGAAACAAAGAAGGAGTGTTGTTTCATCTATGAAAAATAAATTAAAATTTTTTCATACATATCTTGTTGCAAAATGGCAACAAATTGAGTGATGACAATGAGGCTTAAAATCAGCGGTAATAGGTCTGTCATTTAGGGGTTAAAGTCAAAAGATCCATGTTGGGAACGACCCCAAGATGCGGTTTTTTCAATAAATGAGACTTGGGCCACAATCAATGTTTATGGTGATTTAGTGGTTAGTGATCTTATTAGGAACTCTGAGCTTTTGAGTCAATTCATTGTAGAAAGTGACTTTTTAAAGCTTTCACATTAGAAAATTTTGTGATTGATTTAGATGAGTTTGTTTTTGTTGGTTTATAGGTAGTTTTTAGACTCTTTTGGCTAGCACACTTCAAGATTTCATAATAAATTCAAGCTTTGTTGAAAAAATATAATTTTAATTCTTTTAATTTTTTTTCATATTTATCTCTATGTAGAATAAAAATAAAAATTTATAGCAATGGCATGAGGTTAAACTCCTAATCATTATTGATTGGTTGTTTTACCTTGATTGGTTGTTTTACCTTACTTCACTAAAATAGCTATAGGGGGATGAGTTCTTGAAGGGAAGTGAGTTCTTGAAGTAATTCCTAATTATTATTCATTGGTTGTTTTACTTCACTTCACTAAAATAGCTAGAGGAAGGATAGGAGGGGGAGTGAGTTCTCGAAGTAGCTTTTGTGACTACAATAAAGTAAAGGTATCAATTTGAGTTTGGGTAGATTCCTAATGTTTCAATTTGTGGTGAATGTTTTTGAAATTTTTTGAGGTTGTGGAGTTTGCCAAGAACTTTGTAAATATATAATTTTTGTTTCAATCGGTGCCTACAAGAAAAAGTTATGGTACAATAAGCCAAAAACAAAAGTCAATGGGCAGCACAAAAAAATCAGAAAAAGTCAAAATATTTTTTTCTAAAATCTTATATTTTTGTCTACATTTGAAGCTTTGATTCATTTCATTTGGACTAGTTATGAGAAAGTTATGGACAATCTTAGTTTTTTGGGCAATTTAAACATCTTCTTGAAAAAATAACTTATAGGATTCATTTGTGAATGCAATTTTTTACAATTTTTCAAAAGAAAAATTTAGACAAGGTTAGGTTTGTTTTCTAAAACAATTTCACCGTTGGGATTATCATATGTCAATTCCATCTTAAAGTTATTAATGATTTAGTTTTTCCTTCAATTTCTAACCTATTTCTACTTAACAATTTTTTAATGAGTGAAAATTAAGTGCTTTTTTGTGGAATTTTTTTTCTTTAGATTCTCAACTCAACTATTCAACATAAAAATTTAGAAAATCAAAATTAACCGTGCAAAAATTTTCAATTAAAAAGATTCAAAGCCAAAAAATCTAGTCAAGCAAGTTGCAAAAAAACTTGTTTTCTTCACTTTAGATGCAAATATCTTGCAATCTATGCAATCAAATTTGATGAAAATTTTACCACATATTCTCAAACAAGTTAAGTACAAGATCCTACAGTTGTATTTTGAAAAAACATATTTTTTTGGTTTTCTTAGGTGAATGCAACAGAAGTGGTAGTTTTCAATGGTTTTTGACAGAAAACACCCTCGGGGCTTTAGAGATTAATGCTAGGTTCTACATTTTTGTATTTCAAGAATGTTTGATTGAAGGTAGTCCAATGTTAATAGTCAAGATTTTTTATACCTCAACTTTGAAAATTCGTAGTGTATTTGTATTGATTTTGAAAATTTTGAAACCATTTGTTTGGGAAGTTCTCAAACCAATTGCATTCTGTTTTGCTTTCATTTGCAAATATCTTGATGTCATCTTTGCAAGATTTTTGTCAATGTATTCTCGCAATGCCAAAAGTTCATTCTACAACAAATTGTAGATTGAACCAAATGATGGTTGAGCTTCATCACTACAAGAAAACATGTCCGAAATGACAGAAATTGGTCCTAAATGACAGAAATCAGCCCCTCCTAATTGACTAAAAATTGACAGTTTTTTGTCAATTTGGACAATTTTTTGTCAATTCGGACAGTTTTTTGTCCTAATTGACAGAAACTTGTCAAATTTTTGTCATTTAGGAGGGGCTGATTTCTGTCATTTAGGACACACTTCTCTTGTAGTGCATCTTCAAGATCAATGGCACAATCGTATGGTCAATGTTCCAGCACAATGTCGGCATTCTTCTTTTTAAATACGTCTCCAAATTCTTGATATTGTATTAGAATACTCGATATAGTATTGTTGTTTTCACATACTGGAGTTGCATAGATAATATAGAGATTACCCTTTCCTACTAATTTGATAAATATTCTAGTTCCAACAAGTACGGATTTGGTATTTGAGGGCTTTGGAAAAGATTTTGTTGTCGAGGTTTTTAAAGAAAATGATATATTTCATGACTTTTCACTACAAGAAAAGCAGTCCGAAATGACAAAAACTGGTCCGAAATGACAAAAATCAGCTAGTCCTAATCTACAGAAAATTGACAGTTTTTTGTCAATTTAGGCAATTTTCTGTAGATTCGGACAGTTTTTGTCATTTCGGACTGAAATTCGTCAAATTTCTATAGATTAGGACTAGCTGATTTCTGTCATTTCGGACGTGTTTCTCTTGTAGTGTTTAGTCTACAACTGGATTGTTTTTTTCAATCCAAAAAAGTCCTAAAACCATGGGATTGGACGCACTACAAGGGAAATGGGCCCTAATCTACAAAATTTTTGACAGAGAAGTGCACAATCCAAAAGAGTCCTAAAACCATGAAATTGGACGCACTACAAGGGAAATGAGCCCTAATCTACAAAAATTTTGACAGAGAAATGTCCAAAATGACAGCCTAATGTCCCAAATGACAACCAGAACTTTTTGTCGATTTTTTTGTCAATATCTTGTCAATTTTTCAATCAATTTTGACAAACATAGTGAAAGTCTTTTACAAACACAGCAAGATTTTACATATAATTTACTTTATATTCAAAATGATGAAAATATATTTTACTGACACTAAGAGAAAATGTACTTCTTTGCAACCTTTAACGACTCACAACCAACACCTTCAATTCACATATCAATTCATCTGAGCTCCCTTTATATATTTGGAGTAGTAGGAAATCGACCAAACAATGTGGGATATATGAATTGTTGAAGTTGTGAGGGCTCGAAGTGAAGTTAGAAACCCGAAATTTTGTATTAAAAATACAATTTCAGACCTCATTTAAGCATAGTAAAGTGTCTTTTTTTAAGAAACTTTAAACTAAAACTAGTTAGAATATACATTGAAGTTTCAATTACAAAACTCCTTTTGACATTTCAAGTTTTCAATAAAAAGTTATGGACCGATTTCAAAGAGCATTTTGAAAACATATAATAAGAACAATTTCAAACACCTCTTTGAAATTCCATAACTTTTGATTTAAAATTCAAAATGTCAAAATTATTTTTGTATAAAAAACTTTAGTTCATTGTCTAACTAATATTAGTTAAATGTTTTATGAAGAAACACATTATACTATGCTTAAATGAGGTCTGAACTCCTATATTTAACACAGAATTTCGGGTTTCTAACTTAGTATTTTCAGTCAGAAACCCGAAATTCTGTGTTAAATATAGGAGTTCAGACCTCATTTAAGCATAGTATAATGTGTTTCTTCATAAAACATTTAACTAATATTAGTTAGACAATGAACTAAAGTTTTTTATACAAAAATAATTTTGACATTTTGAATTTTAAATCAAAAGTTATGGAATTTCAAAGAGGTGTTTGAAATTGTTCTTATTATATGTTTTCAAAATGCTCTTTGAAATCGGTCCATAACTTTTTATTGAAAACTTGAAATGTCAAAAGGAGTTTTGTAATTGAAACTTCAATGTATATTCTAACTAGTTTTAGTTTAAAGTTTCTTAAAAAAAGACACTTTACTATGCTTAAATGAGGTCTGAAATTGTATTTTTAATACAAAATTTCGGGTTTCTAACTTCACTTCGAGCCCTCACAACTTCAACAATTCATATATCCGATATAGATTGGTTGACCTCCTACCTCCATATGTGTGTATATAAGGAGCTTCTCTTCCCCATTCTCAACACTGAATACAAATGGTTCATGGAGTGAAGTAATTTAGTAAATAAATTATCTCCGGGATTTTATTTTGTTTTGGTAAGTATTCTTGAAAGATGATAAAAAAAATTAATTTTTTTATTCATGTAAAATGATTTGATCTAAAAGTATTTCAGTCACTAAATAAAATTTTGTCAATGGAGTGACAAAGTATTGATTTTGCAACCAAATTATGTCCGGGTGATTGACAGAATCTTGTCAATGGAGTGACAAAGTATTGATTTTGCAACCAAATTATGTCCGGGTGATTGACAGAATCTTGTCAATGGAGTGTCCAAATTGAATGGAATCAGCCCCTCCTAATTGATAGAGGAATTGACGAAATTCTGTCATTTTCTGTCAATTTGGACACAATTCCCCTTGTAGTGCATTGTTTCTATAATGATTCTTGCATTTTTCTTTGTGATTCATTTGCATTCCTCGTATTTATAATTCCTACAATTGTCTTCTTTGTGGTTCCTAGAGCTTATAGCGTGCCTTCTGAGCTTATTTCATAATATCATTTCAAAAATCCGCCGCGCTTCAATGTTTCCGGTGGTAGGAAGTGCCAAGGGATGGGAGACACAACAACATGCTACAACGTGAGTTGACGTGCCAACTTAATTTTAGATTTGTATTTTCGTTCTTTAAGAGTCTTTTGTTTAATTTCTTGCGCTATGACTCACACCGTGACATGAAGTTGCTCTCTTTTGTTTCTTTTTTTTACCTAAGGTTTGGTTTTGTTGTTTTTTATATGAAGCTAGGTTCTAAGAGTATATTGAGTACCATAGATACAATTGTCTACTCTTTTGATGATTCCTTGTAAAATTGCTCATGGTAGGGCTATTAATACAAGGTGATATTTCAACTCAAGTCCGAAAAGTCTCATGATTAGTCACGAAGATGCAACTAGAATAGCCTTTGAAAGAAGGTACAATGTTGGTGGCAATGAAGGCCCATGGCTTTGAGACTAAGCCTTTAAAGTCATGGGTGAAGAAATTAGAATCTGAGTTTGATGGCAAGCCCTTAGGTATTCAAGATGCTACTTTCTAGCAAGAGTACTTCATGTATTGGAAGGATTTCAAGGGTTTCAATCCCAAGTTGTTGGTAGTGTCGGATGTTCTAGAGACTCTACAAATGTGTTTGACATCCTTTTATGATGACAATTTTTTTATAGAGATAGTTGGGGCAAATTTTGTGAATTTTGGACCCTTTGAGGGTGACTTGACAACATTGTCCTACCAGAATATCATCTGGTACATAAGTAGATGATGCGTGGTCTACCTGGGCAAAAATATGATGTGCCTGGGTGATGACTTTTACTAAAAAGAATTACGTAAGCGAGCTTACAACAAAGGAATACAAGTTACCTTTAGATCAAGTTAATGAAGTGGCAGAAAAACTTCCATACACTACAAGAAAACATGTCCGAAATGACAGAAATTGGTCCTAAATGACAGAAATCAGCCCCTCCTAATTGACTGAAAATTGACAGTTTTTTGTCAATTTGGACAATTTTCTGTCAATTCGGACAGTTTTTTGTCCTAATTGATAGAAACTTGTCAAATTTCTGTCATTTAGGAGGGGCTGATTTTTGTCATTTAGGACACGTTTCTCTTGTAGTGATAGGACACCATTCTATATTTCACCAGCTTGAAAGCTTTTTGTCATTGGAACAATATATCTCTCGTAAGTGTCATTCAACAACGAGTTTACACCACAAAGACTATGGGGAACAATAATCATACTCTCTGTAATTTTCTAAAGGTGGTTGTGGATTTAGAGACAAAAGAGACCTATGCAACTTTTTTTCTTAAAGCAATTGATTACACATTCTATGACTCAAACTGGTCATTTGTAGAATAAATCAATGGAGTCAATGACAAGTTCTGTAACATTGACTGATATGGTTAGTTGAAGAATGAATCAACATTATTTGTAGAGTATATGGAAGTCATAAATTTTCAAGCGATTAGATGGTTATGAAGTGGTTATTGGGATCACATTTTCCACTATAATCAATGTAGTATCTACAACTCATGACTATTCAAGTTAATTAGTGGGATCTAGTGTGCTAGCGTGAGACTCTCAATCTCCTCTTGCTCTCTTTCGATTTGGTTTAGACTTCACAAGATAATTACAACCTTAGAGATCATCATGTACTACTATGCAAGAAAAAAATTCACATTTTGTACTCTTGCACAATGCTTGCCTTGTATTGTAACTCTTACACTCTTTTGGTTTGGTTTTAAAATTTAGACCCTTTAACTTCACTACTAAGAATCACGTGCATTAACAACAAATATTTAGATCCCATCATGACATTTCTTCTTTAATACTTGTGATAGAGTAATACCATCTATTGTATTTATTTATTTAGTCCACAAAGTCCAAAGCACTAGGATTTAATATTTAATTTTAGATGATATTAATACATAAGAGGCTCCAATTGTGATTTGAGAATAATATGTCTCTTCTTTCTATAGTCTACAATAGGCAAAGAGAAATATAATCAATCATTCTATGTACTTCATTGGACCTAACTTACAAGAACTACAAATTTTGTACTCTGACATGGCTAAAAAAAAATCGAACATGTTGAAAATAATTTGAATAGTTTAAGTTCATGAAAACATTTAACTTCAATACTATGACTTTGTCAATTTAGTTTCTTAAGGTACAGTGAACGAATATTTTATTTTTGGCTCATCTTTGAAATTATAGAAAAAAAGATTAAAAAATTTCAAGGTCCTCATAAATTCTAACTATTTCAAAAATTTACAACTTGTCGACGGGTTCTTTCCCTATCATGAACTCCAAATTCTATGACTTTTGTCCATTCAATTACTCAAAGTACAATGAATGAACACTTCTATCATTTACTCGTGTCTCAAATTAAATTTTATTGATCTTTGCATCATCACCCATGTCAAAGTGTCACTTTCAAGCTCTTCAAAATGCTCACATAGGTCTAAAACGGACCAAGCATGAAAAAGGGTTTAGGAAATTTGAAGTTATCTAGGTGGAGGTATGTCAAAATCGATACTTCCCAATCCTTCCCTGGATTGGAAAAAGTCACTTTTTGCACATTCACTTTTTTTCAGCTTTGTGCTTTGTGATACTCTTAGATGTGTGCACCATTTTTGAAAACATAAGGCACGTTCTATTTTATTACACCGTGCAAAAGTTATGCATGGTTGAAGTTTTATTCAAAAATACACACTTTTGTTTACGCTTTAAATTTGTACAACAAGCATATTTGATCCATAATTTCATGTGTTTAAGACAACTCTGAAATTTAGAACTTGCACATTGTGTTTTTTATGGGCCCTTACCTGGAAATTTGGTGGTTTTTATGACTTGGTTTAGTATAAAATATAGTATAATCATGACTTTATCTTCTATTTGTATTTTTAATTACTCAAACAATAGCACGGGCTTTAAATTATTATAGATTCCACAAAGTTGAAACATTTAGAAATTGTGGGCCTAATTCAACCCATATACTTGATTTTTATTTTGAATTTATGATTCAAATAAGGCAATATTGTATAATATTATCAACAATCATGTGTATTTACAACCATAAGAACTTGTGGGATCATTTCTCTCCATAGGTGTGATTATATTATGCCAACCATTGCTTTCATTGATTTGGTTTGTAAGATGTATTATTTAATTTGGTTTTAGATGAATACATGGGTGGTACCAATTGAATATAATTTTTACCCAAACAAAATGCATACAAGATTTAGAACTACATGGAAGCAATTGTTTTTTATAGTTATGTGTAAATTTTAATAGAGGTTAAATAATTTTGGATTTTTAGCTCTTTGAACCACAGCAAAATCATGACTTTGTTTTAAGTTTATTGTTTGATTAAGGCAATGAAGCATAAAACTATGATAAGTTTAGCATCTTCAAAATGTTTAGAAGGCCTAGTTTATTTTTGTATGCATGTGTAAAAAATCTATAACTTTTACTAATAAGGTCTTGAAAGTACACCGCATTCAAAACTACTTTTAATGTTTTAGAAACACTTTTTGATCTACTCACTAATGAATTTCCAAAATGTACATACTTGTACTAAGAGTTTGGTTGTACAAATAGATTTGATTCCAATTTAGGAAGATAAATAATTCTTTAGAAAAATTGAAATTCATTTGATTTTCTTATGTTATATTTGTCCTTCAATATTTCCTTGATTTAAAAAAAATTCATTTCTCAATTAGTGGTTTAGTGTTATAACGTAGTGTGTCACTGTGCTTGTTAATATCTATAAGATCCATTGACCATAAGTGGTGGTCTACTAATTTGAGATAAAAAAAAAATAGGATTTTGTCTAAAACAAAATAGAAGGATTAAATATAATGCCTTTGAGTTCCAACCAAAGTGGACAAGTCTTTTAGATTCTAAGATGATGACTTTCATATTATTTTCTTTACAATCTAGTAAGAGGCTTCTAAATTAATCCTTTGGAGAAGTTCAACTTTATATTCGTATATAATTTGCAAAAATTAAATATGTTTTTAAAGGAAACATGATGTCCAAAAAGATTTAGAATTTGCACAATCCATTTCTTTGATACACTTATATATAAATTTTAATCTCTTTTATGACTTTGGCTCTTTTCAATACAACAATATCATGACATTTTGGATTCTTGAATTTAAATAAAGCAACTTGATTGAATACTATCAAGAATAACTTGCATTTGCAACAATTATCTAGAACTTGTTCTGAAGGTTGTATCTTTCCATAATGCTCTTGATAGAGTAATATCATCTATTGCTTTCATTTTTTTAGTCCTCAAAAGACAAAGCACTTGGATTTATTATTTAATTTTAGTTAGACCTTAGGTTAGACATTAATACCTAGGAGGCTACAATAGAGATATGAGGATAATATGTTTCTTCTTTCTAGAATCTAGAACAAGCATAGAATTTTTTTTAATTAATCATTAAATCTACTTCAATGGACCTAATTTACAGAAATGGCCCCTTAAATGACCCCTAATTTTGACCCAAAGACTCTGGGTCAAAATTGAAGTAGATTCAATGGAATCTAAAATTAATTTTGACCCATAGCCAAATGTCTAGAGTCTTTCGATCCCAATCATTCAAGGATCATTACTTTGTTACTATAATTGATACTTTAATTGATGCTTGATTTTTGACAAATTTATTTCATATAGAATGTAAATTGGCACTCACATTAAATACTATTTGCCCTCCCATAGTGTCTCCCATGTTTAATTTGTTCTTCTATTTTTAATTTATAGCATATAGCAATCATGAAATTTATTGAAGTAACATACACAATGAGATTTATTCAATCTTGTTCCATTTTTCGTAGAAGATAAGTACACAACACTTCTAACTTGCACATATAAAATTTGGCTTGATTTGACGTGTACATGTAGAAAATCGAACAGCTCGGGCTCTTTAGAGTATGGTCAAAATTTTATCGGTTTCATGATATAATTTACATTATATATGAAAATTTTCATCGGTTTTCACTTTTGACACATTTGTTTCATATAGAATGTAAATTGGCGCCAACATTAAAACCTATTTGCCCTTCAGTTGTGTGTCACATGCATAAACCCTTGACTCCAATCCCTTCTCATAAATCCTAAAAATTAAGAATATTTAGAAGGCTACTTCACATGTAGCCTATAAAAAGAAATAAAAATTGGAGAATTGAACGTTCTTATGAATCTAAAAAACTTAAAATATTTAGAACTTGTGGGTTGATTTATTTTTGGCAATTGGTTTACCACTTTAGAACTTTTTTAAAATGGGGTTTCCTTAACTATAGCAAAAGAGATTGTCTTTTTACTTCACATATTCCTCATAGAACAAGAAAAAGGAGACTCTTAAAACCTGAAAACATATAATATTTAGAAATTGTGGGATAATTTTTTTTTGGCCAATGAATACCATTTCAAGACTTTTTGGAATAGGGTTTCCTTAACTACAACAAAAGAGTTTGTCTTTGTACCTCATAGAAAAAAAAAGGAGACTCTTAAAACTTGAAAACATCTAATATTTAGAAATTGTGGGATAATTTTTTTTTTGGCCAATGAATACCATTTCGTGACTTTTTAGAACAGGGTTCACTTAACTACTACAAAAGAATTGTCTTCTTACTTCACAAGTAGCCTATAAAAGAAATAAAAATTAGAGACTTGAATGTTCTCACGAATCTTAAAAACTAAAAGTATTTGGAACTTGTGGGTTAATTTTCTTTTGGCAATTGGCATACCATTTTATGACTTTTTAAAATGGGGTTTTCTTTAACCACAACAAAAGATTTTGTCTTTTTACCTCAATTGTAACTTCTACAATAACAAAAAATTGGAGACTTGAATGTTTTCATAAATCCTAAAAATGTGAAATATTTAGAACCTATAGGTTGAATTTTTCTAGCAATTGGCTTACCATTTGATATCTTTTGAACATGGGGTTTTCTTAATTATAGTAAAAGATTTGTTTTTTTACTTCACATGTGGCCACGTACGTGGCCTATTAAAAAAATAAAAATTAGAGACTTGAATGTTCTCATGAATCTTAATAACTTGAAATATTTGGATTTTGTGGATTCATTTTCTTTTGGCAATTGGCATACCATTTTATGACTTTTAAAATGAGGTTCTCTTAACTACAACAAAAGAATTTGTATTTTTACTTCAAATGAACCTCATGTATAGAAGAAAAAAAATTGGAGACTTGAATGTTCTCATGAATTCTACAAACATGAAATATTTAGAACTTGTGGGTTGAATTTTTTCTTGCAATTTGTGTATCATTTTATGACTTTTGAGCATGGATTTTTCTTAACCACAATAAAGGAAATTGCATTCTTACTTCACATGTACCTTATATCAGAAAAATAAATCAAAGACTTGAATATTCTCATGAATTTAAAAATAATGTGCAATATTTAGAACTTATGGGTTGATTTTTTATTGACTTGTAGGAAACTTGATCAACTTGTCTAGAGTTTTGAGGAACATGTTCTTGTTGATTCCTTTGACTTTAAAGGTTGTGATATGTTTTTATAGGCCCTTGCATTTAATCAAGGGTGTTGTAGAAGTCTTGCCCAATGATATTTAGTAGTGGCTCTAATCACATGAATAAGTACTCGTTAGTGATTTTGTTGTAGAACTCATCATGGAGTTCAATATTGAAATGTAAGCTTCCTTTGCTAACTTGTAGAAGAATTCCACATAGTGAGGTTGAATGTACATGGCTTTTAGACCGACATAAACTAGGTAGATGCTAGAATGTAGCTTCAAGAGATCATTGATGATCATATTCCTAGATAGAAATTTCATTTCTTCATAAATATAGAGGATTCTATTTAGATCCAGGATGACATTGAACACCTTACTTTTCACCCTTGATATGAATAGAAGAACAATAGGCTCCTTTGTTGTACATAATGGACTATCAAGAAAAGTGATCCCCTCTTCAAATGGGAACAAAAAAATGGGTCTATAGTTATTGATCTTTTAGATATATATGTCTATGTGTGGGAATCAAGCAACATGAAACCCAATCTAGGTGTATAAAGAGGTTCATAGAAAAGTATAAGAATAAAAAAGAGAATGACAACTTATAGTGTTATGTGATGGAGGTCTTGGCAACGATTGTTCAATGCGTAGAACGTTTGCCAAGGGTGGTACGTAAACCTCGATGTGAACATCATTTGGAGCCATCACAGTCGAGGGATAGGAAGTCCTAGAGATTCCCTGATAATATTCGGAAGACTTTCAAGCAACATTCTGTACCGCAACTCGTCCTCGATCCTTTCTGCCCTCTCCTCCCACATCTCCCGATTTCTCTCCCTTTGTTGCATTCTCGTTCCATAGCCTGCTCCTCGAATTTTTGGATTCCTTCTTCCGTTACCCATCATCTTTATCATCAAATTCATGTTAGTTGTGGAATCCTCTGCACTGTCGAGCTTCCTCTTCGCACAACCACAGTCCAAGAAAGTGGGTGGAGAAGTGAATCATGCCACTTTCTAGTCCCGTTTCTAGTTTCCTCTTCGCACAACCATAGTCCGAGGAAGTGCGTGGAGAAGTGAATGACGAACCACAACACTCACCCGGAGGTGGATCTATGGCGATGTCTGCTGCCACACGAGGAGTGACAAGATCCTAGGACATGGGAGGATCCATCAACAGATCCTCCTCGTCGTCTCTTTGGTTAAGCGTGATGGTGTGAGCCTCCACCTCTTCGATGATCCTACCTCCACTCGGGGTCTCTTCCTCTTGCCGGACGATAAGGCGAATTTGTCCGACTTCTTTGGATATACTGCTTTGGATGTTTTAGCTGGACGCTTCTGATTTACACTTTTGCCTGTCTCTAGTGCGAGATTCAACCGCACCCCCTAACTTCCAACCATGCCGCTGGACTTACAAGCCAAGTGGAATGTCTGCACATACCATTATGTAATCTGCAAAGCCGTTGCCTCCTTTCGAAATGAATTCAACAAATTGTGGCAATCTGGTCCCCAAAACTGCAACTTGTGGTGGTCCGCCATCCTTGCTTTGTCAATGTGCACCTCAAGCTCCTTTAAGAGACCTCCATAGTGGGAGTCCGTGAAACTTATGCAACATTGTTGAATTGTTTCCATCGACTCCCCAAGACGTAGGTGTACTTGTATTCCCCTGGGTGCTTTGGGTCGTCATTCAGGAGGCACGTAATTAAAACCACTTTTAAAGGTCCCTCGCTAAAGTAGAAAAACTACTTGTTGTGCTGGGCTCGCTCTTGAATTTATTATCGCTCATAAACCTTATCTTATGAAGGTAATCTTTGCGTCCATGGAATGAAGGTAATGCTCCAGAAATTGACACTGGTTTGCGAAACTTCCAACAGTCCCCAGTGTCATATTCATCACCAAACTCGGCAACCATTTCCTCTGGAACATTGAAGCGAGAACGGTGTAGTTTGAGTTTTTTCTTATATTCCTCCATATCTGCAATCAAACATTGCAAAATTGTAAATTTTAAAGTTGAAACTAAAATTAGATGATATCATTAATCTAGTTGTCAGGACTCACCTCGAGTCAAGGTAAATCACCCAAGCTTTTGGCTCAAGGAAAGGTCCCAAAAAATTCATAATTTTATTCAACAAGATTCACCTCTGCTCGAGGTGTATTTCGCTAACACTGGGCATCAAGGTATCATATCACTATTTAGAAATTAACAAATTAACAAAGAAACATAAGAAACATAAGTATATCAATTAATTTGGACAAAGATTTCGCCTTCATTCGAGGTGAATTGATCAATCTTTGGAATATGATGAGTATTACAGAGGCAGATCAAATTTTGTAGTTGAGACCATTTACCTCGAACTGAGGTGAATAGATCTACGAATATTATGACATATTTTTTCAGTGAAGATTTATCAATATCCAACGGAACTTTACAGTCACCGTCGAAATGAATTTGATTAGTAAATTTAATAATCTATCTGGTTATAGGCGTTCACCTCAAATGGAGGTAAATTCTCAAAGGGGTTGGAAGTAGCAACAGGGCAGTAATGTATTATTTTGCTATAGTGTGCATTTTGCTTACATGGAGGTGACTATTCTAAATGACGTTCATGCTTACAATTGGACTGTATCTACTAGCTGCGTTTCCTGTAGATTACTCTATGCGATTCAACTCGAATCGAGGTGAATTGTCAAGGGTCAGCATACGGGAAAATTTATTCTTTCTGGCAATCACCTCCATTTATGCTGAAAAGCTGGATTCAATTCCAAGGACCTACGAAAACCAACCACTTAGTTCAGGTCCATTCAGCTCGAATCGAGCTGAATTGCGGATTCAATTCCGAAGACCTACGAAAACCAACCACTGAGTTCAGGTCCATTCAGCTCGAATCGAGCTGAATTGCGGATTCAATTCCGAGGTCCTGCGAATCCAACCACTGAAATCAGGTTCATTCAGCTCGAATCGAGCTGAATTGCGGATTGCTCTTCGTAGAAAATGTCTGTCTACTGCTATTCATCCAATTTCATGCATCACACGACCGTTATAGGTGCACTTACTTTGACACAAAGCATTCAAAGAAGATGATCGGACTTCATACATTCAATGGAACATGGTCTTCTCAACCTAAACGGATGTACACTAAGAAAATTACTCATCCGCTAATTCTTTGAACAAGATCTAGACACTAAGATGACACGGAGTTCTTTCGCAAATGCGGACCACGTAGAACCTGCTATCATTCAACACATGCTCCAGTTAGTTCAAAGATCTGCAAGAGAACTCCAAGCCTCAGAATTCACAGCGTCATTCCCTACTCATCTCCAGCGACCCCAACCTTACAATTCTCTGATCAGCATTTCAAATTACCAGATGCAGACTTCGGGACAATCATCAGACTGTTTTGAACACTTATTAACAGTAATCCAAAATCTCTCCACAAAAGAACATCAAAAGCTCAAGAATGAGAACGAAAGCCAACAATCTGCCAACACAATAATCTGGTTAAGTACCTTGAAGGCAAAACTAAAAAGTCTAGTTCCATACAAAAAATATTGCAAACTGCTGTAAACCCTGAACCCAAAGACTCCAGTTTCACTGCCTGTGCTGAACTAACTGAAACACCGATTGAACTCCATTGACTACACAAAAAATTCTTCAAACGGACTGTACACAACATCTCGAAGCTTTCTTCAAGAAATTACTTTGAATTTCAAAATGACAAACCGAACAGCAGCACGCAGCACCTGAACAAAATTTTAAAAAAGAATACCTCAACCCCATTCAAAAATCACACGTCAACAGTAAACGGAACTCGGAACTCAAACGCAAACAACCCTTAACCCTAGAACCAGGACCCTAAACTCGGAACTGAAACCACATCACGAAACAAAATGCAAACCCTAAACAGCACCTTCAACCCAGCACCCTAAACTCACCAGCAAAGGACGCAGCAGCACGACACACCACGCACCACGAATCACGCACCACGAATCACGCACCACGAACCACGCACCAAGGAGAAAGTATTGCAGACCTCAAAAACTAAAAATGATGAACGGCACAACCTTCTTGCAGCCCCCCGGAAGCAAGCAAGCAAGCATATATGGCAGCTTTCGATCAATCAATGCAAAAACAATGAATGCAAGAAGACTGAACATTACGTATATTCGCAAATGCAGACGAGAAACAAATACTCACGATGCTCACAGCCACGCCTCCGAGATACGGAATTCTGAGCAACGGAATTCTGAGCCTCCCTCGTCTGGAAACACACTTCAGAACTCTCCAACAACTGAAAGCTCCGGAATCGGCTCGGAATTTGTGCAAATTCAACAGCGGAAATTCTTCACCCCAGAAAACAAAATTCAACAACAGGCGCTGCGCTGAAAAAGAAACGAACTTGGAAATGAAACAACCAAGCGGATGTACAGCGGAGGTGCAGATTCAAGCGATAATCGCGGCACCTTTCAACACCAGGTGTTGGCGCGTAAGAAAAGAACTCGCAAATGCAACAACAAAACCCGCGGCAGAGTTGCAGACTCATCCGATCCGTGGAACCTCCGATACCGGGACCACACCTGATACCCGGGACCTCAAAACAAAAAATCAAACTCAAAAAGTATTGACCCATGCCTCAAATTCCGCACAACATCACCCGCGATTCACAAACAAAGAGACCCAGTCCCAGCATACAATAGATCATTCAACAAAACTTATATTAGTATGTTCGGAAACAAATCAACAAATCAAGTTTCATCAAAAAAGTTCCTTCAAAGCAGTGCAGTTTGGAGGCAACTAAAGCTCCCATTGCAACATAAAGACTGATTACGATGGTCATAAAAGATTCATAACCAATCAAGCAACTCATGGTGGGAAGTCCATCAATCTTTACAGTAAGACTCTTAAACTGCAAACAATCTTGAGTGGCGTCATTTCTGAAAACTTCCAAACTTGGAACTGAAGGCAATCGCTGAAGGCTTGTCTGCATGTGCTGGGGATGAGCACCAAAGCCTCAAATTAAATTCGCATAATCTAACTTTGTAGCAACCGGCTCCCGGACTCCTCCTTTACACTCCAAAACGTGGATTAAAAAAATTGATGAAAATGTGACCATCCACATGACAGATGAAATTGTGACATATTTTCGTGACACTGCAAATACTTTAGTAGAAGAAGATAGAAGAGTACAATTTGAACATTGCAAAGAAATTTAAGTTGGAACTGAAGACAGTCGTTGATGGTTCTCTATGCATGTGCACCAACGCCTGAAATTCAGTTTTAGAGATAAAATAAACACATACTGAAGATAGAAGGGTACAATCTAACCAAGGCAAAGAAATCTAAGTTTTGGTGGCCTTCAGCTTGGGTCCAAAATAATTTCCTACGATCCCCATCACCGCAAACCTGCAAAACGGAAATTCAAACCAGTCAGTGTCATTCTTCGCCTCACTATGTCGAATCTAAAGTGCCTGACAACAGTAGGAAGGATTTGGAAACAACAGCTAGATTGGAACTCATCACCAACGTAACAAAGAAATCAACAGAACAGATATAGATAAAGTAAGTACGTCAAAGCCATAACGATCTGCTTCACATCGTTCTCTGGATTCTTCATCAACGCGATCGCCTGAGCAATGAAGACCAACGACAACCACGACGCTATCTTTTGCTGCAACCATAACACCTCAAGCTTGTGAATTGGAGATCCACAGACCCCAATGCTTGAACCTTTGAAGCACATCGTAAAAATATCAAAAGCGTACCAAATGCTATTTAATTTATCGGTTTTATTGAGGGTGTGTCAGAGCTGGGCCACAGAAGAAGGCGATTTCAGAATAGCAGTCCAATTCTTCAAGTTACGATTACTAGGAGGAAAGAAGAATCCCTCCGCTGCCCAATTTGGTAACAAGATTGCAAAGCACAGCCCAAGAATCACAAGGTCTGGCAAACTTATAACATATAGTTCGGAGGTACTGGATTATAAGCCATAACCACTCCCCTCACATTGGTTTCTATTCTGACATTCAACTCCCTCAAGAACTCAACATGTACTATTTTCCCCGACGAGACTCCAGACATGAGTTACCAAGCACGTGATTACTCCTTCATACGAAGCTTCAATCCTCTGATGTTCGTGGTCACAAAACATATGCTCAATAAATCAAGCCCTTAGATGTCGACTGTCACTGCACTCACAAGATCTCTTTTCGGGAGCATAATCTCAAACCCTAAAACAGAGTATAGCGCCAATTTCGCACCACGGTCCAGTGAAACAACGTTATACTTCATGGCGAAATTCGCACAGCAAATCTTCAACCTAAAAGAAGGAAAAAAACTACAAAAAATCACAACAACAACGGAATTGAAATCAAAGATGGAATTCGCACCCGCATTATGACGCCGAACATGCCGAGAAGAATTGCCATCAAGCTGGAGTAATCGGGCGGAAGGTCATTAGGATTTACAATCGGGGCTACGTAATGGCGAACGGCTGATGGCATGCGCGGATCCGACTTGTCTGCCATCGCAATCACAATGCAAAAATCCAATGCAACAGACGCGATTTCTCGCAAAGCTCTTATCAGAAGCGCGCAGAAGTACTAAGGCTGCGTTAGATTCAAGTAGATGAATGTCGTCGACGCATCATCCTTCCTTGGACGAGACGACATTCGTTTACAGTAGAACCTTCGGGCTTTCAAAAGGCAATGCTCTCCAATATCTATCCATTATTAGGGTTTGAAATGTCATACTTTGCTAATACAAATTATGTCATAGTACATGTATTATGAAATGGAAAATTATTAAACCTTTACAACTTAAAGGTTTAAAATTATAAAATTTTAAATTAACAAATATCATAATCCAAAACTACTAAAAAAATTTAGATTAAAAAAAATAAGAGTTAACATGACTTAAGAGATGTGATGATAGCCTATTAGGATTGGATATTCTTTCCCTATTTTTTTTTCTTTTCCATTTTCTTCCCCTATTTTTTCCCATAATAATTATAGCACATACCATTGAGTTTAGTACTATAATTTAGCTAATTTAATGATTTAAATTGTCTATCATGATATCAAATCCCCTTCATTTTTAACTACATGTCAAAGTAATTATGCTCCTCATTAAAATGCTTAATATAAAAGCAACCCACCTAAACACCTCATTGATCTCATAATGGAAAAATAACATTCACTTTGCCTAAATATTGAAATACAAAGAACTAAGGCATGGCCATAAAACTTCTTACGAGAAGCTAATTAAGTCTCTAAATCTCACCAACCAACAATTTTGTTTGATGGTATTTTTGGTTGACACAACACATGATGGCCATGGATCCGATTGTATGCAAATATGTATAATTAGCCTCCATTCTAGCTTGTGCAATTACATGGTCAATTTATTGTAGTTGGAAGTAGTTGGAACAGACAATGTAATTACTTTCAATCACTTGAACATTTTTCCTTTTCAAGGATGAACTAAACTTAGTTTGCTAAACTTAACATAATACATTTTACCATGAGAAATTTGAGCCTTGAACACAAAGTGTTTCTCTACTATTGAAAAATTATAACCTCCATTGCAAGGAAGTGCTGAGTGAATACATGCTAATACTAGTTTGTCAAGATAGATTAAGTTGTGGACAAGAGTTTGCTGATCAAATGGCTTCTTCACAATCTTCAGCTAATAGTCAAATCTCTTTCTTATGTATATGATTTTGGTTTATGATCTAAAATTGTATGTAATCTAGACTTTGAGATTATTGATTCATTCCAAGTTTTTTTCAAATGAAACAATAGCAAGTGTAGTAGTCTGTAAACACCTATTGCATCCTCACTAACTTTTTTTTGTGATTTATCTTTAGAACAGGCATAGGTGAAGACCACTCAAGAGACCGCTTCCTCTCAAAAAATGCTTAGGAGCGTGTGTTACATGGAAATATTATCTTACTATCTTCTCATTGATCTATAGGAGTAATTTGTACTAGTTGAGAAACTTTTTGTTATAAATACTTACACTTCTTTGTAAAAAGTACTAATAGTTGATTTTTTTTACCTCATAAACATTACTAGTTGAGAAACTTTTTGTTATAAATACTTACACTTCTTTGTAAAAAGTACTAATAGTTGATTTCTTTTACCTCATAAACATGCTAGTGAGATAGATATACTTATACAAATTATACAAGTAAATTGTCTACACAATTGCTTATAAAATGCTCATTGTTATTAGCATGGAAATGATTTGCACAATACATGATCTTCTTAAAAATATTTGTTGTCCTAGAAAAAAAATTATCCATAGATTTGTTAGTGTGATGGAATAGAAAATTAGATAAGCACTCTATTCTAAAGATGTTATAGAAAAAGTTTTTTTTTTTTTTTTAAAACATTGCTTCAAGTTTAAAACCTTGATTTTATACTTGATGACTATTCCAACTTCTACTTGATCAAGGTAGGAAATAATGAAAAACAAAATATGTGGCTTATGATTCATAACCAAAAGTTTCTATTGCTAAAAAGAATTTTGTTTTTAATAAAGTTAAGAGATCCCACCCTCCCACCCTCAGAAATAACGATGGGATTATAAAGATCTGTACAAATTATACAACGAATAAAGCTTTAATGCATACCTTGCCAATCTCTTTGCCAAAACAACTCTTAAATGAGAAGTTAATGACCAAATTAAGTATCCCAAAATGCAAATCAACTTCATTACCAATATGCTGCACCAAAAATAACAAATGTTACAAAGCATTAATATGAAAAATAATAGCTTGTACAGGTAGACAAGGCTCTACCAAGGGCAATTAAGAGTATCATTCCAAATATAGTCCACAAATTTGTAAAGTAATAAATTACTTCTTACTCAAGGCAAGATTGCAGCCATCCAAATGTAACTATGATAGTTGGAAAAACAAAGTAGAAACGCATGAGCTTTTGATTCTTGAAAAATATGAATAATTTGTATGTTCTCCTAGTGAAGGTTATAACATGTGATATAGGCTGAAGACACTTGTTGATTCCTCACTAACATTCCAATTTGTTGTCATGTTGTAGGATGGGCACAAGTGAGGTCTACATCTTCTAGGAGCTATGTGCAAACTAGCTTTAAAAAACTCCTCATTCAAAACTCTCATGTTATTGAATTGCATTATGTTTAATTGTAATTTTTTCACTTCTAATGTGCTAGAACTAGTATGGTACAATGCATATATATTTATATATTTATAAGGTAGTTTTCATGAGGACTTAGGGCTAGAATAAGCCTTGATTTAAACTATAATGTTAAGATCAAAAAGCTTAGAATTGATCAAATTGGTGCCCAATCTAGGGATGTTCTAGAAAAAGTTTGTATGTTTGTTTGTTTGTAACATTGAGATCTCCTGGACGGTGCATACCTAGTCATGGTCTTGGTATTGTTGGAAAGCTCTTGGCAAGGAGGGGTGCATGGGCTTTGTTTGTTGGTGTTTGGACCTACGATGTGAAATTTGAAGTTTTTATGAACTAAAAAAATTAAAAAATGACTTTTATTTTTATTTTGACTATGGCAATAGCATAGGGCACACTAGTAATCTCTAAAGTAACATTGACTAATGTGCCTTGTGCCATTGCCACATCCAAAATAAAAGTAAAAATAATTTTCTAATTCATTAAAACTTTGAAATTAAATAACTTTCCCTTGTAGTGTGAGACTGTGAGAGGTTGTGTTCTTTACAAATAGAAAACTTTATACACAAAGGAGTGCAAGGGCTTTGTTTTTAGTGAAGTGTTTGCACATGCCATGTAAAAGTTATGGTTCTTTCCAAAATAGAATATAATTTAATTCAATTTTTTAAGCTAAAAAATCCATAACTTTTACACCGTGAGTCCAAATGCCATGAAACTTGTACAAATAGAAAGCTTTTTGGACAAAAGAGTGCAAGGGATTTGTTTTGTGGTAGTTGGATATGTTTTGGAATTCATAAAAAAACTTTGAAATTTTATAACTTTCACACCATAAGTTCAACGCCACCAAACAAAATCTATGCACCCCTCCAACAGTACCAAGAATGCTATTAGATGCTTCATGGTTCCTTAAATCTCGACATATCAAACAAAACAAACAACCTAAATTAAGGTATAGACCAATGTGCCCTATGCCATTGCTACAATAAAAAAAAGTAAAAGTAATTTTCTACTCCGTATAACATAAGATCCAAAAATAACTAAAAAATCCATAACTTTTCATTATAGATTGAAACCTTATGAAACAAAACCCATGCACCCTTCTTTGCCGAGCTCTTTGCTGAGGGCTTTTCAATGGTACCAAGAACACGATCAGGGAGACACATGGTCTAGAAGATCTCAACATAACAAACAAACAACCTAACTTCAATTAATGGATGGATTACCAATCCCAACTTGGGCCTCATACAAACATCATTAATGCAAATGACCTTCCCTAATGTAATATAGTCAAATGGTCTTGGACCTATTACTTTATAGAGTTTTTATTGTATTAGTTTAGATTTCCATGTAGAAAAATTAGCTTGAAAATTAGTGAAACTCAATAGAAAAGACAAAAGAAACTTTCGAATTGTCATGGAAGTGTGCAAAGTGTGCAATGCTTACAAGAAGAGAATTAAAATAATTGAGCAACAAAATTTGAGGAAGAGGCTCCTACAAAGCTAAGGAGACAAAAACTTTTTGATTCTTGAAAAAAAATCCCATTGAATTTGAACTTTTTGGTTGCTTTTAGTTTGACAACAAACAAAGCTATTCCTTAAATGTAGTTTTTCCCTACTCATATGGAAGTGGAAGCATCATGAAAACTGATGAACACAATTTTGACTTTAGAAAACTTGAAAATTCTTCTAATATTCTAAACTAGTATAAACGTTTGCCTTGACGCTTGCTTTTAGTTAATCCCAAGTAAAGAGAATTGACTAAATTTTTTTTTCATTTTTCTTTAAAGTGGTTCCAAAAATTTAGTTGATTAGTCAATTCTAGCAAATTTTTCATTTCTTACATTTTGTTTAGGTAGCTAGTTCAGTAAGAATAGAAATTCTACCTATCTATGACAATCTTTCAACAAAATTGCCATAAAATGAAGTGTAGTAATCACAGTCATGAAAACATCAATTCTTTCTTCAAAAATTAAACCTTTGACAAAAATAGTATACTTCTAAGTATAGAATGAATTTATTTGAAAACCAATATTTTTATTGTTGTTTGAAGTTAAAAATTTACAACCAAATTTCTAAATATAATATGATATAGAATTAGATTACAATAAAATGTTCTAAATTATAATATATACATATAGTGAAAGTTTCAGATTTTTTATATTCTTTAAGTACTTGAAATGAATTATCTTCACTTTTTCAAAATTTGGTTGCACTAAAATGTCTTCAATGATTTTAAAATTTCATTTTGAACTTAAATTTTTTTTATTGATATACAAGATATCAGCTCTAAAAATTAAATTTAAATTTAGCCTTTAAATGATAGGCCAAGCCCCTTGGCATGGTTTCAAATGATTCTTTGACAAAAAATAGCTTCAAGAATTTTTTGGAATGTTTCATCCCACTAGACCTACTTGAATAGTAAATAAGGCTTTCCAAATACCACTTTTAAGCTATAAAGTCAAAGTACTATTCATTGATGAATTTTGATGATTATTGATTCCCCCTTGGATGACTTGCTAGACCATCAATTGTTATTTAAGGGTTGGTTTAGACTACGGTCAAGAAGTGCACCGGTTGGTCAAGAAGTCTTGGCCAAGACATGACTATTTGAAGCAACCAGTGGAATGTTGGACAAGAAAAAAAATGATAAAATAATATGTGAAGAAGTCTTGACCGGTTGTAGTCTAAACACCATCCGGAAAAGTCTTTCGGCCAACTTCATTAAGTGAAGTCCACCGGTGAACTTCACCTCCAAGAAAATTGAAGGTGGTCAATAAATTCCAATGTTTAAATTCTTCTTGTAACAATTTGTACTTTTGGGAGAGGTATTTATTTTGCTTTGCGCTATTTTTTACGAGTTGCGACATTTACGAGTTTACGAAGCAATGCACCGTAATGATGCAATAACAATGCGATTAACGTGCGAACCTATAAAACAACGATAACCGTACAATAATTGTTACCAAATTGTTGGGTCTAAACTTTGTGATGTCATGGTCTTTGAACTTCCGCGTCTTGTATCTTTGTCATGCAAGGTCCAAATGCTATGAGACTTGTTTTGAAAGTTGTGAAATTTTGTCTACTTTTTGTAGTTGGAGTCTTCTTCTTCACAGGTCCAGATCCTCTCTTCTTTCTAGATTCAACAATTTGGTAATTTTCTTCATCTTGGGCTTCCTTCCCTCCAACATCCAAATTATTGTTACACGGTTGGATTTCTCCAACCAAAGGCCTACTAGTTGAAGAAGGCTCTTGAAATTAGGGCTTGAAAGCACTCTCACATTGAGTAGCAGGGCTGAAAATTTTTTCACTACCCACATAGTCTTCATCTTGGTTGCAAGTGAAAGGGAGCTGCGAAAAACCTACCATCTCAAAAAGAAACGAAATAGTAACTTTGAAGTACACTGAACACCATCACATTATTAACAATTTGAAAATTAAATACAAATGCAGAACTTCCCAACAAATTCAGTTGAAATTAAACCTTCCAACACAGAAAGATCCAAGACACCAAAAATGCAAAACCCTAAAATTACCTTCACCTCTTCTTGAAGTGAACCTCCTTATACAAAAACACCAATTCATCACTCGATTCTTTTTCAATATCTATAAAATTTGGACCACAAAAACAAGAAAAAATTCTACAACTTTCAAAACAAGTCTTATAGCATTTGGACCTTGCATGACAAAGATACAAGACGTCAAAGTTCAAAGACCCTGAGGTTACCTTCACCTCTCCTTCCACTGAACCTCCTTATACTCAAACACCAATCAGTCACTTGATTTGTTTTCAATGTCTATGAAATTTGGACCACAAAAACAAGACAAAATTCCTCAACTTTCAAAACAAGTCTCATAGCATTTGGACCTTGAATGACAAAGATACAAGACGCCAAAGTTTACAGTAGTTCAAAACACCTAATTTCTTCCAAACACTAAACTAATTAGGAATGCACACAAATTTCTGAACTCACCAAGATCACTTTGGAGAATTGAGGATTTGTGAAGAGCTATGTTGATTAAGAGAGAGGAATTGTTTGGAACACTTGAATTTCTAACAAGCAGAGAGTTGCAACAGCATTGCAATTTGCACAGGAAAAATAATATTTTATTGAAAGTAGTTTTTCACCAAAAGCCCAGTTTCTTGTCCGGGGAATTGAGGCTGAACAAGAAGTTTGACCTCAGTTCAAGAAGTCTTACAAAAAGTGTTGCCACCTAGGATGCCATGTCATTTTTTCATCCATGCTTGAAATTCTCCACCAGACAAGAATTGACTGTAGTGTAAACCCACTCCGATCAAGAACAAGATTTGCTCCAATCATATTGCTCCATTTTTCTAGAATTCTTGACCGATGCACTTCTTGACCGTAGTCTAAACCGACCCTAAAGGTTAACCCTTAAATGTCGAGGCAAACATTTGGTATTCAATGGATGATAAAGAATCTTTTAATGTAAGACAAAAGTGCAACTATTCATCCTCAAAATTTTGTGCAAAAAGAGAAGATCTTCTATAATACTTTGACTTCCAATGAATGCTTTTGGATTTTTGTAGACCAATAACTTCCATGGAATCAAAATGGATAATTTCCACGGTCACTAGACCATCCTTTTTAAGGGTAAGTATATGGTGGCAAAATAGACCATAAACACTGAACAATTTGAGGTTTGAGTACATTGTCATGTTCACAAGCAGTCTTCATAAAATTGAAGAGGCAATTTTGGAATTATCTATAGACATATGAAAAGAGTAGTTTAGTCAGCAAATTTGATACCGAATCACACCGCAATCTTCAGCAATACAATTGCAATTTGAAAATACCATTCACTCAAGTATGCCCTGATTTTCTCGGAGTGTATCTTTCCGACATCAAGGGTTCCATATCAATCTTTGCTCAACTAAAAAATGTTGTAATGAACTGAGAAACAATTCAAGAATCCTATTGCAAGTAATTGCAAGTCAAATCTTGCTGGACACCCGTTGTACTATTTCTTCGTAAATAGTCCTGCATGGATACAAGACCAAGTAATATGATTGAGAGACAATAGAGTAAAATCTACAACCAAAGAAACGCCATAATACTTTGATTGCAAAGGGAAGAGTAGGACACTATACCAAGCAAAAGCTTGTTGCAACGCTCGTCTCCCAACCCTTGGCACCACTCCCATAAATAAACCGCTGAGGCCATGTACCTGCAAAACCGCACAAGTTGGCATTGGATGAAAAAGCTTTAGTCTCATGTGCATGAACATGATGAGGAGCAGATTTCGTATGCACCAAGACCATAATTGCAAGGAAATATTTGCTGTGACCACCCAATCAATCATACATCCACTGCCCTGCTCCTCTAAACTAGCACAGCGTGCTGACACTGAGAAAGGAATGCCCATAGGTTGCAAAAACTTCATTCAGCTCTAGATAGGCCCAGACCTTAACAATGTGTTTGACTGTCGCCACAATGCCAGATTGATGGCTTTGCTCCAATTGCAGCCTTGTCCGAATCTGTAGTACGGGGTGTAATCAATAGTTTTGAATAATGACGGGGTTTGATGCGTGAACTAGCATGCAATTTAGATGATTCAAATTGGACTGACATTCATATGAAGATGACTAGGGGCCGCACTCCATTGACACATAGTTTGAAAAGGAACATCCTGATGAAACAATGCAGTGGACATACTTCAATCTAGTCATGTACACCATTTACTGCAAGCAAGGGAAGCCTTAGGTCATCAACATACCACGTCCGGAGGATGGGTTACGAGTGTCGCACCCCCTCCAGCAACCGCACCTGTCAAATAGATTCTGTTATTAAATAAAACATAATAATCTAAATATTAATGATTAAAATTTGTATGACTACATCTCGAAAAACAAGATTTAGCTCACCAGAAGCAAAATAAAAATAGACACTTTGAATATGAAAACTAGCCCTATATAAAGTAGGCAACACTTCTTTCCAAATCGCGTTCCAAAGCATTCAACCGAAATGTGCCGTTCCCTAAAAATTGAATAAAAATAATTCAAAACCATTCAACATCTACAGGCTACAGACACCCCGAATAACCATGTGCACAGAACTACTAACCTGCTAAGAAGGTAGCAGGTGCCTGCGGAGTCCCAGAAGGCATATTATCTGCACATCAAAAGAGTCAATTTCCGTAATATTGTGCACCTGAAGAACTTATAAGCCCATTTCAACAAACAAACAAAACTCTACATTGGTTAGCCAGTTTTCTGGATGGGAAAAATCTATGGAGGAAAAACCACCTTTAATAAAAATCTGCATGCGATTGTACATCAGAAGATAGAGACCAGAGTAAGGTGCATCTCGCGCTAGTGTCGGCATCAATCCACTGTAAAGGCCTGCCAAGCCGAATCAGTTGAACATGTAAAATTTAAGTCACCGAGTGAGAAGATACGTAGCTTTCATACTTTCATAGAGGATGATTAAACAGGGATTTCAATCAAATTAGATTGTGTTAGGATCTCTTGGACAACATCATAAGGAGAATCATAGGGAAGTCCCGGTATGATCACTGTAAAAACAGAGAAATCTTCTCATGAATCGTGGGGATAACCATGCTTATGATATTGTCTAAAACTCCCCAAACAGTTTGATCACTCTGACGGTAGGAAACTCTTTCCAAATATCCCAAGAAAGGTTCTCTATACAATGTTGTCTAAATGTTCTTCACACGGCCTAATTTTACTGAAAACCTTGTTATGTTGACGTACACTATGATGATAATAAGATGATGCCCCTGATGAGTAGAGTTAAGAAAGGAACTAGAAAATTGAATGGAAAAACGAAATCGTAAGAGGCGAGGTCTTTACTCACCCGGAAGACCTTCTTTAACTGTGATAGTCTGCACGGCGTGAAACGTGTTGCGATACACAAGGCCCGACGCTGCCGCATACTGCAACCCCGCCCTGCTGCACGCTAGTCATCATCAACGAAGACCGGAGTACTGACGTCCCAGAGCCACTGCTAAGTGAGCACTATCCCTCAGTAGCCTAAACCCTAAACCCTAAACCCTAGTCTTCCACACCCATAACAAAATTGGCGTGAGAACACTTACCTCCATGCGAGTCTTGATGACCGTGATGGGGCAAACGACTGACGAAGCAATTGACCTTGTCAACGCGCCAGCACTCAACGTCACCAGAGCAGGTAACTTCTCCTGCAAGGACCTGCCATTGTTTATATTGCCGCTGTCGAATGCAGATCTCATGGTGTCCACCATGGGCCCTAGCACTGCGAAGTACAACCCCGCACCGAGCCCGACTCGGACACAAGCGGGCCCCGTCCCTCGCCACAGACCCTTGACGCCGTCTTCCCCCCAAATCCTCCTCACCACCACTTTGAAGTTCCGGTCCTTGGAATTCTCCGCTGCTTGCATGTGTGTCTTGATCACATCCAGGGGTTGTAAGAGCGTGGTACTCACCATGCCTGCTCCTCCCCCTGCGAAGAATGACGCCAGGCTCTTCCGTGGCTTCTTCGTTTCCACCTTGGCTGTTGCGTCCATGTTCCGAGCAGTAGTTGCGGTACTGACTAGCTCCTGTGCCATGGTAGTGCTATAGTTCTGGCTGTTAGCAATCCGCCGAATTCCAGCCGTTCCGGATGTTCATGCTGTCAATTCAGAATTAGCAGACCTGCAGCCACATCAACGATATGAGCATTTGGTTAATTGGAAGACAATTCCTTGGTTACAAAATTTTCTTAAATTCCTGCAAGAGCCGCATAAGCCCTAACAAAAAAGTCCAAGCAATGATACCGCGGAAATCATCAATCCTGTTCTCCAAGACTCAAATTTCATGTACCAATCCAAAATCACCGCTCATTTCATTCTGTCATCAGAATTAGCAGCCACATCAACATGCGGAGCATTTGGTTAATTGGAAGACAATTCCTTGGTTAGAAAATTTCTTAAAATCCTGCAAAAGACACATAAACCCTGAGAAGAAAGTACAACCCTGTTCTCTCACTAAAAGATAGCAATTATGAGAACAAGAGTCACACCAGAAGGACTAACTCGGGAACATTCTGTACATGGCAGTTACTCTCTAATCAACACCCTACCCCCCTCAATCCGCAAAGAAAAAGAGGAAGGAAAACTCAAAACGGACACTTCCAATCACTATAATCACTATACAACACCCCCATTCTGAAGCAATGCCTCCCCGATCGAAGCAGTGATCTTCCTCGTTTATTTCCGAACACTTCAAATCAGAGGCTGGGACGCCAGCAGCAAAGAAAAAGGCCACGTGGTTTTGCTCACAGAAACTGAGCCCAAGTTTCCGCAAGCTTGATTTCTTCTATGCCCTCGACATGGTTACGTCGGAGGAAACTGGTGCAAGAATTCCTAAGCCTCGACGAATGTCGAAGAGCAAATCGTCGATAAGGATAAAGAAAGGAATTAGAGAGAGAGACATCCGAATTGAACTCTACATCAATTGATACTCGACGCAGAGCCTATAACCAAAACCCTAATTGGTCGAAGGGCAATCCCGGGACCCTCCATTTTCGATACAGAAAAAAAGAGCCACATTGCGTGCGATGCAGGGCGGAGGATGAATCCGAGCACATATTTGGACGACCATAACAGCGCCAGCGGGAATTGCATACTCAAGTGCCTACCGCGACCCTAAGACCCATTCACTTCTCGCCTAGAGAACCCAAAACGTCCATGCACCTCTTGAAGTTTACATTTCTTGTTCTCACAGTAATACCGTCATCAAATTCTGCCGCGCAAACCATCCACGGATCGGACTCAAATCAAAAACTCCATCGGCAAAGACTACAAACTCGAATTCTCAGCCGCAAACACGCGCCATTGCACAATATACAAAATGAAACTTTCGAAACTCTAATCCTGGCGCAGATTCTCTAACCTCTGCAACCGCAGGACGAAGTTGCTCCAATCTGCAGCTCGAAATGCGTACAAACCCGAACCTCCTCCCCAAAGTCTCAAACGAAGCCAATTCTTCACCCAATTGCACCGGGAAAAGGTGAAAACACGCAGAAATTCGAATCCTCAGCTCAAACTCCTTCTGGAATGCACCATCGCGCAACAGACGTGTCGAAATTCGGATTTTAGGTGCGATTGATTCTACGGTGTCGTGTCTCAGAAACAAGGATCTCAAAGATTTCAAGAAGATGATAGCGCAGAAATCATCAACCCTGCTCTCTAAGTCTCAAATTTCATAATCCAATCCAAAATCACCGCTCATTTCATCCTACATGCAGGAATAAACAATACTTCTACCAACAAATTCCAAATTCATAACATTGAAATTGCATCCGAAAGCCACATAAACCCTCAGAAACAAAGATTTCAGGAAAACGATACCGCAGAAACCATCAAACTTGTTCAAATTCCCAAACAAGAAGAACCGCAATTGCTGAGCCTATCATCCTTGCGACTCCTTCAAGTCTGACAATTACCTCGAATAGAAATCTTTAAAGCAACATAGCAACGCGCCAATCGAGTTCCAAAATATAGACCGATAAAAACAGAGTGAAGATTGCGGACCCCTCCTCAAAAGTGTCTTGCACTAGTCTGAAGAAACAACTGAAAGCAACAACGAGAAGCCAGAGAAGCAGAAACGCAAGGATGAGGCGCACCAAAATCAACAAAGAAACAAGAAAAGATGAGTGGAGGGCACGGAAAGGAGAAAGAAATGGCTGAAACTGACTCCCACAATTGGATGGAAAATGAACAACTAACTTAAAGTACAAGAGATTCGAATTGGAAAAGAAATTTTTGAGTTTTTCAAGTTGGGATTGCCTTCGTGAGTTTCACGTTGCCTTTACTTCTATGTGAGTAGGAAAAAAAATACATTTCAAAAGTAGCTTTGTATTTAATTTTTAAAAATTCAAAAATAGTTTGTAATATTTTTGAAGGAAACATCTTGAAGGCTAAAAAATACACTACTTTGGAATTTGGAACTTTTCTATTATATTTTCCTTGATTTTAGATCAAAAAATATACCATTTATTCTATGATGTTTATTACTATTATCTCCAATTGTACTAAGACTTTCAAATTGTATCAAGCAATTATTGTGAGAAGAACTAACTTACTATGTTATAAGTGACTTGTTGCTCACTAAAATGTTTTTTATACAATTTGCCAAATTTTTTAATGAGCCCTTTGAAAGATTGTTGTTGTTTTTATAGTTTACTTGTGTTAGACTTGTAAAATATAAAATGATAACAACTCCATCACATTTACTTCATGTGAACCGTAACAACCTTTTCCGAGAGTATAGTTAGGTGACAAGTTTAGTAGCACTCCACTTCTTACGGAACAATTGCAGCAAATGCATGCTTCATCCCTTGGTAGCACCTTATCTAATTTTTTTTTGTCATCGGAGATGGTCGGTTGCAATGAAACCTTCTTACAATTGTTGCTCCCTCTTATCTCATTTATAGCATGTGAAGCAACTATTGCAGACTTGCAAGCACTCATTGATTACAATTCAAAGACAAACTTTCCGCTACCATGATTATGGATCAAGTTCAAGCAACCATTGATGAAGAGCCTCCATAGGTAAGAATTACAACTTTGATGATCTAATGAGTCACCTTTGTAGTTGCATAATTTGTTCAAATTCCATATTCTCATTGCAGCTTGTTTTCTGCTTGTAAGCTAGTGACTCCTTTTGATACTTGATCTTGATATAAGTTGAGTGTGGAGGTAGTAAATTAATTGAACCTTAAGACCATGAGAGTACCATATGTTGTGATCATTGTCATGTTTGGCAAGCAATATGAATTAATTCTAGAGTCATATGTGGAGCTTTACTAGTGTTGATTAAGGAATTCAATAAAAACAAGAAATTTAATATTCCTAAGCCAAATTCATAGCAATTGAAAAATGAGTTTAGGGCACAAAAGACCTAAGGGTCCATGAATTCTTTTATGTGTGGCTATTGTTAGTTGTATTCCTCATCATTAGAAAAGCTAGTACAATGATTAGGTTAGATATATATATACAAGAGGGAGTTTAAAGATACATATTTTGAAGAAAAAAAGTTTCAAATGCCCATCAATACAAAAAATAAAATGAAAGTGAGAGTTGTTCATTAATCTGGGCATTAGTTTACGAACATGCTCAGTTTAGGCAGCCAAGATCAAAAAGTGTACAAAATTCAAACTAGCATTTCTGACAAAAGCTTAGAGATATTAGGTTTCTTGTTTTTATTTATGAAGAATGAAAATGAAGGTGAATTGTATTTTCTTTACGATTGCAATTACTTAAAGAGTGTATATGATTGCATTGGAATCACAGTGAAATTAGTATTAGTATTGATGGAACCAGTAGATCAATATAATAAACCTTGGTAAAATTCTAGAAAGAATCTTTGTTGACCAATAGAAGGCCATAATCTAATAATTTAGTTCATGTGCTCTAGAGAATGTTCAAACTTTGTTTTTTGATAGCTAATAGTTGTGCGTCTTATGAAGAAACTAAATTTGATGCGTAAGAGTAAATAAAAACATTCTTTATCTAAAAATGAATTTTTTGGTGCCAAAATCATTGTATTTCATATGATTATAGACTTTTATAGAATGAAAATTAGGTCTAGTCTTTGAAAGTCATTTTCATATGGATTTAATTTTTTAAATTTCATTCTCTTTCTTTTGCACAATATATTTGAAGTCCAAAATGGGCATTTTTTCAAAATAAAAAATTTGAATATTTCTAGACAATTTGGAATTTGTAGTGAAGCATAATTATTTAAGTGGGAGATTTAAGTAGAAGGTGTTGCCATTACTAAATACATGATATCATCAACTTGGACCCCATAGGTGCAAAAGATATTGATATAAGATTTTGGCTTTTCTATTCTAAGGCCACAAGCATTGAGCATTGTGTGGTTCAATGCTCCATAGTTGTTGCACTGCTACCCCTTAGACATCATATTGTATTTGTAAAGTTTGTGAATGGTTTTGAACACTTGTTGCATAGCTTGTCAATTTAGATTGTGGATTTTGGGTCAAATCTCTTGCTCATTGTTTTTGCTGAAGTAGGATTCAATGACGATAGAACTAACGAGAAAAGAGTATTTTGGTATTTGTAATTTAGGTTCACCCAAGAGAGATTGTGTATTGGAAGAAAGTGAAAGATTGACTTGGCATTGTGTGGTAGATGTTGAAAGGCAACACCAATGCTATCAATGGAAAATAGCCAATCTTTCAATTATAGATAAACCTTCTACTATAAGAGCAAGGAAAGAAGAACTAGAACCTCATATGAACTCACAAGATATAGCAAGGGTTACTCTAAATATTCTTTCTTGTGCAAGAAACTAGTTGAGTTATTTTGAAGGGTCAAAAACAAAGCGAACAATTTTGCTACAAGTCATATGTAATCTCTTTTGCATTGAGGTTTTTTTAGGAGAAGTAACAAAATTAAGCAAGGCATTATGAGAGGTTGTTTTAGGGCTTGTACAATCATTTTTCAAGTTGAAGAGCATAAACTCAAATGTCAATCTGGCCATAAGACATGCCATCTTCCGACTATTGTTGTGAGCTCTAAGTAAAGTTTTGTCTCATGAAGAGAGAAAGCACAATTGTTGAAGGTACATCCTAAAAGCCTTGCCTTAACTAATAAGCAAAAAATGGTGGTGGAAGTTGCAAAGGAATTTTCTTGATTTTTGTTTGTCCACAAGAAGCGCAAAGACAACATTTGCGAGCCATGAAAGGCAATAGCCATTGCTTGGTGGATTTCAAAATGTGGAATGAGCCCTAATGAGAAGGAAGTTGTACAAGGCCTTGTTGTAGATGGTATATACAAAAAAGAGGCCATTCTATTATCTTCTTGAATCATTGGTAAGTTTAATTATACTTCTTCATTTCAAGATGATATTCATTGTTTACAAAAATGCTACATGTTGAATTGAAAGATTGTGTCTTTATTAAATTTTAAAGAATTGATAAGTAGTTTTTAAAGTTGTTATGATGATGAAAAAGAATAGAAGTTTTTTTATATAATGTATTGAGTGTTATAGGGAATGTATAAATTAATGTTGTATTGATGAAAATTTATCAAATTTCTAAGAGTTTCTTTGGTTATTAGAAAGAATGGAGGCATATATAGTAGTTTATGGAATGTAGCAAGAACTAGAGAAGTCATGATGGATATCAATGACTCGCATACATTGATTGGAGTTTTCTAGATTAATAGTAGTTATTGAAGCACTATACACTATTAGGATTTAAGTGTTTTATGACTGCAAAAATATGATTGAGGATGACTAGCAACTATTCGCAATCATATTTTTGAATCCCACAACGTTGGGAAAAAACATGACTGCAAATGTAACTGCCAGTCATATTTTGCCTTTGTACTTCATGGGTGTATAGTATACATGCATGGGGAACAACAAAATACTTTTTAGGGAACCATAGGGAACATATTACGGGAACACTAGTCATATTTGTCAATCATATTTTTGCATATATGACAATATGCAGTCATATTCTATAGTCACATTTTTGTAAGTTCACATTTTTTTTGAAGTTTTTTTTCCGGGCAGACCCCTAAAAATTTGGCCAACCTAAAAAAATGTAAATAAATTATTGCTCAAAATTATAAAATTGTAACTATTGTTTTGGGGGGATCTTGAAATCCTAGCCTTCATTTTTTAGGGTTTTAAAACCCTAGCCACCACTTCATGTGCTTCATCTTCTTGCTTTTCAACTCTTGTTTCTTCTTCCTCCTTTTGTTTTTTGAAGTTCTAATTGTTATATTGTTGTGTTTTAGTTGTTGTTATTTAGTTGTTACTTTTTAACTTTTTTTTTCCTCCTCTTGTTTATTGAAGTTCTAATTGTTGTGTTGTTGTATTTTATTTGTTGTTGTTTAGTTGTTGCTTTTTAATTCTTGTTTCTTCTTCCTTCTCTTGTTTTTTGAAGTTCTAATTGTTGTATTGTTGTACTTTGGTTGTTGTATTGTTGCTTTCTAATTCTTGTTTCTTTAGTTTAGTTTTGTTTTTTGAAGTACTAATTGTTGTGTTGTTGTTGCTTTCTAACTCTTGTTTCTTTTTCCTTTTGTTTTTTGAAGTACTGATTGTTGTGTTGTTGTGCTTTGGTTGTTGTGCTTTGGTTGTTGTGTTGTTGCTTTCTAACTCTTGTTTTTTCTTCCTTTTGTTTTTTAAAGTACTAATTGTTGTGTTGTTGTGCTTTGGTTGTTGTGTTGTTGCTTTCTAATTCTTGTTTTTTCTTCCTCCTTTTGTTTTTTGAAGTTTTAATTGTTGTATTGTTGACTCACCATGGTTATATTCCATATTCTTTAGAATATAACTCAAAATATGACTTACCATAGTCACATTCCACGTAAGCCAAAATATGACTGGACACAGTCACATGCCACATAGTTGTTGTTGTTTTTGCCCAGGTAGCTCATGAGAAAGTCAAGTCTCCAAGGGTGGTCAACATATACGCCATGTTGGCAAAATACGTTTAAAAATGGTTTATTATACTTCCAAATTCATATGACTGCAAATATGATTCACCAATCATATGACTGGAAGTGAATGACTTAGCCATGACTCGTCCTAGTCATATCCCGACCATCTATAGTGATTTTTGCTTGAGTCACATTTTTTAATTTTGTGACTCATTGCAGTCATAAAACATTCATTTTCTCATAGTGTATATGACCTTTTTAGAGTAAATTGTGGTTGCTTTATGAATGATATTGGATTTTAGTGAGTTATGAAAGGTATTGCATCTTTGGATTTCTTATTGAGAATATTAAAGACGACTGTTTGTATGGAAAATAGTGATGATACTACTCTCTTAAAGGAAATAGTTATAATTTGATTGTTTATGGAAAATATTATTTAAATTAAATTTGTATGTACTATTAATGGAGTTTTCAATTCCAAAAGAGCTGGCCAAAGATAATCATTGGTAAGAAGTTTTTTAATTCATTGTGACCTTTTTGGGTGAAAAAATTAAAAACAAAAGTGTCTATTGTTGTATTTACTATGTCAAAATGGAGGGTATTAAGGATAGCCTTTAATTAATTTCATGAAAAAATAATTTGGTGTTCATACAAATATTGTTTAGGAGTACAATTGTGATGAAGTTTGTGGAGATGGGTGTAGCTAAAAGGCTTGTGTGAATGTGTGATGACCTTTCCTGGTACGACCAACGTGCAATAATTTTTTTTTATCCAATAGATGAATTTGTAGAGTAGGATTATAAAGAGTGTCTTTAAACAATGCAAATGAAAGACTATAGTATTCACAATTTCCTAGTTAACCCTATCAAAGAGGAAGGTACCTAGCCTAAGAAAGTGAAGTGGAAATATTTTGATATGCTACCTATTTTGATTAGAGTAAACTGGCCATTGACCGCACACATCCAAGAATTGCACAACAACCTTTGCTAATTACCGCACAATTCAACTACCAATTCAATTGTGATGAGAACAAAATTTTATATCACTGCCTTGGGAGGGTCACTTAGAGTGTTCATTAAAAACCACGTGCAAACAAAACTTTGGACCCCCTATATACTTTTTGAATTTTAAATAAAATTAAATGAAAAAAATATGAATAGACTTTTATACTTTGGAAGTTTATGTTTTGAATTATTGATATTTTTATTTGTTAATAATAATTAGTTATAAATTTTTGAAGTAAAAAGATACATTGTAGAACTAAAATATAACTTTCACACTCCTATATTATATAAGGAAAAATTGTCTAAAAAATGAACAAAAAATTCCTAAAAATAACTCTCTATTGAAAGCTCATTTTGAGTTGAATATTGATGCAATGGTCATGTAAATGTGTTCTCTAAAAATATTTGAGTTAAAAAAACATGCCATTTTAGTGTATTTTTAACCTCTTCTAGAAATCATTCTATATTTTATTTGAGTTTGAAATTTTGGGAGTAGAATCCTACAGTCATTAGTAAACAATGCTCAAAATTTGAAGTTAAAATTATAGTTTATTAGAAACCACTTGTTTGCATGTGGTTTGTTGTAGTGGAACTAAGTGCACCCCCTGAGATCACTGCTTAATGACCACACTGTATGGTGAAGGGTTGCAAGGAATTTTTGACTATTTTTTCAAGTGCATTGCTTTTAAATTGCAATAAAATTTATAGGAAAAATCTTCTTGCATTTTGTTTTTTGAAGATAAATCTTAACGTGACATTTAATAATCACACCAAATTTCAAAACATATAGGTCTCTATATTTATATAGAGAAGGATTTGAATTTTTTCTATGCAGTGATTGGCAAGTTTACTATAGAAATGGAGTAGTAAGACAAAAATTGCAACTTGATTATAAAGAAACAACTAGTGATAAATTCATTGTCTACTTAATACCTTAATTTCAATTCTTCATCCAATATAGTTTCATTGCAAAATGGGAGGATGTCTAGTGGAAGCAATGTTTGGAAAATATTCCTCATAATTTTAGTTTTTTAATTATGCATAGAATTATAGTTTCCAAGTTTGAAATGAAGTGCATTCAATGCAATGGGACAATTATCAAGTAACAATACTAGTATAAATATCATGTGTTAAAAATCTCACATAAAATCCCTATGATGACAATACTAAAAACATCATGACTCACCATTTTTATATTTTTGACGATTTAATTCATGATAGGTTTTTTTTATAACATTGTTTGTTATTGAATTGGCAACATGTTGGGGCTAGTAGATTTAAGTCCAAGACACATTAAATTTGGTTTGATGGTTGTTCCAACTAGTTTAAGAGAATAAGAGCAAAGTACCATGGTACTTTTGGGTACTTTATTGCTAGATATCCTTTGCTTTATGATGGATGCATATGCTAATAGAGTTTTTTTTGGTACAAGACATGAAAAAGGGCCCTATGATAGGTAGGTGCTATGCTAAAAAGATATATTCAAAAAGCTTCTCAGTTAAACATGCATAGGCCACCTTTCCAAAATGCTCTGCAAATTTGTAGCCTTTTGATAGATAAGCTTTCTACTAGGCCAAAAACTTCATATTCATAGTTTAGAAAGAGGACTTTGTAATTGATCAAGTCAAAGGATTCAAGAGCTTTCACTAAGTGAGTTTAGTGAGTCAAATGCATGTAAATAAATTACTTTAAAAAGATTTGACTTGTTTTTGCTCTAACTATCTCCAAGGTGATTGGGGGCATGTCAAAATTGCCTTTGGACACTTGATTGGACTATAGATGTTTTGGTTGTAGGTAAGATGGAATATATGTATAATTCAATGAATGCAACATTTCTACTCTAGACAAGTAATATATGTATTTTACTAGGCTCGATTCTTGTATATACACTTGAACTTGGAGAAAATTTTGCCATGGCTATTGATCCAAACAACAATACAAGTGTTGAATTTGAAATTTTTATGTGTGAATTGAGTTTACTATGTTGAAAAGCAAATTATAAGCAAATAGGGCAAGAGGTTTAATGCTAGAGATTCTCTTGTAAAGCAAAGTATTAGCAAAAATTGCAATTACATTTCAATTGACCGATCCTTCCAGTTACATTTTGTATAGTTGCAAATAGACCTAAATTGACCAAATAAACATTTGTTTATTATTCATATTATTAGATTTATAAAGCTTCAATGGATCTTTTTGACCATTGAAAGGTTGTTACAACTTCATTGTAACAGCTGGACTCAATGAAGCCGAAGAAGAGGGATGGGAAGAGGAGCGGTTATCGTCAAGGTAGTTACAATACGACAAATTTATTGAAGACCAAAAAAGGGAGATTGTCTCTTATGCAATCTCTTGTCTTTTCCCCGAGTGCTCACCATATCAATTAGAAGCATTGATGAGCTTTCCCAATTCCCTAATTCCCAAACCTTGACATTAGATTGCATCTTGACTTGTCCACGTTTCTAGAGTGGTTTTCAATGGTTGCAATTATAGTTCTGTGATTCTACATTGGCTATGAATTAATGAAATTGTCCATGTGATTTTTTTTTGAGATCTTGTCAATCACAACTGGTCATGATTCTTATTTGTTTTAAGCAAAATAGAAAGGGACACAATCTAGGGAGTTTTACAATTCAATCAGCTAAAATCCTATATATTGTTAGACTAACCAGTTGTTTGAAGCATCTTCTTGGCTAGGCCTATAATAAATAGAGAATATTCTTTGAATTTCCTCTTAAATGGTCGGATTTTTTCTAAAGATTTTCAAATCAAATCGGCAATTTCTAATTTCAACTAGCTAACTTGTAACTAAATGCCGGTACTCCTCGTACAATGGAAAGGGATATTGCATGAGAGGAGTTAACAATAAGAGGAAGCATTGGAATTTAGAAGTTATAATTTTCTTCAATTAGTGGCACATCATCACAAAGTTTAGACCATATGATTTGTGTCAGCAATTATCATGTGGTTATCATTTTCATGGGTTTGCACATTAATTATAATTTATCACATCATTATGATGCATTACTTCACATTGTTACAATGCAGTTGCAAGTAATGCACTGTAATGATACAATAAATTGTAATTAACGTGCAAACCCATGAAATAATGATAACTACATGATAACTATTGATAAACCTTAGGGTTTAAACTTTGTGATGATTAGATTGGGTAAGCCCTTTAATTATGTGAAGTCCTTCCATCACGAGGTAGTGAAACTCAAATGGAAATAATTAGGGTTTCTTTTTAATAGTTGCACTCATATTAAGATTCAATTTATGTCTCCTTGATTTTGCTTTTATGGATGACAATTTCAAGTATAGTGCTCATCTCCTAAATAAACAACTTTAGTGGAAAAAATTTCAAAGAAAAAAATTTGGCAATTCTTTGTTTAATTTAATATTTTAATTTTAGCAAAAAACACTTGTTGGAACCAATAATTGAAATAGGAGGAATTAGTACTTAAAGCAATTTTAGAGAAGGTAGAAGAATCGACCTAATTATTTTGGTTCTTCCAACTGCAAGCCATGTTTATCAGTTGTTACGATTAGTTGCACTTGAATCATTTAAACCAGCTTGGATGGATGCACAAATTCTCGAATGCATCAAGTCAGCAATGAATGAAGATACTATACTAAAAACCATATTAGCTTTTTTAAGAATGGATTAGATCGGGCTCTACTAGACATTTGACAATGGTTTTGAGCATGTAGTTTTAACAATAGAATTCTCTATTTTTAAGATGCCATATTTATACCAGATAATGAAAAACTACAACAACAAATATTGTAATCTAGACATAATGCGTTGGCCAAGTGAAGACCTTGGGTCTAGTGGCAAGAACTTTTTATTGGCCTATGCTACATAGATATGTTCACTATTGTGCGGATGGGTGCGACTTATGTCAACATTCAAAACCCACATGCGGCTTACTACAACCAATTCCAGTGGCTGAGGCACCATAGAAACGGGTGATAATTGATTTTATTGTTAAACTACCAAATAGCGAAGGATTTGACTTGATTATGGTTGT
Organism: Climacium dendroides; assembly: GCA_950106755.1. Classification (NCBI taxonomy): domain Eukaryota; kingdom Viridiplantae; phylum Streptophyta; class Bryopsida; order Hypnales; family Climaciaceae; genus Climacium; species Climacium dendroides. The sequence continues at coordinate 23,534,239 of OX467087.1, read as the reverse complement.
GGTTGATAAAAATACAAAGTTAGCACACTTTATTCCAACAAATGAGAGTGTCAATTCTTATGGAATAGCCACATTATATTTGCATCACGTATAGAAGCATCATGGGACACTTGACAAAATCATCTCTGATCATGGCCCCGTTTTTGTTTCAAAATTTACAAAATATTTATATGAGCTTCTCCGTATTCAACCTTCCTCAACAAGAGCCTTCCATCCACACTTAGACAACTAAATCAAACAGGTGGATTAAGTATTGGAGCAATTTTTATGGATATTTACTACCAAACAACAAGATGACTAGTCAAATTTTCTTCTAGTAGCAAACTTTGCATCTAGAATCCACTTCACTCAACCATTGATTTTTCACCATTCTAATATTCTATGCTACTTATGGATATTACCTAGTGTTATCATTTACAACACCATCAACTTCAACCATTTCAGCATCAAAATAGAGAGTTTAGCACTTGCAAGAGGTACATGAGGAAATCAAAACAATGATTAAAATCGCAAGAGACCAAGCCAAATGGAATTATAATCAAGGTGTGCAATTGCAACCTTCTTTTGAAATAGGAGACAAAGAGTTACTTCATCCCGACAACATCACTACAAGGTTGGCATCCAAAAAATTGACTTCAAAGTTCTTGGGACCATTTCCTACCATTTTTAAAATATTAGACTTGGTATATCAACTTAAATTATCCAAAACTCTCCGCATCTACATCTTCCATGTATCCCTTCTTGAGAAATATCGACAAAACACATCTTAGGCTGTAGATAGAAACCACCACCACTAATTGTAACCCCTAAAGCAGATATTGAGTGGGAGGTCTACAAAATCTTGGATTCCCGATTATGCAGCTGTTGGAGGAAATTACAATATCTTATTGTGTAGCTATAGACTAGAAGAGAATTCATGGGAATTGGCAAAAAATCTTTGTAATGCTCCAGACGCAGTCGAGGAATTTCATTGCCTCCATCCCAATGCATTAGGACCAAACAACTGGCGAAGTTGACATTATACAATTAAAGGAGGGGTTGTAATGTTATGACTTCATTGTAATAGTTGGACTCAATGAAGCTAGAGAGGAGGGATGGAAAGAGGAGCAATTATCATCAAGGCGGTTACAATATGGCAAGCTTATTAAAGACCGAGAAGGGGAGATTGTCTCTTACGCAATTTCTTGTTTTTTCCTTGAGTGCTCACCATATTGATTAGCATCAACAAATTTTCCTAATTCCTTGATTCTTGAACCTTGGCAAAAGGAGACTTTAGATTATGTTAGCTTGTATTTTTGGACACCAAATAACTGTAATAATCTAAGATTGATATATTTGGCAAGTTAAGATTATTAGACTTGTCTAGTGGACACACTAGATAAGTATAGATGTTTAGAGCTTGGATTTTAGGTTTTAAAAAAATTAGTAGATACTTGCAATTTTGGTATTATAAGATGATATGACATAGGCCTTTTTTTTTCCAAATTGGAATTTAGACACCAATTGTAGGATGTAGACACCATCGGGTAGAAAGTGTAGGTACAATTGGTGGCATGGACAATAATGGGTTGGAGATCAGTAACAATGTATAGAATATTTAGGTGCCAATGGGTGGAATTGGAAGCAAGTATTAGATGTTTTTGGGGGCATTGAGGGCGTTTTTAGGCTTGTTCTTTGTGCTTTGAACCAACTATTGATGGCAAGAATAAAGAATAATTAAAAAATAACTAAATTTTTTCTTCTTAAATTCATTTTTTTTAAATATTAAAAAAATTATTATTATCTGACATGGCAATTGCTTTGGCATGCTAGACTGTTGCTATCACTAAGTTTTCATAGTCCGAGAACTATGGAAAATTTGCAACTTTGTTGAGCAAGTGAATCTCATCTAATGTATTTGGATATGAGTGGTAATAGAGAATGTTAAGACTTCAATGAGTAGAATGGTAGATGGATACCACATATGGAATGGGGACCACATATAGATAGTAAGGGGTGCATAGGATGGGTGGCAATTGGGGTGCTAATGGCTAAAGATGGGATGGACAACAAAATATAATGTAAGTTACGCCAATTAGTTGGGTGCCTCTAAAGGCCATATTTGTTAAAATGAGACAATTTGCAATCTCAGATTATTTGTGACTATACATTTAGATGATAATTAGTCATTGATACTAAATTTTTTTGATGAATTGAGACTTTAGTATGTTAATACATTCACAAACCTTTGATTTTATAAAGTTTGATATGTTCATAAATTTTTGATTTGTTAAAATAAAGGTTTTAAATAATAGAATTGAAGTCTCAAAATGTCCATTTCGTCTCAATTTAATGAATATGGCCATTTTACATGTATGAGACTTGTATTCTATGTGGTGCATTATGTGAATAAAATAAATCCTTATATGTATAAATTACTATGTTAAACTATTGTCAAATTTTTATTGATTACATTAGATGGAGGAGGCCACAATCAAACATTGATATTGATGAATAAGGTGTCTAGATGAACTGACAATCTAAAAATGAATTGCAAATTTTTAAAATATTGATTATATGTATATCCAAAAATTGATCTTAAATTATCATACTCAATAGGTTTATATTTTAGACCCAAATCTAGGTAGACCCTTTTTTAATTTATTTAATTAAATGGTGAACTATAAAGTTGTGCAATCAAATTCTATATGTTTTGGTTTGTATATTAAATTTTTTTATTAAAAGATGTTTTCTTTTATATTCCAAAAGATGAAATCATCTAATTTCTATATATCCTAAATTTTTTGAATTTTTCTTTAAAAATTCTAAAAATTATCATGAAGTTTTGAAGAATTAAAAAAAATCATATCAATTACAAAACATGCTTAAAACATCTTAAAAATTTCACCATAGGTATATACTATAGTGTAGAACACTATGATATGAATCCAAATTTTGTGTCATTTAAGAATTTGAATCTCTATCAATCATTATTGTAGGCCCAAATTCCAAACATGTCTCAAGATCTAAGACTTCAGGTAGTACCACTTTAAATTGTCATGATATGTGTCTTAGTGTCTTTGTATAGTGAAGTCATAAAATTTTCTTCATTTTGATTAGCAAATTGTAGTAAAAGATGTTGGCAAAAGAATCTTAATTTTCTATTCTTTAGAAAATATCTTATAAATTTTCAAAAACAATGCACTACAAGCTCCTACAATGAGCTATAGATTCAGTAGGAAACAATACATTTGGAGCTTTGACTTAATAAGGGAGAACTACCTAATACCACCACCCATCCAATTCCACCACCTGTAGAATCCTCTCAATTGCATTAGTAGTCCACCTATTACCACAATCTTTACAACCCTTTATCATGATGGCAATGCACATGGGGAGTGGATACATTAGCCCATGCTTTAACAAGAATTTGTTTATGCTTCAATAAGGATCTATTCATAGTTTAACATTTTAGATTTGAAAAATCATAGAAAATTCATTTCTTGTCGGAATGTCTGCAATTGACTTCTCTCAAACTTTTCAATCTTTGAAAAATATGGGAGATGATAAATAACAAATTTGTGTGATAATGGACAATTTTACCTTGAAGAGTGAAGTATGAATAGTAAGACCTTTTAGTAGGCCCTTTGATAATCTACTAAGCTCAAAAAAATAGATTCGCAATTTCACATGCAGATTTGGTTTGCTATTGGACAAAAAAATAGGAGATTGTTTTCGTTAACAAACTATCCGTCCACCACGCAATCTACCACAATCCGTCCGTCCACTATGTCTATTATCGTCCTTCAGTTCTCGTCCATCGGTTCTCGTCCACAGTTCTCGTCCATCTGCCGCGGGGTTTGTAATACCTGACTTGGGGTTTGGGGTTGCGATTGCCTTCTCTAGGCGTCACATCGGATGTTGCCTCGTTAATTTGCTGCAAGGTAAAGCTACCCCGCCCACCTTCCTATTCCCCCATTTAAAATCCCTCGGTGGCGGGGTTTCCAAGGCCATCAATCCCCTGTCTGCAAGCAAGCCAGTCGGCACGCCGGAGGGGTACTTAGTTCTGTGTAGCAATCGCTGGATGCATGCTATCGTTAGTCTAGCACGCAGCCGAGTACTCGTTCGGACCGTTCGTCGGTACGCTGGATCCCGTGGCGTTGCTGCTTGAATTCCTTGGTAGAACTGCTAATCTGAAGCCCTGATGTAGGTTTTCGTGTATGGCGGTGATATGGAGGATCAGTATAGCTGCCAGAGCAATTATCGGGCACACTGAAGAACTGGGATCTTCAGGAACATCTCAATCGACGCTACACGGTGATCATCTGCGCATTAGGTCACATCTGCGAAGGCACGGTATGTTGGAATCCTGGTTCCTATGCAGTACTCCCTCTGTCCGGAAATGAGTTGTCCAGGTTGGGACATCCCTCATGTTTTTTCAGTAGTTTTTGAGTAGGTCATTAGGGGACTTTCTTTTGTCTATTATTTATTTATTTATTTTTGACAAGCACATGCGAAATGCTTCAATGATTCTGGTGATACCAAAATTGGAATCATTTGAATTATGCTTTTCTGATTGTGATCAACATAATGGTTGTCCGATGTTTCGAACAAGACTGCAGACACTTATTTACAGAGGAAGGAGGGAAGGAGTATTTCCTGAGGACCGAATCAGCGGCGTGGTTTTTTGGTTGGTCTTGGAGTTAGACTACTAGATCAATCAAGGCCCCCCTCTTCTCTCGGATCAGCATGGAAGAGGAAGTACCGACAGAGCCTAAACTCCAGCCCCAAGTTCTGCAACCCCCTGAAGATGGCGAGCTTAGAGCAATCGTCGACGACGACGACGACGACAACGTCTTGGAAACTCCGCCGTTGGAGTCTCGTATCTTGGACTCGGGAGAAGAAGTGGTGGACAACGAGAGTCGAGCGGGTACTACTATAGCTTCCGGCACTGTTGTAGACGAAATCACGCAAGCGTCTGAGTCTGAGCCCACCCCACTGTTGGAAAGGGTAGTAGAGAGGGAGACACGGCGCCCATCCTTGGAGTCGGTATGGGAATCGTTGCAAGAGAAGGGGAGTCTGTCTTCCTCCACATCGGAACCTGAATTGCAGAAGGTCGTGCCTGAAATGGAGGTTCCTAGGGTTAGGCCCAGCTCCTTACGTACTCGCCCTAGAACGGGGGCCAAGCGGAATGTCACCTTCAAGGATGATTTCGTCAAAGTGGAGGAGATGGAGGTTCGAAAACGACATGCTGCAGATCGACGGATGAAAGTACCGCCTGGTTGCTTGGGACTTTTACTGTCCATTGCACTTGCGGCTCTCATCGTTTATATTGCTTCACCAAACGTGCCTACGAGACCTGTAAGTGCACCCGCAGGTCGGGTCTTCATCTGGTTCCTACAAGGTTCCTTGCGTTTGTTGGCTCTGAACCGAAGGGGAGGAGGCTTTGCATTGACAGAAGCTACTTTGATGGAGTTTCCTTGAGGGAGTTTGAGTACCTACCTTACACGAAACTTTCACGAAAGGCGAACCGGTGCTACAAATGCAGAGCGTCTCGTGGTGTATCTCCTTGTTTTCTTGCATGAGAGAATGAAACCCTAGGCGACCAACTGAGCGGGTCACTTGGGACTTTCTTTTGTCCAGTTTTGATTCATTTTTTATCACCGTATGCAATGTTCTTCACTGATTCTGGCGATATAATATTTGGTTTTATTTTTTCACAATATGATCAACTAGATTGGTCCTTCAAAACCGCCAAATCTTGGTTCTTTAGGGTTTTTTAAATCTAGTATTACTATGTGAATTGCAGGGGATGTCTGCTTTAGTTCTGGAAGCTTGTTTCTTTCGATTTGATCCCGTGACTGCGATGTCCTTGTGAAGTGATTGCTCTGATGACGATGGATAACCCCTAAGCTGCCCAAATTGGACCTCATGTTTGTTTTAGCAGTTTTGAGTAGGTCATATGGGGGCTTTTGGTTGTCGAATTTTATTCACTTACTGACCGACACATGCAATGTTCTTAACTGATTCTGGCCGCACCTTGATCATATTTTTTCACTGAATCCTTGGCCTTTTAGGGGTTAGTATCAGTTGGTAGAAAGTCGTCATTTTTTAATTCTGCATTTTTGCTCTAAGTGCTGGAGGTTTAGTCTTATGTCGCTGGAAATAATTCTCTTTCTGCTTGTGTTGTCTGTGCAGCGACTGTGGACAAGCGCAGAACTAGAGAAATACAATGGGACCAACAATAAGCTTCCTCTCCTGCTCGGTGTTTTGGGGTATGGTCCCTCTTCTTTCTGAATCGTCCCACAAGGATGTTCATTTAATGTCCTCGGGTTTCCTGAAGCAGCATGTCGATCACTTGACTTAGGCTTGTTCTAGAATTACTGGACTAGAATGATAGCAAAACATTTCGTGCTCTGTTACACATCACTTTGGCGATGCCCCTGAATACACTTTTGATGCATTTGCTTCCCCTTTGTGCTTGAAGCATCGGTTAGCAGTCCTTATGAAATGCTGCTTGTATGATGGACTTCCTGAACTGGCCAGTTAGATCCAGCGTTTTGGGAAGTCTTGGTTATCATAATACGAGTTAAGATTTGTATTGTTTTAAGCCAACTTAGTTAGGTAACAGAAATTTGTGAAACTAAATGTTCAGATAAGGAATGGTGTGCATGTCTTGTAATAACCACTATGTGGATGTTCGAAATGGTCAGGAGTGTTTTTGATGTCAGTAAGGGTTGGAAACACTATGGACCGGGAGGCAGCTACCATCACTTTGTGGGAAGGTGTGTGAAACATTTTTCACTCTTTACATCTTGTTTATTACCATTTGGAACTTATTAGAGACCCAGTAGTCTTTTTATCTGATATTGCCTCTGACATATGCACACATGATTGTTACCTTATTCATGAAGTGTACTGCTGGCTCTTGATGTGTATACTCACTTTAACACTTCTTTCTGTGGTTTGTTATGTCTTTAGAGATGCATCTCGCGCATTTGTCTCAGGAAATTTCACTGGTAAGCGGTTGTTATTATGCATTCGCAAGCGACAGCGATTAATATTGTTCGTCCTTGGTTGCTTGCGATGTCATTAGGATTCTCTTATTGTGTGTTTTGAATGATGGGAACAATTTTGACTTTTCTAATTTAAGTGCTCTATAAGAATGTGGATGCTCTATAGTGGGCATCTAGTGCATCTGAGTGGGGTTCTGATGCTCTATCTTTGTGGCTGACAGACGACGGTCTGACGGATTCATTAGATGGTCTCACACCTTCACAGGTAAGCTGCAATTGAAAATGTTACCCAATAGATTCTAAAATTGTTCTCATATAGCACTGCACTGATATTTTTGGGATTGTATTATGACGTTGGAAGCTGAGACTTTTGTTATCTGCGCTTGCAGATCAAGGCTATAGATGATTGGAGATTATTCTTTGCCAGCCGATATGTGTAAGAAATTCTCCTACATTTCGTTGTAGCAGGCTTGATGATAGATTCCAGTTTTGTCTCTACTTCATTTTGGTTGATGTTCATTTTTATGATGTGTGATTTGCAACAGCTACTTAGGAAAACTAGTTGGAACCTTTTACAACAAGGAAGGATTACCGACAAAGATGTTTTATCTAGCGGAGAAGAAGATAAAGCTCGCGTCAAATTCTGAGAAAGAACAGAAGTTAGATGAAGAGAGGTTTCCAAACTGCAACTCTAGGTGGACACAGAATGAAGGCGGAGAGGTACACTTTCTGTATACATTCCATGTTGCAAATCATACCTGGTGTTTTTTGTCCGACTGACAGTCTGGTTTTGTGGGTACCTGTTTTCTTGGGCTCTTGTTTTTACTTTATAATAGTAGCCGATTGTTCCACTTTTAATTACTCCCATGTGTGGTCTTTTGCTTGGAAGCATTTTCAGCAAGTTTCTGGAATTTTTATTTGTAAATTGTTTTGGATTGCATCAAGGCTTACAGATTTCATTTATGAATTGTCAATGCAGGTTTGGTGCAATGATGGAATGATTCCACGCATTGTTGATTTAGTAACGGATGGGCCTAGGAAAGGGCCTCCACCAACACGATGTGCATGTTTCGAGCCAGAAGAGCTCCAGCGTCCAGGTCTGAAAGGTTATGATGGCTGTGATGCCCAATCTAGCAAGTGTAAAACGTAGAGACTGCAATTGCTAGTGTGAAAGCCTTTTAGGTAGCCTGAAGTGGTCAAATGGCCAAAAGTGGTCGCATCCGTATCTAATGAGTCGTTTAGGAGTCTCAAGGAAGGCAGCAAAATACACCGATGGAAAGAAGATTCCATGTCCTACGTTTTAGAATGGGCAAAATGTTTTTCCAAAGTGGGCTTTCTATTTTGTAGTTCAACCAAGAAAGAAGTTCATTTTTGACAAATTATTTTGCCATGCCATGTAAAGAGAGATAAAGAGTTGTAGGCTGAAACAGAGACACAATTCCTACCATTTTGAATTGCAGCAGAGCTCCAGGCTTATACAGAAAGTAAGGAAACTCTTGGTATAATATCTGCTACTGTACTATCTTGAGGAGACGGGAAGCATGTAGCTCTGCCCTTGCGCATGAATTTGACAGGAAGAGCTCAGCTATGTATAAAGCTTGTTGACCCCAAAGCTCTTTTAATCCAAAATGGTTTGGGGCCGTTTAAGTGAAGTACCAATGGGTTTTTTTTTTGCATGCATGGATCTACTCTTGCAACATGTCAGAATGAGATCCTATGAGATTCAGAATACATAAAATTTTATTTCTAACTCTTTATTGTTTTTGTGCAATTTTGAGAGTATTTTCTTTTTTTGAGCCAAAGAACTTTAGGGGGTAATTAGAATAAGAGGCAAATGAAAATTGAAAATATACTTATTGGAAGAGTTCATGTTAACCCCTAAATGTCCAAGGCTTTTTTTGAGCTTCTATGAATTTGCTCTAAATTCAACAAAAAGCCAACTTTTTGATAAGTATCAATTTGGGGATTGTAACCATACAAATTCAAACTAGATATGTTAGATCACATAAGGAAAAACACACAACAATATCACTGATGGATTGAAAGATTATAATGTTTAATTATCACTGATGGATTGAAAGATTATAATGTTTGATTATCACTAATGGATTGAAAGATTATAATGTTTGATTATCACTCACACAACAATATCACTGATGGATTAAAAGATTATAATGTTTGATTATCACTCACACAACAATATCACTGATGGATTAAAAGATTCTTTTTGAAGTCTAATTTTAGCATGAAAAATCCGATTTTGAAAATGATTGATTATGATTTCTCTATTTAAGGTCACAAAAAAAATATGAGGTTGAAGGACCTAACATGCATAACTCAAATCAATTTATGGCTTCTCAAAATCTACTCTAGAATTTTTCAAATGAATTTCTAATGTGCTTTTTCCTTCAAGGTTTAGTGTATTTGAGGCTCATTTCCAAAAGCCCTCAACACTACAAAAAGTCAAGATTTCAATGGACAACCTTGTGCAAAATCTTGAATAGAGAAATTATAATCAATCATTTTCAAAATCGGATTTTTGGTACTAAAACTAGATTTCAAAAAGAATTTTTCAAAAATATGTACTATTAAAATAGCAACTTTGTTAGGTTTTATTTAACTCCAAAGTATTATTGATACCAAAATTTCATTTAGGGGTTAACATTTTTGACCTTTGGTGTCTAGGTCCCAATGCTTCCTTTACATTGCAACCGTTTTACTTAGTAGTATTGAAAATTATTCCATATTAAAATTAGAGTGCCCATTGTACAATGAAGACTCTTGTTTTCTTAGCTCTTGTAACAAGCATAATTTTGCATTTGTGTGGAATAATTTCAATGATCATCACTATTGAAATGAAAAAAAATAGTTGTATAGCTTTTCTATAGAAAAAATTGTCAAATCTTATAATTTTGGAAAAAATGTCACCATTAACAAAATTGATGAAAGATGTTTGGATAGGTGGTACTTTGTACATATGTTGAAATTAGAATCATGCTCAAAAGTGGTCCAAAAACTTTAATTTTTTTCCACAAGTCCATATCATCATGATCTAGTTGTGAATTTTTTTCAAATCATTTTGAGGTGTAGAAAAAAAGATATTGAGCTCTAAAGTGATTTTTTTATAATATTGGGCAAAAAAATTTATAAATTGAGCTCCTCCAAATAAAATTATATTTCATTCATATATTTGATTTAAATTCTTAAAAAATACAAAAATTATTTTAAAATTTTTGAAAAATCATTTTATACTCGTGCGTTACTTATACATGAACATGTCCAAAATTTGTTGAAAAATCTAATTTGGCAATTAGTTTTGGCAATTTTTGAAGTGTATGAACACTTATGAGAGCCATTGTAGATCAAATAAAAATGTAAAAAATGTGTTAAGGTAGGTTTGAGGTAGAGCTTAAATCACACTTTTATTTTCTATAGTGACTTGAACTAAAGTAAAAAGTAAAAAGTGTGTTGTAGAGCTCAAGTACACCTCATATACTTTTACTTTTTATATTGACTTTAGATCAAATTAAAAAGTGCAAAGTGTGTTGAGGTAGACTTGAGGTAGCCTTGAACTCTACCTTAACCCTATTGTACCTTTGGGTTACAAAGTGGATTTAGGAGAGGGTCTTATGGTCTCAATATTTGTCTTGATTTTTTTAAATTTTTTGTGAAGAAAGAAAAACACATTAGCTTTCTAGAAATATAATTTTAAAAAATTCAATCAATGGCTAGAAAAAAAGTTATGGCACAAAAAACACGGCCACATTTTAGTTTGGCAGGCACAAAGAAAACTCAAAAAATCTTTTAAGAACTTACATTTTTTTTGTTTCTTATAGATTGTATTTTTTAATCTATATAAGAAGATTTGATTAATTCCATTTGGATTTGTCATGCAAAAGTTATAGAGAATCTTATTTTTTAGGCAATTAGAACAACTTCCTGAAAAAATAACTTATAAGATTCATTTCTGAATTCAATTTTTACATTTTTTCAAAAAAAAATTTCACAAGAGTAAGATTTTTTACTAGAACAATCTCACTATTGAAATTAGTGTGTTTCAATTCTATCTTAGAGCTATTAACGGTTTAGTTTTTCATTCAATCTTGAACCTATTTCTACTTAATAGTTTTTTAATGAATAAAAATTAAGTGTTTTTCTTTAGTATTTTTTTCCTAGAATCTCAAATTGATTCTTCATGATATAAAATTAGATATTCAAAATTAGTAGAGCAAAATTTTTAAGTTAATCAAAGGTTCAAAGCCAAAAAATGTAGTTGAGCAATGTACAATAAAATTGTTTCCTTCACTTTAAATGCAAATATCTTGCAATCTACATGTTCAAAGTTTTTGAAATTTCTTCCATACATTCTTACACTAATCTATTGCAAGATCCTATGGTTAGATATGCAAAAAATATTTTTAAAATATTTTTTTGCTCATTGCTATAGAAATGGAAATTTTGAGTGGTTTTTGATGGAAAAAAGGCCTTGGGGTTGAGCCTAGGTCAACATCAAATTAATTTTATATGTTTTTAAAAAATTCAATATGTAAAAATCATAGTAATTACAAAGATACTTAAAATAGTATAAAAATCTTAAGACAAATGGAAATAATAGTGACAAACATCACAGTGTAATTGATTTATTCATTGAGGTTACACTAAGAGAAATTGGATCAAAAAAGTTCAAAAGTGATGTATTTTGAGCTTTGAAGATGCTATCTTCAAAGTGTTACAAAAATTACAATTTGAACAATTTGAAAAAAAAATCAAACAAAATAAAAGTAGATTATTGGACCTACATTATCTTAATTAAGCACTTAAGCTTTTAAAAATTTAAAATCAAGAACTATATGAGAATTTCGGTTTTGATTTTCAAAATGCCAATAAGGCTTGTAATGTCCTTTAAGGGTTAAAAGATTATAACTATGGATCCTTCTCTTTTCATTCCCTAAATGAATCTTATTTAATGTTTTATTAGAAGGTCTAATATATAACTAGCCCCCTAAAAGCTCACGACTGCTAGAAAGTAAAGCCAATAGTATTTGTCTCAATTATATTACTTCATCAATAGTGTTAATCATCAAGCCCAAGCATTGGACAAATCTCAGTCTCCATATAAGTTAAAAATTGATATACAAGTAGATTTCCTTGCATGTACATGATGATTAAGAGGCAACATTGGAAACTTCACAAATCTAGCATGTTTAGCATGAACTAGGCCAATATGTTAGAGATTTAAACATGAAAATGCCTTTATGAATATGCTATAATTTTAAACTTTTGGGAGTCATCTAGTGAAAAATACAAAATTATTAAAAAAATTCAATATCTATTGAAAATGTAATAGAAATGAAAATTTGTCAAGCTTCATTTTCTTAGTTTAAATCAAATATAACAATAGATATTTTGATAACTATAAGTGACAAAAGTGCATCTAATTATTTGGATACATTGCCCTTGAAGAATTCATATACAAAGGTTACAATTCAAAAAAAGGTAATAAAAACTCATAGAAAGCAAAACCAAAGGCACTAAGTTAGTACAAAATACTATATATGAGGGAACGGTATTGAAGATCTATGCATATGCTAATTTTGTGCCCAAACGGACCTTGGATACCATACTCTCACATTATACTTGGTATAAGGCCCTCTTTTCTATTCTAGTGAAACATCTAAAAGGTTTGATTCTTTTCCTCTTCCTTTCAAACATAATACTTTCAAAAGATGAAAAAAACCCTATACATGCAGGGATTAAGATGCTTAAAGAATTTGATAATACCTTGAGTTAATATAATTCTACATTAAGGATCCATAGTGATATTGAAGGAATGATGATAGCATCAAATGGAAATGCACTAACAAATATGAATCAGACTCCTGAAATATTTAATGAATTGATTGTTAACCCTTAAGAAAGAGCATCATTCCACTAGGTGGATTATAAATGTTTTCAAATCTTTTGGGTGAAATCCTTGGGAATCCAAGGCAATATCCCAAATCCTTTGGGTGAAATCCTTGGGATCCCAAGGTACGGGGGGTGCACTACAAAGGAAGTTCATGGGTGAGGAGCGACCAAACCCTAACTACCCATTTCTACTTTTCCTAATTACTTTCTAATAAACTATAATTTCAACCTACAATTTTGAGCTCTGTTTAAAAATGTCTATAGGTTTCTATTGCCAAAAATTTCAATCCTAAATAATATGTGATACATTATCTAGAAAGGATTGAAAAATAAACTAAAATGGCATGCTTTTCAACTAAAATATTTATAGAGATCACATGAAGATGACTATTGTATCAATATTTAGCCAAAATAAACTTTTAGTAGAAAACTATTTTATAGAATTTTTTTTTCATTTTTCAAATTTTTTTTTCTTATATAATATAGGGGTGTGAAAGTTATTTTTAGCTTTATAATGTATCTTTTTTCTTCTAAAATTTGTAACTAATTATTATTAACATAAAAAATACCAATAATTTAGAACATAAACTTTCAAAGTAAAAAAATCTATTCATATATTTTTTTTAGAAAAAAAATAAAATTTTAGGATATAATATAGGGGGTCCAAAATTTGGTCGCTCCTCACCCATGAACTTCTTTTGTAGTACACACCCCGTGGTAAATTGACAACACCGCCATCATCTACAACAACTCTCAAGGTACACCATCTCCAAAACTTCATGAAACCTTCATACACAAGACTTGAAGAGAATGAGAAGCAAAGGGGGTCGGCCTAGGGTTACAACCACCCCAAAGGCACCCCAAAATAGCTCCGTTTACACCTCTTACAGTCTTAAAACACTACCTTAGCCCCCTAATGGCCAATATATGGTCATTTTGGCTACACTATGCCTACAACCAACCCCTATAGAGTCTTACAGAGCCAACTAGCTACTCGCTACTAAATAATGTGACAGCTGTCGTGTCACTCTGCATTGTTTATAGGAAGTATCGTAAACTACAAGCACTAGAATATACATACATGCTCACAAGCAAATCCACACTCCAACAAGGCATTGAATGAACAACCATCCAATTGCCCCCCTAGCTAAGTAAAGCGCCCTCGCAACTCAGATAGCAACAAAAGTTAAATGAAATAAACTTCACTACACTCACTATACAATCAACATGTTGAAGAAGATAGTTGATAGGCCTCCATCCATTTGTAGTCTTGAATCAATCATAAGTAAAGGGGTAAGCTAGGTGCAATGGAGCCCCATCCTCAATCGCTTCCAACATTGTAGTTGGACTCTACAAAATCTTCATCCAAGCTTCAATATCAAGAACCACTGCTCATACTCCAACATAAAATGTCATAAGTGACTATATGTCCCGTCAATAAGAAAATCCATCAGTAATCACTTGAAAAAGTAGTATCAACTAATCACTTTCTACAACGGGGACAAATCCAACCTCCAGTAGAAAGAGCAATCAAGGGTGGCTGAAGACATGCCATGTGCCAACTTCGCTGACACAAATCACATAGCAACATAGTTGCAGCACTGTTACTCTCCCCACATACAAAACATTTGTATCTAGGTGGAACCACTGCCAACTCTGGATCCATAGTCCCTTCAATTGACAAATGACAAGGAGCGCAATTTTTGGTGTTGTCTCTACACTCCTGTCCATCTTTTCCCTCTAAAAGAAGAACTTCACTAGGCAAAATGGCCTTGACTCTCAAAATGGTCCGCCCTGCCTGAACATCCAAGGTTGTTGGTGTCTCACGTTGTAAATACACGTAATCTCCAATCTTGAACCATCAAAACTGAGGCCTATAAGCCCCACTTCTAATGGGCGCATATCTGAGAGTATCTTTGTGTTGTGCTATCGCCAAGTTCTCCATAGCCATTGGCATGGCCCTTTGAAAATACTCAGCTTGATCCCGTAGTACCTCTGCCCAAACTCCAGGATCATCCAAGTCTACTACTGGATCCAATTTCTCCCTCAATGCCAACGGTAACATTGGCTCTCTGTCATACAATAGATAATAAGGGCTATAAGATGCAAGAGATGCCTGTCGATTGAAATGATAGCCCATTGCTATCCATGGCAACTTCAAATCCCAATCACGGTGATTGCTTGCCAACAACCCATACTTGCGCAAACCACGCTTGATTGTTTGAACCACCCTCTCTGCCAATCCATCAGCCTTTGGGTGGTTCCTTGATGTTGTATGGTGATCAATCAGAGCTTTAATGCAAAGCTCCTCAAATGTCCCAAGAAACTCTCTTCCTTGGTCTGTCAACACCTCAGCTGGAGCTCCAAATCTAGCCAACACACAGTCAAGGAATGCTGCTGCTGCCAATTCCGCGGAATTTTGTAATAGTGCCATCAACTCAATCCACTTGTTGAAATGCTCTACCATTACAAGTACATACTTGACCCCTTATGATGTGGTCATCAATGGCCCAGTCAAGTCAAGATTCCACCTATAGCCCAATCCCATGATTGGTAAAGGCTGTAGTTGGGGAGTTAGAGTGTTGAAGCTTGATCTAAATCGATCACAGACTTCACACCTCCCCACATAGGTTGCTACCTCTTGTTGCATGCCCATCCACCAATATAATCCATGTAACATAAAATATGTACGTCATACGCCAAAATAACCCAACTCTTCATGAACTTGTCATATCGATTGAAGACATTAGTTTGGTCTAGGAACAACCTTCCGTATTCCATCTGTCCACCTACGAAATATAAAGCCACCATCCCAATGAAACCTAGCCAAATGATGGGCTACTCGGTCTTTTTCTTGAAATGTGGTATTAGATAAAAACTCCCCATGCTGAAGACGATGTAGAACCCCTTGGTCTTTCCATACATCAGTGGTAACTTGAGGTCCTCTTCCATTTAAGTCTTCATCAACAACATCCAATCGAGTCTTTCCTAAATCTTGGCTAGATCTTCCTTCCATCCATGTAAATAAGATGAAGCATGCCATCCTGGAACTACTTCTTGATTACATGTGCCATGCCATCGAGCACCAGTCAAATCTTCCTCTAAGGGACTTGGATTGCAGCTCAAGCCATCAACATCCAAATTTTGCAAGCCCGCCTTGTGAATTGCTTCAAAATTGTACTCTTGTAGTAGTAAGGCCCACCTAGAAAGCTTCCTCGTGAGTTTATCAGATTCCATCAACCATTTCAAAGGTTGATGATCAGTTACAAGTATAAAGCTTTGGCCATAAAGGTATGGATGGAAATGTGCAACTGCCCACACTACTGCTAAGCACTCCCCCTCATAAGATGAATACTTGGCCTCTGCATCATTGTTGCTTTGTGAAGCATACGCAATGACATACTCCTTGTCATCATCATCCTTCTGAGTCAACACGGCTCCAATTCCCAACATACTCCAATCTGTATGGAGTTGGAAATGCCATCAAGCATCAAGCCTCCTCAACATTGGTGCTGAACCAAATGCTCTTTTCAAAGCTTCAAATGCCTTCTCTTGATTAGGACCCCACATCCATTCTTGATCAGCTTGAGTCAATCAAGTCAATGGTTTGGCTAAGAGACTGAACCCATGAACAAATTGTTAGTAATAGTTTGCCAGTCCCATAAAGGCTCTCAACCTTGACACATCTTGATTCCCATTCCTTGATATCGATTAGACTTTGTTTTCTTGTTAACAGGACGGTAATCTCCACACATCCGTTTTTCTATCCAATTTCCAAGAACATCTTTCTTGGCTAGCATTACCGTGGCACATGCATACTCTCCATCAATCCATCTGAGAGTTCTACCAATCCAACGTCCAAAAGTTCTTTGCATCTTAGTTTGACCCCGTCTCTTTCTGAAATGTTAAGCCTATATGGGCATCTAAACACTGGATGATCATCCTCCAATTGAATTCTCACAGCCTTGCCTTTATAACCTTTCCAAATCAGTGAGTTTGAAAGCAAAGCAAGCGCTGTACGAGCGTATGAATGTTCACACCTTCTGTGCCTCTGCACTAGTGAATCCCATGCCTATGTCCATCTCCCAATCCTTGTCAATTAGTAAGATGGTTTCTTCTTTTAGGGTTCCTTTTGATGGTGTTGGCACCACCTTTGATTGCTAGTTGGAAGAACTTGCACCATTGCCCTTGTCCAGGACAATAGATGCATCATCACCCTTTGCCATTCCAATTGAATCACTTTCATTAGTACCAACGTTGGTACCATCTATAGAATGAGGTGATGTGACGAGATATGGGTTCTCTTTTGTAAGAAACACGTTCTTGAACTTCTCTGTGACATCTTCCATTTCCAAATCTTGAGCCAAAGCTGCCCATACACATTGTCCTCGTAGCTCATCTTCTACAAGCCACTCCACACTATTTTGGGTTCTTCTCTTCTTAAGTGCTTGGTTCCAAGCTTGTTGATTGTCATGCCATGCCTTGGCATCTGGAGTAGTTATCTTCTCCACCACTAGAGGCACATTACTCTTTGCCCCCTGGCCTGAAGCATCTGCCCCCAGATTGCCTTTAAGGCCAAGTTTCTTGTGTCGTTGAGCTGCTAAGCATACTCCAAGAAACCAAACCATAGATGTGAAGTCCATGGCTTGTTCAAGGCAATGACGTTGTTGAGAGTCTGTCAAACCCAGTCCACAAGTGATACCGGTAGGAAAATCCATAGCTTGCTCCCGCTCAGTAGCACATGGCTCCTCCAATCTCATAGAAGTGTTGTCAAACACCAAGTCCGGTCCGCCATTGTGAAAAGCAAAAGACCTAGGATTGCTCATCAAAATAGGAAATGCAAATCGTGGCATCCCTACATGATTGATTATAGTCAATGGTGGTTGATCTTCTTGCATCACTGCTTGGGCAAATCGGCCCTCTTCCAAAATGTCATCAAGATGTCTTCCCTCTGGACGATTGATGCGATGCAATGCCATTGAAACCCCTCACATGTGAGCCAAATTGGTCCACTTCCACTGTAAGCGATGGGCGTAAGAACCAAGAGCTGCAGCATCTACTACAATTGGCTCAGTCTCCAAAGTTCTGACCACCTTTGCATCCTTATGAACTTGGGTTCCAATGTCTCCTAATGGAGGCACATTTTCAAGAACATAGGCTACACTTGTGACTTGATTGCATTGCCACCAATGCAACAACCACAAGAGCTCCCAAAATAAATTTGAGCATAGGTCTTGGAGTCCTTGGCGGTAACCAACCCGAGAATGTCCCTAACAAGGCCATCCAGCCATCACAAGGTCCACTTTGCCCAACCTTAGAAGATCTTCTCTAATCAAGGTAATGTCAAAAGGAACTCGAGACATACAACCTTGGATTGCACTTGCAGGTAGTTGCTTTGGATATTGCCTTGGGAACTACAAAGGAAGTTTATGGGTGAGGAGCGACCAAATTTTGGACCCCCTATATTATATCCTAAAATTTTATTTTTTTTCTAAAAAAAATATATGAATAGATTTTCTTACTTTGAAAGTTTATGTTCTAAATTATTGGTATTTTTATGTTAATAATAATTAGTTACAAATTTTAGAAGAAAAAAGATACATTATAAAGCTAAAAATAACTTTCACACCCCTATATTATATAAGAAAAAAAATTTGAAAAATACAAAAAAAATTCTATAAAATAATTTTCTACTAAAAGTTTATTTTGGCTAAATATTGATACAATAGTCATCTTCATGTGATCTCTATAAATATTTTAGTTGAAAAGCATGCCATTTTAGTTTATTTTTCAATCCTTTCTAGATAATGTATCACATGTTATTTAGGATTGAAATTTTTGGCAATAGAAACCTATAGACATTTTTAAACAGAGATCAAAATTGTAGGTTGAAATTATAGTTTATTAGAAAGTAATTAGGAAAAATAGAAATGGATAGTTAGGGTTTGGTCACTCCTCACCCATGAACTTCCTTTGTAGTGCACCCCCCGTGCCTTGGGATCCCAAGGATTTCACCCAAAGGATTTGGGATATTGCCTTGGATTCCCAAGGATTTCACCCAAAGGATTTGGAATCCTATACTATAGATTTCACCCAAAGGATTTGGGATATTGCTTTGAATATTGCTTTGGATTCCTAAGGATTTCACCCAAAGACATTTTTCAACCAAGTCTTTGGATGAAATCTATGGTATGTCTTTGGATGAAATCTATGGTATGGGATCCTTGGAATGTCTTACAAACAATTTGAATTCACCTTGTGTTTGCAAATCTAACTGTGGAGGTGAATCTATAGCAGATATATTCCCCTCAAGCAGCAAATCTCTAGTCGCAAATCATTCCACAACGCATCCATATATTGCCACCAGGCCGTCAACCACGCCAACAGAAGCACCAAAGATGACATGAATTACTTCCTTCCATCCATCTCCTTGTGACCACCTGGTTGAAGCCTTGCCTCCTTAGTCCAAGAATCATGACCAAAACCAATGGAGTACAAAGCTTGTTGACCCAATAGAATGTCATAGCTAGTAGCACCTGTAAGCACACACCTCACAGAGATGTGAGTGTATGCATTAGTGCCCACTTTGAACTGAAGTCGTAGTAGCTCTTTGGTCAATCCCGTAGGTTGCTCCATGCCCCCAAGTGATGTTACTATAGTGAAAGGACATGGGTCCAAATCACTAGAAAAAAGTCCCAAACTTTGAGCTAGAAGTTTTCCTAGCATAACCGGTTGAGCACCAGTATCAAATAACATCTTTTGTGGAAATACTTGAGATGTATCACCTCGAGCTACAGAAAAGACATGACTAGAATTGGCCAAACGTACTACTCTTGGCTTGACTTGTAAACGCTCACAGGTTGTCCGAGCTGGTATTGTTGCCAAATAGCTTGTGGAAACCTCTACATCACTTTCAACAGCTTCTCCACTTGAATTCAAGCTGCTATTGAATTCTGCTTGTGAAGGGGATTTCTTTGGCCACCCCTTCCAACATCGCAAAGCATTTGCTGCTGCCTTAGCAGCATCTTTCATTGTACCTTCTTCACCATCAGTCAAAGAAGACTCCTCCATCTCCCTCATGACTATATTGGCAAGCATTTGAACTATGCCTCGCATCATCTTCCCCGCCATATGATATACGGTAGCTGCATCAAAACTTCCTCTTTGCAATTGGACCCCTGAGAACAATGGAACCTTCTATAGTTTGAAAGCCAAATTCTTCACCATGTCTCCCTCTTTTGCTGAATCTCTTTCACTAGAAATTATTTCAAGGGATGGTTCAGTCACCACATCCGCCAGGCCAAATGGCAATGGCAATCTTGATTGCCCAATACTATCAGAAGCCCCTTGGTGGCACACATGAGGCCTTCCTTGGGTGGCCAAGTTTTCTTTCACCATGGGTGCAACTGGTAAAGAGCTACCTTGTGATCTAGTAGCCACTGCTGCAACCACTTCACCAAGTACATCGTACTCAAACCTATCTAATCCAGGCTTTGAATTAGAAGGTGTTGGTGTGATCTTTGTTGTCGCCGCAACAAGCAATTCTAGAGTATTTTGCAACTCTCCCATACATGCTTCAAGATTATTACCCCCAGAATTTGATTCACCTCCTTGAGTAGCTTGTGGGGTAAATGATTGAAGCCTCAATTGCGGGTTCTTCACCCAACACTTATCCTCTGTGTAACCAACCCGACTATAAGGTGCATAAGTGCACTTTGGAGGTGTGCCTCCACTGTGAGCCTTCTTTGGTTGCCCCTTGTTTGTCGTAGATGCATTACCCTTTTTGGTAGCTGGTTGTCCACCACTCTTGCCTTCAAATGATGTATTTGTAGGACAATCTCTCTTCCCATGGCCTAACAATCCACAATTCCAACACCGCATACAAGGGTTGGCTACCACCTCCATTTTAGCTGCCATAGCAACTTACTTAGAGGCCTTAGGAGTCCCTTGGCTCTTGCTAGAGCCACCAACACCGGCCTTAGATTGGCTTGTTGTTGAAGTCATGATGGATGATAGTCTCCTAGTTTCCTTTACACATAGCCCTCGATCCAATTGCTCCACAACAGCAAACGTCTGAGCTAAGGTAGCCTGACCTCTATACAGTAGCAACATGTGAGGGTGTACCATATCATGGATTTTCTTGTCTTGTTTCTCCATATAAATCTTCACCAACTGTCGCTCTGTGAATGCATCTCCACTTTCATGGACAAATTTGGAAAGCCTTGCATACATGATGCGGGGAGTGTCTCCAGTTTCCTTCTTAAAGTCCTAGATGCGGCGCATGCCATCTTGGTGAATGCTACCAAATTTCATCTCCAAATGTTTGAAAACCAATTGAAGAGGATCAAATTGAGGAGGAAGGCCCATTGTAGTTATTGCCTCGGTTGAAGCTCGAGACAATCGAGAGATGAATGTAGCTGCAGTCCCATCAGTGCCACTTGTAGCGACTCTTGAACGCAACCGTGCAGCACGTGCTACATCAGGGCTCGAGGTAACTTCTTCACCTCGTTCATCATCTCCATCACCGGTCCTTGAAGCCACAACTGCTGAAATCGCAGCTCCCTCCTTCAATGCGGTGATTAACTCCACCCTTTAAGCCCAATAGTCTTCTACTTCCTCCAATTCAAATCTATGATCTTCAAACCAAGAATCATAAGCTTATAGAGCCTTAAATTCAAAATGAGAGGGCAATTGTTCAAAAGCCCACCAATCATTGAACAACACATTGCGTTGTCTTTGTGTCCGTTGCCAAGAACGAAACCTGGTCTTCCAATCATTGAAGGCCACACCTTCAGCTCTTCCTGAGTAGCGGTCACAAACCATAGATCCACCGCCATGGTCCTCCATCACTAGAAGAAAAAGCAGGGTTTTGCGACTACAGTTTGCGACTGGTTTGTAGTCGTATTGGACGTTTGCGACTTGGTGATATTCTGGAGTCCGCAGTCGCAGTGGACAAGTCGCATGAGTTGTACTGCAGTCGCGAGGTTGTTTGTCATTCGATAGGCAATGGAGAACTTCGTCGATGAACTACTGTGACGTGGTTGCTGATGTGGAAGTTATTTCACTTATTTGTGTGCAACTGGTTTGCGACTGTGCAACTGGTTTGCGATTGACATACAACTGGTGCAACTAGTTTGAGATTGATGTGCAACTCGTTTGCGACTAGAGTGCAACTAGTTTGCGATTGACATACAACTGGTTTGCAACTAGTGTGCAACTAGTTTGCGATTGATGTGCAACTCGTTTGCGATTAGTGTGCAACTAGTTTGCGATTGACATACAACTGGTTTGCAACTAGTTTGCGACTTGGTTATAATTTATAGAGTTGTAGATTATAGAAATCTACAAATTGTAGAAATCTACAAAATATATAAATATTAGAATTTCACTATCAAAATCCATTACACAAGAATGCCATAACTTATCTGTTCAAGCTGATGGTATTCTTGACAATCGATATGGGACAATTGAATCGATTTTCAGTCATGTTCTAGTTGCATTGCACTTGTTCTCTAGTTGCATTTGAATCGTTTTTTAGTTGCACTGTAGTTGGGCTCTAGTTGCATTATAGTTGATTCCTAGTTGCATTTGAGTCATTTCTAAGTTGCAATCTTCTAGATTTTAGTTGCAGCCTGTAATCAGAGCGATTGCATTTTTCCACGGTGGACTCTACTTCGCGGATAGCTGTCCACATGGACAACTGCGATGAATACTGGATGTAGAATACCTCATGTCAGTTCTTCTGTTACAATATCGTAACCCTATTCTTCATTTTCCGACTACTTTGCGATTACAACTACATACACGTGAAATTTGGTGCAAATACAAAAGGCTACAGTCGCATCTCAGTTGTATAGGACACATAGTCGCATCTCAGTGGGTTGCAACGGACACGTTTTTCTTCTAGTGGCATGATGCCAAAAGCACTGATCCCCCAAGTTTTGGGTGGATCAACACTCACAAATGGCAAGGCTAGCTCCTCCTCACCCTCTGCACCACGAATATCAACTTCCTCAAATACGTTGTAGTCACGTGTACGTGTTTGTACCATAAATAATCTTTAAACGTTGAATCTTCTACTCCACCGTCGAACTGCTCCAGTTGGCTTATCCTATTGCGGCTCTAAATTGGTTCAAGTCGCAAGATAGGGATAAGAAACCACAGGATACGGAACGGATAGAACCGACAATATACCACGAGATACCGTTGGTGAAATGGATCCTAAACCTCAAACTTACGGTCTACTGGTTATCAACCCAACCTCACCGCAAGAACAGAACAAGTCTCAACCATGTGGGTCATCAATCCCACTTTATCACCACGACAAGAAATGGAGCTGAGCAATGGTGTGACCCACGCCGCTCGCAACAACAATAGTTTACAAAGCGTAAATGAAGCTTCCAAAATAGGCCAGAGTATCACAATTACAAGCAATTAACTGCAAGCCCTCCAAACCTTTCTAACTAGACTCCATCTACACCTTCCAAACTAAAACCAACCTCTACTATAGTAGATAATTACCACAATTTTTTTTTACACTTGTGATAATTTTTCCAAATAACTCCAAAATTATTGCAGTAACTATCTAGGTAATTTTCAAAATTATCCTAGTAACTGTCCCAGTAACTTCCAAAATTATCCCAGTAATTAGTCTGATAATATTTAAAGTTACTCTAATAACTAGTCCGGTAACTTCCCAAAGTCAACCGGTCTTCGTCTCTCTTGTTTTTCCAAGCTATCAATGCTTGAAAAACATCAACAATCCTCACAAAAACACCTCCAAAAACAAACCCCAATGCAAAATTCAAAATGCCATAACTTTCTCAATATTTGACAGTTTTTGGCAATTTTGCAGTTTAGGGATAGCTTACACTATTAGTGATCTTTCTAACACTAAACAACCACCTAAATGGCCCCAAAACACCAAATCAGCACTAATGCTAGTTTGGTCCAGCACACATGGGGTTTTGGCAATTTCACTAAAACTCAAATATCTTCTTCAATCTTCCTCAAAGTTGAACAAAACGAATTGGACATGGATCCTTACAGTCAAGGGCTTCGTCCCATGCTCTCCACGACCCTCCAACTCCAATCAGCACCTTCAACTCCAAAGCTCCAAGACTTGAATTTGCCAGAGCTTCCGCATGTCACCACCAACGCCACCAACTCCAACACAGCAAAACAAACCTCTCCAATCACTCTAGTGCTCTCACATCAGCACCTACCTCATTCTCTTCAAGTAATAAGCATCCAAAACTTTCTCAAATGCTTTCTACTTTATCTCGATAGGACTAGTCTTGCACAAAAGTTGAAGTATACAAGAAGAAACCTCAGATTTAGTAAATTGACAACACCGCCATCATCTACAACAACCCTCAAGGTATACCATCTCCAAAACTTCATGAACCCTTCACACACAAGACTTGAAGAGAATGAGAAGCAAAGGGGGGCGGCCTACCACCCCAAAGGCGCCCCAAAATAGCTCCGTTTACACCTCTTACAGTCTTAAAATACTACCCTATCCCCTCAATGGCCATTTTGGCTACACTATGCCTACAACCAACCCCTATAGAGTCTTACAGAGCCAAAATTTACAAAAATGAAGATTTAATGTTTAAATTCTTCTTATATGTCTTAATTTATTTTGCTAAAAAAACTCAAAAATCTACATCCGCTTTCCAATGAAGGAAACTAAATTAATTAATGTACATAACATTTTCATCTTGAAATTTAGGAACTTGATGCTCCAATACTCAAGGGCCAAGGGGAATTTGGCCCTCTTTCATTGCCCCCTTCTCTCACTCCTTGAGAAAAATTTGGAACATGTGTATACAATTGTGTTTAAAGATTTATATAAGTCTAATGAATAAATCCATCACCAAAACAAGAATTTCAAACTAAATACTCATGGTGATGTTAAGAGATTGAGACTATTACTCAAATGCATTAGAAAACTTATAATAAATTTATTAAAAGTGTAAAGCCGTAAGTAATCTTGTTGGAAGGACAAATATACAAGCCCACATCTCCATATGCTTTAGAATATGGATGTCCTATAGTAAATAGGACAATTTCATCCATCATGCACATGGTCACATTTTCACCCATTGTTTTCAAGCATGTTTTAGAGTCCAAAGAAGAAGCCCGTTGCTGCAATGTTTGACGTTGCAAATTTCGCAACGGGGTTTACTAGTACTAGTGTATTTGCAAACCAACAGCTTGGCTAAGACATCCTCATCCTATCTGCAAACCAACAAATTAGCAGAAAACAGTAGCAAAATTATAAACAGGACTGTAAGGAAAAAAACGCAGAATGAGGGATCAAAACACTGAAATCTTGACTAGACAGATTTTGGATCATAATTTTCAATAATAATACCCTTTCTAGATTCAAGATTTATGACATGTTTTCAAATTTAGTGTAATTCATATCCAGTCGTTGCATTTGAAGGGACGAGACTAATAGATATCTTGCAGCTAACAACAAAAGTTGGCAAAATCGATTTGATTGTTCCCCTACAATCTCAGTCCTGTAAGTGGTATCTGTCGTGACTTAACTTGTAACTCTTCAAGCCATCTTTCAGCAACGCACGACTCCGGCCACACGGCAGACCTTTCATCCGTGAAAATCCTAGTCCCAACACATGCTTTTCTGAATTTCATTAATCAAGTCTTCTCATGTTACAAGAAGACAGAAAGAAACCATTTTATTAAGTTTGCAACATCTCCAATGGCAAATCGACTAAGAAACTGCACAGGACACCTGTCACAATGCAGGAATTTTCCGAGAAACAAAGGTATCGGAAGATGATGCCCACAATGATATGAAGCACTGATGACGGTAAGGCTGTCTGGAGTGAAGCTTCCTGACAACCCATGACAAAGGAACTTTGTCCGTGGAGTCATGAAGATAAAACAGTAACATCAGATGCCAGGAAACAACTACAATGCTGCATTTAGTTTGTCAATTTCAGAACCTCCATCGGTGCTATTCTGCTGATTCCAGAGTTGGGCGTAACGGCCATTCAGCGCAAGCAATACGTCGTGGCTGCCTCTCTCTGCAACGCAACCTTGTTCCAAAACGACAATCTGGAGCAAAAAGATGGGGTCAAGTGAGTAAAATATCAAAAGCGCAACATAATTCTGTGATCAAACGGGTAGGAGATCCATGCCCACAGAGGCACACCACATCTCAAAACCGCCAACGCCCGTCAATGGTAGATGATAAGCAGGTATTTGTTTACCTCGTCACACTGCATCGCTGTGGTGAGCCGATGGGCAATGAAGATAGCCGTTCGATTATTCGCCAGAGATCGCAGCGTAGTCAATATTTCTCCCTCGGTTGAACTATCCAATGCACTTGTTGCCTCGTCACAGAGCCTTCCATGCATCAAACCGCAAAGTGAGAACGGAAGCAAGATTAATCACAACTATGTCTACGCAGATGCTTGGGCAACCAGCTTACATGCAGTCAAAAAAGATTGTACATAACTGCAACGTTTGTTTGCCTCAAGTTAAAACCCAATCATTTTCGTTATCAAATATTTTATATGTTAGAAAT
Organism: Climacium dendroides; assembly: GCA_950106755.1. Taxonomy (NCBI): domain Eukaryota; kingdom Viridiplantae; phylum Streptophyta; class Bryopsida; order Hypnales; family Climaciaceae; genus Climacium; species Climacium dendroides. The sequence continues at coordinate 23,507,776 of OX467087.1, read as the reverse complement.
TTGCGTTCAGGGCAGAGGAAATGTTCCACAGAACTCACAATACAGGAGGAGCTTTTAAGAAAGTTCGAGCTAATGCAACGCGTTGTTTCTCCCCACCGCTCAGCTGCATAAACGTCCCCAGCCATTATTCAACAAAATCTCACTGCTGAGCAATTGTGCTTTCAAACAAAAACATTTCAAAACTGAGGCAAAACTATCAAGAAGATTTTTAAAGGTCAGCAGTTCACTGACAAAAAATTCTTTGCTAGTGCTTCAAAATAAAGGTAACAACCTTGAGTCCTCGTTCCCCAACTTTGGTTTCATATTGATCCGGAAACCTCATGATGACATCATGAATTGCTGCCTGCCTAGCTGCCTCAATCACCTGCTCCAACATACATGTTATCGCAGTGGCTCAGTCAAGTGTGCAAATAGAGTTCGAATTTGGTACAAAACCATATAGAAGAATAGCTATGTATTCTGAAGAGGTGAAAGAAAAACCTCCTCTTTTGAGGCCGTCATTCGGCCATATTGGATATTGTAGAAGATAGTGTCGTTGAATAAAACCTGAATCACAAACAGACTCCAAGTAAACAAGGGTAAGGCTTACTAATAAAAGGGTCTACCTACAGCATATATTAATGGAATTTCAGAGCAGCACACTATGTAATTTGATTTTAGTGATAGAATTACAGAACTACCATGCGCCAAAACTTTGTTCAATAAGCATCGCAGACAAACAATAACCAAAACAACAGCCTTAGATGCCAGTATAAAACCTAAAACATACCGTATCTTGGGGGACAACACCAATGCAATGCCGTAGACTGTTGAGGGTCACATCACGTACATCTTGACCATCCACTTTGACCTGCAAAGCAGTTAAAGCAGGACTAAGTACTTCTCAGGGCTTGACACACGCTGAGGAACATCCGATATTCCTGTGAAAGACCTCAATGTTACAGTTAGGTTTCAAAAACACAAAAAACTTACTGATCCAGAGTCACAGTCGAAAAATCTGTAGAGCAGTCTCAAAATTGTGGATTTACCTGTACAATTTCCCAGAACAGACGTGCACAATCAGAACATGGCACCTATCTCTGATCGAACAATAGATCTATGCATAGATACAAATTCCAATGCCAAAAAAGTAAGACAGGTCAGAATGGTTAACTCATCCATTTAGCAAGGTGCAGAAGAGGATAAAACCCATATTCATATCTGGATAGGAACGATTACCGCTCCCACTTGTGCCGACAATAGCCACACTATTCCCTGAAGGAACATCGAATGATATTCCGTTCAAAATGGACCTGTTCGCAAGATAACTGTCAAACAACAAGAAATTAAGTTAGTGAAACAAGGAAGACACGTAAGGCTATGTCAAAATCAAAACCATCTTGATTAAGTAATGGATTGCCCTGAGATATCTGTAAAAGGTTACTACCCTTAGCACTACGCATAAGATAACTGTAACATCATTACTGCTCAAACAAAGCCCTATGCAAAAAGCAGGCGCTCTGCAAAGAACTGCTATACAGGTAATAGTGAGAAACAGTCACTTCTTCCGGACTTATTCTAATCTACCTACCACAAGTTGCAAATGTTTCCAGATCTGCAGGTTGACTTTGAACAAAACTGAAGTAACCTAATTCCTCACGCCCAACTTGATCAGTAAAAAGTTCAGGAACGCACCCAAAATGTACATTTTCGAATGAAATGCGTCCACCTTTCAACTCCAAAGGCTTTGCATGTGGTTCGTCCGCCACCATTGGCTTCACCTGCACAACAGACGTATAAATCATAATTCGCTTTCAATGTGCACGGGCAGTATCCCTGATTAAATAGGGCCTGTTTATACAGCTGCTATTCCTATACTCCAGTCATACATCACTTTCGTGCAAAGTGTATGAAAATGCCAGCTAAAAGAGCACTAACATATCATACCTCAAGCAAGGAGAACATGGAGTGCATGTCTATCAAGCTCTGCCGTGTCTCCCTGTATACTGTTCCCAAGAAATTTAGAGGTAGTGACAACTGAAAAAGCAATCCATTCACCATCACCTGTAACAGACAACTCACATTCAACAAAATTATTTAAGTAGTATGGAGGCAATTTTAAAAGCGAACTAGCAACAAACAAGATGCCAAGACAGATCACAATTTTTTAAAGTTTTGATTACACCTGAAGTGTGCTCCGCAAAGAACTGATATCCCTTCTGAAGTAAAAGGATGCCCAACACCAAATACCACTCATTCCAGGGACGCAGATGAGAAATCAATTATCAAAACCAAAACAAGAATGGTCTAAACTCTCAATGGATCAAAGGAACTTCAGTAGCAGAGGGACCATCCAGCAACGGATAACCATTGAAAGTGTAATGAAACCATACCAAGTCTCCTATGCTCATAGTTCCATTGAGAATACCCTGACTACACATTATCATGGCTGTAGATAAAGCGGCGCTAAAGATCACGTTCTGTCCAAAATTTAATGATGACAAGCTTGTTTGTGTCTTCAGAGCAGCATCTTCGTACTCTGTGGAAGGAAACAGGATATTAAGATCAGCTCGACTGCACAATGACCCAAGACGTCACCGGTGCCAAATCCAGGTTTACGACTTGCTGTGCCATATACACTTGCAGCGCCGAATCGTGAGGCACACCTTCAGCAAGCCACTCTTAGGCTATGATGACTTAGTATTACCAAGCAGGAATTTCCATGCAGTTATCACAGACAGCCAGTTAAAGAGGAGATATTTGATGCGTATTGTGCACTGTTATTAACAAATTTTACAAGACATATTTCAACAGGCAGTGTACTTCAAGGACATCAAGTGCGTGCACATAAGGAGAGAGAGGAGTCCGTCAACAGAATCCTCAAAGTCACACTTGCGAAAATCACTTACTTTTGAGGAATTCATCGTATCTTCTTGCTTCGTGTTCCTCATTGTTAAAATACTTCACAGTCTGGAATCACACGAAATCTCTTTATTGAGATAAAGAACTTGAACAGCAACATTGCTAGCGAGAACCAGATGACACAGCTTTGAACCTAAACCGACCAAAAGATTCAATGCAAAACTCTAGTCAACGACATTAAAAAATGAACTACAAAGAAATAGAACAAAACCGAGCTTCTTAAGAATCTAAAGAGCCCTTTCAGAGCTATAATACCTAGGGTGGTAAAAGTTCACCTCATAATTGATGAGAGAGTCTGTTGCCCGTGAACTGGCAGCATTGTCAGCTTTATTCATATCCTGCCTAAATTTGGTTCGCCACTGCAGCCACAATACCCAACAGTAAGCTGCGCTCATGAAACCAAATCTACAAAGGGTACGAAGCACTCGTTTTCTGTTTGTTAGCACCGGCAAAATTGGGACGACTTACAAATAGGGTCCATCTACGGTTCAAACAGGTAACCATAGAATTACTACACGTTGCCGAGTGCCAACTAAGAGGAAGACAAGTGCGCATATCAGTCTCAGCTCAGTGATTAGCTACAGCCCTTACTTACATTAACTACAAATTTAGCAAATGATAGCAAGTCGGAGGTATATGGGTCCTGCCTGTGTTACACTCAATGTAAAAAGAGTGTAAGCGGCCACTGTAAGGGAGGTGATCCATGCAAATGGAGCTCCAAATTTGTAAGCCAGTATTCCAGCCACCATTGATATCTGCACAAGCAGGCAGAATCCAAGCTAAGAATTTTGGGACTATCGCATAGACAAGATCAGGTTAATTACAGAAATGTACGCTTTCAATCATTGATATCACTCTCATAATTGTTATGGTATACAACTCCAGCTCCCAAGCACTCTACTAAGTCAGGAAGCTATACCATTGTAGGAAACAATTGCAAGGCAGCATTCTTGATCATAGGTGTACCTCTAAAAGTGTCGGCACCACATTAAACACCATGGATGAAAGGATGAAGTTAATGGCTCGTGTGCCTCTGTCGATTATGCGATTGAGCGAGCCTGTCTGTCGACTGCATGAAGGGAGAAAAGCAAGAAAATTAATCAACATTACTGGGAGAACTCATCAAAAGCAACATTATCTTAACAGATGACTCTTAACAAAACAACATGCTTCACCACAAGAGCATGGCACCGACAGCCTGATCGAAGCACGAAAGTCAAAACTCCGAAAGTACCTCAAGTGATAGCTCAAATCCAGGTCGTGAAGATGCATGAACACCTGTTTCCAGAGACGTTTTCACCCACTTCAAATAACGACGTATGAACTGAAGTATGCAACAGCAAGAATGTCTACATGGCCAAAGCGCTAATCCTGAAGGCATGAAAAAGAGGGCAAGACAGGTTCCCTAATATCTCTAAAGATTTTCACCTTGCGAGCCACAGTACGTATTGTGCCTTGAGCGACCTTGGCAAACACCGCATTTCGCAGCTCTGATTCCAACACATAATGTCAAACAACGCGGGCGTAACAAACGTCTAGACCTGAGATCCACCAACACATGGCAGATTCTCTTGTAGTTTAAAATTGGAATGTGTGGAAGTCAAAATACGTGCAGAGCAATTTTGCAGCCGGAGATGTTCCACGCGCAGAACAAACAGATGAAAAAATCAAAATCTTAGGCACTGGTATCCACCGAGTTTCTCAAAAGGTTACTTTTACTGCTTTTGAGCCAAGTCTAGGTTTCCGAAACTAAACATTAAAGAGCGATCAATTTTGGGTGCTCCCTTACCATTGCAAGCTGAAGCACCAGCTCGAGCGATTCCATATCCAAGAAGAACCGCTGTTGGAGTAGCGAATAACAATGTTGACGTTGCAGCTGAGGCTGCAGCTGTTGCCCCAGTTGCTCCGGCAGCAACCGACAAAGCATCAACAGCATACTTGAACATGAAGGGGACTTGCACATTCAGCACCTGCATGAAATTGGTCAACATTTAATCTTCCAACAATCACAAACTTCGTTATCCTCGGTCACATAACACTTCCCAAGCGCAAGTTTAAGATAAAATAGTACCTTGGAAGCGACGAGAAGGCTCAAAGCAAGAGCAACTCTCCTTCGAAACTCAGGGTTATCCTTGGGCCACAAGTATGATGCTAGATTTTTCAGGATCCTTGCATCAGCCACGGTTTTCTCGGGATCTTCCTTCACTGTCATGTCGCTCTTACCAACCTTGGGGGGTTCACTCTTTGATGCATCGACAAGAGATGACATCGCACGGAAGTAAAGTGCCGGTACTGTCGAAGAGGAGCCAGCAACATGCTGAGCAGCTCTAGTATACAAGGATCTTTTGAAATACTCATCCTGCAAAAAGTAGATCCTAAGATAAGATGACTTGCTTGCACGACATTAAAAACTTTCAGAAGTGCTCTAATAACTCAATGAAGGAGAGAGAGCGGAAAATGAACTCACTGCAGCATGCTTGTTCAATAAATCTGATACAGAAACACCTCGGAATCCTGGTTCATCTGGACAAACGCATTCTGATCAGTTTGATATTCATCTAGTGCGAGCAATACATTACATACAGCGCCAGCAATAAACTTGCATAAGATTCCTCGATCGGTTACAGTAATTAACAGCAAGTCTGACTAATATCAGAAAAATAACAAACGATAAAATAATAATCACTACTCTAAACTTGAAGTACAACATCATAGCTCATACTGAAATCGTCCAAGCAGCTTACCACATGCTTCAAGAGTAAAATTACGATCAATCCCCTGTCGATTCCACTGATCACCAGTCACATCTCCCAGACCTACGTTGACACTGCTCTGCAGTAACCCAAGAGTGGGACCGTCAACATACTGTAACGGAATCTCGCTCAAAAAAATCCAAAATTCGTGGATGTAATTATCATAACTAAAGGCTGAGAACCTAGGAGTACAGATATAATCGAAAATTATGGGTCACTCCCTGTGGGTATGACTCATTACATTCTGAGATAAAAGGGCAGGATCAGGCTTGTAAAGCAAAATTAAGTGATTAGCCTAGAAGTTTAGGTTATGATTACATAATTCGTCTGATGACATAACAGAGCTGAATTTCCAATACAAATTGCTGAGGAATACACTGATTTTAGTCATCAGGAGACTAACTGTGGAGGTCAGTATAATTTACACTGACAACACAAACAAGAACTCCTCGGAGCATAAAAGTCCAGCATCCATAGGAAGTGACTCAAGGATGCCTGTGCAAAATTTTCACCGGAACTAATGATTAACCAGTTTAGTACCAATTAACAATGTACAAATGTACTGATCCTGGGCTATGATATGCTGTTGCCAAACAACTTGGTGGATTCCAAGAAAACGGACGGTGATCGACCGATGTTGCAATTGCATGCGACTCTGTAAACACAAGTACAAAAGAATACCCTGGGAAAGACTGCAAGTAGAGGCGATCGACGGGTGTCCGCGCCAGGAAGCGATTTGCTCGCCTGCACCGCCTTCCTCACCACCCGCCTCAGCATCTCTACCCACCCAAGCTCCAAGCTTATGAGGAGCAACGCATTCAAACTTCCTCCCTGCTATTCACACCTGTTACCATAGAAACTGCGACAACCGATCTAACTGATCATGACTGGAACGTCAAGAAAATCAGCCCCTCTGAACTTGTGAGTTTCTAATACATTGACCTAGGTCTAGATTCAACACATAGAATTGATTTTCAATACCGATTAACCAATTCCACAATGTCTGTATTGCATAGAACTGAGAAAGACTCTGCATCCTCAACCAAAAGCAATAAAGAGATATGGGTATAAAGAGCCGCATTACAACAGGCGATAAAGAAAGTGAAAGAAACCAATTACGAGATCAAGAGTCAAATAGCAGTTACTTTCTAATCAGCACCCTACCCCTCTCAATCCGCAAAGAAAAAGAGGAAGCAAAACTCAAAACGTCCACTTCCAGGACGGAACAAAACATACACTTCGGCTCAATCGATCTCCGATAGAGAGAAATCTTTCCCAACAAATCCTTCTCCAAACGCTGCTAATGATCAAATATCTCACTATCAAGAGAAAAACAAATAACTAAATTATACAAAGTTATCCAAAATAATCACTGACACGACTGCCTACTACAATCACTACACAACAGCCCCATTCTGAAGCAATGCCTCCCCGATCGAAGCAGTGATCTTCCTCGTTTATTTCCGAACACTTCAAATCAGAGGCTGGGACGCCAGCAGCAAAGAAAAAGGCCACGTGGTTTTGCTCACAGAAACTGAGCCCAAGTTTCCGCAAGCTTGATTTCTTCTATGCCCTCGACATGGTTACGTCGGAGGAAACTGGTGCAAGAATTCCTAAGTCTCGACGAATGTCGAAGAGCAAATCGTCGATAAGGATAAAGAAAGGAATTAGAGAGAGAGACATCCGAATTGAACTCTACATCAATTGATACTCGACGCAGAGCCTATAACCAAAACCCTAATTGGTCGAAGGGCAATCCCGGGACCCTCCATTTTCGATACAGAAAAAAAGAGCCACATTGCGTGCAATGCAGGGCGGAGGATGAATCCGAGCACATATTTGGACGACCATAACAGCGCCAGCGGGAATTGCATACTCAAGTGCCTACCGCGACCCTAAGACCCATTCACTTCTCGCCTAGAGAACCCAAAACGTCCATGCACCTCTTGAAGTTTACATTTCTTGTTCTCACAGTAATACCGTCATCAAATTCTGCCGCGCAAACCATCCACGGATCGGACTCAAATCAAAAACTCCATCGGCAAAGACTACAAACTCGAATTCTCAGCCGCAAACACGCGCCATTGCACAATATACAAAATGAAACTTTCGAAACTCTAATCCTGGCGCAGATTCTCTAACCTCTGCAACCGCAGGACGAAGTTGCTCCAATCTGCAGCTCGAAATGCGTACAAACCCGAACCTCCTCCCCAAAGTCTCAAACGAAGCCAATTCTTCACCCAATTGCACCGGGAAAAGGTGAAAACACGCAGAAATTCGAATCCTCAGCTCAAGCTCCCTCTGGAATGCACCATCGCGCAACAGACGTGTCGAAATTCGGATTTTAGGTGCGATTGATTCTACGGTGTCGTGTGTGTTTTGCTGCTGCAGGGGTTCACCTAGCCAGCAGCGTTGGTTTTCGGAATCTATGTCGAGTTTTGTAGCGATACTGACAGGAACCCTCAAATCTCCTCCTTGGCTAGATATATACCTATCTCGAATCTAGATATTAGGGCTGACTTCAAAATGGTCTCGATTCGCTGTATAAGCTTAACCCTTAAACGACCGATGGATGAGAGAGGATCTCTATGTAGGACAGAAGTGCAACTATTCATCCTTAAAATTTTGCAAGAAAAGGGGAGGTTTTCTACAGTAATTTGTCTGGCAATGAGTGGAGTATATAAGCACAACACCAAATATTTATTTTCCTCCCACTTCCACATCACAACTTTTTCTTTTCACACCCGCTTTCACAATTTATTAAGTCAATGCTTCACACAGTCATAAAAACTAATGATTTTCAAAATCATCATGTTGTCCTTTAAAGGTTAAATATTTGACAACATCCTTCAAAACCTTCGATGTCAGAGATTACATTCAAAACTATTTTTTGGTGACTCCCTCTACAATAGTAACATTTAACCTTCAACCCATAAATGACGCAAAGGACGTTTTCTGGTTGATGAATCTCTCCATGTAGAATAGAAGCACAACTATTCACTCTCCAAATTTTGTATTAAAAAAAAATCTTTTACAATAGTTTCTCTTCCAATGAGTGCTTTTTTATATTTTTTTTAAGCCAACAATTTGCACAATATCCAAATAGATGATTTTCATGGTAACCAAACAGATGGTTTTCATGGTAACCGGTTCATCCTTTAAGGGTTAAAGGGATGGACTAATGAATGTGGAAATCATCCCTTTGATTATGGTGTGAATTATTGCTTAAAAAATTACAAAAGTACTTATTGAAAATCAAACTATTATAGAAGACCTCCCTTTTTTACAACAAAAATTCAAGAATGAATAGTTGCACTTCCATTCTACTAGAAGGACTCTTTGTCATCCATTAGACGCCAAATGTCCTCAATGTTTAAGGGTTAAGGATATACATTGTCTATATTTACACTTGTCACACATTTAAAGTACAACACAAAAGTAAGGTTCTTTTTATCCAAAATTAGTTTGTGTATTGGCTACTCTAGTTTGTCTAACAAAATGAAACTTAGGTAGACAAGTCTATTACCACCCTAATTTGCAATCTGACTATCTTTGGGCCAATTCTAAGAAGGGCACATTTTTTTAGAGGTGTGCTTATTTCATGTCAAATCCAAGTGGAATTATAATTTTATGATCAAAACTAGCGTTTGGTGCTTGCTATGCTACGCATTCATCATTAAAATTTTATAAAAAAATTTATGTATTAGATAGAATGCAAAACAAAAATTTCAATAAATCTTCAAATAAAAATGACTAAAATCTTTGTATAATTTTTTTTATAAGTAAGCATATATTGAAATGTACAATAGAAATTTATTGAATGATGAATGAAACATATCCAATGGTAAATACTATAAAAGATACACATGTATTAGAATGCATTAGAAATTTGACTCCATTGTTATAGAAAATGGCAACCCAAATTGAAGAATTGAAAAGAAAAACTTATAAATCTCAAAAACTTTGTGAACAACTTAATTGTTGTGAAATCCAAAATCACTTAGTAGTAGCAATAGAAAATTGAATCATGAAAGCTCAAAGCTCACAAAAGCACAAAATCATAGAAGTGTAAAGAAGTGTAAAGTTAAGAGAAGCAATGGATTTGCTACCTCTATAATATCATCCTATGAATCCTCTTTAATATCACCTTAATTGCAACAACTATATTATTTTTATAATATCACCCTTTGTAAAAAGTGATATTACAAAAGTGATTGCAAACTACTACTCTATTTTTGTAATATCACATTGTGTGAAAATACAATTTCTATGTATGCATGATTGAAAATATTTTTATAATATAATTCAAATAATTATTTTAAAGACTTATTGAAATCAGTATCATGCATTCTATTCAAATTTTGTCAATTTTTTAGTAAAAATTTAGTAATACTAATATGTGATACAAAGAATGTGTAACATAGCAAGCACAAGACCCTAGTATTAATGGTAGCATTTGTGATATTACAGAGGGAATTATGATTATAGTAGTATGATTGCAATTTTTGTGAATTTTTGAAGTGTTCACCCCTAAAATTATAGATACATCTATAGAGTGGAGGCATAAATGCCCTATTAACAACCTATAACTATCCTTTTTGTATCTATTTAAGTATTCACCAATTATATATTGACAAGTTATCCTCAATGGTGTTAATGCACTAGTTGTATTAGATTTCTAGATAGATTTGGTTGATTTTTTGGATAGATTTGGAGGTGCAAACAAAAGAATTGGAGTTAAATGTAGGGTGCAAAATTGTGTTGTGGACAGAATTGGGCTCTATTTTATATACAAACATAATTTTTTACACTAGTAGAAAATCACTTTGGTTAGCATCAATTGAAAATCAAGGGTGTACTTCAATAGACAAGTAATTCTAGAATACTTCTAGAGTAACTACTACAAAGGTAATCAGCTCCTTAGTAACTAAATTTTTTTTGCACCTTTCCAATGATATTAAAAAAGGATTTTAGATAAATGCATTCACCTTAAATGAAAGTAGCAACAACCATTCCAAAATTGTAAGAAAAACTTGGATGAATGCTTAAATTATTTTAATTACATTTTAAAACTATCTAAATCTAACATATTATTATTTTTAATTGCCCAACTATTTTTTGTATTTTAATTATTAAGCAAAAATATGCCTAAGTTGTTAGAAAGCTATGGTATCAGGTATTAAAATAATGTACTTCTTTAGAACAATCAAAACAAATTTGATTTTTAATGTACAAAGGATAATTATTTTGATATATACTCACTTTTTTTGATAATGGAATCACAAGTAATATTGATCTATTCCTTCTAATTATTTTTTACATTGAATTTTTTTTATTAATTTGATTAGTAATATTAGTTGTTGCATATAAGGAATAAAATAAAGTATTCTAAAACTACCTTTGCTTGAAAAGGTTTGTTATTTCTATCCGTGGGGAGAAATATAGCAATGGTGCATAATGACTCAAAAGTTCAGAATTTATGTAAGCAAATGAAAATGAAACATGTGTTAAAATTAATAGGAGCATGCCTAGATTTAGTATTTTTAAAATTTTATTTCTCATGTCTAAAAAAGCTTTGACATCTAGATATACAAGTATTAGCATTTTAAGATTGTCATATAAGAATTTTAATATTTTCAATGAATAATAATCTATTTAGGATTGTATTAAATGTTACAAGAAAAAAAAGACTTACAAAAAACCATATATTTATTTGGGTAGAGATACTTAAAATTAATTGTTTATTCTAAGTAAGGGTACATATTGAAGGTTTTAATGTTTTGTTAGGGAACATTTTAGAATAGAAGATCATCTTCCATTTAAATTTTTAAAAAATAATCATTTTTGGCTAACGAATGACAATATTTTCTTCTACGTGGGACAAAAGTGCAACTATTTATCCTCCAAATTTTGTGTGAAAAGGGGAGGTCTTTTTCAATAGTTTGACTTCCAATGAATAATTTTGGATTTTTTAAAAATCAATGATTTACATTATACCAAAATAGATGAATACCACGCCTTAGCAGTCCCTCCTTTAAGTTAATCTATAAACAATGCTGCGACTATTTTTTAGTCAGTGAATGACAAAGAATCTTTGTGTGTAGGACATAGGTACAACTATTCATCCTCCACATTTTTATATGAAAAGGGAGGTCTTGTATAGTAGTTTGACTTTCAATGAGTGCTTTTGAATTTTTTTAAACCAACTATTCACACAATGCCGAAAATGCCGAAAGGGATGATTTCGTTAAGCTGAGCAAGTGCCTCAGGTTTCACTTCAAAGTTAGGGTTTAGGAATAGGCCGCCAGTTTTGTTGCCGCCCTTGAAATGATCTGTTTGCGTCCTCGGAGGGGCTTTATTCGGATCTTTACTTTTTGTAATGCGGATTTCTGCTGGCTAGATGGAGTTCTTGTACTCGGCCGGAACACCGCTTTACATTGGGGATCGCTGGAGTGAAGGTTGAAGGTTCATCGTGCAGATTCAGAGGCAGCTTCTATTTAGTATGTTGTTCTTGGCACACTGCAAGTTGGCTTTCAATCGTTCACTGTGGGGTTCGATTTGCTATTCTAGCTCACTTTGTCGATTGAAATTGATGCTCCTTGTATTACTCTGTTGTTCTCGAAGCTAGGGTTTAGGGTACCCCTTGATTGAAAGTTCGATTTTATGAGGGTTGTCGTTCTTGGAAGGCTACAATTTGGATGCCAAGTGGTCACTGTGGAGTTGATTGTCAATTTAAATTGACGCTCGCAGCTCTGTCGTGTATTGGCTCCTTTTCTGGAGGCCAGGGTTTAGGGTTTAAGGGGTTTAAGGTGATTGCAGGTTAGGTTTTGTTCTTGGAAGGCTGCAATTTGGATGCGAAGCGGTCCCTGTGCAGTTGAGTCTATGATTCCTCGGATTGTCAATTGAAATTGGTCGCTTTTACTTTCTTTTACTTTTTTTTTTCTTGGGTAAGGGATCAGGGGCTCGGCGTTTAGGGTTTAGGTCGAATCTGTTATTGATTTGTTTTATTGTGTTTCGAAGAGATGGGAGCCTCAACTGGGAGCGCAGCACTGGGAGCGCCTGGTGGACCTTTGTTTGTCCCAGGATTCGTCTCCGGGTGTCTGAGCGTGCAAGAGCTGCAACGGTCCTGGCATACTCTGATCGCGGCTCTTGAATCAGATTCTCGTGCAATTGAAGCAGAAGATGATGACGTTGATGATGATATTGATGTCACAGTAGAGGATTTGAAGGTTGTCACTGATGCGCAACTAGTCGACAAAGCTTTAGCCGAGGTGCTGTATGGAGCTAATAACCCTAGGCTGGATGGCGTTTCGAATTCTTGCATGCTCTTGGAAGATGATCCTCGACAAGCGTCATCTTCCTTACTTCTGTTCCATCCCAATGGAGTTGGTGCGGTAGAAGGTCAAGACGAGGACACGGTTCCAGGAGAGGAATTGCTGGCATTAACGGACAGCAACAGTATCGTGCCAAAGGAACCTGAGAAGAAGAATTCGCGGAATCAGAAAAGGTGTACAGAGCATCCGAAACGAAAGAAAGGAAGACCATATGATCGAAGTCGGGGAGCCGGTGCTGTAAACGTGGATGATGCAGCAATGAGAAGAGAGGAGGCTCTAGTAAGGATGAAACAGTGGAGGGAAGAGCAAAGGGGTAAGGCTAACCTCCATGCTCTGCGCTTCAAGCGAGAGCGGGAAGCTGCTGATGAAGACAACAAAACTCCGCTTCGCCGATGGAGGTTCTTTACTTCTGCTTTGCATTTTCCTACGAAACCTCCATCAGACCCGGATAGGATGGAGCCGATCAGACCCGATGAAATTCTTTTTGTCGTAGAATTTTATCATAATCAAAGAAAGCATGATAAGATGCAAGAGTTTTTAGTTCTTGGCAGTCAACCTCTGTCAGCTTTACGGGACCGGCTCTATTGCCTCACTGACGAATTGGCTGGCAAGAGCAATCTCGACACCAAGTCCAGTTTCTTTTTGATTGAGGACGTGTTCTATAATGATATGCGAGACTCAAATGCCAAGGATTATTCCCAACCTATTCTGCAGTGGGCGGATGAATCAAGGGAAGCAACAGAAATCTGGAACAAAGATCTTGGAAGTAATCCACGAGCAGTTATTCCAGCCATCCATTCTGAAACCGATCAACTTCCTAATTTCCGTTCCACTGTCATGGACCACACTCGTTTCTGGGACTTACATTTGCGAGTTGGGGCCCAGTACCTCTACTGCCACCAGGGAGACTGCAAGCATAAAATTGTCATTCGAGATATTCGACGTGCTCATGCTAAGGATGTGCAGGACGTGCTTGAGTATCCCGTGCTAAAGTGGCATGCGCGCGTTCGGCACCGCAAGTGCGGCATTTGCAACATTTATCAAGCCCGGAAGGTGACATATGAGGACAAGCTGGCCCCTGCTTGCCCATCATTCTTTTGTGAGCAATGCTATTATTTGCTGCACTACAATAAGGCTGGCTGTCTTCTTTATGACGATTTCAAGGTATACGACTACTATCACGAGTAGGAGCAGAGAACCTGAGGTGACTTTGCAAGGACAGTTTGAGGCAAGCATATGGCAGGCCGCTCGCTGCTGCATCTCATATTTGTCATTTCCCGAGCGGCAGAGAAGGAGCATGGTATGCTATATTGAAAAGACATTCTTGGTGAAGTTACAACGTAGTATGCGTCCATACTATTATTAGGGCATTGAAGGTGTTGGAAGTCTATAGCTGGTTTTGCTTGTCTTCAGTTTTGCTTCTTTTTTCTCTTTTGGAAGATGGAAGGCTGGCATCGTTAGTGAGCACATCAACTGTCAATTATCATTTCTTTATTGAATTTGCTACTGGTAGCTATCACTAATTCTTTGGACATGTGTGGCCAGGACGATAGACAGTTGCTTGTGCTCCGATGGGAGTGAAGGACTGGTATGAGTCTTTTAATCCTTTCATTCCGCCTGTGTAATATACTTCTCGACTTTTCCAGAGCATCGTGCTTTGAAGTGTTACAGGATCTATCTGATACAAGCATGTAGTTGGACTTTATCCTTGACTCACAAGTGCGTCGGAATGCACCCGAATGGGCACTCTCCTGAAATACAAGTTGCTTCAAGTACATTTCCTTCTGGAATATACCGCTGTAGTTATGGGCTAAACTTTGATTCCTTCGATGAGGGAAATGTACTGATTCAGAATTAATATGAGCAAGTTTCATATGGTTCCGTATTTTTTTGAGTCCTGGAAATAAGAGATTTGATGCCTGAATTATGCCTATGTTCAGGGCTGATTTGAGCTGTGGATATACAGTGTGTTCGTGGATGTATATGGCTGTTCACCTTAAGGCTGCTGTTACAACAGTTTTTTGTGTCCTTTGCATTGAGGCTTCACAAAGGCAACTCTTAATCTTCTGTCAATGTCTTGAAAGCACTCTGCCAATTTGTATGAAAAGTCCAAATGAAGTTGCAGCAGTCTACAATGTAGTCTTTAAAGAATCCTTTTGGAATATTTATGTGAAATAATGGCTTCCATTTCACTTCATCCAAATGACTAATAGTTTTCAATTTTTCTTTCATTCAAAATACACAAATCCCACTCAACAAAAGTTAGATTATGCATCTTCACTATTGATTAAGGCAACAAAAGTTAGATTATGCATCTTCACTATTGATTAAGGCAAGTAGATTTGGTGAAAAGCAACAAAAAGAACAATAACAAGCGGAACTTGTGGTGAAGACCAAAAATTAGATTTAGGCTGCCGTCATATCAGTCTCAGGAGTCTGCTATGGAAGACAGACCTAAAATTGATCCTTTTCCAACACTTGTCAGTTAAGATTTCTTAATTAGTGGACTATGTATCATGTACTACTAGATAGGATAAAGGAGAAAGAGACGACTTATATTGGATGTGCATACTGAGGTTGAAGCCTCTACAACCAGTACTTTAAGCAATTCCATATACTTTGGGATGGAATCAATACTTGTGACTATTTTTGATACATTGATCATTGAAAATCAAGAATTTTTAAGAACAAATTGGTAATTTCTTGAATCTATATGAAGAAATTAAAAAATTTTGAAATTCAACTAAATGTTGCACCCTAAAATTTCTAAAAGGTCCAATACCATTTCATTCTACGTCCTTCCATAGACTATTTTACAATGTTACAGTAACACTTCATGGTCTAATTATAAGGGCATGTTCTTGGAGTTAGCACCTCCTACTTTACATTTTTGCAACTTGCACAAGCATCCAAATTGAAATTGGTGTGAATATTTTAAGAAAATCTATTTTGTTGAAATATACAACACTTCTAGCACTATTTGTGCAACATTGCATTGACATTTGAGCATCGGCAGCACAAGAACTCTTACTACTCACTTGATGCCCTTCTTAGCCATTTAGGAGTTTCCTTGTTAATTACCCTTCATTGTGTGTGAACTAGTTGTACTCTCGAGGCCATGCCAAAAAATAGAGTAGGAATTTTTGCACTAATTGATGTTGCATTGTTGCAACCAAGGGTGATCATACTTAATATACTCAATCCAGTATGGCTTGAATTTTGATATTCCAATTTCTAACCAAGGCTTCAAGTTGCCATTGTAGTAGATAACTGCAGCACCTTCAATTGCTAACTTCTCTATGTTGGGATTATATCCAAGCCCTAATACATGCCATGACTTGTCAAGTGGATGTGTTAATCCGTAAAATGTTGTCAACCCAGGAGGTAGAGTCCCAAGCTTCCACAATGTTCTATTAGCATTCTGCACAATGTAAACACTTTTTTAATTTAGTCAAATGATCAAAGAGTAACTCAAAAATGATATAAGCTTATTTAATTTAACTTTAGGAAATAGCTAAATACTCAGTATCTTCATTATGAAAGAATGAATAGAAAAATGCATGTAAAAAATACAATACAAAAAAAAATGTTGAACTACTTTTCAAACTGTGGAAGATAATTTTGAAGATCCAATAGTTCATGCTAGCTAGAAATTAGCTTAGAATCTTCTCTAATTACTTTAGAATATTAAAAAAATAAAAAATTTATGATAAATGAGTTGAAGTTTTGACAAATAAATTTACTAGGGTTTGCCATCTATGGTAGATGGCTGTGATATCATGTTTCTTCCACTCCTTCAAATCAAAGATATTCATGCCATAAGCCCAACCACATGCATTAGGATTAAAGTTTCTTGCAATATGTGGGTTGGAGAAATTCAAGTATTTATCAAAACGATGGAAACTTTTTCCACATGTTTCAACTGCTCCATTTACTTTTCCTTCAAGATTGACTAACCAAAGTGGCGTGAGATCCTTCTTAATGACAACATCATCATCTAAGAAAAGAATTCTATCCAATTTGGGAAAAACTTGGGGTAGATAGAATCTCAAATGATTAAGCATTGAAAGATATTTTGGATTCCTATACTTTAGATTATCAGAGACCCTTTCTTTTGCAGATTTAAAGAAGTAATCTTTTGTAGACTCCATCTCAAGTTGCTTCAAGATAGGGCAGTAGGAAGAATTTAACCAATTGAAGTTGTCCACATTCATAACTTCAATGGTGGCTTTGCTTGGAGGGTTGCCAATAAACCACATTTTCATCGCTCCATAGTTAAGGGTGTCTGTAACCACATGAATGATGTGTTTTTCTGGTTCCTAGCATACCACAACCATGATGGAAAAAGTCACAAAATGTAGAAATCTCAAACAAATGTTACACTTTCACCATGCATTAAGTACACACAACTTATAAACAAGACATAGAATTTGATCTACAAAGTGTATGATTACATAAATATAACCAATTGAAGATTCAAACTTTCAAATTTCAATACAACAATTCTAGTCTAACCAATTTTGTAATCTCACCCTTGGGTTCATCCAAATTATCAACCTTTTCATATAAAAAATGTAAAAAATCTACAGTTAGTGTAGGATGGAATAATAATTCAATTATAACAGATTTGAGGTACATTAGAAATAATTTTTTGGCTACAAAGAAGCACAACATCAACAATTTCTTGTAGAACAATTACCTTTGCATTTGTAATAGTAGAATTCACCACTACGGCTGTTGCAAGGACATTATCAGAAAATATAGCATAGTGGTATAGACTTGTATCATCAAGGTTTTGTATATTTGAAAATTGGCGTTTTTGCAGAGAGAGATCATTGTATTCAACAGTCAACCACATTGACAAGCAATGTAGACCCTTGGGCATAGTTTTTGTAGCCAACTGGCTCAAAAAATTGCTTTGCTTTTTGAAACTTCGGAGTTGATCTTCCGATATTTGTAGCATGGCCCTCAACTTCTTGATAAGTACCTTATCATCAGCTTTAATAGTCCTAGCTTTTAACAAAAGCTCTCCTAAAGCCTTCATCTTCTCTATGACCCTGTATTAAATACAGTTGAGGTTTTTGAGGACAAGGTATTGACCATAATGTAAATTCAATTGTACAATAGATTTTTCAAATTATCAACTAAGCCAAGACAAGGATGTAGTTAAAATGAAACTAAACTAGATGTTTTATATGCCACCAATACTTGAATAAAGTAAAGAAATTGATTTGCATAGCCTAATTCTATTGGGAACAAGAATAAGAAAAAATAAAATAAAATTTCTGCTATAGACTTAAATGAATAAATTTGCTCAACAGTTAATTGAGTATCTAAAGGTCTACATACTCACCTTTTTGGAAGTTCAGAATCAATAGTAACATCCTCCAACATTCTCACAGTTTCTTTAATGTTATTCTTCAAATCTTGAACAAATAGTGCATCAGAATGGATTGAGGCAATATTTGTGTAAGCTCGTGCCATGATTAATTGATCACGCATAACTCGCACAATATTGTCAGAATTGGTGGATATTTCTTCAATCCTCCAAACACTGTGTGATCTCTGGATTCCATTTTTAACTTCTTTTGCCCTTTTTGTTGCCTTAGCCTCCAATATCTTAGATTGATTCTCATCTTGTTGAAGGAGTTCTATTGCTCTACTATTAAATCGTTGTCTACGGTGCTCCTGCATTAAAAAACTGCCAATGATCATCAAACACTCGTATGACCTTTCAGCAGATGCAAATGAATAGATTCTCCTCAATCCACATTGATAATTGGTTGGTTCAATTCTGGATGAACTTAATACTAAGGTGTGTATCATTATAAATTAAAGAGTATTCAAAACAACTTTGAATAACCTATAAGGAAACACGGACGCTAGAAATGTGAAACAATGTAAAGTCTAAGCTCTATGAACTTTGAGCTAGCTTCATCTAGTTTGTCTCTTGATGGTGAAAGTCTAGAGCTTATTGATACCACTTCAAGAGAAATTCAATCTTGCTACTAGACTAACAAAATCAATTCCAAAACAATGAAGTTTGATACACTCACCTTCCTTGCAATTTTGGCAGAAATTTCATTGTCAATATTTATGATTTGTTGAATAATTCCATCTAATTGGAGCACATAATGTACGCATGAATAAGGTTTTTTTCATAAATTCACCACCTATTTGATCAAATGATAGTAAGGACTATCCTTGTATAGAGAACTGCACAACGCTACAATGCCACATTTAACTACTTCTGGACTATTCAATGAATTCTGGACTAAGCATCTTTATCTAAAACATCAAGAGATCTTCTAATGTTTGTATAGATCTCCTGATGAAAATTTGGATATCTTGATATTTTGGATAGATCCCTCGATGGCCAAAAGGAATGACCATTATTAATTCTGGACTTTCAAAAGTCCAGAAGTAGTTAATTGTGGCGTACATGCTTGCAACAAGTAGTTAGCTTAAAGAAGGACCCCCACAATATGGTCTGCAAGTATCGTAAGACTTCATAATCTAAAAGGATGGAAATTAGAAAGTTCTTGCTCTCACCTACTTCCAAATCTCCTTTAGAGACTCCAACTTTAGAATAAAAAAGACCATCGTTGTGATCAAGCTCATCATCTTCAAACTTTGTAGCTTTCAATTGTGGCTTGATATACCATGTTTCATATTCTACTAATATTTGACGCTTCTGTTCAGGCTCCATTCCATCATGATGTCCATTTAATCCTCTCTTGCATTCAATGTCATTCTCTTCATAGTTAGCATTTTCAAAATCTCCTCTTACTTTTGAATCCTCCAGACCTCGAACCTCGGGATTTATCCTACTGGTGTGAAGAACGCCTTCCTGTATCCAAGATGAAGATAAGTTATTTTGGACATCAATGTTCAAATTCAAGGATTTAGGTTGTTCTTGCCTTGCGTTCAAGAGATTTTGTACCTATCCAAAAGATAAATTTTTTTCCTTCTTAAAGAAGTTTTACCAACTCAAAGAAGTAAAGCAAACTCATTTACTTGATCCTCAATCAAATTGTTGCACAAAACAATGTAGGTCACATTGGATGCAAGACTCATTTCATCTTGTAAACAAGAAGCTTTTAATTGTGAAAACAAGAATGGAGACAATGATGTGTACCTCCTGTGGGAACAATTCTCCTATGTGCTCCAAGGCAATGTGCCTCATGCTTTCTACTTGAAGAAACTGCACATCAATGAGGATTTTTTTTCAACCCTACAAGGAGTGAGTTCCTACTTGGATTCTCTATCCATCTGCAGCAAATACAATAAACACTAAAAGTAACAACATGGACAAGGTAGAACAATAACATACTTTTTTTGATGTCTCATGAGCAAAATGAGATTGCCTTGTACAATTTTTCAAACAAGATGCATTAGTAAACACCAATTTAACACTATACTAATAAAAAAATTCAAAACCAAAGATCCAAGAAAATATTATTCATTTAATTTCTTTGACATTCTTTTTGCAAACTAATGAAACCGAGAATATTTTTGTCCAACTTCATCATTCTTAAGTCTAAGCTCAAATTTCAAGTAGAATACAATTATAAACTCAAGCTCTTGCAAAAAAAGTACAATGTTATATTGTTTTCCAAGTCTCTATACTTTGTATAGAAAGACAATGCTAATTTGAACAATATGTGCTCTATATGTTCTAATTTGTATCTACTCAAATTTAAGCTCATTTCTTTAATGCCAATGCCTAACTCATGACCTAAATTGTCACTAACTTTAAGCATACATTTATAAAACATATGCAATTTGTTACCAAGTGACAAGATTCATAGACAAATTTCCAAGCTTGATCCCATCCTTAATAACAATTTTCACCAATAATATAGACAATTCTCTCCAATAACATGTAGTTATAAGAAAAAGAATGACACATAACAACAAACCTATTTCAAAAAACAATAGGAATGAAAGAAATTCCACTCACAATTGGTAGTAAGAAAGTACAAAGGCCCGGAGATGGACAATACAAAGATAGCACAAATAAACACTACATAACAAAGTCCATTCTTGCAACAACTACTACTCCGTTGGTAATGATAAGTGAAGCTCGAGGGAAGTGCTCCTCTTCTTGATTGGATCATGGTCATTGTTCTCATTATATTAATTCCAATTGCTATCCTTGTATTGCTCCTAATTTTCCTTCTCATTATATTGACATAGATTTAAGCTCACAATAAAGTGAAAATGCATTAAATTTTGTCAGAGAAAGACCGACAATATTTGTTCCACAATCGAAGGAAAAATCAGTAATTACAACTAATAGCATAAAACATATCAAAAGTCTAATTAATTGCACTAACAATATGATTGAAATGATTAAAGAGTGCAATGTCGATATTGGTCGTACAAGTCCTAGAGAATTGATCAACAATGAGGACATGACACAAAGCTTTTGAGCTTGTACGGTAGGGTGTCTATGTGCGCATTGAAATCAAGGCCAAATCAAATATTAAACAATGTTAAACAATATTAAACAATGTTAAAGGAGACATAGCTTTACAAGAAGACACAATCGTATAACAACTATATAATAAGATATATAAGGCGTGATATGTATGTATATATGTATGTATATGTATATATATTTATTTTTACTTAATATATAAGATATTTATTTATATGTATATACTACTATGCATTTTAGTTCACTTTAGTTCAAGTATATGTAGCAAGAATTTGTTGGCATAGTTGTTGTCAAGGTCAATGTTGGGGGTGAATCACTAGTTTGTTCATTGTTACTTGTGCAATTGGAAAACACCAAAATAAAA
The DNA here is from genome assembly GCA_950106755.1 of Climacium dendroides. Classification (NCBI taxonomy): domain Eukaryota; kingdom Viridiplantae; phylum Streptophyta; class Bryopsida; order Hypnales; family Climaciaceae; genus Climacium; species Climacium dendroides. The sequence goes on along the minus strand of OX467087.1, from coordinate 23,485,981 downwards.
TCAGTGAAAAAATCTATAAAATTTTTGTTTAGAATAAAAAAAAAGATACACAATCAATTGGTATTTGAAAAACTCGATCTATTGGGAATTAATGGAAAATAGCTTGTAGAACTCAAAAAGATTACAAAAGCTAGACAAAGTTATTTGGTTCTTTATGAAATAAACTTTTGCATAAATTTGTGCTAAAAATAGAAAAAATTTAGTATTTATAGAACTTCTTATCTAAGAAAAAATTCATTATGTAGTAAGAGACTGTATAAATTAATTATATGCAAGAAATTAGTAAAAATTAATTATAGGCAAGAGTTTGCATGTGCTATTCATTTTATGTTTACTATATATGATAAAACTATGAGTCAAATTGGATTTAGGTTGCTAAAACGAGGCACCTTCTGTAATATAAAGATTCTAGTGTGTCCAATGCTGCTATCACAATCAAAATAAAAGTAAAAGTAATGTTATATTTTTATTTCAAATTCATTCAAACTTTGAAATTCTATAACTTTTACATCCAAAGTCCAAACGCCATGAAATAAAACCTATGCACCCATCCTTGTGGAGACCTTTCTGGTGATACCCAAAATGCAACTAGAGGATACACAATCCAAGAGATTCCAACATAACAAACAAAATAGACAAACAACCTTAACTTAAAGTATGAGTTATTATTGAAATATTGGATAATGCTTACTCACCAAATAATTTTTTGTAGTTTCTTTAATTTTTTAATTAGGACAAGAAAAAGATAATATTTCTACTATATTGATTCATTGTAGTAGTAAAGATGCAATAATTACTATCACCTTCAAAACTATTGTTATTATAAATTATTATTTAAAATATATATATATATTTTAACTTGTGCTAATTTAAAATAGTATGACTTTAGTAAATTAGGTCACATACACGACTCTAATACAAAAAATAACTATTAATTGATTCTATGCATTGGAACACTTTTACCTATCATGTATCATCGTCCAACAAAAAAATTAAGCTATCCTATGCACGGGAAAACTTTTAAATACAAGAGTGAAGTTTATTATCATATCATATCATCATACTACTAAAATCATAAGTCCCTCTATAATATCACAAATTCTACCATTAATATTAGGGGCTCGTGCTTACTATGCTACGCATTCATTGTATCACATATTAGTAAAAATTTGATATATTTGAATAGAATGTATGGTAATGATTTCAATAAGTCTTTAAAATAATTATTTTAATTATTTTGTAAAAGTATTTCCAATCATGCATACATAGAAATCATATTTTCACACAATGTGATATTATTGAAATAGAGTAGCAGTTCACAATCACCTTCGTAATATCACTTTTTACAAAGGGTGATATTATAGAAATAATATAGTCATTGCAATTGAAGTGATATTAAAGAAGATCAATATAATGATATTATAAAGGTAGCAATTCCATTGCTTTTCTTGACTTTATATTTCTTTTGCATTTCTATAATTCACAACAATTAAATTGTTCACAAAGCTTTTGAGATTTACATGTTTTTCCTTTAAATTCTTCTATTTGAGTTGCCATTGTTTGTAACAATTGAGTCAAATTTCTAATGCATTCTAATGTATGTGTATCTTTTCATCATTGCATGTATTTCATTCGTCATTCATTCGTCATTCATCATTCATCATTGCATCGTTCATCGTCATTCGTCATTCATTCGTCATTCATTCATCATTGCATGTATTTCATTCGTCATTGCATGTATTACTATATTCATCATTGCATGTATTTCATTCGTCATTCATTAAATTTCTATTATTTATTTCAATATATGCTTATTTATTTAAAAAATTATATAGAAATTTTAGTAATTTTTATCTAAAGATTTATTGAAATTCTTGCTTTGCATTCTATCTAATACATAAAAAATTCTAATGAAATTTTAATGGTAAATGCGTAGCATAGCAAGCACCAACCACTAGTTGTGTACTAAAGTACTTCTAAGTTCTAACTATTATGTGCCAACATCCGGCACATGTTCAAGTTAGGCATAATATGATGACGAGAGTAGGTTCAAATCATCTTGGTCATGAAAGAGGACACAATAATGGGCTCCATTGTGGGTCAATGAGTAGAGTCATGTTTGGCAATGGCGACACTCATAATAATACAGTTGACATACAGTTGAATACCGGCAATCCCAACACATAAAAAGCAACAAAAAATCAAAACACGGGCAGGACTGACTCTGCTCTCAGATAATCTGCAGACTTAACCATTGCAGTCACAAACTCAGAGGTGTGTTTCTTCCACACCAAGAAATTCATTTTCACGTAAAATCACGTGCTTACAATCGTACTGTGGATTCAATCTCCAAGGGCCTAAAGCAAAGATTGAGACCTCACTTGCTTCCAAGGAAGTTGGACACAAAGACACATGCACCATTAAAAATCAATTTGCCAGTCACAGATCATGACTCACGAGATATTGTTGGAAAGGTCAAACGGAAGTACATGCTTCCCATTCTTCAATTCTATTTTCGCCGACAATATCACAGCACTGAGAGGCAAGGGAGTAAATGTCCCATCAGGCCCATAGAAGTGCGGGAAAATGCCCACACCTTCCACCTCATCATAGCGCAGTCCATCACCAAGCTGCAGAGACAGAAGCACGTTGGGCAGAAACTCAGTTGCTTAGTCCTTATAACCAAGCGTTCAACTACAGTATCAAAGTTTAACCACCTGACTATAACGCGAAACAACACGCAGTTTAGCATAAATTGGAGATAATATACGGAAGGTATGAGGCAGGGACACCCAAAGTTGCCATTGACTCAAAATAGTCACCCTAAAATCTCAGACGTTGGGTACATACTGATCAAGAGGATGTACTTAGATGAAGTAAATCATCTGTTTTGAGGGTCATCTACCAGTGAAACTTTGGACCTTAATGAGATCTGCATACCGTTCCCACTCTAAGCATTCTTTCGTGCTTCAGAATTCATTCCATTGCTAACAAAATGTGACCGGTTTAACAATTTGCTCAGCGCTAAGATCGGCGATTTTGGGTGTCCCTACCTTAGTAGTAGTGCAGGAGGAGCTCCCTGCATAGAGGTTACCATCCCGCCTTGAGACCTTCACCGTAAAGCAAGAAAGCCTCGCTTCATCGTCAATCACCAATTTACAACTTCCAAGACAGGTTACAAAGATCAAGTGGAAGGGATACAGAAGAAGACCTCAGAGGAGTCAACTTTGAGCAAGTACAGATCACTTCGTCCAGCAAAAAAGGTTGCCAGCGTCCCCATCACCTGAACATACTCAACCCACACATCCTTCAAGTCAACTAAATGTCAGGGAATGGAACATTTCTTTCAAATGATATTTTCAAGTACACTGTTCAATTTGATTAAAATCTATGCAGAAATCGGAACATGATGAACCTCTGTGCAGGTTCGGCTTTCCATAGGGTACCAAAACCAACAAAGCTCTATCCAAAGTACGGAGGACCCTCGTGTACTAATAATAAAGTTTTTACTAAAAAATAACGAGACAGTTTGCATTGCCTAGCGACAGTTCTAACCTGATCACAACCCCAACTTGCTCTGGTCCTTAGACAACTTGATTTATGAAGGTCTTCAAAGAGCACCTCAAAGTCACGATCAAAGGTCTTCATACGCGGGTGTGTTCAAAGCATTAGGCCTAGAGGGAGAAACCCTATAGTATGTTGCATTACCCCCTCCAGGTCCTCTATATTTTGATACAAACCAGCCAGAAATCTAGCAGTCTCAGATGACGGAAGATCTGCACTAAGTAAATACAGTTGTCAAACGTTTCGTCATGACACTCAAACCTTGGAAGACACATGGGCTTCAAGCCTTCAACTCGCACTTTCATGCATGGAAGTTGTCCAATCAGACGGGGTATTCTAGTGTCATTAATGAGGGTTGAATGTACACTGCACACTAATCTCAGTGTCTTAACCAGTCATTCATTGCACCCAAGAGTCAACAATCTAGGTCACTATGTCATTCGCAACAAGGGGTGTCACAAATTCCTGGGCCCTAATTCAGGAACTGTCACCAGAACAGGGAATTCTGGAGGCACAGCTAATTGCGACACTTAAGTAAATATGTCAATCCGAAATCTTCTAAAATGAGAACACATTGATTTTGAAAATGTACAGTACCTCAACATCAGACCCATGTTGCTTTTAAATCATCTCCTAATGAAGCTGAAATAACTTTTGTATATAATATCCAAATGTTTCGTTCGTGCGATCGTATTGTTTGTTGCATTCTTTCATGCGTTGGAATCCTTTATAACTTGCTATAGTTGACATCTGACCAATGAAAGAAACTATGCTCAGCGCTTAAAGTGTCGCAATTAGCTTTGGTTAGCTTAGTGCACCACCGATCAAAGCACGAGAGAACGAGCAATAAATCACCTGAGCAGCGATACTGAGATGGATGTAGCCGGAGGTCGAATCCAGCTGGCCCCCTTGCAACGCCCCGGCAGCTTGTGCTGCAGCCCACTCGTCCTCAGGGCTAATGCGGTAAACGAAAGCTACGGAAGGAGCGTCTACTTCCGCCATAGCTCCGGTAGGGAATAACCGTCTGGAAGTCCGCTCCTCTACAGATACAGGCCAAGTGTGAGCCTATTCGCATTCGCATTCATGAAATCCTCGTCTCCTCCGGACAATGCCTAACATGCGTTTCTTGCCCTAACCAAGAGTAGAGATCTAGAGGCTAGAAGACACAGTCAGCTACAAGAAGAAGTAACGGAGTTGAATGAATCCTTGCAACGACTTGTGCGGCCTGGACAGAGCCACAGATTGGTTCGCATTTCGAAGACCTAACTCAAGAAAAGCCTTGCAACTTGCAAATAGGTCTCAAGCTGAAATCATTCTCAGAGGATCGATCTCTACCATAACCTCACGAATCACGCTCAAATCTCAAACAGACATCCAACTCGGATCTCCTTCTCCAAAACTCATCCAAGAACCAATCTTTCTCAAAAAATAAAGCGAACAACCGAACTCGTGTCTCAAACAAAGAAATTGAAACCCCAAATTGCAGCACATGAGAATTCGCTTCCGCACCTTTTCCCACTGCAGAACGGTCGCACCCAAGCACCCTAAAACCCTCAGCCTAGTAAGAAAAACATCTGACAAATGAATGAGCTTCCAATCCACCCCGCAAAGGCGCAAACCGACACATAAGCTGGGTCAATCTGACAGAGCAGTGAATGTCATAACTCCTTCCTGGAAAGTGGAAAGCTGCAACGTAGTCTGACATCATTCAAGTGCAGGTGGATGAAGACTTTTCAATCAAGCCCCCATTGATATTCCAGTGAGCTTGAAGTGGAATTGGAGTTGAAAGCATTAGAATTATGTTGAATAGTCACTGTTTTATAACTTTCAAGAATACCTTTATGCAGTTTAGACACATGGGCAAAAGTTCCTTCATCATTCATTCCACCATTTGAATGGACAGTTTTGGATTACCATTCCAACTTTGCAGGGAATTCAAAGAATCACAGCAGAATCCCAAAGAACAAGAAGAGACAACAACGGGAAGCTATATCTTTTTGCTTTGACCACCTATGATGTGTGTGTGTGTCAAATTTTACTTAAAAAAATGAGTTGATAAAAAATACATGTGAAAAATTCTCAAATTTTCCATTTCAGAGCAACAAAAAAACTATCAAACCAATCAATTTAAACCTCAAAGTAATAATTGTTTCTTTAGCAACATGGTGATTGGGATTGGCATTTTTCAATTCTATAAATAAATTGTTAATAATTTAATATTTTAAATAATTCTATATATCTTTCTATTCATTATTTTTTCCTATATGTTGTACAATTCCAAATGATCTGAAACTTTTCATGCATATAGCCAACTTTCCATGGAGAACAAATCCAAAGAAGCACCACCATTTTGGACATTTTTTCATATAGATGTGACCTTGTGAAGTGGAGTTGCTTGGTTTTCTATAGGGTCCAAAAAAAGAGTTTTGTCACTTCGAATGCTAATATCTACACTATAGAAATTTTTGAAATTTTTTCCACATCTTTTTAAACCAATGTACTATAAGATCCTACGATTACATGTGTCTAAGAATGCTTTTTTTCTAAAATTTGGCACTTCTACCAAATATGACAATTTTGGAATGTTTTGGGTGAAAGCATAGTTAAAATCCTTCAAGGATTATATTTGAGCAACAACCAAAGGATCTACAATAGATATACGTACCTTTTCCCATTATCTACAATGTCCAAAAAACATCACAAATAACCTAGATATTGTTAACATGAGAGTTTATGAGAATCTAATATTAGTTTTAGGTATGCCGAGAGACAACAATTTGAAAATTTATGACTTATTCATACAATGTCCAAATAATGCATGCTAAAATGTGTTGGAATCCCCTTTCTACCTCCAGTATTGTGTTTAACTGAAACTATTGACATAATTAGGTGGTGCATACCTTCTTGAATGGCAAGGAGATTGACCCTACTAAGGTAACTACACCTAATTTCAACCCCTTTCTAAAACTAGCCCTTGTAGATTCTTGCTTTTAATGTGTTCCTCCTATTCATGAGAGTCTATGGTTGATTTTAGAAACACTTATTTTCAACAATTTGAATATCCATAGTTTATTCATATGGGGGCAAAAAAATGCATTCTAGAAGAATCTAGCCAATCCCCTTTTGACTACCAACAAGAGCCTACAAAAAGTGTTTCAATAAAATAATGGGAACCACGTTGAATTCAGCTCATTCGATCAATTGGCTTAGTTTTGAACTAAAAGCCAATATTTTAAGGTAAGAGTACATAAAAGTAATAGTAGTCGTTCCATGGGGGTCTTACTATCCAGAGCATGTGCATCTACAAGGGTCTTTCCAAAAATTCCTACTTTATTCATACATACTCAAAAAATTACAAAACCAAATGTTGTTGGCATTTGTGTCCATTTCCTAATAAGCACATGCCATGATTCTATTATGCAAAGACCCTCAAGATCACCGCATCTCAAATAAGTGTTACATTTAGGTTCACTAATTTTTTGTAGGAAGATAAATGGAATTGGCATCTAACCTAAGTTATTTAATATTTTTTTGGAACTTTACGGAATTACAATGAAAACATCAAAAACCGTCAATATGAGCAATTTATTGTAGTTGGAGGCACCTTTTCCTAAAAATATTATTTTTGTAGTAATAGCAAGTGAAAATCATAAATATAAAAAAAATAGCTTTTTTAGATGTGGTATATAATTTCTATGATTTTTCAAAGTATTGGCTCCCTAGACCATTGAAATTGTCACATCAACAAAAATCGAGGGACACATCTAGTGGTAGTCTATGATATAAGAATGGAAAGAGGGACACTTTTGGGTGTTTCTACCTTAGTTACAAATTTTTGAAGTTATATCGTAGCAGTCACTAAAAGCAACCACCTTTTCAAATGTATACTATTGGTACATTGCAAAAAGATAAATTGTACTCGTGTGTCATAATCACTTTCAGAGCATATTTCAAAGTATTGGCTCCCAAGACCATTGAAATTGTCACATAGGTGGATTCTAAATCGAAATCTACAAAAATCAATAATTAACAAATCAAAGTTAAGTATGTGTCCTTCAAGTGTATCAACAAATTATAATTAAGCATTCAAAGGACACATTAACAGAAGTCTAGGGGCACATTTAGTGGTAGCCTAGAGTACAAGAATGGAAATAAGGACGTTTGGGGTGTTTCTACCTTAGTTTCAAATTTTCAAAGTTGAAACACAATGGTCACTAAAAGCAACCACCTCCTCAAATGTATACTATTGTTACATTCCAAAAAGATAAATTATATTTGTATGTCATGATCACTTTTGGAGCATATTGACCATGAGTAGAAGAATCAATTAATTCAATTCTATCAATAGATGACTTGTAAAAGAGAGAGTGCAAAAGAGAAGTCATATAAGCCTAGTACCGTAATAACTTAGCTTCATTCCAAGGGGGAAGGGACTGCTAGACAATAGTAGTAAGGTAGGAAGTTCTAAAAGCGGACAGGCTCCAAAGCCACCCACCTCTTGAAATGTACACTATTTGTACATCTTGTTTTTTTTAAGCCTTCACTGATGTACAAAAAGTGTACATTTTAGGAGGTGGGCAATGTTGGAGCCCTATGCCACTTCGACTTCAAAATTTCATAACTAATTCCACAAAGCTTAAAAAAATATGAAACGACTTGGGTTAGATGCCAATTGCACTTATCTTTCAAGGAAAATTTTGTGGAAAATATTTTGAGAAGCTTTACCTCCCAAATTCAGTTTCAGCTCTTAAGTGGTTGATTTATGGACCTACTACCTTAAGTATTGGAAAAGTGGGCAACTCGGGATTGATGAGCCAAGGAAGCACCGACCCACCCTTCCTAAAGTCACGGCTCGAGGAACAGATGGGACGCTTTGCCACGTGCCCTATCATCCACCCTAGCTAGAGTTCATCCATCCTACGGAACTACTACCTCAAGCGATGAATTTCATTCATATATTACGTACACAAGGGCAGCTGGTCGTTCTATTGGGGAGTTTGGTGCATCCAAAGATTCATGGAACATAAACATTGTTTATGAATGAGGCAGGAGGCCCTTTTTCCATGAAAAAGGGCCCCTATACCAAACAAAATTGTCTTATTGATGGCTCCTCAACCAACCCCAATCTTTGCATCTTTAGGCATCTACGGAGGCAACCCATTCGTGATTACCCCATTTTGGCAACGTAGGTTGCTTTCCTTCCGTGCAGGAAGAGATGAAAGTGATAAACTATGGCACATTTCTCGATGTAGTTGTAGCACATTATAATTGGCTACAAGACTCTCAAAATTACAACCAATCTTGGGTGGATTTGCACCCATTTCTAGATGGATTTTGCAACTAGCCCTTGGTTGGAAATAGAAAGGTCTATATGACTAGTATGGGGCAAACGGAATTCGTAGCTAAAAAATTCATGATAATTATGTTTTGAGCAATAAAAATCTAGAAAATTGTGAAAACCTTCCAAATTCTAAATCTCCATGCAGAAAATTTTACCATTGTAAAAATTTCCCATTGAAGAAATCTATCCTACAAATATGTGCATCTGCTTAAGTAGTAAAAAATAGGTTGTCTTCCTTAATACCTTTTCAACATGGGGAGGAGGATTGCTTGATTATACAATGTTATGTAAGGAATGCACACCTATTATGGTGACTATTGGTAATTACCATTGAGCATATTTATTTTTATTAAGTATACCGGTAGTTAAGTTTAGCAATTGAAAGAAAGTTTTAATACACATTAGGGTCAGCGTTTCTTTTTTACTATACAACTTGTGTTCTTGTCAGCATGCCATTGCATTATATTTGGAGGGACATCAGGGTATTTGTTTCTTTATGTCAAAATTGGTGTTTAAACGCCCCCCAAAAAACTTGATTAGGGTAGGTGGGTGGGGCACAATTGCCACCCAAAAAAAACAAAATCAATGAACAAACATTGTAGTGCAAGGGCATTTGGGCTTGTGGCAAATCTTCAACAAATTTTGGGACAAATTGTACAAAATTCCATGGTTGATGAAGACCTCCCCAAATTTGTTGAATTTGTCAAAGAATGTTACCATTGTAACTAATTTTAGAGTATAGGATTCTTGAGCAAATTTCTTACAATCTAGAGGACTAGCTTTGGAGTTCCAAAGATGGCACATTGGAATTCCAAAGTGCCATTTTGGCTACACTTCTACACTCTTCATACATTTTTGGTTAGTCACAATCATGTTCACTAAATTAAGCCCTTAGTAATTCCTTGCTAAGTATAATTATAATAGTCTCCACACCACAACTAATAAACAATGACTTGAAGCTAGTTGTGACTTCCCCTATTATTTGAACTCCATATCAACAAGTTATGAATTTTCAAAGCATTGTCTCTAAGTGTACATAAAGCCAACATTAGGCTCTTACATACTCTCATGTTTTGATTGTGTGTATCTTTTTTAATTAATACCGTTAGCTAGGTTTTATGATGCCTTTATCTAATTGTAGGTGTTCCATTTTAGGTATTATTGATTGTAGGTACACATACTTTAGCCAAAATATTGATTGAAATGTTTTTATGAGTGTTTTTTGTAGTGTTTATCCATGGCATTTCTAGCATTTTTTAATAGGAGTGAAGAATCCATCATACCCAAATCTATCATGCTTTGACCTTTGTGACACAAGTAGATGAACCCATTCATAACATTCTTGAATCAACAAGTTGGATGTCCTACTATTGTGGTATTATGGATGAAATACTTCCATCCACAAATACAACAAGATTTATGGAAAGACTTTAGATTCAATTGGAGATTTTTTGGAAGGAATATTGTAGAAATGTGACCTTGCCAATACAATTCAAGAATGTTGTGTTTCAAGGAATTTGTCAATTCTACAAGGGGATTGAAATTGAATAGGGTCAAATTAGGAAATAAATGATGGTTTGCATGGTTGAAATTATGAACTTTGATTACTCCTATTATGACCTCTATCTAGGTAAGAAAAAACAAAATGATATTGGTATCTTACATATATTGAGATTGAGATGAAGTTTATTAAGATAAAGAAACCTTTGATGCTTATTTGGACAAATTTAGACATTGATCTTTAGAGGAGGTATGATATCCTCAATTCTAGTCAATTTTTTTTTAAAAACTTATGCATATATGGAGGTATCTTATGGTATGCATTATGACTTTGGATGTAGTACTACAAGTCAAGTCTATTGTCTATGAAGAACAAACATTACTGAATGATAAACAACCTTGTTTAGAAGACAAATGAGAGGCTAGTAATCTTTTTTTATTGATTCTATTGATAGAGAGAAAAGTGTGTATCTCATCTACCATAACATCCATTGGTAGATTCTTTCATTACTTGATTATATAATTTTAATTTAGTACAAACTAGTATGCCCTATGCCTTTGCCATAGTCAAAAGTAAGGGGAAAAAATTCTAAAGTTCTTATTCATAAAAACTTTGAAATTCAATAACTTTCTTATTATAGGTCCAAACGTCACGAAACAAAGCTTGTGCATCCCTCCTCGCCGAGGGTTTTCCGACACGACCAAGCATGTAGTTGGAGATGCATGGTACAAGAGAACTCATTGGAACAAAGAAAACAAACAAACAAATAAACAAACAAACAAACAAACAAACAATCTTAATGGATGGATTCAACAAAAATTGCAAAGCAAAGTTATGGAGAATTTCATTAAAATGGTGATATTCCATGTGCCATTTTCACAGTGTGTCATTCCCACAGTTCAGCCCAAGCGGTCTAAAATCTATTAGTGTTTTAGATTTCAGACCGCCCAGTCTGAATTGTGGGATGTCAAAGTCACAAAATATTTGCCATTTTAATGAAATTCCTTATAGTTGTACACTTCATACTTTAATAGATTGTGCCACTTGTTACCAAGTAAATATGGAACATGACTTTAAGAATTAGAAAAGGTAATCATAAATAAATCTAAAATGTTTTAGGGAGAGAAAAAGAGGATCATTTATTCTTTCTATGAAAATAGATTTTATTTTCGAAAAAATATGGAATGAAACAAAAATCAGTAAATGTTGGGATAATTGAAATACAGCAGCATAGCTTGCATCATACCAGACACCAACTCAAAAAGTGTTGAAAATGCTCCTATAAATAAATCCATACACAAGGGACTTGAAGTGAGATCATGCACGTGACTTCCATGACCATTATGTATTGAACAAAAATGACAGATCATTTCTCACTTGGTCTAAATTAAAGAGATAGACTTCAAGTAACAATGATTTCTTTCTGCTTTATATTGAAATAAATTGGTTCATAATTTTCATATAAAAGCACATTGATAAAATTGTATAATTTCAACATGTATCATGAGTCAAGTACATATAATTAATTTAATTTCTTCATAAACAACCTTAACCCCTAAATGCCTGAGGCACCAAAAATTTGGTGTTTGCAAAAATTTGAAGTTAAATAAAACCTAACCAAGTTGCTATTTTTAGTAGTTTATATTTTTGGAAAGTTCTTCTTGAAGTTTAATTTTAGCATCAAAATCTGATCTTGAAAATAAATGATAGTGATTTTTCTATTCATGATTTTGTGCAAGGTTACCCATTGCAATCTTGACTTCCCGTAGTGTTGAGAGCTCTTGGAAATGAGCCTCAAATACACTAAATCTTGGAGTAAAAATCACATTTAAACTTCATTTAAAAAAATATATATAGAGTAGATTTTAAGAAGTCATAAATTGATTGGGGTTATACATGTTAGGCCCTTTACCTCGTATTTTTTTGGTCACCAACTTTTAGATTCGACATGCAAAAAGAGAGTGAAAGATTTTCATAGTTTTAACACACTCGTGGGTAAACATTATAATCTTTCACTCCATAAGGGATATTTTTTTTTTTCCCTAATGAGATCTCTAACATGTCTAGTTTGAATTTATACGGTTACAAATCCAAAAAAATTGATGCAACTTATCAAAATGTTGACATTTTGTTTAGTTTAGAGCAAATTCCAAGAAGCTCAAAACAAGCCTTGAGCATTTAGGGGTTAAATTCTTATTCCGTATGGCACTTGCTGTAACAAAACATTTTTTGTCACTAGAAACACATGAAGATTATGCATTAGATGAGTTTTCAGCCCTCTAGAGGGCTCTCAGTTCTTGGTAGTTTTCAAACTACAAGAACTGCCCTGTAGAGGGCCACGGCAACTCGCTGATGTGGCAGAATGATTGCCGTGTCTGAAAAAATAATTTTTTTTCAACTTTTTTCTTCATTTCAAGAATGTGATTAAATTTTTTTTATGGGAACAATTGTTCGTTAGAACTGCGAGGGGGAACCAACGTCGGGAATGGGCTTGGAATGGCCCTCTTGACCCCCCAGAAATCATTTAATAGGTAGAACCACCCATAGTTGACCACTTAAGCAATTCCACGCATGTTCAAAGAGCAATATTAGGCAATGTAATTTTTGGCCATGTAAGAAAATAGAAATCATGGGGATTGCAACCTTTTTTTTGGTAATTTTATACCTTTAATTGAAATTACTACAAGTTTTGGAAGTCAAAAGTTGGCCTAAACCCATACCCAATGTATAAGCTCTTTCAATTTCAATCATTAAAGAATTGCTTTCTCACTTACTACTTTCCACTTTCTTGCTCATTACTACGGGACATGTGTCATGACAATATTAGTCCAAACTTAAAAAAAGAGAAAAAATTAAATTATTAACTTTGGTTGTAAATATGTTCTAGTCTTGGTTGGGATTACCTACATCCTACAAGTTGGGTATGGATCCTTGGTTGGAAATGGGTGGTTTAACCCATTAAGGACCAGGTTGATGATAAGAAATGAAAAATTGGCTGAAACTGACATGTTTTCATTAGTGGTCAAAACGGATACTAATGAAAACTTGATAGTTTCAGCCACTTTTTCACTCCATTCATCGACCTGGTCCTTAATGGGTTAACCACTATATGTCATTTCAATTCATATGAACACCATTGTTGAATCCAAGGAGATCGGGGTGATTTCTTAAAAAACTATGTGAGTTAAAAGATAGGGTTCATTTAATTCAAAGGGGGAAAATTTTATATAATATGTAGAGCTACTAAGTAGGGTTCAAGACATGCTACATACTCTTAATATATAAAAATTAGGCTATGCAAAAACATCATGTCATACAAGTTATTAGTACTATATGATTTTTTTGCATAGCCTAATTTTATTAACAAGTTAGCTTTGATAGATAGAAGTTGTGCAAATTTTTTATAATACAATGAGTATAGATGTGGATAGGAACTTCATATGGATGATTAGCTCAACACATTCAAGATAATCTACAATGAATGGTGGTTGAATGAAATTGTGCCATGAAACTAGTAGTGTATATATCAAAAAAATTAAATAAAATGTAAGACATTGACCACAAGTGGCAAAAATTGGTACATTGTACAAATATGGAGGTTTACCTTTAATCAGTGGGTTCAACAAATTGAAAATTGTACAACACAAGGATAGACTTTATTGTCCATTTAGCTTCAATTTTTGAAGCCATATGTGTCTCATGTTGAATGGGATGTTTGTGGGATAGTTTTAGTGGATATTATAAATATTCAATGGTAGACTTGTTATTAAAAACCATTGCTTAATTCATGACACTTGAATTAAATTGATTGTTGTTGGTTTCATGGTATATATCCTATACATGTAAATAGTAGAGGGAAGGAAAATTTGTGAAGAAAAACTTTGTCACAACCTTTGCTAGATGAATGCATTGATAAATGAAAGAATTTATGATGATTGTCATAATCTTTGTCATGACCCTTGATGGATGAATGCATTGATGGATGAATTAATTCATGATGAAATGTACACTATCTAGATGCATTGATGAATGAATTAATTCATGATGAAATTGCAAAGATTGTCTGGACATGATTATTTTTAGATGGTGGATTTATACATTGGAGTTAAACAACTCTACTTGAATGACAAGGTCATTGGAATTTAGACAACTCTTAGATAAAGACAAGTGTGTTGGAACTTGAAGTTAGATAACTCCAAGTAAAAGATCAAGATTTGGATAAGAAATGAGTTAGATAAGATATGATTTAGATAAGTGTAATTAGAACTTTTACTTTAGTGGATGGTTCTACGTAGAGTCAATAGAAGCTAAAGGTAAAAAAAAAGAGTTTTAGTCCATCTATGATAGTCTCTATTGTATAAGATGGAAATTGGGTGAGGAGACTCTCTTTTGGAGATTGATCTCTCTCTATGGTTTGGTGGTTTGAGTTCCTTATGAAATGTTGTTGTAATGAGTATATCTTGTATTCTTAATTGGAGTTCATTGTCGGAGGTTTGTAACATGAAACTTCAATTTTATATGTAAAATAGCTCCATGTAAAAAAATTGCATGAATAAATTTACAAAAACCATATAATATTGAAAAGACACCTCTTGTAGCTTTTTATATAAAAATATGATAATCTTAAATACAATAATTTAGATAAATAGTCCTACATCAAATACCTTCTTCACTCAAATATATTTGTTAAGGAGTGATCTCTCCAGGTTGTTGGATTGGCATCTTGCTATGTATATGCAATAATGAAAGTATAAGTTGACATATTTTTGTGATAGAGACTTTGTTTGATATCTTTTTATCCTATAAAATTAGAGATGTTGATTGAAGATGACAATTCTTTTTTTGGCTATATATTGCTATATTTAAATAAAAATAGAGTATCTAATTACAAACAAATAGAAAAATAAAGAAAAAAAATGCATTTACTTAACTAAACTTAATTTTTTTTTTATTAGTGATCATATGAAATTGTTTAATAACCACCAAGGTCACCAAGGTCACCAAGAATATCATACAAAAATTCGTCAAAATTGGTAACCTTAACCAATTTTTGGAAGCTTTTCTGATAAAAACCAATAATAAATGAGATTGGAAGGTTGGGTAAGGTAAAATTCATAGTGAAGAAGAACCAAAGCCGAAGACATTTTACTTCATTTCTTTAAATAGTCCAAACAACAAACTTTACTAAAGACATGAAGCTATTTATGTCCATGGCATGGATGGAACTTGCAAAATATGAATGAAAATAAAACAAAAGTATGTAAATAAATTCATCTCCAAATGAGTGATAATATCTTTAGAATTTGATAGTAGTTTAGTAATTTCATCCCGAGTCAAGCAAGAAATATCACCAAGTATTCCCTTCAATTTTCTTTTTATGACTTTTCATTGATTGCTGACATAGAGGAAATATGCAAAGCATGAATGAAAATACATTCCTTTTTTCCAAAGTGTGCTAGCTCCTCCTCGAAAGAACAATGACAAATATCCCTATTGTTTGTAGCAATTTACGAATTTCATCTATTTCCAAAGGATAACTACTCTACCAAGAAGGCAAGTACAATATTCTTTTCCATATAATTATTTATTTAATTTTAAAAAAATTAGAAACATTTTTTCAATATTTTTTCAATATTCTTTTTTTTTGGGTCCATATCCCATATTGTTCTTTAGCAAAAATGAACTTCCAAAATTTTTCACATCCACTATTAGAATTATTTTGTGCCAACCCTGACCTAGGTACGATAAAATATTTATTCTTTATGCCATTATTTGCCCCCCCCCCATAGAACCCTTACATGAGTGCATACGTAAGCCTTCGGGAGGGATGACGGAGATGGTGGGGAAGCGAATGGAATGGGGGGAGTGAGAGCGGAGATGCTTGCCAAGCTTAACTTAGCTAAGCCTGCGTTAGCGGGCAACCGATGTTGCCTGCAGACTCCTTCCTTTCCTTCCTTCCATCAACTCTTGTATGGCAGCCAGCCCGGGCTCTTCTTCCTCTTTTGTCCTCGGAGGAGGCCCCCCGCTGCCCCTGCGCGGCCCAGCTCCCCTGCTCCTCCGCTTCTCCTTCCCCTTCCCCATCGCCAGGGCTGGCACCCCCGCGCGCCCGCCCTCACGCCGTCGCACCACGCACTCCAGCACCGGCACCGTGTTGGAGAGCAAGCACCCGAGCCCGTGCTGGCTGGCTGGCCCGGAACGGACCGAGCAAGGGTGGAGCGGAGGGTCGGGGCGGGCGGCTCCCTGGCGGATTCGCTCATTGCGGGCGCTCAGCGTTGAATTTTGAGCCGGAGAGCGCGTGTGGCGGGGGACGGACCGACGGACCGACGGACGGACGGGAGGTCGCGGACTGGAGCGGGCAAGGTTTGGGAGGGGCGTGCGCTAGGGTTTGGTATGTGGGAGAGGTTTGTGGATCGATTCCACGGGCGTGGATGATTAGGGTGGAGGTTAGGGTGGCGACGAGACGAGACAGGAAGGAGGTGGATGTGGTGAGAGCTTGGCGCAATTGCGGGAACGGAGAAAAAGTCTCTGTTTAGGTCAGCGACATGGACAGGGGCATGCTGGGCGTCGGCAGCTGAGGTTCGGTATCGAGGGATTGATGTTGAGGTGCAATTGAAGCGGTCCTGGACATGTGGATGTGGTTCCAGGGGATGACTCCCAGGTGGAAGAATCGCTTAGTGTGTGAATAACACCAGCGAGATGAAATGGCTTACGGAATGGGCTGAATGTGTGAACTAATTGACACGGAAGCGTCGTATGTTTACAGATGCGGCGAGGTGTGCAGGTGACTTGGAAGAAGTTCAAATGCACCGATTGAGAGCATTTTAAGAGAGTTCAATTTTAGGTTTCAAAAGTAAACAAAAACGATCAGGAATCGGGGAGCGATGGTTTTCAAGCTGAAGCGCGTGATGCAGCGCGGGACGAAGGGGAAGAGCGATGAAAAGTCGGATACGGTCGTGCCGAGTGCGTCGTCCTCCGGGCCGGTGGGTCAGGCCGCGGGCGGCAAGGGGAGTGGGACTAACAACAACGGCGTGGGAGCGCGCGGGGGTGTTGCTGGAGCGGCAGCTGCTGGCGCCCCTGCGCCGAAAGTGTTAGGAGCGCCCGGTGTGCAGGCGACGGGCGTAGGGCGATCGGGTCCGGGGAAGATGCCGAATGGGAGCTTCGAGGCGCTGCCTTCGTTCCGTGACGTGCCGACGTCGGACCGTCAGAGTTTGTTCGCGCGCAAGCTTGCTCTGTGCTGCTACACGTTCGACTTCACGGATCCGACGAAGAACGTGAAGGAGAAGGAGATCAAGCGTCAGACTCTGCTGGAGCTGGTGGACTACGTGACTTCGGGTTCGGGCAAGTTCACGGAGGCTGTGTTCGAGGACATCACGAAGATGCTTTCGTCGAACCTTTTCCGTACGCTTCCGCCTTCGTCCCACGAGAATACGGGTTCGGACAATTTCGACCCGGAGGAGGAGGAGCCTACGATGGAGCCTGCGTGGCCGCACCTTCAGATCGTGTACGAGTTTCTGCTTCGTTACGTGGTTTCCAGCGAGACGGACGCGAAGCTGGCGAAGCGTTACATCGACCACTCGTTCGTGCTTCGTCTGCTGGAACTGTTCGACAGCGAGGACCCTCGCGAGCGTGAGTATTTGAAGACGATCTTGCACCGGATTTACGGTAAGTTCATGGTTCACCGTCCGTTCATCCGTAAGGCGATCAACAACATCTTTTACCGTTTCATCTTCGAGACGGAGAAGCACAACGGTGTGGCGGAGCTTTTGGAGATTTTGGGTAGCATCATCAACGGTTTCGCGCTTCCTCTGAAGGAGGAGCACAAGATGTTTCTTGTTCGTGCTTTGATCCCTCTGCACAAGCCGAAGTGCGTTTCTATGTACCACCAGCAGCTTTCTTACTGCATCATCCAGTTCGTGGAGAAGGACTTCAAGCTAGCGGACGTTGTGATCCGCGGTCTGCTTCGATACTGGCCTGTGACGAACAGCCAGAAGGAGGTTTTATTTCTGGGTGAGCTGGAGGAGGTGTTGGAGGCGACTCAGAGCGCGGAGTTCCAGCGTTGCATGGTCCCTTTGTTTCGTCAGATCGGTCGTTGCCTGAACAGTTCCCATTTCCAGGTGCGTGCTTGGGGCCAGCGATGGGGCTGGACGGTGAATGTGTTACGGGTGATGTGAACGCCGCTTGGGCGTCCGTTGTGATTTTGTTTTGGAAGTTAGGGTTCGGAGAGTTTCTACCGCGTTGCATTAGGTCGTTACTGGGTTGAGTTATGCGTTGTTTTGACGTGCAAGTACTGGGTGCATTGCGTTATCTGGTTGATTTGAGCGTCGAATGCCTATTAATTGGCATTGTGAGTCGTTTTACGATGTTTGGTTGGATTCCCAAAGGATGGGATTGTGTCTGGAAGCATCCGTCAACAGCGTCATGACGTATTGATGCCCCGCATTTTTGTGTGGCTCAACCGGAAAGATGTCATGGACCAGTCCCGTGTAGCGTCACAACATAGGGTTGAGTCGACGTGGTGGAGGGCTGTTGGACAGTGTGGGTTTGAAGTTGATTCCCTCTGATGAGACGTTTGGTTTGATGGTGTGAGCGCTGTAGGTTGCAGAGCGGGCGCTTTTTCTGTGGAACAACGACCACATCGTGAGTCTGGTGGCCCAGAATCGGCAGGTTGTGCTCCCCATCATTTTCCCCGCTTTAGAGAGGAATACTCGCAGCCACTGGAATCAGGCCGTTCACGGACTGACGCTGAACGTGCGGAAAATGTTCCTGGAGATGGACCAGGAGCTGTTTCAAGAATGCCAACGCAAGTATCAGGAAGATGAAGCTAAAGCGAAAGGGATCGAAGAGACACGGGAATTGACTTGGAAACGACTGGAGGCTGCTGGGAACCAACGGAGTAATTCGAGTCTGAGCCACAGCCTGGCACCGTCTGATGGTGTGATGGGCATGAGCACGGTCCCTAACAAGATAGCAGGGAGCGGGGCCCCGGTACTGGGGCAGAGCGCAGTGTTGGGGAAGTAGTGTGATTGCCTGTTCTCTCTAGCGTGAGATATATGATTGTGAAGAGCGAGAGACAGGCTGATGTTGGCCCCGACCGTTTCTGGATTCCCTCTCTCCTGCTCCTTTTGAGAAGCGGGGCAGTCCGCCTCCCGACTCATCCAGACGAGGATGTTCCCTTGGTTCCAGTTGCAAATGAGTACAAGTGCCAGGGTTGCGGCCGATCGCGAATCATGCGCACGCATTGGCAATGTCGGATGTGGGACTGGGCAAGGATGGGGAGGATAGGATTGGGATTTATTGAGACTGAGGGGGACCAAAGCAGGAGCAGAGAACGTCTGTGCTAGGAGACGTGCAGATTCAGTATGCGGTAATATCCGAGTTGTATCTTTTCTTCTTCGAACATTTTTTCTTTGTTTTCTGCTCGTCGTCTTTGTAGGGGTGGGTTGGCGGGGTGGAAATCAGTTAGGATTGTAAGATGAGTAGGTGTTTGTTTTGAGCAGGGCATCTGCTTTTATTGTTTGGTGTAAAGAGACAGCCTTAGGATGAGACCCGTGGAAAAGCTCTATGTGGATGTGCATTTTGGTGTTGTCAAGTGGAAGGGTGGTTCAGTTGTGAATCAAGAGTTGTGGAGATTTGGCAAGTACGGGAGATGTGTTTTTCCTGAAATGGGAGGGCATGTATTGGACAGGGATTTCTGGATAGGTACTGTAGGAGTCCAGAAGCTTAGTGTTTGATTGGCAGAGAGATGAACGACAGGTGGTGGGAAGAATGTTGGAGGTGTAGAGAGGTGCAGATCGTTACTATACATTTACTTTTTATTGATCAATTTTCTCGTGCCACGGTGAGAGGCGGTGCTTGTGTGTGATCTCTCAACACAAGCCTCCCGCGTGGACATTGAAGTACCTGATTAGGTTCGAGTGTATGACTGTAAAACCGTTGGCTTGGTGAGAGCATCCCAACGTGATGGTGAAATGTTTTGTTGGACTGTTACATCATGATCCTGGCGAACGTGTCCGTTTGTGTTTGTGGGCGTTTCCGTGTAAATACCGGTGTTTATGATCTAATGCAGTCAGTAATTCTGACTTGTCACTATTATTTATTTATTTTTTGGTGTAGTATGGATTCAGAGGACCTTTAGTTGAAGGTGAGCTTTTTTAATGATGTGGCTTGAGATTCGATCAATGATAATTTATAATTTACAGATGATTTTGATGCACTGTTTTGTTTAAGGATATTTTTGTGATTTGGAAGAATGTTGCCTTTCATGTACCACGTTGTAATATTTGAGTGGCTTTTATCTGATTTTAATTAGTATTTGAGTGATTTTTTATTTGATTATTCTATCTTTAATTGTCTATTGCACTATTTGAAGAACGATGCATTAATCGAAGTGTTAACCCCTCAAGGCCCCCTTTTTGGGTTTAAAAACATCATTACTTATGAATTGTATTTCAAATGTCACTAAAGTGTAGAAATCTCAATCATACAATCTTGTAGGATTGTAGAAAATTTCCCATAAGTGACGGGAATCAAATTTGGAATCATTTGGTCATACAAATTGCAAGATTATAAGGTTTTCCTTAAAATATGTCCAAAAATAGCAAGAAAGTTTGAAAAAAAAACATTGAGCCTGAACCTCCTAAAATAACTCTCAATCACTCATAACTTCTTAGATTGATATGAAATTTTATCCATACTAACTTGATTCTCCCACTTCGGGAATCAAATTTGGAATCATTTGGTCATACAAATTGTAAGATTATAAGGTTTTCCTTAAAATATGTCCAAAAATAGCAAGAAAGTTTGAAAAAAAAACATTGAGCCTGAACCTCCTAAAATAACTCTCAATCACTCATAACTTCTTAGATTGATATGAAATTTTATCCATACTAACTTGATTCTCCCACTCCGCCAACTTGGAATTCACCACCTGACCCAAATTGGACAACACTAACTTTAAAATTTCAACTCAGACCATCAGTGGTCCCCACTCGGCGGAGAATTACATTATTCAATCCCATTTGGTCTTACCAAACTACAATTCTCACCACCCGCTCGGAAATTCAATACAGAGTTGAACTTAACTTCCTAAACACCCAAATTGGTAATACTCAGAAGGCACAATTACTGTCTTGCCCTACTTGGAAACTCAGACGAAGACCTTCATGACCTAATCGGGAATTCCAACAAAGACTCCAAATAGGTTTAATTGACTGGACAAAACCACCCACTTGGCAACACAAAAAGACAATTATTAAACAAAAACTAAAATTTACACTCAAAACTATACAAAAAATTTACAACTTTAAATCCAACTGGGTCTTCTACATAGCCCCACATTCATCAGTTTGCGTCCCGCCCAACTACTCTACTTGGACTTCAACTTGCGATTCACACCATGCTTGAGAGGAACCATCTGCTGGAACTTGGGATCATCCACCTCCTCTTTCAGCCGCTTAGCCAAATTGGTCCTCTCCTGCCAAATCGAAACCTGATTATCGTAAAACTGGAATACTGGGCCTCTGCGAGTTCCCAACTCCACACACGCATCGGCAATCATCACATTATGTGCTCCTGGCAAAAATTGAGTAATACACATCAGCTCTAAAAGCCGCATCCTTTTAGACGAATGGTAATGGATCTTGGAAAATATCTCCATGTCCATGCTAAGCCGTGCTCCCACTCGGTAATCAACCGCAAATTGGTATTCCTTGTACCAACTTGCCAAAATAGCTGCAAAAACACCACTCCAAATAGGTAGTGAACATACCACTCCAAATAGGTAGTGAACTTGCCAAAATAGCTGCAAAAACACCACTCCACACACTCCAAATAGGTATACTAAAATTGGTAAATAGTGTTGGCAACACTAATTGTCAAAACTAACACTAATTGTAATTTGCAAGGTTAGTGTTGGATGAAAGTTACCCCATTCTAACACTATTTTAGCTCTATAGTAAAATCTGATCATTTCAGCATTTGTAAGAGAGTGCATTTAGTGTTAGATGGTAATAAAATGTTAGAAGTTGGAATGGTGGAAAAAAAGCAGTGTATGAAATGCTGGAATAATCACAGAAATGCAGGAATAATCACAGAAATGCTGGAATAATCACAGAAATGCAGGAATAATCACAGAAATGCAGGAATAAGCATAGAAATGCAGGAATAAGCACAGAAATGCTGGAATTTTTCATAGTATATGTATAAGTTGCTAAATATAGCAAGAACCAGAAAACAACATAAGAATCCTAGCTGTAGATCAAAAAGGATTTTTAAACTGCCCTATTGAAATTGGACAGTTCTTGCCCTTGGAAGTATTGCAAATGTTTTGCAATTATCTCTTGGAGATGTGGAAACAATTGTCTTACACTCCAAGATCCATCAAGTCCTAATACTAAGCCACAACGAATCATGGCTTTTCTAGCATAGGATATGTTGTCACAATCCACCTCTCGATTAACATCTTCTACACTATCAGCAGCCAATTGTAGGAAAAAACGTTTCCCAGGATTTGTCAACTTTCCTGATCATTGTTCATCTGCTCGGGGTGCATTTTGCCAAGCATTTTGTTGTATCAACTCAAATTTCTTGGCTTCCCACCGTCTTGTCCATGCATCTTTGATTTTTGAAATAAGAAACGTATCTGCTGGTTGGCAAAGGTGAGTAGAACATGGAGATAGAAATCTGAAAACTGTGTTTTTGGCAGCTAGAACAGCAGCCAATCTAAGTGTTACAATATGACCGCTACAATTATCAAGCCATATGATTTTCATGCGTTGATGAAGATCGGCTTGATATGCACGAGGTTCTAAGAAGTATTCGGGGAAGACGGTTTGGTCCATCCAACCTTTAGGACCCGTTCTATAAGAAACCCCCGGAATATTATCAATCACCCCCCGTATAGGATAGCTCCTATTTTCATTTGAGAAAATGAGTATAGGAGCTTCAATTGTGGCACGACGTCCTCCGGAAATGCGAACCACCATGGTCATGGACTCCCCACCCGAGACAACTTCAGCATATTTGATAGTTGTGTCTCCCCTAAACCCTAAAGTTCGGCCATTGTCAAGATTGACAATGAAATGGGTTTCATCTAAGTTTTCCATGAGATTTTCATCAAATTCCCCGGATGAAAATCCCCTTTGCAAAACCCCCAAATGGTAGGCAGTTTCCATTTCGATTTGAAGCTCCTTTTGAGGGCTACAAGTCAAACACCCACGTTGGGATAAAAGGACTATATTATGGTTATCCATGAATTGATTGATCCAATTCGCTGTGATTTTGTTGACCAATAGAACATTGTCTTTGGGATCAACAGAAACGGCCGTGAAAATGGACTTAGGAACTACGAGTATGGAAAGGGTTAATTCACGAAGTAGGTGAGAAGAAAATTTGACACCTGCTTTATGAAGCTGGTTGAATTCTTCAAGCAATAGAGGGTACAAATATTGTACCCATTCACTTTTCTTTTTGCCTCGACCCAGCTTGGCCTTCGGAGAATGATGCCTTCTTTTGCCCAAACAACTTCGGCAACAAGAGAGGGGAGTGATGGGACCGGGAAGATTCTCATGGAATAGGTCGCGTTGTTGCCACCATCGGCTGGCTTTCATGAGATTGGCGGCGCGTTGGCCACGGAAATGCTCAAATAACTCGACCATTGAGACCCACCAAGCCGTGAACAACAACATCTTCAATCATCCAAGAAGTGACAGCGTGGCGAGTAGCAAGGTTGGAAACTTGCTAAAGACGGCGTGGAGGGGAATCGAGAGGAATCTCAGCAAAGGGAAGGCGGTCCATGGTCGTCTACAAAAAAAACAGTGGAAATGGAGCTTGAGAAAAAAATGGCGACCAAAAAAAAAAAAAACAATTTTTTAGAGGAAATAGGAGAAGGAAAGGGAAGTTTGAACCAGAGCGGCAGCGGAAAACTAGGAAGTATAACCCACCCACCACCCACCACAAAAAAAAAAGCCTTCACTTCTTGTCCTTCACTCCAATCGCAAGGCCGGCACCGGGAGCTCTCCACTCACCAAAATTGTGCATCCGCGGGGAAGGGAAAAATTGGGTATCGACAAGAAGGCAAGAATTGCAATTCCACAAGGAGGCGGAAAAACTAAAGCTCCAGTAGGGAAGGCGGCGGTAGGCAGAAATTGTATTTTTCCAAGGAAGGGCCAGAAAATCGCCGACGGTCGACGGAATTTAGAGCATTCCAAGAAAGGACAAAAATCTGACGGCGGAAGGGAAGGGCCCCAACACTATTTACACATAAGTTGGAAAATAGTGTTGGGGGTAAAAACCAAGGGACAACACTAATTATCACACAACACTATTTACCAATTTTAGTGTAGTGAACTAGCAAATTATACTACAACGAATCCAACTTGGCGTTCTCCTTCCACATATAGCATCACGGACAGGGACAAAACCTGGGGTCTGAGGTCACTGACTTGGGAGGCTCATGAACTCGTGTCGCACGCTCCATATGATCCAATTTGTCCAAAGCCACCAGTGGAGCCCTGTGCACTTCACTGTGATCACGTCCCAGCCACATCACCGCACTCCAATTAGGAAAAGGTACATCAGTAGGTTTGTCAAAGAGACTCTCATAACAACCCAAAAACCGGTCATGCAACTCCGAATAGGATGAATCTGGCAGCTTCCAAGTTGTAAGGGCCTTACACATTCCAGGTAAAACTTTGAGAGGCTCACCAATTTGGGGGCGTACATAACTTAACTCCTCAGCAACGTCCCAAATTGGTACCTTCCGCAACGCTCTTACCTTAAGCTTGACCGCTAATCTTGCGCACACACTTCCAAACTTGGATACATAAGTGGCAGGATGCACATCCACAATGTTATTGTGCAGACATCGATCTTGGACATTCGCCACCAACTCGTACAACCAATCTGAGGTTTTAAACACTTCGTCCAATAATGAAATTGACTTTATCCAATCTTTATCCATTGCTTGCAACGTTGGACTCGAAGCTGCCAAAGCACCAACCACACTTGCCAGCAACTTGGAACCAATATAAACTCGCTTCTTCTCCGAATAGGTTGCGCCTATACGATGTCGCTGCACTTGAATCGCCTCCAATTCGGAATAGAAAAGTAGGCTACGAGCTCCATAGTCACCGATCAAGGAAATTGCAGCCAACTTGTCTTTAACTTCCAAATCACCTCAAGCCACTATCTCTGTCAACAAATTCTTACTCTTCAGCTGGACAGCACAACTCTATAATGTCTTAAATTTTGTCTTAGAGAGACTCTCCATAAACTTCAACCCGGTATGAAGGAAGAAGACTTCACATTCCCATGCATAAGTGAACTCCAAATTGGGTGTAGGTGGAATTTGCAAGGACAAGGCTGCCAAATCGTCCACGTGAAGTACTCGCTGGCGCCTCTGACTTGGACTCGGTTGCGCCTTGCTCTGGCTGCCTAAAGCCTCATTCCAATTTTGGTGCCACTGATTCACACGCTTCAACTTGGCCTCCATTCCAACTAGTTCATCCGGTTTCAATGTAATCAGTTCCTCTTCTGACTCTGACTCCAATTTGGCAATGGCTTGGCACAACTTAAGTCCCCAATCATCTAATTCGCGCTTCATTGTATGCACACGTCCTTGTAACTTCAATTTGGCGTTCTGCTCGGCCTTGACTTTTCTCTCCAATCGTTCTACGCGCAATCGTAACTCCGCAATTTGGTCCAACATATCCTACTACTCCACCGCCACTTGAATTTCGTACTGCACTCGCTCTTCCTTCACTAATTTCAATTCAGCTTTGAGTTGAATAACCTTTGCAGCCAATTGGAAATTCTGCTTCTGTACTAGCTCCATTTGTGCTAGGTCGAACTGATCCAAATTGGATAACATTTGCTCTAACTGGGACTTAAACTGCCCAACCGTGCGTGGAGGCACTACTTGGCTGGATTGCCCCAACTCAAGCTTTGGAACCGCTTGTGACTCTAGCAGGTGCTTGCAACTAACCTCCACCAAATAGTACAACAATTTGGCGCCCTTCAAAACGCCACCCAGTATCTTCTTGAAGTCCACCACTGTTGCATCACTAGAAGAAACCCGCGTTTTAGGTGACGTTTTGTAATTTTTTCAGACGGATTTTAGGTGACGTCGAAAAAAACAATTTGTGTTTTTTTGTGTCTAATATAACATCTAGATGTTATATTAGACACAAAAAAACACAAGTTGTTTTTTCCGACGTCACCTAAAATCCGTCTGAAAAAATTACAAAACGTCACCTAAAACGCGGGTTTCTTCTATTGATCAATAGGCAATATAGCCTCTTGGCCGTATACTAGTTGGAATGGAGAAAACCCCGTAGTTCCCTTGTAGGCAGTTCTATACGCCCACAAGGCACTCCATAATTTTTCATCCCAATTGGTAGAAGCACCACTAATGGTCTTCGTTAAAATCTTGCACAATATCCCATTCGTTTTTTCAATTTGCCCATTGGCACGGAGATGGTAAGGTGAGGTTTTTCTATGCTTGATTAAAAACCTATTAGTTAATTCCTCTATAGTAGAATTTAAAAAATGTGTGCCCCGATCACTAATTAATTCCCTTGGACAGCCAAATCGGGAAATTATGTTTTCATATAAAAAATGTGCCACCATCTTGGCATCGTCATTACGAGTAGCCATTGCCTCTGCCCATTTTGTGGCATAATCAGTAGCTACTAGTATATATTTTTTTCGCCTATACTTTGTAGCTGGGGCAATGGGGCCTACGAAATCAATTCCCCATTTTTCAAATGGGGCTAATGCCATAAGGGGTATTAGTGGCATAGCCGTAGAAATAGTGGGCTTACCAACCCTTTGGCACGGATCGCATCTTCTGGCAAATTCGTGGGCATCACAAAATTATGATGGACACCAATATCTTGCCAACAACACTTTTTGTGCTGTGGAAATGCCTGCAAAATGGCCACCACATGAATCCGAGTGGCAACCTTGGAGAATGTCATTTATTTCACTTTTATATATACACCTCCTAAGTATACCATCATGACCCAATTTATACAAAATTTTATCTAATATAGTATAAGGGCTACTTTTTTTTATAAGGTCTTGCTTTTGTTTATAACTATAATCCCTTGGAAACGACCCCGTAGACAAATAATTAAGAACATCAGCATATTTTGTATGGATAATATTTACTTCAAATAGGTTTGCATCAGGAATATCATCCTCAAGTGGTGACCCATCCGAATTGGAAGATTGTTCAATACGAGATATAAAATCAGCATTGGAGTGTTGCTTACTGGGACGTACCACTATGTCAAAATTAAACTCCTGTAAAAGCAACACCCACCTAGCCAATCTACCGCTTAATTGGGGCTTATTGATTACATACTTGAGGGCATCATGGTCTATGTAAAAGGTAAATTTGTAACCAAGTAGGTAATGGCAGAATTTTTGTACTACATAAATCATACCTAAAGCTTCACGCTCTGTTGTGGTATAATTTTTCTCAGCAGGTATAAATTGACGACTAGCATAGTATATAGGGTGATCTTTATTAGATTTATCTTTTTGACTCAAAATACACCCCATAGCTACATTGCTAGCATCCACATAAACATAAAATGGCTCATTCCAATTTGGTGATATTAAAACCGGAGCTGTGACGAGCTTTTCTTTTAATTTCAAAAATGCTTCATCACATTCAGGTGTCCAAATAGGATTAGTGCCTACCTCTAATTTTTTTAACAAGGCGGTTAAGGGTAGGGCAATTTGGGCATAATTTTCTATAAAACGCCGGTAATAACTAACATGGCCAAGAAAACCCCTTACTTGGGTAATACTATTAGGAATAGGTAATTTAGAAATTTTAGCCACTTTGTTGGGATCGGTACTAATCCCCTTTTTACTTACTATATGACCTAACAATTTCCCGTAGAGTACAACAAATTGGCACTTGGCCGCATTCAATGAAATGCCAAATTCATAACACTTGTCAAAACATTTTTTTAATTGAGTAGGGTGTTCCGATTTGGTACCAAACACACAAAAGTCATCCAAGAAAATCTCCATAAATTTTCGGAGAAAATCTTGGAAGGCTAAAGTGGCTACACGTTGAAATGTGGCCGCCCCGTTACAAAGTCCAAATAACATAACTTTACTAGCATAAATACCCAAATCGATGACAAAAGCCGTTTTGGCTTGATCTTCTTTTGCAATTTGTATTTGATTGTAACCAGAGAACCTGTCCATGAATGAGTAGCATTCATGTCCAACAACGGTATCAAGAATGCTATCAGTAAATGGTAAGGAAAATCCATCCTTTTTTGTCATGGCGTTTAATTTCCTAAAGTCTTGACAAATTCTAATCCATCCATCTTTTTTAGGTACAATTACGATTGGGCTAACCCACTCACTATTCGGTGCTGGATAAATAAACCCAATATTAATTAATTTTTCTATTTCCTCTTTCACTAATAGGGAATATTTTGGATTTAAACGATAAGGCTGTTGCCTAATTGGTTTGGCACCATCCTCCAAATCAATATGGTGCTCACAAATACTTGGGAAAACACCTCTTAAATCCTTATAAGACCAAGCAAAAGTTTTAGAATTTTGTTTAAAGAATTGGGCCCAATTGGCCAATTCCCTATCACTTAATCCTTTAAATATTTGTATATTTTTTTCTTCCCCATTTGTACCAACATTAATATTTTGACAATGAACCTTGGATACATAGGACCTAATAGGGACATCTCCAAATTGGCCACTGAAAATTTCCTCATTGCCTTCACTTTCTTCCCAATAGGAATTAAGACCATACACTGATGAGTCAGTTAACCAATATTGGATAGCTTTATCCGAATTGTCATCATCTTCACATGGTATGACATATTCGCCAGGAGCTACTTCTTTGTAATTTTCTATAATTCCTATTTGGTCATTTTTCCTTAATTTCATATTAATCCTATTAGTAGGAACATCATCCAATTCGGAATCATACCCAAAATCGCTGGTAGCCTCTGGTGATTCCCACTGAGTTTCACCTTTATATTTTATGGGATACATAGCCATACGTACAGCATCATTGCCTTAGAAAATCCGCATGACACCTCTACCCCAATCATCCCTAACTCTAGCTTGGTAAAGCCATGGCCTACCTAGTAGGATAGGGTAAGATGCATTAGGAGTATTTGGTTGAAAAACAATATAATCAATTAAAAATGACAATCCAGCAATCCGTGTTTTCACCTTAGGTAAAATACTTGAAGGCTTAACCCTACTTTGGTCTGCCATACGCAAAACCAATTTTGTTTCTTGCAGACCAATTAGATGAAGTCCCAACATTACTTCATGATTCATTAAATTTACACTGGACCCTCCATCTAAGGTAAAGCAGCCCATTGTGGTCAGAATTTGGAGTCTGCCCTCATGCCATTGCTGAAATTTTTCAAATTTTTTTCCACATAAAGATAAGTGTGAGAAATTGTGAAAGAAATTGAAATTCTATTTTTCAGACAATGTATGAATTTGTTATGAATTTTTGAACTGATCTATCCAAAAGAGTTAGTAGGCTACCTGATAACCAACAAAAACTATATCTAATACATTCATCTTAATCACCTAAAGCAGTTACAATAATTTCTAATGTGGAAGGCCTTGAAAAAGTCACATTTTACCATGATTTACACTATATAGTTGGGTGCTCCTAATGAAGTCACTAATCACTCCATGGGTGTCAGGTTAGGCATTGATTATGGCTTGAAAAACTATCATGGGGTCATTAGGTGTCCACTATGGGTCATCTGACCACAATGGGATGTTTTACCTTACTTGGACACCAAAAACGATCAAACCTTCTATTTCCACATCAATCACAAGAGCACCAGGATTTGGACTTAATGCAACTTCATGGACTTGTCTATTTCTTTTTCTCACCAATTTGGATTTAAGAACCGCCCTACAACTGGGGGCAATTCCCAATAATTGGCGAATGGATATATCAGCTTTGGCTTTTCCCAAGTCATCCATGACATTATAAGGATTAGCATCATCACTTATTCCAATTTGATTAAATCTTGCCTTCTTTCGTTTAACAGTTGGTTTAATTATCTTTCCAATTTGGTTTTCAGATTTAATTTTATCCCTATTATCCAATTTGGTTGCATCCAGCTTACCTGTGTCATCTGTCTCCATCCAAATTGGTGGTATAACCAGTAGTTCACGCTCATTTGGACCAACTGGTTGTACCGAATCCCAATTTGGTTGATTAGACTCTAAAGGTACTGAATTGATTATAGGATCAAATTGGACTGATTTCCCATTTGGTTTTACGACAGTACTACACTAAAATTGGTAAATAGTGTTGGTTGATTATTAGTGTTGTTCCCTATTTTTTACCCCCAACACTATTTTTCAACTCATGTGAAAATAGTGTTGGGGCACTTAACTCCGCCGTCATACTTTGGCTCTTCCCTGAAAATCTGAATTTCTGGCCCTTCCCTGAAAATCTAGATTTTTGGTCTTTCCTTAGAAATCTGAATTTCTGGTCCTTCCTTGGAAATCTGAATTTCTGACCCTTCCTTGGAAATCTAAATTTCTGGCCCTTTCCGATTGGACAAAAAGAGGCACCATTCTCCAAAAACTAAACTAGATCAAGGCAAATTTTTTTACTATAGAGCTAAAATAGTGTTAGAATGTGTAATTAGTGTTCTAACACTAACCTTGCAAATCACAATTAGTGTTAGTTCAGCTAATTAGTATTGCCAACACTATTTACCAATTTTAGTGTAGCTTCACCAGTATCCAACTGGGTAAATTGCTTTCCATTCCCATTCGTTTGAATTACTACTGGGAGTGGTTGTAAGGCTAAATCCGAATTGGTTTTTAATCCTAATTGATTTTGTTGCTCCAACAATTGTTGAACTTCTTTCCTAGTAATTTCCTTATCTTCTAATACTTTCAATTTGTCGCAAGGATTTTCCTTAATTATTTGGCCTCTAGTAGACACTTTTCTCACAACCCTTTCTTCTTTTAGGGGAAAAGATTGAATTTTTTCTTCAATTTGGATTAAATAGGAAGTACGCTCCTTATTATTTTTAGGTTCATCTTCGTCCTCCAATAATACTATTTTCGCACTATTATCCCTTTTTTTATTATTATAACTATCATTAGACTCATTTCTATGAGAGCCATTGCATTCATTGGCTGTATGTCTAGCTTGATGGCAATTTCCACATTGGGGTACATAGTCCACACTAGCTTTGGCATTAGGACAATTAGACTTATAATGGCCTGGTTGATGGCAATGAAAACAAATTACTGATTTATTTTGACTCCAATTTGGTACTTGACCACCATAGGTAGGTAGGCCTTGATTTACATTGCTGAATGGCATTTGCGACCATCCTTGGTTATTACTAGTGGGGATTTGGGCTACCCCTCTATTTGGGTTATTACTATAGCCTCCATTATTGAAATTATTTGGGTTAAAATTTGAATTGACATTATTTGAATTGACATTATGATTTTGCCCTTGATTATAATTGGAATTATAATTTCGCCTTCGTGGCCAATTATTATTATTGTTCCAATTTGTGTTGTTACCCCAATTTTGACTATTATTTGAGAAATTATTTGGGTTTGCATCTACTTGATATACTTGGCTATTTTTATTTTTATTATTAGCATGATTTATTAAGCTAGCCTGTAGGTTCCTACATGAAACTATTTCATGCTTACCACCACAAAATTGACATTTAACCGATTGATTAGGTGGTGAGGGACAATCAGGCAACATATACCCATGCCCCCTACAATTTGTACACCAAATATGTGCACGGTCATTATTTGGCTGACCCTTCTTTTGTGATGTTTTGGCCATATTTACTTGTAAACTTCCTAATTGTTTTGATAATTCTACCATTTGAGCTTCTAATGCTGCATTAGAATCCTTTACAATTGGTTTAACATGTTGTGGAAGGATTCCAATTTGGTTGGTCCTATTTGGATCTATAGGAACCACCGGGGCCACTTGTGTTGGGGCCATAGGTACTATATTTACATAATTTGGTTGTATATAAGTAGGAAAATTACTAGTTGGTAAATCCTCTCTTTTCACTCCTATTTGGTCGATATAGCTAGGTTGTACTAAGTTAGGATTTATGTACGTTTCCTCCAAATGTACTTCCTCCCACAATTTGGCCCTATTATAAGCCGTTGGTAAATCGACAAGACTAATTTCTTTCACAAAGGCTTTCAATTTAGGTGGATACAACCCATTTATAAATTGACGCATAAAATGAGCATCGGGATAATCATGGTTCGATAACCTATGCATTATTTCTTCTAATCTATTGTAATAACTATCTATCCGCTCACCACTTGCCATGTGTAATTCTGTTAATTTTTCAATAACTTTTCTTGGTAAGTTGCCGAGCGGAAATGGGCTAAAAATGCATTCCTCAATTGAACCCAAGTGGTAAAATGCCCTACCAGTTGCCTTTGAAACCAATTATTGGCTTGGCCGTGCAATGTACTAGGGAAAATACTCAAAAAATGAGCTTCTGTACGTGCATTATTGGAATTACAACAAGTTAAAAATTGGTGAATATGGCTATCGAGATCATCTCCCATTCGGCCGTAGAAACTTGGGAATGGAACTAATGAATACAGCCGGTCTTCTTCATTACCTGGCCGCATTACAACTGGAATTTGAGCAGGAGCTGCCATTACTTCCAAAGTAAATATTTCCTCTCCAATTCGGTTTTCAACACTTAACTCCGATGAATCACTCTCTTGGGAGGATTCACTAAGATATGAAATTTTTTCTAAATTTAAATTCCTAACAATTGTCTTCAATTCGTCCTTATTACGCAATTTTACGGTAATTTCCACCCATCTTCTACCAGAACTCCCAGTGGGACTTCCTATCCAACTTTACTGATCCTTAGACAATTCAATAGGACTGGTCCTACCTTGAAAGGAACCTAATGGGGAATCTATTAATGGTGAGACATTGTTTCTAAGTTGATTATTGTTTAAATTCTCCAATTTGTATTCTAAATACTCTTGCTCACTTTGCCCAATTTGTGAGCCTTTTGGTGAGGAAGCATTTGGAATCCAATTTGGATCAAATATACTATTAGGATCTTGGATTCCTTCATCGACTTTGACAGTATCCTGGTTTTCTAATCCTATTTGGTTTATCTCTTTTACTTGCTCTTGTTCTCTTAAATTGGTACTTTCTACTACTTGGCTACCAAATGGCCTTAACCGGAAGAGCTCACCAAATTGGTAAGAACTCCAACTTGGTGAGGCAATTTCCAAATTTGAATTTGAATCAAATTTTCGCTTTTTATCAGCAGCTCGTTTTCTAGCTCTCTCGTCTCTAGCGTTTTTGCTAGTCTCAGAATTTATAGATAAATTGCTCATCACCAAGCAACATATCTATATTTTCTTCACAAAAGAAAAAGAAAACGAAAAATTAACCTATTAATTTGCCTCCCCGGATGCTGCGTCAAAATGTAGAAGGTTGTTGGACCCTACTTAGGAATTACCCAACTAGTATAAGTTCGTTCCGAGGAGGCCGATTAAATAGGATTTGACTCAAATACCACACCTAGTAGGTCATTGCAACCAACATTTGTAAAAGAAATTCCTTAACCGCATGCAATTTGTTATCCTCATGGTAATTCTAATTGCCAAATTTTTCTCTCCACTCTTAAAGGCCACAAGGGTTAAATGAAGCTCCCAATTTGGTTCTTGATCTTTAATTCTTTTATTTTCTTATATCTTTAATCTTTCTTCTCCAAATTGGATCTTTACAATTCAGCCTGACTTCAGCAACACTCAGTTGGCTTTCTAATCAGATACCACCTGAGCTTCCGACTTGGTTGAATATAGGTACTGTCGGCCTCGGCCTTTGAACTTCCAAATCGGCTAGAGCTATATAGATTTACTTTGTCTCCAACTTGGAACAACAAAATCCTCTCATGTCAACTTGGAATTCTAACACCCTCCATAGCACTCATTCTCAGGCATGATATTAGCAAATAGTCTTAGTTCATTTCCTTATAATCTCTCAAGCAATCCACTCCAACTTGGTGATTCCATATATAGATTAACAAACCAAATTGGAAATCAATACAGATAGCGTTCAGGCTTTACTACTCCCAAATTGAATTGACAAAAAATCTCAACATTCTATACTCCAATTTGGACACTCCAGAATCATGACTACAACGACACACACATTATTCAATGAATTTTGCAATTCAAACAATTAATTTAACATACATTTTTGCACTCTAATAATTTAATTCAACAACACAATCACATTCACATTCATCGTATGCACAACAAGCAACCAATTTGGTATATAATTTTACTTTGATTAACCAAATTGGTGAATAAAATCACTGTTTCAATTTCAACAATTTAGTTCATTTCTAACTTCTGTTCTATCTATTAATCTCTGATCCAATCCAACTAGGATATCTTATTGTCAACACTCAATAATTTCCAACTAGGATTGTCAATCATCTCTGCTTCCACTAAGCTTCATTCCCACTTCACTGTTCACACTGTAAACTATTCAACTTCCACCTAATTGTGTAACTTCAACACTTAACACACATCAACTCCCAACTAGGATACTTTCTCCATTAAATCCTGCATAACTCTGCACATAACACACCACCGCCATACACTGGCACATCCACATCTTCCGACTAGGACATAGACACACACAGACCGATCCAACCTTGGATCAACATAGACACTAACACAATTCCCAATTGGAAAATCACACACAAGCACACACACAAGAAAATGAAATACGCAGCACGACTGGCTGGGACTCGCATTGGAAATTTGCTCAACAATGGGTGACAGAAATGAACCAAAAAACAGACCAAATAGGAATCAGAGAAGACGAAGACCAACCGTAACAACCGAATTGGACAAGTCAACTAACTCAACTGACATTCCAACTAGGAAACTCAAAATCAAAAGGCAATTCCAACTTCACACCAAACACAAGTACTGCCTACTTCGACAACAACAGAATGAACATCCGACTTGGAACTAACCCGACCACAAACCAACTGAATTGAAATATTCATACAAATCAAGCCAACTTAGATTGACACGAAAAATTCCGACTAGACCAAACCAATAGACCATACTAACTTGATTCTCCCACTCTGCCAACTTGGAATTCACCACCTAACCCAAATTGGACAACACTAACCTTAAAATTTCAACTCAGACCATCACTGGTCCCCACTTGGCAAAGAATTACATTATTCAATCCCATTTGGTCTTACCAAACTACAATTCTCACCACCCGCTCGGAAATTCAATACAGAGTTGAACTTAACTTCCTAAACACCCAAATTGGTAACACTCAGAAGGCACGATTACTATCTTGCCCTACTTGGAAAATCAGATGAAGACCTTCATGACCTAATTGGGAATTCCAACAAAGACTCCAAATAGGTTTAATTGACTGGACAAAACCACCCACTTGGCAACACAAAAAGACAATTATTAAACAAAAACTAAAATTTACACTCAAAACTATACAAAAAATTTACAACTTTAAATCTAACTGGGTCTTCTACAGGAATGATAGTTGTGAGTTGATTACAAAGGTATTAGATTATTATAGTTGAAGTTGGAGAAGAAGGAGAAATCTAAAATATTTAGAACAACCAATTAGAATTGAGATAAGGGAACTTAAGAGAAGATTGATCAAGTGTATTAGGTCAATTTATGTATTTTTTTTGAAATACGTGAAATAAGTGAAGGAAAGGGAAGAAAAAAAATAATTGAGTAGAATAAAATATAGGAAAGAAAAGAGAAGGAGAGATAAAGAGGAGGAAAGAAGTTAGAGAAAAATAAGATTTAGAAGTGTATTCAAACACCAACTTAAGTCGTAGGCAAAAATTACAAATCAAGGTAGGAAGATGGCGGACAATGGAGCATTCCAAGATGCATACAATGAGGAAACTGAATCTGAGGTAAAGTATTGAGTTCTTCCCTTCCCTTTGAATTATTGAAAACGGACTAAAAT
This sequence comes from Climacium dendroides, assembly GCA_950106755.1. Taxonomy (NCBI): domain Eukaryota; kingdom Viridiplantae; phylum Streptophyta; class Bryopsida; order Hypnales; family Climaciaceae; genus Climacium; species Climacium dendroides. The sequence continues at coordinate 23,449,525 of OX467087.1, read as the reverse complement.
ACCATATGGCCGAATTACCAATAGGATTCAGAGCATAAAGATTAAGGTTTTAGTCAAAGTTAATAAGATCAGATGGTAGATCTTACTTAGAGGTTTCCAAAAACATCTCACACTTTGAAATTCAACTTAAAATGAGAAAGATAGAAGTGGATGAAGTTTAGAGCCAAAATTGGATGAAATTTTGATAGGACCAAAACTTTTGGAACAAGTCAATTTGGTCAAATAGAGAATATTATTTAGAAACCACAACTGAAAGAAAAACTTAATTTCAAATTGTAGATTAGGAGATACTAATGGATGAAGTTTGAATAACCATTTAAGTGGTCAAACTTCATCCATCAATAACTTATAGTAGAAGAAGCCAATTAGCAAGCGCAAATCCAATCTAGAATCCTAGAATGAAAAATTACAAGGAAAAGATGCAAACTTTCTAAAAATAGTAAATTGACAGAAGTTAGACCGAAACCAGAAGAACAAGGAAGGCTAATCTAGAACTTTGAAGTTAGATTAAAATGATAACTTAGAACCACATGCTTGTAGAGAAGGATAATTAGAACCCATAAAAACTTCAAACTCTAAAAAAGACTAAAAACTCAATAAGATATGGAAGGATGAGTTTAGGGCTAAGTTTGGATGAAACTTAGATAGAATCGTCAAATTCAAACCAAACTTGGGATTTAGGTAGAATTTTTTTTTTTAAGTATATCTTTAAAATCTCAAAGTCTTTTGAATTAGGGAACCAACCATGGATTACCATGGATGAAGTTTTGATGAACTAATTAGCGGTCAAACTTCATTCACTCATATCTTTTGCTAGGAGTGTCCGATTAGGATGAATTTTATAGTTTTGGAAAGGGGAATTAATCATCTACAAGATGGAATACTTAATTTGTGTTTAAACCACCTTTTGCAAAACAACCATAGCGGCTCATTAGAATCTACAATCACTTGACAAACAAAAGTTTAGATCTTGTTTTGATTGGGTTTTCACATACTTAAAGCCTACTTAGGAATTAAAAAAGATCCATTTCTTGGAAGGCACAATGAACCAACGTTAGAACACCCATAGGATAAAACCAGTTAAAAGAACCTGGTTGTGTTTGCTGATTTATCAAGGGTAGGTAAATAAGCATTGACAGAGTACCTAAGTCAGTTTCCATGAAGGCCTTGTAGGGAAATGTTGAGGTCAATGCAAGGAAGCTCAACGTTGACAAAGAAGTTGCAAGAGTTGGTGAATGTCTAGAGAAACAGAGTTTCATTAAAAATGGAATTGCCAAGTTCATCGAGCATTGGAAAATAGGGATGGCGCGCGATAAAAAATACACTGTAGATATGTCTCAGATTATAGGATACTAGACGTGAATCCTTGTAGAGATTAATTCTCCTATGCTTGCTACTTCAGAATTGTAGAAGGGTTTCAGGTCACTCTCTGATTGGAAATGAGATCATATTCCAGTCTTTGCTAATGAGGGAACTTAGCCTCATCATGTAGAGGACACTACTCCCAAAGATGAAGAAGGGTCATATCCGTTTTGTGGTCCTGCTAAGAAAAAACCAATGTTAAGCTTCAATCCATACAAAGACGTATTGCTTAGGGACTTTGTTCTTTGTTGATCCGCAGAGAGTAGTTTCCTTCCGGTTTGGCTTGGATGAATTCTACAATGTATTGACCTAGCACAAGGCCCTAATTATGGAAACTTAAAGGTGGAATGGTGGACTCCGATGAGGGCCAAGAAAGACACAAAGGCCGTCATTGAAAGGGAGTGCTGGACCCGTAGATGGCAGAAAGAACAATGTCTTCCTCAAATTGTTCATACCAGCATTGTATTGTTCTTGCACTGAATGCCTTCTCATACAAAGAGTAGACCCCTTGCTTCTCATGTAATTCTTGAAGCTTCAGTTGCAGCAGCTTTGGAAAACTTGGAAGCTGCTGGCACCATAGTAAACCAAGATATTGACAACTATGAAGAAGATTAAGCTTGCGAGTGCATTGTAGTAGTCGGCTCACAACCGATACTGTAAGTTTCTGTTCGCAAAGTGGCAATACGTTTCTAGTGTGTTGGGTGCATCCTGGTATAGTAGGTGTTTGTCAATTGTCACCACAACTTTGTCGGCTGTCACCCGATAGATCGCACCTGCATCTGAATTCCATTTAAATGCCACCGTCTTTGGAGGGCCTTCGTGCTGACTTATCTCCATGGACTGAGGCTATAAATTTAGTGTCATCACCAAAAAATGAAGGACGAGTATTATTGTATCACTAGTACATGAGGTTTGTTTCGGTTGCTGTCTAGGAAGCTGGTACACCAATGTCGATGGCTTTGGTGTCTAGCCTACCTAATATTGCTTCTAAGAATATCTGAACCGCATGTGAGGTAGTTCTAGTGTTCATGTATTCTTCATTTGAATACATAGTTGCACCTACAACGCCACCTACTATCGGCTACTTAACGACATATAGTTTAGTACTAGCAGATTTGAGTTTGGGATATTTTTGAATTTGATCCATTCATTTAGGGCCACGACGTTGGCCCTCAACTTAGTAGACTTTTGAAAAATATATAATCGATGGTACCTTCATTCACTCACAATTGACAGTGCATTTGTATTGGCTACTAGCTGATTGCATTTGTGTTCGCTACTGATTGATTGCATTTGTGTTCGCTACTGATTGATTGCATTTGTGTCGACTACTGACCAACTACAGCATAACCGTCTTGCAAATCTATACTTTTCTATCTTGTATACTACATAATAGTACCTGTATGTTGGCTACCCACCGATACTTCTGTTGATGTCTTCAGGTTTCAAGGCTTCTGGCAATGTCTTCAAAATATTTTTTTGGTCCATAAGTCCTGAATAACTCCATAATTTGTTAAATCGCTAATATGTACATTCAACAATAAGTGTTTTTATGAAACTTAGACTAAAAATCCTACATCCTAAATCTTGAACCCTAAAAATTTTAAAGGATGTATAGTAAATACAAACCAAAGTCAATAGACAATGTTCAATACCACATTTCCTCTCAACCTTATTTGTATGCCCTTATTTAATCCTAAAAGGATAAACTCGAGGTCTTAGATCCATAAGTTTATTGCGGTATTAGATAATGGTTATAGGTTTATGATTACACCCTAAATTCATGGTGAAAGGATTTGATTTTGGTCTTGGAACCACGGTCATAGGTTATCCCCGTCCCCCTTGTAAATCCATGGTAAAAGGATATATTTTTGGTCTTGGGATTATGGTCATAGGTATCCATCCAAATCCTATGTTTGTATTGAAACCTCAAGTTCATGGTTTTAGATGCACAGTGATAGGGCTACTACCACAGTCATAGGTACATAAAGATAGGATTCATGTATTACAATTCCTAGAAATTTGATTAAAATCAAGTCTAAACTTTTGACGGAAAATTGTTCATCCCAAAATTATTTCAATTTTTAGGTACATAAGCCTAAACTCATGTGTTACTAAAGGTCTAAGGATATTTACATGCGATGTACAACCAAGCATCCTTCGTAGGAACTCAAAAATATTCTCAAACAATTGCCTGCATCAAAAATTAAAGTACCCCGATTCTTTCTTTTGGGGCAACTTTAGCAAATGTCCTATATCCTAAGTAAGATTTGGTACATGTATAGACCCTAAACTCCATAATAAAAATAAAAATACAAAACTCAACAAAAATGGTACCTTAATAATTCCATAGTAGGAGTTCAATGTTGTTGTCATTGTTAGGCAAGGCCATAAACAAATAAATTCTTCAAATTTCAAACATTAGAATTTTTCATTCCATGTGGTAACAACTTATAAACTTTTTATGTACATGTTCAAATAGTAGTTTAGCACAAATTTTGGTGTTTGAATTTTGAAACACAATCATTTTTAGACCTAGCTTTTTCATTGCCCTAAAATATACCAATTTATCAAAAATGGGACCAAAATTTACAACCAATTTTTGCAAATAATCATCCAACTTTGACAAAAAAAATCTAAATTTTTCACTTTCTATCGCATCAAATCACAGAAAAAGGCACTAAATCCATACTTCATGCTCCAATTCCACGCTCTATACTCTTGCTTTATGCTCGTATACTAGCTTCGTTGTTCAAAAAATCTATGTTGTCATTTTTACCAATCCAGTTTTGAGCTAGAGTCAATGCAATTTTAGCCTGGTCAACAACTTGACATTCTTCCACATTTGTAATTTTAGAAAAAGATGTATTCTAGTAACACCAAATCTGACTATTAGATAGGACAACAATTTGATAAAGAATCTCCACAAATTAGGATGACTTTCATCCAAGCAGAATGAGAAAGAACCAAGAATTTCAATCTATTCATTGTCTTGAAATTGGTTGTTGAAGCGCTTAGGGGTTGAATGACATTAGAGCTTATTGAATTTAATTCAAAGGTATTTTGTTGAGAGAATGGATTAGGATGAACATTAGAAGATTAGAATGCCAAGTTTGGTTTTTGAGGCAAATTAGTCACCATTCTACAAAATAGTAAAGAAAGTCTTATATAATGTTGTCCTTCTTTTTGCACTCTAGGATTTGTGACAAGTACAAATGTGAACATTTGTGGTGGAATATTAGAACTATGCATTTTTGCCCCAAAATGATCTCTAGCCTCTTGGTTCTTGAGCATTATCTAATCCATCGTGATTCAAAGAAGCATGTATCGACTATCGATGAACCTATCACTCAACAGGATGCTAATTCCAACACTAGCATCTATAGATTTATCAAATAATAGTTAATGCTATCTTCACTTGCAATGAGTGGTGATTATAGTTGCTTATATTCAATGATTTTTTTGCCTAATTTTAGCTAAAAGGAAACAAAACTCAAAGGTTGGCAATTTAATACAAAGGAAAAATTTCAAGAAACAAATTCTTTGCCATGATGTCTCCATGTTCACATTGGCAATGACAACTTTGTAATCATGGCATTGAATAAAAAGTCACAAAGGACTTCTAGAGTAAAATTTGCATCCTCCAATATTAGAGTTGTTGCTTGAGCTTTCTGGTAGTTGCTATCCCTTTCTTACACTTTCGTCTTTGCAACGCAATGTTTTGATTTGAGATCTCACCCAATGAGAGTTGCTATGGGTGTTTGAATTTAGCCTTTGTGACGACTTCATGGTAGGATGTTGCACCTTGTTTGCAATAGTGATGAAGATGAGTTTGCATAGAAATATTAAATTATCCTCTACATTTGTGATCTTGATCACAACATTGGCATTGATGCAATTCTCTCTCTTGTTTTTTGAATTGTGGCTTTGATTTCATTTCAGGATTGTTTAGATTGGCCAATATGGGGGTAGAGTGGTGGGGGTGGACGTTACCATGATTTCATTGTAGATTGTTGTGTATTTGTTGTGCTTGAAAGCTTCCAAGACTTCATGCAATGGAAATAGTAGGGACCAATTTCAAGTTCTACTAATTCGTTAGGCCCTAGCAACACAACACCTTCAAAACCAAGCACTCAAGCTTTATTTATTTTGTCTTTTTTAGAAGAAAAGGTCACTCTCTTCTATGCCTTTTGATGCTTCCACAGTTGGCAATAACATTGTCTCGATGGCCAAAGGCAAGGGACCAATTTTTGAAGTCATCAAACTTTTTGACTTTACCAACATAGTTATTGCAATTGAAAAAGTTAAGAGGTGCTGTCGGATGCATCATTTGAGCGCAAATTAAAAGGTGGCTATAGATTGTATTGCTAAAGAAAGACATACTAATTAAAAAAATTGTTTAGAAAAGAACTATCAAAGTCATGTCCTCATAGGGAGTCTTATTAGGGGGTATCTATTGTAATAAATCCAATAAACATTACAAGAACCAAAAGATCCATACTGCCATCAACTATGAGATAGTGTTACAATGACTCCAAGAAGCATAAACAATTTTGTCTTGTACTTCATTTGCTTTGTTATGGTAGAGCTATGATGGATTACACTTCTCTTTATGAGTTTTTGTTTTTTAGGGTGTTGTAGTATCCATGACACATTGGTGTATAGGATTAGAACGGTCTATAGTTAAGAGCATTCACAACACAATTCTAGAAGAGTTTGGAGAAACCTAGTGCACTTGCCAATTTATTAGTTTCACTTGTGATAAAACAATAAATGTTTTTCACTGGTATAGCAAAAAAACGCCTCTAGAAGAGTTTGGAGAGAAGTGTACTTAGCTTAGTCTTCCAAGCAATGGATTCTACCCTAAATTTTAAGCTACAATTTACTATTAATAGATGTTGAACCTAATAGATTTAGCTCAATATTTTTTAATGCTCTTAAGACACAACAAGCATAAACAAATTCAACCAATGAGTTACATCAATTTTTAAACCTCCATAGGGCCCATGCATCAACACTACTCATGTTATAAGCATCCCAATCATATACCCTTCAAGGTTTGATTGTCATTCATATCCAATGGACACTTTTTAATTTTCTATAGATTAGTATTAATAGACGTTGCTTCTTTTTTACTAACCACATACTTTATTCCATCCATGTTCATTCCATCAAAAACATCATTATTTCTATTGAATTTCTACTCATTCACCAAGACAACAAAAACAAAAGAACATGCCCATATAATCACAACAAGGAGAGATGTAATTTGACATCAATGAAGATTACCACTTCATTTAAGGTCACTTTAAGCATTAGAGATGAAGGATAATTTAAGGAGGCTACTCTAAGTGATTGCTACCCTAATAAATTCAATGCACCTTTAAATCCTCAATTCATTTATCAAAACAACAAACTACCTTGAGTGTTTAACCTCTAAAGGACCAAACAGCATTTTTTGGCAACATAGTGATTTTGGGCAGCTCACTACAAATGGAATTTTCACTTTTTTTCATTGAAATTTTCACACAACATATGTCTAAGGAGTAGCTTTAAGGCCCAACAATTTTCATAACTTTTGACTACATGGTTAAAAAGTTATTGTATGATATGTAGTTTTCTTTGTTTAGCAGAAAAAAAACTTCTTTAAAAATCACTTTTAAAAAAAATAAAATTTGAAATTGTTTTTGTAGATTTATTTATACATTAAAATCTTTGAACAATTCCATTTTGATGAATGAGATGAAAGTTATGAGGAGTTTTAGTTGTGGGTAGTTTGAAGGTAGTTATAGAATTTATACTCTAAAATAAAATTTGAAGTCCTTTATTTAACTCAATTTTCAATATTTTTGAAATAAAATAAAATAATTGGATGTAGATTTTTTATTAAAACATCACAACCATTGGGATTGGCATTTTTCAATTTCATAAATAAATTGTTAACAATTTTGTATTTTAAATCATTTTCTACTTGTTTCTACTTTCTATTTTTTTCCTATATGTTGTACAATTCCAAATGATTTGAAAATTTTCAAGCATGTAGCTAACTTGCCTTGAAGAATGAATCCAAAAGTAACCATGGCATTTTGGACATTTTTTCATAATGATCTGACCTTAAGAAGTGCAACTTCCCAGTTTTTTGCAAGGACAAAAAAAAGATTTTTGTTACTTCAAACGCTAATATCTTGCAATTTACATAATGAAAATTTCTGAAGTTTTTTCCACATCTTCTCAAACCAAATTAGTAGAAGATCCTATGGTTAGATGTGTCCAAATTTTTGTTACTTCAAACGCTAATATCTTGCAATCTACACGGTGAAAATTTTTGAAATTTTTTCTATATATTCTCAAACCAAATTAATATAAGATCCTACAGTCAGATGTATCAAAAATGATTTTTTTTAGAAATTTGGTACTTGTACTAGAGATGGCAATTTTGGAGCATTTTTGGTGAAAACATAGTCAAAATCCTTTCAAGGTTAAGTGGGAACCCTAAACCGGCATTAAATACCCAACATTAAATATTCAAGGGCCATGGTAGGGAACATCTTCCTATCCTTCCTAATTGCTAACTAATGGCCAAAATTCATCATTCATAACATCAAGAGTGTTGGAGAGGAGGGTACCAAACTTGTATGGCCTTCCCTTCTTAAAATATCTAGTATCACCTCATAGTGTGTCTAATTGGCATGAGTTTGGATTTTCTAGAAGCTTGACTTGACTAAGAACCAACTTACCAAAATTGAGATTCAAAATCCATGTGGTTCTTTCAATCTTCTTCTTCAAAGTCACCACTTCAAATCAAGGCAACAACAAACCCTTTGTGACTAAAACAGTTACCATTTCTTCCTCATAGGTCTACTTGACATGAAACTAGTCTTGTTGGAAAGCCAACTTAACTAACTACTAGAGCACCAAAAGTCACTTTCAAAACTGTTGTTATTCAAGTGTGTATTCAAAGCTTCCCAAATCCTAGTGTAAGAAGAGAGAGAAGGAAAAGAAAAGCATGAGAGTCAAAAGGAGAGAAAGAGGGTTTACAAACCTACTCTCCTCCATCTACCACATGCCTTCATCTTCCTTGCTCTTTCTTTTTCTCTTCATTTCTTTTAGTTTTGGTCTTCATTTCTTCTAGTCTTTGTATGAGCCACCGTAGCGGCTCACAATTAAGACTTATGACAAATATGATAAGTTAGGAGACATGAGGAGTAAGTATGATGAATAGGAAGATTTTTGCATTAAATCATAAAGTAAGGTTTTTCATTAAATAGCAATGAAGAAATTAGAATAATAATGTGAATTCTTAAAAAAATGCAAGTATGTGAAAATAATGAGAAAATCCTAAGAAAAAACTAAGAATTTAAAATCAAAAAGGCATTAAGCAAAATATACAATATATTAAATTAATTGAATTAAGCAAATGATAAAAATGAGAAGAGGTAGAAATCAACTACAATGAATAGAAATGAAAGTCAAAACTATGAAGAAATGGAGATGAAGACTAGGAGAGATGAAGACTAAGAAAGATGAAGACTAGGAAGAATGAAGACTAGGAGGAATGAAGATGAAGATTAGAAGAAACAAGATGAAGAGGTAGATGTAGGCATTGGGTAGATGGAGGAGAGTAAGGTTTGTAAACCCCCTCTTCCTTTCTTTCTCCCTCTCTCTCATTTTGTTAAAAGGCTCTCTAGTATTAGGGTTTGGTGGGAGGAAGACAGTGGGAGGAGATAGATTGGAGGTGGGAGGAAGATGAGTTAGATGAGAGAGTAGCAAATTTGTCAAGTAGGTTCATCTATGTGGAGAAACAATGGATGAAGAGGGAAGAGAGTGTTGAGAAATGAGAGAAAAATGGATAGCCGTCGCTGCCAATGGGAGCTATCTACTTTGGAGAGTGATAACTTTTGGACAGTAGGTTCAATGAGGCTGAAATTTGGAGGGGTGGTGGAACATAAAGCTAGATTTTCAAAAAGTTTAGGTTCAATGATTCCAAGAAAGAAAAAAGACATGGCAAACCATTTATTGCAAGGGTGTTGGCTGCCAATGGCATTTGAGACAACCAACTTCAGAGGGCTACATCTCACAAATAAAAAAGCGTATGGAGATGAGTTTTGGAGGGGTTATAGCTCTTGGAGTCATCTTTCTAAGAAGCTTAAACACGTCAAACACCAATTAGCCCTAAGCCTCTAAATTCCAAAATGGCCATAGACACTACTTTGAAGAAACTTGTGGATTGTATTTGGTATAATGAATGGAATGTATTTGGTTTTTCAATAGTTGAGATGTAAGTAAAGAATCTTGTTTTCTTGTGGGTCTTGAGTAAGTGTGGAGGCACCACCCAAAGTAGGTTAAGATTAGAGTTAGTTAGTAGGAGTGTTGATGGAAAAAAACAATGCTAAAGGTGTTTAAAAATGAAGGTTAGGATGTTAGTGTTAAATCTAAGAGTTTGAGGAAGTAAATAATGTCAAAGCATGTAAAAGATTGAGTATTTGGGTGATTGATTGGGTGTTGTTTTCTTTATTTAGGGCTCAAATTTGGCTCATTTAGGTCCCTAATTGCAATTTCTAAGTAAATTTTTGGTCTATGAGGTTGCCTTAGCTTTTAGAACATGTATTAGAATGTTTGTGGAGTCACAAAACACACAATTGGATGACTTTGGGGTGCTGTCCCTCTTTTTCTTAAGGTTATTTAAGTATAAATTCATATAATTAATTAAGAGTCCATTGCTTGGAGGTGTCTAGGGTTCATACACTTCCCACCGGCCCAACTCTGAGGGTATTTTTTGCCACACGGTGAAACACTCATACTTTGTCTTCATGTCTTCTAGTCTTGGTCTTCGTGTCTTTCAATCTTGGTCTTTGTGTCTTTCAATCTTGGTCTTCATTTCTTTTAGTCTTGGTGTTTTGTTTTGTAATTGCATTTCCCATTTTTGGTTACTCCTCATGCTAATTTTTAGTGATAGTATTTTATTTTCTAATTCTATCAAATTCTATTTAATATCTTTTTGATTTTAAAGTACTAATTTTTTCGTAGGATTTCCTCTTCATTTTTGCATAATTGCATCTTTAAAATTCACTTCATTTTTTTAACATTTTCATTCCTATCTACTAAAAAATCTACTAATTTATGATTATAGCTTAATTTCATTCAACTAATAATTTTTTACTTGAAATTTCACCTAAACTTTCTAAATTTCTTTCATTCTAATTTGTAAGCCTATATGGTGGCTCATAGAAACTATCACTTGGATACTATTTCTTGGATTTCAATTCATGTGTATGTTGTGAAAATCTATGCCCTTTCTTCTATGCTATTGAAATTAGAGATGATGTTTGGAGGATGGATGATATCACATAGTTCATTATGAACATCTTAACAAATATAGGCAACCTTTTCTAAGACAATTTTGTTGACCAAGTTTGTATATTTGGGGTTTGATGGGGTGAATTTGTTATAAAGGTGCAAAAATGGTATCACCAAGTAGCTGCAAAGAAGCATGGTTCCTCACATGTTAGGCGTTCACACATTGCTCAGTGCGCCAACTTGGCAGTGGAGGCCCTCTCACCCTTTGCATTTGAGAGTCAAATTGAAAACTTATTGAAGGGAATATATAGATACTGGCTACAAGAGTTCTTTGAGGAGACAATTGGAATTCAAGACCCTAGTTGAAATCTTGGAGACAAGAGGCACAAAGATAATCAAGTACGTTACAACACAATGAGTTAGTCTTTGAAATCCTTGTAAGAGAATTTTGGCAGAATACCACACTTAGGTTGTGAAAATGGCATTAAATTCAAAGGCTAATGGGCATTTCAAGAACTTGTAACTTATATTTTTGTAATTTAGAGCACTCACTTGAGTTGGCCTCCATTGTGCCACTAATAGAGGCTACCTAATGAGTTTGTTTTCTATTTATTTAGATGTGACCAAACCTTCAAATCTATTTCAAGATGAAGTGGATCTTAATACAGTGGTAGAGAATTTGTGCAGTTGTGCTTTGAGAGTTCTTCAGTGTGTTCCAATATCATGTGCATGACATATGATGCCTTTGATCCATTTGTGTTGCGAGCTTTAGTCACCAAGGACTTGCTCAAGTAGATTGTGCTTTCAAAAGGACCGCAAAAGGTATGTCTTATCATTTTCTTTTTTTTCTTTTTCAAAATTTTGCCTTCACCATTATTTCTTCCTTATATTATTTGTTAGGTCTATGGTTGTCTTATAAGATTTTTGTGATGGTCCATGAGGGATTGGTTATTTTTTTCTATCATGATTGTTGAATTAGATATCGTTGGATATTGCATTTGAGGGGGGGATGAAATAGAAATTATGTATTTAGTTTAGCTCATAGTTGCTTGGTCATTCTTGTTTCATGAGTTGTCTCCTATTAAGTTGAAAATTAGACTCGGAAAATTAGATTGTTACAACATCTTTGAATGTGATGTTGAAATGACTTGCCATTTGAATTTGCAATGTAATATGACCTCCATTGTACTTTGTAGACATACCGCAAGAGCTATATAATGAGTTGGCAAGCTAGTTTCCATTCACTCACATTGTGAATGCATTAGGTATAGTATATCTATAGTATTAGTTGGCAAGAAGAGGCAAAAAAAATGCTCTGAGGGTCATCTCAATGTTAATAAGACAACCTATTTATACCAAAAGGTATGCAAAGGATGTCAAAAAAGTTGAACATTAAATGCCACCAATGTTTAATGGGGATGGCTTGGACTTACAAGCACAATTCAAAGGAGGCCATGCAACTACTATATTGTGATTCCTTTTACTCATTTGTGGCAAACCCTTGGTGCAAATTTGATGTTGCAAAATCAATCTTTCCTCGAGTACTTCAAGCTTTTTAAATTGACTGTTGTTATGGTGGTTGGATATTTAAAGAATGAGAATATTTTCAATGGTGAATTTTGTAATTGTTAGTACAAAGTCCAAAACAAACTCTCGCATCACTTGGATGTGAAGGAGAGATATTTGTCCAAAGGGTTTTATACTTCAAACCTTTTTCTTTGAAAAAATTATCCTTTATTGAAAGAATGTGCAATTAAATTGTGGTATAGTTGGTGTAAAAGTGTATTGTCTCTAGCATTAACAAAGGTGTTTCTAAATTGCCTCCTTGTCTCCATGACCTTAGTTATTGTCATGGGTTTCAAAGTTCAAAGAATACTTATAGATAACAACAATATTTTTTAGACATTCATGTTTTGCTTTTCTTGTTTGAAATCAATGAAGAAACCACTTTCCCTTGGTTTTTGTTTTTACCACTTGAAATGTGTGCTAATTTTTTTTGTCACCACATCAAAGCTTCAAAACCATGAATTTATTAGCCATTTAATGAATTTGGAAAAACATGCATAGTCTCATGGCTAAATCATTTTTCTAAACATTAGCCACAAAGCTAAAATTACATACATGCAGGTAGCCCATTTGCCCACTTCTTTCACTTTATAGAAGTTTATAAAATTTAATCTTTACTTGAATGCTAGAAGGTTTGCCAAAAAAAAGAACCAACATGCTCCAAAGTAGACAAGAGAAAGAATCACGAATATGATAGGATCAAGGCTTGAATTCCACCAAGGCAACTAGACTTCCTCCTACAAAATTGTCAAAAATAATGCAGAGAGTTTTAGAAATGAATCATAGCAAATCCAATGTGCATTTTGCTCATAATTGAGTTTTTAATTCCCTCTAAGTAACATGTACATTCATGTAAGGCTAAAATAAATGAAAACATGATGTGGATCATTCTAAGAGCCAAAAGTATATGAACATCCTCATTGAAGTTTTGTATTCATCACTTTTGGATTGACATGCTCTATACGAAGGTTGATTTTAATTGATGGTTGATTTTGATTGATGATTGGTCAAGTCTATGAGCATCAATAGCTACCTACACACTTTTCACTTTGAAAATTCATAGTTAATTCATTTCTAAGTAAAAAAATTATAATTTAAATTGCTATTGCACTGTTTTTCTTTTCTCCTTCTACCAAAAAAATGTTACAGTAGAGTGATTTTTCTATATAGGTCCATTTTCCCTTAGATGGCAATTTATGAGCTTCCTACGGGCGAGGGATTGGTCAGTTGGCTACTTGTTCAGTTCTTAAAAAAAGCACTGTGTAGACCCTCCCCGTACCGCCAACAGCGAGACGAAAAGCAGCATGCTGCTCAGGATCACAACATTCGTTTCGTCTCCTATTGACCGCAGACACAATATCAAGATGCAATCTCAAAAGCTCAGGCAGCTTTTGGTAAACTCAAGGTGAAAGCAGTAGGCACCTTTAGAAGACTTTGCATCCAGTCTCGGGTCCGGTCCTTGCAGATAACTGCCGACACGAACATGATCCACAGCTTATGGCTCAATTGACCACTGGTTCTGGACTACTTGGGGGAGGTAGGAATCTGTTCTCAAGAGACCGTATGCAGGCTATTCATGCACAATGCAAATATTCCAATCGCTGGTACCAACTCGTTTGTGAGCCACTGAAAATATATGAACCTGTTTCTCCTATCCTCAAGCTTCCTGTGGCGACAATCTAAGGTAGTGCACTGCTCCCGTCTCCTACACCAATCACTGTTATCAAAGGCAACTCATTGGTGTAAGCATCACTCTGGCTAAACGCCTATGGCCCCACTCATATGAGTGGAAATGGGTTTATCTTCTATCACCAATCGCGTTTTGCAACCTCCCACTTTGAAATTGCATAAGAAATTCATGCACAGTGATAAAAATTTGCTCTCCGCAGATTTTCCGCTTATACTGAAAGTTCGCGCTGCAGTTCTACACATCTCCCAAATATTAAACTTACAAAAGTAGCCTCCACCGAAGTGTGCAAAGAATAGTGGTTCTTCTAATACTAGTGCCTCTGTTAACACATGAACAAATTTTCATATGTTTTCCAGCAACACAAAATTACACACCCAGAGCCTAACCTGGCGATAATCAATGCATTATTCACAGTACTAAATCCACAAAGAAGGCCAAAATTACTGCTTGAATTCAAGGAGACTACAACGTTGCGGACAGATTGATACTACTTACAGGCTCAAAGCTGGTCTACGAAGGTCCCAGATGTAAGAGGTTGTTGAAGGAATGTACATCAACATTAATTGAACAAAGAAAAGCTAGAACCTGATTTCAATAAAACCTTGATTTTAATTCGTGCAAGGGTTGTTTATTCATCAGTATCAGGGATTGACATACGGTACTCTGTTCGAGGTGTACACTACCAAACAGGCTTAGAAGTGGATAGGCTTGTCATAGGTCGCCATAGCTGCCTCCTTCACAGCCTCACTCAAAGTAGGGTGACCGTGGCAGACACGAGCAATGTCTTCGCTGCTGGCTCCATACTCCATCGCCAAAACAGCCTCGTGGATCAGTTCACCCGCACTGGGTCCCATGATGTGCACCCCTAAAATTTTATCCGTCTCCTTCTCCGCTATAATCTTCACCATGCCTTCAGCGTCATCGATACTACGAGCACGACTGTTGGCCATGAAGGGGAATTTCCCAACGTTATACTTGATATTGGCCGCTTTCACTTGCTCCTCTGTTTTCCCAACACTGGCAACCTCAGGGTGCGTGTACACGACTCCAGGCACCGTGTCGTAATTGACATGGCCAGCCTTGCCAGCAAGAAGCTCCACGCAAGCAACGCCATCCTCTTCAGCTTTGTGTGCAAGCATGGGGCCGGGAATCACATCACCGATGGCATAAACTCCTGCAACGTTCGTCTTAAAGTCATGGTCAACCTCCACCCGTCCAAACTTGTCCACCTTCACTCCCAATTCTTCCAGTCCAAGGCCCTTTGTGAACGGCGTCCGGCCAGCGGCGACCAACACAACATTAGCATCCAATGTGCTCGGCGATCCACCCTCCGCAGCTTCCAAGTGCAGCGTCAAACCACTCCCTGTGTTCTCCACTTTCACCACTTTCGTCTTCAGCTTAAATTTCATCTTCTGCTTCTCCAGTGATCGCTGGAACGACTTCCTTACCTCGGCATCCATAGACGGAACAATGGCATCCCCAAACTCTACAACAGTGACTTCAGAACCGAGCCTCCCCCACACAGACCCCATCTCCAAGCCAATGTAGCCCCCGCCAATGACCACCAGCTTCTTCGGGATCTCCTTCAACGCGATCGCCCCTGTGGACGACACCACTTTCTCCTCGTCGATCGTAATGCCGGGAAGGTTCTTCACAGCGGAGCCCGTGGCAATGATGATGTGCTTTCCTTTCACCTTTTGCGATCCCCCGTCCAATAAATCCACCGTGACCTCATTAGGGTTTGTGATCTTGCCGTACCCTTTCACGTAGGTCACTTTGTTCTTCTTGAATAAACCCTCGATCCCCTTGGTCAGCCCCGTCACCGCTTTCTCCTTCTGCTTCATCATGGCCCCGAGGTCCACGGTGACGCTCCCCACGTTCACTCCATGCGAGGCGAAGTTGTGCTGCGCATCGTGGTACATGTGCGACGATTGAAGGAGTGCCTGTCCAAGTAGAAACAAACACCTCAATTTGAAGACTTCGCCACAAAATGCTAGAAATTCCAACCTAATCTCGATCAATTCCACTCTGTACAGCTGAGACACCCCAAATCGCCCCTACCCCCAAAACGCCACCCTGAAATCTTAGACAATCGGTAAATACATACTGATCCAAGGAATGTGCGCGTTGGAAATTCTCTTTCGTTTGCCTACAAGACCATCCAAAACCTTGGCCAGTCTAACTATGCCCGATATGAACTCTCCTCGGCAGCAAACCCTAAACGTACCTTACCCTAAACGTACCTTCGAGGGGATGCATCCCACGTTGAGGCAAGTCCCCCCAAGGGACCCCCGCCCCTCGATGCACGTGGTCTTGAATCCCAGCTGCGCGGCTTTGATGGCCGCGACGTACCCGCCAGGACCTCCGCCCACGACGACGACATCATTCTCCGCATCACCGCCGGCTGCGGCGGCGTAGAAGCGCGGGCCGGCTGCTGCTCGGGCCAAGGACCATCGCTGGCTCAACTGGTGCACGGCCTTGCGCGAACAGGCCCTCGCAGCCATGGCGAAGGTCGCTTCTCCAGCTGAAGGCGCAGGCAGGCAGGGCAGCGGCGATCCTGTGTACACAACCTCGAGAGGGAAACGGGGCTCTGAGCTGAAGCTGCGATTGCAATTGCAAAGGATGGTGGTGGTTCCCCTGTGCCAGCGGCCCGAGGAGAGGAAGAAGGCGAAGAAGAAGCTCCCGGGGAAGGGCCTAAACCCGTTTTGAACGCAATGCCGCACCCTGAAAGGAAGGGCCTATGACCAAGTTTTCAAACTTCTATTTGTATGCTTCCATTTTGCAACTATATAAGAATAAAATTTTATGTATTTACTAGCAGTTGGCGCTTGCTATGCTACGCATTTACCATTAAAATTCCATAAGAATTTTTATGTATTATATAGAATGCAAAGCAAGAATTTCAATAAATCTTCAGATAAAAATGACTAAAATTTTCATATAATTTTTTTAATAAATAAGCATATATTGAAATAAACAATAGAAATTTAATGAATGATGAATGAAATACATGCAATGATGAATATAGTAAAACATACACATACATTATAATGCATTAGAAATTTGACTCAATTGTTACAAACAATGGCAATCCAAATAGAAGAATTTAAAAGAAAAACTTGTAAATCTCAAAAGCTTTGTAAACAATTTAATTGTTATGAAATTCAAAATCGGTTCAATCTAATAAATTTCTCAAATCCAAATTTGAGAAATTTGTATGCTTCCATTTTGCAACTATATAAGAATAAAATTTTATGTATTTATTGTGTACTCTAAAGATGTAGTCACATGTCTTCCTTAACCCTAAAAAGATGAGAGCTATCATTAAGCTATTTCATCAAAAATGATCTAATTTCTAGGCCAATTAGTGCATTCTTCATTTCTACAACAATATTACAAATCATTCATCCAACACTTTCAAGCCATCGCAGCAATACAAAATTACCCTCAAAAGGATGGGTCCATAACTACAAATTTCAAACCTCTCAATTCATCACTTTGTTTGTTGTCATTCTACAATTGTATATGAATGAATTTCTTAATATTTATTTTTCAATAATGAAAATCATATGTCATCTATGAGTTACAAAATTTTCAAGTTTCTTTGTGAAATTTGAAATTATTGTGAATTTTTTAAAGAAAAAATGAAGAAAATTCATCCTAAATACAAAATATACTCAATTCATTTGAATATTTTTACTATAGGTATATATTAAAGTATATAACAATATGGTATAAACCAATATTATTATATCATTCGAAAATTAGAAAATCAACAAACCATGGCCATAGACTCAAAGTTCAAATTGAAATATAATATTGAAATTTAAGAATTTTTTTCAATTTTCCAATTGAAATACAACCAACATACACTAGAAAAAAAATGTATCCGGTACAACCGGCTACTATGCAATTAGTGTCCTATACAACTATCCTGCAATTGTAAAACCTCTCTATTAGCACCAAATTTAAAGTAATTGTTTTATGTCATTGTTTTACTTCATTGATACATTATTTTAGTCTCAAAGTATTCAATCTATAGTTATAAAAAAAAAACTAGGAAACAACCAAGAAAAGATTGTAATTATAAAATGATCATAGTTGTTTCCAAGTCGCTTTCTAGTCATTTCTAGGTTGCTTTTTAGTTATACACTAGTTGTTTCTTAGTCATTTCCTACAATACTAAAAAATTCAACTTTTTTGTTGATTTGGTTGCATAGATTTGATTCACTTTTTTGTTGATTTGAAAAGTAATTCGTTGATTTGGATAGAAATCAATAGAAAAGTGAACCAAATGAATGCGACCAAATCAACAAAAAAAACTAAATTTTATAGTAGTGAAGCTTTTTGTTTTTTAGTTGCTTTTAAGTCGTACATTAGTTGTTTCTTAGTTGTTTTCTAGTTGCTTTCAAAGTTCATTTTCATTTTTCTTCTATCAATTGTCCCATATCAATTGTAAAGAGTACCATTAGGTTGAACATATAAGACTTGTAAGTTATTGTAGTCTCATGCAATGAATTTTGTTGATTTAACTCTAAGATTTTTACAATTTTTGTGATTTATAGGTTTCTATAGATTCTATAATTTGTAGAAATCAAAAAATATTTAAAATCCAATAAATTTTAAAATCTATAAGATTGTAAGGTTTCTTAAACCAATGAAATCTATTAAATACCAATATTTGAATTTTTGAAATCCAAGAAGAAGGTAGATCTGAAATTCTAAAATCTAAAAAGTAGGTAGTTCTAAAATTTTGCAATCTATAAATCATTGAGATTAATAATTTAAAATCTATAAATATACAAGTTGCAAACAAGTTGTAGATAAGTGACAAATGAAACATGACTTTTGCAATTGATATACCTTTTTTTTAGATTTTAGGGTCTCCACTATAACTAGAAGTCTCCAAATTATCACTAGTTGCAAACCAGTCACAAATGTCCTATACAACTAAAAAACTAGTTGCATAGTGTAGTTGCAAAATCCCTCATTATTTTCTAGTGATATTATAAACTTCATTTTGTTAGTTGATTTCAAATTCAAAAATATCATTTTCATGGATGAAATTCACATCAAGTGCAAAAAACAAGAAGTGGCCAAAATATAGTACAAGGGCGATCCTTGTATTAACGCTTAAACGACGAGCTAATCACTGTGGAAATCATTTGTTTGGATACCATGTGAATTGTTGACTTAAAAAAGCATTCATTAAAAGACAAACTATTGTAGAAGATTTTCTCTTTTCACACAAATTTGGAAGATGAATAGTTGCACTTCTATCCTACATGGAGAGATTCTTTGTCATTCATTGGCCAGAAAACGTCTTCTGCATTGTTTATGGGTTAAACATCATTTTTTTTAAAAAGTCAATAATACCATAATGAAGGAATATCTAACACTATTCACCTTAAATGCACCCAAGCAATCATCACAAAGTTTAAACCCTATGGTTTGGCAACAATTATCATGTGGTTATCGTTGTTTCATGGGTTTGCACGTTAATCACATTGTTATCGCATCATTACGATGCATTGCTTTGCATCGTTATCGCATCGTTACAATGCATTACTTGTAACTGCATTGTAACAATGCGAAGCAAGGAACCATAATGATGCGATAACAATGCAATTAACATGCGAACCCATGAAACAATGATAATGTTTTGTACCATATAGATGATTTAAAAGGTTTATCTTCACATGCCTAAGTCTATAGCCATGTAGTCAATTTTAAGATTTTTCCCTCTACATGTTCAATTTTTTTATTAAAAAAATATTGGAATTATTTATTTTTATTTTCGAGAGATGAACTATATTTTCTACAAGTCATGAGAACTTTATTTTTTGGGGCAGAAATTTGAAATTATCACGAATTTTTGAAGAAAAAGAGAAGAAAATTCATATCAAATATAAAATAAGCTTAAAAAAATCTGAAACTTTACCATATGTGTATTCTATGGTATAAACAATCATAATTTCAACCAAATTTTTCTGTCATTTTGTAATTAGAAACTCAACAAACTATGGTAATAAGCAATAAATTTTAATTTTAATTTTAATTTTAATTTTAATTTTAATTTTAATTTTAATTTTAATTTTAATTTTAATTTTAATTTTAATTTTAATTTTAATTTTAATTTTAATTTTAATTTTAATTTTAATTTTAATTTTAATTTTAATTTTAATTTTAATTTTAATTTTAATTTTAATTTTAATTTTAATTTTAATTTTAATTTTAATTTTAATTTTAATTTTAATTTTAATTTTAATTTTAATTTTAATTTTAATTTTAATTTTAATTTTAATTTTAATTTTAATTTTAATTTTGGAAATTTTCCAAAATTTCAAATTGGAATAAAAACTAAATTTAATAAGATCTATGTCATTAGTTGTGTTATACTCAAAAAATATCATTTTAATCCCTAAAGGACCAAGGCCATTTTTTTTTTTATCAAAAACCACTCAAAACTACTAATTTGCTATGTTTGCCCAAGGAAATGAAAAAATACTTTTTTTAGAATCCAACAGTAGGATCTTGTACTTTATTAACCTCTAAAATTCCAAGGCCTATTCCCATCAAAACTTACTTAAAATTGCCATTTCTATTGCAAAGAACAAAAACATTTAAAATTGTCTTTTTTTACATATCTAACTACAAAATCTTGTACTACAATAGTATATAAATACGTGGAAAAAATTTCTGAAACTTTGACCATGCAAATTGCAAGATATTTGCATTCAAAGTGAAGAAAATAAGTTTTTTTAATACATTGATTGGCTAGTTCTAGGGTTTTGAATCTTCTTAACTTAAAATTTTTGCATTGTTGATTTTGATTTCATAATTTTTTATGTTGAAGAATTGAGTTGAGAATTTAGAGAAAAAGTTCAACAAAAAACACTTATTTTTCACTCATTAATAAATTGTTAAGCAAAAGTAGATTCAAAATTTGAAGGGATAACTAAATCATTAATAGCTCTAAGATGTAATTGAAATACAATGATCCCAAAGGCGAGATTGTTTTAGCAAGAAAACTTAACCATGCCTAACAATTTTTTTTGAAAAATTGTTGAAATTGCATTCAAGAATGAAGTTTATAAGTTATTTTTTCAAGAAGATGCTTAGATTGCTTGAAAAATAAGATTGTCCACAACTTTCTCATCACTCATTCAAATAGAATGAATCAAAGCATCAAATGTAGAAAAATATAATCTTTGAGAAAAAAATTAAAAATTAAAAAAATTCAACTTTTTGTGATTTCTTTTGGGCTATCCCTTGAGTTGGTTTTTGGACTCATGGTGGCATAGCTTTTGCTCCTAAGCACTAATTGAAATAAAAATTACATTCCTAAAAAGCTAATCTAATTTCTTATCTTCCAAAAAAATTGAAAAAATCATGTCAAAAATTAAGATCATATGAGCCTACCTGAAATCCCAAGAGACCATCATAGGGACTTTGGGACTCTAGGGATTAATTTAAAATCATGTGGTAAAAATTGCATGAAGTTTGGCTTTACAAATTGAGACATATTATCATTCAAATTTGAATTTTTTTAACACTAACGTACAATTCTAGATGACTTTGACCACTAGTTGTGGAAAAAATTTGCACTATGGACTTTAGTTCTTAAAAATCTTTATATTGAAGAATTGATTTGAAAGTCTAGAATTTTTTTCAATAAAACACATTTAATTTTCATTCTTTAAAAAATTATTATATAGAAGTAGGTTCAAGATTGAAAGAAGAACTAAATTGGTTAATAGCTCTAAGATGGGGTGAAATACAATAGTCCCAACGGTGAGATTGTTCTAACAAACAAACTTAATCTTGTCAAACATTTTTTTTGAAAAATTATGAAAATTACATTAAAAAATGAACCCTATGAGTTATTTTTCTCAAGAAGATGCTTAGATTACCCAAAAAACAAGATTGTTCTTAACTTTCACATCACTAATCCAAAAGGAATGAATCAAAGCTTGGCATGTAGACAAAAATATGATCTATTAAAAAAAATTAATTAATCTCAAGTTTTTGTGGACATTTTTTTCTACCCACCAAATGAAGATTTGGTTTTTTTGTGGTTTAACTTTTGTTTCTAAGCATTGATTGAAATAAATATTATATTCTCATGAAGCTAATAAGTTTTTCTATTTTATGAAAAAATTCAATAAAAATTAAGGTCATAGGAACCTACCTAAAATCCATTTTGGCCCTTGAGGGGATAATGGTTTTTTAGGGGTTAAAGGCTAAAATTCAATCAAAACCAAGGATTTAGAAATTATCACATACACTAGAAAGACATCTTTTGTAATCCATGGATTTAGCCTCTTATTCACTAGAAAATTTTGTAGTTGCTTAAAGAATAGCATTCCACCTCCAAGAGGTATATAGACACTTACAAAATTCAAAAAAGAGAGGATGAAAGAAAGTAAGAACAATTAGTTTCACCATTCATCAATCACATTTTTTGGCTTCTCAAGCATTTTATAGTCAATCAATTTCCTTTTGTACTCAAATCTGATAAGTTTTTCAAATTTGAAAACCCGTGTATAGTGGTTGTTGCTTTAGAGTATAAAATTAAGAACAAAGTGAACAAATTGCACATACAAATTTGGCAAAATTATATTTTTCCACAAGTTATAAGTGAAAACATTTGGGCATGGTTGTATTCAAGTATGGATTACAAGGGCCTCGACAAGGGCAAGGGACTAGCCTACAATAGCAAAGTGGATGATTAAGACAATAAAAGTAGAAATGTGAAGGAAACTCTATAAATTATAATTGTGAAGGAGAAGAAGTGGATACTAAGGACAAGTCACTATCTGCCATCAACTACAATCAGCTGTACCAAATTGATTGGAAATTTTGTTATTGAAATAAATTAAAGAACAATGTGTTGCAAACAAACTAAAACGTATAGGTATCTAGTATTGCTACAAGTGCGGGTGACAACTATGGAGGGTAGATTTGTGCCAATTTATGCATGGATTTTGTATCTTACAAAAAGAATCTCTTTTGGATTTATTTTTCTTATAATGATATTACAAGTATATTATTATAGATATGACATGGCAAGTGTGATTTTTGACTTCAACTTTTGTTATGCTTTTGAATTTCTTTAATGTATGAGTGAGGTCTTCTTACATATGAAAATTTTGTAAGAGTGAAAAAATATAATTTGTAAATAGTGATTATAACATTTATAAAATTCATGTTGAGTAAGTTCACTAAACACTTTTTGAATTGGTATGAAAATGAATCATCAACCTATAAAGAGGAATTGATGGCTACAGTTTGAACAATTATCAAGATCTTGTGACTCTTGCCACAAGACATAGAATACCTCCTTCTATGGTAGCCAAGCAATAGAAGATGGATAACAACTCTATAGAAAATCCTATGTAGCAGTGGATTTTTTTGGGCAATTTGGTGACCATTTGTGGCAAAGTAATCGGCCATGCACCATGCCCTTGAATAACAAAAAGTAAGAAAAGACAGAAAATTGCTAGAAAGCTTCAAGTTTTTTAAAAAATTAGTTGAAATGGCTAGATTGTGGATGAAATCATGAAAATAGAATTATGGATGTGTGATATGTGCTAATGTGATCTTTTCTATCCAATAGGTGTATGAATGTTGAATTTAAAGCACCATTACAACATTTAATATCACCTTTTTGGCATTTCATAAAAAATAAAATAAAAACTTGCTAATGAACGCAACATGGACAATCTTTTAAAGAACCTAAATTTGAAAATTAAAGTTACAATAGCTTCACAAAAGAGTAAAAAATCCATACATGTGAATATGGACTATACAAGACAAAAGGTGCAAAATGAGCCATGTAACACTTTGGACTTGACCATGTCACTTTGGTAAATATGTAGAATTAAAAATCCACTTGAATAAGCAGTGATGTAAAGGGCTTCATATGCTTTATAGCAATACAAAAATTTGACACATTTTCCCATTATTCTCAACATATTCCATATGACAATACCATGTTGGCTACTTGGCTTTGAATACCTATTTCAATACATTTTAAAACATGTTAAAATTGTATTTATTTCAACATGATTTTTTTCTTGTGACTAATATATTTGCACTCTATTTGCGACAATGTATTAATCTTTCCATCTTTTACATTCTATTGTATATAAGTATGTAATATTACACTTTAATCTACTATCATATTAACTTGAACATGATGTTGATTTATATTGTATCCTGTATTTTATCAAGCTTGTATTATTTAAATTGGACTTTTGACATGAAAAAATTTGTCTCTTTCTCATCTATTATTTTTGCTTTCTTGTATAATATAGCATTATTTGAGCTTTCATAGTTAAGAATTTGAAAATTTGATTAGAAATTTAGAACTTCATTGATTTTAGAATTGGAAGATATAGGATTTTATATATTTAGAGCTTGATAGATTTAGAGCTAGAAGAATTTAGGAATTTACAAAGAATTTAAGTACATCCTAGAATGGAATTTTTTTATTGATTTGGAATATTCTATAGATTTAGAATTCTTCAAATATATAAATTTTTACATGATTATAAAGATGCCAATTGGCAATGGTCCAATTTACAAAATATTGTCAAAATTGCTCAAAATATAGACTTCAAGTTTGTATTGTAAATTATATTTTTTTAAATGATCATAATTGTACATTTGAAAATCTTTGACTATTGTACATTATAGAATTTTTGTGTAAAAAACACTATATACTGCCACATGAAATTCCAAAATATGATGTGGAATATGTATATTAAGAGAAATAAAGAAGATGTAGCATGAATTGACACATTTGTCTTATCTATTGTTTGAATTGAGTCATTGGATTATTCATTTGTATTAT
Source organism: Climacium dendroides (assembly GCA_950106755.1). Taxonomy (NCBI): domain Eukaryota; kingdom Viridiplantae; phylum Streptophyta; class Bryopsida; order Hypnales; family Climaciaceae; genus Climacium; species Climacium dendroides. The sequence goes on along the minus strand of OX467087.1, from coordinate 23,424,752 downwards.
TGATTGTTGTCTTAGACATCAAATTTTATAGGAGAAAGGATTAGAGAGAAGTTTGGCAAACATTGTAGAAGGCAGATGGGTAAGATTGCTATAGGTAGCACTAAAAGAAACCTATATTTTAGATGTCAAACCTGGTTTTTTTGGAATGGATTTTAGGTGACATTTATGTTGACATCTAGCTGTTTTTATGTTTTTATGATGTTATATTGAATGTTATTATTGACACGAAATAGCTAGATGTCAACATAGATGTCACCTAAAAACTATTTCAAAAAATCCAGGTTTGTCACCTAAAACATGGGTTTCTCCTAATGTAGGAACAATGTTGACATGCGAGGTGGAAATTTGTAGAATGAATGGAGATATCTCAATTGGTTGAACTAAAGGGTATTGTGGCAAGAAGGAAGGATAAGCAAAAAGAAGAATTATCTGTTTTTGAAGAGATTAATTTCAATGGAGGTCAAAACAACAAGGAAAAAATTTGTTGATTGAACTAATACACTAGTCTATAACTTTGATGTCTTGTAGCATATGCATCCAAACCAATCACTATTGCATTCAACCTATAGAGAAACAAAAAAAAATTTGTGTTCAAAAAATTCAAGTGGCCATAAGAAAGGAAAAGCTTTGAATTACACAAGTGAAAATTTGAACAAGGCAATTGATGCAATTGAAAAAGTATAGAAGGCAAGGGATATAAATTCTTTCTATAACATCTCCAAAACTTCTTTAAGAGATCATTTATATGATAAAAGTACAAATAGAAAGATTAAAGGGTATTCTACATCAAAGAAGAACAACAAATTTGTATATACCTTTGTTGCACCTCGTACTCCCACTCTTTTTTTCAAACTCACCCAAAGTTCACTTGTAGCACTTTACTTCTAGTGGCACCAAGGGTCAGAATCCTTTAACATTGGATATATCATGTACTTGCAATATTAGGTTCCAATTCTAGTCATTGGGTTCTCCATGACTTCCAACACTTAATTTCTACAATACACTAGGTATGTCAATTGATGACATGGAACAAAACTTGCATTGATGTCAAAGCACTCAATGGTAGTACTACTCTTTACTAAAGCTAATTGTCTATGAACAAAATTCAACTCCTCTTTAGGCCCAACCAATATCATTTTGGGACTCACCTCGGGATTTACTATTTAGAACTTACCAATTGGGACTCACTCCATGACCTAATGTGGAGCAAGACACCACCCAATTGGTATCAAGGAGTATATTAAGGCACTCTATAATAACACAAAAGTGGTAGTGAGGCTCCAACTCCAACATCAGTGCATGTAGTTATTATGAATCATTATAGCACCATTTGAGAGTAAAGAAGGAGACCACACCTCCTTATAGTATTCTTTGTGGGATTGAATAGGTCCCCCCATTTTAAGGGTTTTGTAGTCATACGGTCTATAGGGAAGAAATGCACAATAGCCTAAATTTTTGTTAATTTTCCAATTTTCTATTGGGCTATGGCAATTAAATTGTTAATATTCTGTTCTTACCAGTTAGTTAGGACTTTACTATAGAATCTTATCAATGGATGTTTATTGTTTGGATGAATGGGGTGTGATCTATCGAGGTGGTTATTCGGTTGTCAGCTGAATGGGGTGAAGTCGGATTGTGGCGATCAATGGTTCTCAGTCTGGAAGAGAGTCTAGAGCTCCTGCGGCAGTGGAGGCCGGTAGTGTATGTGTGTGTGAGATCGATAGTTGTGAGAGCGTGTATGTTCAGTGAGTGAGGCTTATTTGCTATAGTGCTGGTGGTTGATTTTATGTTGTGCTGGATCGATAGATATTGAGGAGTGAAGCTAGATAGGAGTGAGGAACTATTGTAAAATTTATAAGGAAATATAATGTGGAGATTATGAGATGAAAATGTTGTATTCAATTGTCTGGAGATTGTACATGTTTGTGATTTTGCTATTGTGATTTGAATGTTTGAATGTATTGGAATGGTGTATCAATTGTGAAGTGTCCTTGTGATGAGTGTTGAGTCTATAGATTTAGTCCTGTGAGGAGTTTCTATTGTCATGATTGGATGTGAATGCATGTTGGTATGTGAATTTTAATTGTATGATCAATTGTGTATGGGTTGATTGCATAGTATGTGTCAATGGGGTTGAGTATGATGCTATGGTCTGTCATAAGATCAATTGAGAGTGAATCTATAGTTGCAGCCTAATGAGAGTTCAATAGAAGAATTAATTTGAAATTAGAATCAATAGAATTGGAAAAATGAGTGGAATAAAAATAAATAAGAGATATCCCAAATTAAAGTCAACAACATGTAAATTTTGTAAACAATTGAGTCATTTAAAATTGGAATGTAATACAAAAGATGAAGACATTATAATGGAGAATAAAATGATGAAGACAAATACAATTGTGGAAGAAAATAAAGAAGGGAGTTTGATTGAGACCAATAAAGCTGACAGTTGAAGGTATAGTTGTTGAGAGGCTATGGAGGGTGAATCAATTGAAGACTGTACCAATGGTTGGTGAGACTGGTGAATCAATAGGAGCAAAGAAAAGAGAAGATCAATAATAGATTTGATAAGCCTCTTGCCCCTTGATTTAATTATAATAAAATTAAGTCCATCTATAGTCTTGGGTTAAGGTAGGAAAGAACCTTCATAAATTCCTTCTTTTGTGCACAACTTGCGGGATTAACCCCTTTAATCCATAGGAATTACCTAGGTACCATACCTCCCTATGAACGAACTTAATCTATAGAAGTTTAATTATGGTTCATCCATAGTAAATTTCCATCTACAAGTTTTTAGGACCATTTTGACTTCAAATCTTAAATGCAAGCCCATTTTTGTGATCTAATCTTTTCACAAATTATAGTGGACTATTCACTTTTTCCAATGCAACAAGTGGTGAGTAAGTTGTGACCTTCCAAAGATTGAAGTCCCCTAGGAGGTATAGTTTCCTAGGACTTTGCCCTCTTTGGATGCTCATAACTATTTAATTCACAACTTAGATCCTTGTGAGCCTTGTCATTATAGAAATCTTACATCATTAGCTTTCCAACAATATGCATCATGCTCTATTTGAACTTTGTAATCCTCCCCAAACCCCTACTCCCATGTCCTACACCTTGGATTGTAGGAAGGATACTACCAACTTTGAGGAGCCATAACTTTAATTTGACTTTCAACTCAGATCCTTGCATTTTTTAGACCCATGGACACACCTTGTTACTAACTTTCCATTCATGTATGACATGCCATCCTATTCATCCCAAACAAAATACTACAACACGTGGTTTGCTCGGAACTTCATATTTCTTTTGCCTTATATCTTGCAATTGAAACTGCAAGACTTGGGAGTCACCCCAAATGTCCTCCTTGTTCACCATTGCAAGGTGGCATGGGCATGCCTTAAAGTAAGGGCTATGACAACCTTGATAGAATGATTGAGTGGATACATCTTCTTATATCTCTTGAGTTGAAGATGAAGGTGGAACATATAACACAAGGAAGGAAGACACTATTTTTAAATGGAGTTTCTCACTGAAGTTGTTCAAATTGGATTAAAAACAAATCCTTTAAATATTCATTGACATATGGTGAATCAAGGACTTGACATGAGTCATGCAAGGGGATTATGCTCTTAAAAAGTGTCAAGCTTTATCAAAATTTACAAATACTACATTCAAAGCACAACTATGAGCCGTATCAAAATTGGAATAGATGAGACTAAAGCACAAGTTAGGAGAGATGGGGTCAAAGTGCTAAGGTAGACACACCTTATTCCATCTCTTGACCCAACCATATGCAAATGAAGTCCCTACATTCATTTCAACACGAAAATATAGGAGAATGCATGATCTCTTATCTCTTTTGGGCTAAGTGATAAGATATCATGCGCCCTCCTAGATTGTTGTTTTGAAATGAATGTACGGACTTCATTTGTACAGGATTGGGTCAAAAGATGGAATAAGGTGCGGCTACCTTGGAACAAAAGTTTTTTGTCAATGGAGGTCTAGTACTAAGGCACACCAATGAGATGAAAGAGGATCTAGTCACAAGATACTTGTTGTTCCAACTGCTATTTTACTTCCCACAATCCAATGTAAGTTGAGATACCAAACTCCAAAACATAATTTGACCCATGCATCTCTTAAGGTATGTTTGCACTTGGTGTTAAGGATGATGTTTGTAATATGAATCTTATGAAAATGTAGGTCTAAATTCATTCTTAACCCTTAAACAATGCCGAGGACGTTTTCTAGCCAATGAATGACAAAATCTCTCCATGCAAGACAGAAGTACAACTATTCATCCTCCAAATTTTGTAGGAAAAGGAAATGTCTTTTATAGTAGCTTGTCTTCCAATGAGTGTTTTTTCATTTCTTTCAACCAACAATTCACACAATACCCAAACAAATGATTTCCATGGTAACTAGCTTAAGGGTTAAGACCCTCAATAACAACATTCTTTAACACCAAGTGCGAATATGCCTTTAGTTTGGGAGTTATGTTGATGGGAGTCATTGGAGAACCATTGATCAATGGTTGAGGGAGCTCTAGAATACCGCAATAGGAGGGGTCTTACTATCTTAGTCTTCAAATGATGATAATTATAAAATATGGAGTACAATAACAAGCTTAGAAAATAGTGCTTGAATGCTTGGCCAAACGCACATAATATTGTAGCCATACCAATATAGGGTGGAATATTGTTGTAGTAGATCTATTGGATCAAAGTTTTGTTATTTGAGGGAACCACTCCATTTTTGGGTACATAGATGGCCTCAAGTAATGAACACATTGAAGACACCCAAAGGTTTAAACCCTAAATGCCCAAGGTTTTTTTAGGCTTCTAGGAATTTGCTTTAAATTAAATAAAAAACCAACATTTTGATAAGTTGTATCAATTTTTTTTAATTGTAATCATACAAATTCAAACTAGATGTGTTAAAGATCACATAGGAAAAGAAAACACAACAATATTACTTATGGATTGAAAGATTATAATCATGGATCATGAGGGTGTTAAAATTGCAAAAGTGATTTGAAGTCTTTCAATCCTTTTTTCACATGTCAAATCTAAAAATTTGATCACCAAAAGAATATGAGGATAAAGGGCTTAATTTATATAACCCCAATCAATTTATGGCTTTTCAAAATTTATGTTACAATTTTTTTAAATGAATTTCTAACGTGATTTTTACTCCAAGATCTAGTGTATGTGAGGCTCATTTCCAAGATCCCTCAACACTAAAGGAAGTCAAGATTGCAATGGACATCCTTGCATAAAAGCTTGAATAGAAAAATCATAATCAATCATTTTAGAAATTGGATTTATGATGCTAAAACTAAACTTCAAAAAGAGTTTTTCAAAAATATGAACTACAAAAAATAGCAACTTGGTTAGGTTTTCTTTAACTTCAAAGTATTGTTGACATCCAAATTTGGTGCTTCGAGCATTTAGGGATTAAGAAATATTCATTCACTTATACCAAATGGAAGGGAATCCATTACTATATATTCATGACTTAATCAATGTAAGTGGAGAGACAATACTAGATTTTATATCTTAAAAAAATGATAAGAAAATGAGACTTGGAGGCCTTATGAGAATGTTTGGCTATGCACAAGAATGCATAGATGACAAAATTACTTCTTTCAACCCTCACTACTCTAGGAGATTGATTGTGTCCCCACTGTTGCTATCGCTTCCCACATGATTAAACTTTATGATTTTAACTTTCTCCCTACAAAATGTAGAAAGGACAAAAATTTCCAGTTCATGAGGAAGGTAGCTTCTACATTCAATAAAGGATTTCTTAGAGGATGATGCAATTTCTAAGAAATTGCATCAAGTCACATGCTTATCATAAACTGCATTGGTGAAGCTAGGATTGTGAGGGGTTAAGTGGATGTCTACTTCATATTTACAAGAGGAGGTGAACAAGATATGAATCCTTCTTAAAAGCATTGATGAATATCAATGGATATAATTCACATGTAACTTTTTATTACAAAAATGTTGAACCCACTAGGAGGCTCTCAAATTTTCTTACTATTTTCATCACAAGTACTCCTGCCCAAGAGAAAAAATAGATTGTACAATTTGGTATTGAGACCACCATGTAAGCTTATACGATATGAAATGCATGAGGTTTGGCCAATGACTTATCATCTTGATGTATGGGGCAAGGGTACAAGGATGGGGTATAGTAATCATGACCCGTAATGGACCAAACCAATCGTTGTCGTTCCAGCTGTTCTATTTCCAAGGCTTTCTGTCCGTTGCCAAGCCGTTGTTTTTTGGCCATGCTTTGGTGCTATGGCTCCTTTTTGTTTAGCGAGGCTTTGATGCTAGAACTACTTCTTTTCAATTGATGTTCTGAACTGATAAAATTTTGAGCAATGAAGCCCAGAACTAAAGTAGAAGCTGTAGTCTTGCACACTGAGCAAGATCAAAATGGATAGTATATACCGCTGAGGGTAGAAGTAAAGTCTTGGGTAACGTTTATGCCTAGCAAGAAAGGCAGATATGCTAAAGACGCTAATAAACATAGAGGAAGTAGTGTTGAAGGAGCTTATAAAGTTCAAGTTCTCAAATTTCAAATGCAACCATGTTCCAAAGTCATATCAGATATACTAGTCCAACATGTTTATATGTATAGACAGCTATAGTTGGATCTTGCAATTCCAATTGCAATGAGCAGTTGCAATTGTAAGTCACTTTTTTTTCTAGTTACAAGCTTAATTGTTTCTATGTTTATTTTTGGCTTTGTTTTTAGGTTTATTTATTGTTGACATTTTGCTATTGGACACTTTATTTGTATATGGCAGAACAGACTTGTATCCATCTAATTATATTGATTGGGTTGATATAAAGAGCATCATTAGAGTAGTGTGCGTTATGCATGCCAAAATTGGAGGAGCTTAGTCGAGGTAGTAGGACACATAAGGAGTTATTGCATAATAGCATATTCTACTACAACGCCCAATATCAACTACCCATAGGACAAGAACGATTTGGACAATTACATCCCATTCCACTACCAAGCTTAGATGATAGTGTTTGGCCATTATTAGACATGTCAACTATTGAGGCATTTCGAGCTGATTTTTTGGCATCTTTGAAACCGAGTATTGGCAGTAGGGCAACACACTTGCAGTGGTTTGTTCTTTTTCACGTTGTCGTGTTGAAAGCGGTTTGTCTTGGGAAATCACGGAGATTCTGGCTGCAACTAGATATGACTTAGGAATGAAGGATGTCGTAAGACAAGGATGGTAAGTGAACTCGTCACTTGCAAATCCAGTCCACTAACAAAGGTGATGAAGGTGAGTGAACTTGTCATCCGCAAATTTACCAATCAAGTGCAGAATGAGAATGTAAAACAACAAAAATTATTGTTGTTTGTGAATCTTTAAACTTTGTCTTCAATCTTTAGTCGAATCTTCTGGCCTTTAGTCTTCAATCTTCAAACTCTCTCCCATTGGCCTATCTTGTGGTATTTCTATAAGAGTAAGGGTAAGGGTGTGTAATAAAAAACAAGTTTTCGGACGAGTAAAACGGGACAGCAGAACACGAGCTGCCGTTCGAATGATGGGCTCCTAAACTTCAAACCCACAGTGACTAGAAAGCGCCTTTCACCAGTGGGAACAACAAATAAGATCGACCATGTGGGTGATTAATCCCACTTCGTTGTCACAAACACAAAATGGGGCTAATACTGGATACCCACAGAGCCTACAACTGGATTACAATACAAAATTGAAAAACAACAAGCCTCCAAATCCGGCTAGGAATAACAATAGAAAGACAACGAGCCTCCAAATCTAGCTAGGAATAACAAGCTACAAGCCACAACACATGAGTCTTCAATCTTCATGTCTTCAAACCTCAATTCCAAGTTCAAATCTTCACCTCAACTCCAACTTCAAATTTCCACCCCGACTCTAACTTCAAATTTCCACCCCAACTCTAACTTCAAATTTCCACCCCGACTCCAACTTCAAATTTCCACCCTGACTCCAACTTCAAATTTCCACCCCGACTCCAACTTCAAATTTCCACCCCGACTCCAACTTCAAATTTCCACCCCGACTCCAACTTCAAATCTCCACCCCGACTCCAACTTCAAATTTCCACCCTGACTCCAACTTCAAATTTCCACCCCGACTCCAACTTCAAATTTCCACCCCGACTCCAACTTCAAATTTCCACCCCGACTCCAACTTCAAATCTCCACCCCAACTCCAACTTCAAATCTCCACCCCAACTCCAATTTCAAAGCTAAACTTTGAATGAACACCACCGTTGCTTCATAACTTCAAATGGAATGAGTGATAGCTCTCTGGAAAGCCAATACAATTCCCTCCACTTCCTTCAAGTCTCAACTCATTCCAATACTTTGACCAATATCTATGGCCGTCCAAAATTTCGGCCTCTAAAAGTGAAGGCAACAGACCCTCCTTCACTCCCACACTCACAACTTACTCATAAATGCTTCAATCACATCGAATGATAGCTTCTTAGAAAGCTAACAAAATTTCCTACATCCTTTCCAAAATTCAAATCAAACTAATACTCTGTCCATCTTTCATGGCCACTCAAAGTTTCGGCCTCAAGAAAAGAAAGGCAGCAGACCCTCCTTCACTTCTACACTCATATCTCACTCATACAAGCTTCAAATAGAATGAGTGATATCTTCCTAGAAATCTAACTCAATTTCATACACTTCTTTTAAATTTCATTGTAAATCAAAAACCTGTCCGTCTTTTATGGTTGGTTGAAGTCTTTGCCTCTTAATTTCGAAGGCAACAAACCTCCCTCCACTCAAACTAGCACAACTTTATATTCACAACTTCAAATCAAGAAAGAGAAATCAATTTAGAAATAAGACACCATGATACACAACTCCACCAATTTTCATTCCAAAATTCTCAAAACTCACAACACCATGGGCCTCCAAACATTCGGGTCCTTCCCTAAACTCACAATGGGAGAGAAGATGAATAGTATCCACCTTTCTCTCCACCTTATCTTCATTCTAACCACACAAACAAGTAGGGTTAGTCCCTAACTCACTCCCAAAACTCCTCTAACAATAATTGAGCACTTATTTGGGCCCACAATTATCTCCTTATCTTTATCTTTGAAGGAAATTCACTTCAAGTTCACCTAGAAGGCAAACCATTTGAATATCTCCCTCCAACTACTTTTCAAACACAAAATTATTATAGAAAATCACTCCAAATATGGAATGAAGAACTAAAACTCAACATACATCTATTAGAAGTAAAAAACTAGAGATCCAATCAAAATATCATTCCATCTGCAGGAATTTGAAGATGCGTTTGATAGTAGCAGCAATGTAATTGGCACGATCCACCTTAGTTAAAGGGTTGACTGGCCTTCTAACCATCGTTGGTGACCATGACTCCCTTCGATAGGCCTCACCATGCAATAATATTGCTCGTCGTTTAAACCTTCAAAACATCTTTCAAATGTAACTTCACGGCTGTCGGGCTCAACACATCCAACCTGCAATAAAATCACCAATGTCCAAGCGTCACGTTGAAGATTGTCATGTCATCGTTTCTCCACGCAAAGTTGTTTTGGTGGTTGCAATGACCCAGCTTCGTCTTCTGACCGCCTATATAGCAATGAAAAATCTAGTGGCTGTTGTAGCTGATCCGGTAGTTGCGATAAAGAAAATTCAAACTCTCGCTCTGGTTGAGATTCTTCATCATGGGACTAAGAAAAAACCCTCCAATTTGACATAGTATAATTTAAATGAAAAATAAAGAAAAATCAAATCAAATGTGATGAAACTCTCAAGTGAATCCTTCCCTTTATAATTGCCTGTAACAGCAAAAATAAGGCGTCACCTTGAAGCCATCTCAAATGACGTCATCTTCTTTATTACGTTATAAATATCAAAATCTATCTAAAATATATAGATGTACATATTTTTACATAGTGCCTGCATTTGCAGCATGACAATGTCTTCATTGATCTGGTTTGGAAGACGTCAAATATTCACAAAACTGCAATTTTGTTTGTATTCAAGGACTTGACTTGTGAGTTAATGTCGTCACTCATGGATGATGGTTGGGATAGTAAAATTACGTGGGTAGACGATGTCATCAAGTGTATCGTGGATAGAAGTTCTCTAGTTTTCAAATTTCACATTGGTAGGTCGACCCTATACACAAATTTCCAGTTCAATCGAGAGTGTTGGGTATCTAGATCAAAGTGGAAACCTATGGATCAAGTTGGTAAAATAGAAGTGATGAAAATTTGATATGAATTTGGACAACAAGAAGGTAAAATTGAGGTTGTTAAGAATTGGTGCCTGACTAACATCCATTTTGAGCTTTTGTTTGACTTGGGCCCCGATGGACCAAAAGACTTTGCACTTTGGAGTATAGAAGCAGGCCGCGTAGCTCAAAAGGTATGCTTTCAACCATTATTTCTTTACTAGAATACTTTTTGTCTCACAAGATGCAAGTTATGAACACGACAACAGTTTTACCGATTCTATTCTATCCATACAGGTAAATAAACAAAATGAGAAGAATCTAATGGCTAAAGACATACAACCACCATAGAAAATTAAGATTGTTGAAAGAATCAACTAGTGATTAGGAACTTGTCGCAACGTGAATTTTTAATTTTCTTTAGCTTACTTAAAAAATGGAATGGAAACCAGTGGCAAAGGAACCGATCCGATTAAGAGGCATAAGAAAACGGAAAATAAACAAGGAAAATGAAACAGTAGATGAACCGGATCTAATCAAGTCCAAAGTTTTAAATTGGATGGGAACGGAAACCCATCCAAATTTAGTCTAGGAACCGGAATACTGGATTAGGGTTAAACCGGATGTCAAGCCATCAGAACCGGAAAAGGTCATAATGGCCAGTACGGGATCCTGATACTATTTAAGGACTAGCCTTACTAGTCACACCTCTTTTCATTTTTTCTCGCGGCTTAGGCGCTCCTTGCGTTTTTCTTTTGTTTCTAGCGCCTTATTTTTCCATGTAGGATTTATATGTGAGATTAAGGTAGTAATACAAGAGTATACATATAGACCTCAAGAGCGTGTGTTGTAGGGTTCATTTTCAGTTGAGATCGAAGAGAGGAAGTGAGGAACGAGACGTGCGGCTAGGAGAGAGTAAGGTAGAACCGGAAAGGGTTTGGAGTGAACCAATCTATGTCCATGCTGTTGTTGCATAGAAAGAGAGCAGGATCAGCTGACTCTGTTCTGGTTGAGGTGAAGCTCCGGAAAGTAGTTCCAGTTATTCCCTCCAAAGAACTGGAAAAGGCCCAACTTATGGAAGATTTAACTTCCATGGGTTGTCAAGAGTTTATGAAAAAAACCTAGGGATTCAGAGACAAACGGATGGTGAAAGAACTCTTGGGCAAGTTGTCCAATGAGTTCGACAATACCTTGCGAGGGAATCCGTCCTTCTTGACTGAGAGCGTATGAAGAGCAGTGTAGGACTTTCGGGTAGGTGGTCTAGGAATGGCAGGCCAGAAAGATGAGTTCATCCGAGGCAAATTCCAGGGTGCTCTCAATCCGAAGGACGGATATGCAATCGAGGATTGCATAGACGACCGCCACCGCCACTTTCTTCAATTTCTAATTCCGGTCCTCCATCTGGAAAAGCCAACAAGGGTAACGATCATCCTTGGCAACACTATTTTTGGTGCCTTACAGTGTGGGACCCGGAAAGTTGACTGGGCCTGAATTATTTTCCATCTGGTAGCCCAGCTCATTGGTAGAACGGGAAAGAGTAGGGCCACTCTATTATGTCCCTATCTCTTCCACCTGTACCATAACCACCAACTCCTCACCAACGCGGAAGAGAAAGAGTGGAAGACCCAGGAAGTCTTCTTGAAATACAAAGAGTCTGGGATTAACAATGAGGTAGAATTTGTTCCCGAATCAAATCCGGAAACTGAGGAGGAGGAGGAAGAAGCTACGTTGCCGCCAATCAAGCGACAGAAGACGACGCCTCCCCACAAGTGAGGGACGCCACCAAGTCACAACAAGTCAGCTCTGGAAGGAAGACCAGAAGAGAGGAAGATTGTCTCTGAAGAGGAAATGAATCCCTGGGATCTATTCAACAACTTAATAGTCATTCTCTGTAGCGTCCAAGCGGATTGGGAGATCAAGAATAGGACCTTGGCCGCGATTAGAAAGTTGGTGGATGCACTACTAGACAACACGTTGCCGGAAAAGGTGGCAGACTGCATCACCGATCCGGTCGAGGCCCGGAAGCAAGAAGAGGAGATAATCCGGTTGCAGAAGGAGGTGGATACCTTGAAGGCAAAAATCTTCACCTTGAAGGAGGATGTGACTGCCACTCGGAAAATGGCGGAGGAGGCTTGGAAGATAGCTAAGCAGGTGAAGGACACCTTAGAAGTATCTGGGATGGCCGCCACCAAGGCTAAGTTGTTTGACGAGAAGGTACAGAAGGAGAAGAAACTATCTGGTTCGAGGATAGTTAGAATTCTCACAAATTATGCCGAGCAGGTTAAGGCAGTGATGACGGAGGCACAGATATCTACGGACCGGATTGAAGAGAGTAGCCAGAAACTGACTGGGGCTACATGCTCCAAGGGAATCCAGCTCTCGGATCTCTCTCTACTGGAGTCGTTTCTGGATGAGTTAATTCTAGAAGAAGGAAAGGATAGGACTCCCAAGTCCAAGAAGTCCAAATGAGCGCCAATACCGGCCAATACACCTGAGTCTCCGATCAACTTGGAGTCTACGCCTGATTTCGGCCAAGGCGAACCGGCCTCTAAACCTACGGATAGAAAATTGAATCGGAACTTGAGCAAGGTCTTTGAGCAGATGGAACCCGATCCGAAGAGTCCCATTTTAGAATTAAACTTGTAAACTAGTTAGGATTGTATATACTAGGGAGGTTTAGCACGGATCCGGATCTTGTTTCGATCTAGCTAAGTAATAGGTAGGACTGGAAGTCTTGCCTGAATTGCGGCGGAATTCCGTGGCACTTTTTGCCTTTTTGTACTTTAGGGTTTTGTATATAAACCAGTCCCTGAGAGGAGAACTAGGAGAAAAAATCCTTTTTTGTAACCTTCTTGAGTTTTTAATCACTTCCTTGTTGTATGTCTCTTCCGTGTGTGGCAATGTTGTATAATAAAGAGAGAGGAGGGCATAAGTAGAATTGGGAGTGATTTTTCTTCCCTTGGTGTTTTCAGTCTTATTCCAAGTGTATGTGAATAGGTAGCAAAGAATTGGGAGTGAACTTCAGTTCCTCAGCACGTCTAGAGTTTAGGATTCCGGGTGAGAAAGTCGTTGTTAAGCTAGGCGGATAGGAAGAGATTCCTTAGTTGTGCTAGAATTCCCGGGTGGGAAATCCGGTTGAGTGTCTGATCTCCTGTGAGGTCTCACTGCCCTAGTTGATAAACGGAAAAGCTTTAGTAGATGTTGGAATGGACGGGTATACTTATAACCACCAAACTTCGCACGGATAGGAACTAGCATCCAAGGTCATTGTAGTATAAGAGGATCGTACGAGAGGGGGGGTCTTTGTATGACCTGTAATCCAGATTACCATCTAGATTGTTGTGAAGGACCAAACCGGATCCGGAGTAGTTAGAAGATTAGGAGGTAGGGTAGTGGGTCTTCAGCCACTATAAATTATGGAAGGAGTGGTGGGCCTACCACTCTTAAAATCAAGCGGCAACCCCTCTAATGGTGAAATAGAGGTAAAACTAAACCGGATAGAAGTAAGGATACGGGTAGACAGTCCAAAACGGATTGGTTTACAAAGGTACCCAGGACCGGAATTGATAAAATCCTAGGGTGGTGGTGATTTATAAAACGGATAGTTAGTAGGCTTGGGACGATAGAAGTAAGCTGGTTCTTAGCTTTCCTGGTGTTGTAGGCTTTCCGGTTTCAGACATAGGACCGAAAAGTAGGATTTGGATACTGATTTAGCTTAATCACTTAATAAGGCTAAATACTTCATAGGATCTCGCGGGTTCGATTTTTAGAGTCACTTAGTTATGCTCTAGAGTGTTTTTTGGGAGTATAACAGGAAATTTATTTACCTTGTACTGCGATATAACTTTAGTTAGTAACCAAGTCATGAATTGTGATTATCAACTAATTGGTTATAAAGTTATGAATTGTGATTAGTTGTCGTCTCAATGTCTATGTGATGTTATGAATAGTGTGCAAATTAGTTGATTCCGTACAATTGTTATAGCATGGACGACCTCTATCTACAGATTGACAATTTGCACGAATGCACGGGATGGTTAGGGTGGAGGTTATATCGAAAGAACTTCATGCCTGTCTGCATGAAAGCAAAAAACACTAGAACTAAAATTGCCTAATAACTTGAGTTAACATGCACATATTGATAATGAAGATGTAGAAAAATCCCCAATTACATAGAATTTCCTACATAGGAATTGAAATTTACAATTGTTCAAAATACATTCAGTTGCTGTAGAATTGAAACTTCCTCTAAGCGTGGCTACTGTGGGTTGGCTCCATAGGGACTATTGAAAGCCAAGATGGTTAGGAAGCGTGAAATTTGAGGTGTTGAGATTAGGTCTTAAGTCACGGTTGCTTGCATGATCAACAACTATCTCACTTAGATTAGTTGATACTAAATCCACATAATCATACTACTAGAATCATAAGTCCCTCTGTAATATCACAAATGCTACCACTAATACTAGGGGCTGGTGCTTGCTATACTACGCATTCATTGTATCACATATTAGTAAAAATTTGATATATTTGAATAGAATGCATGATAATGATTTCAATAAGTCTTTAAAATAATTATTTTAGTTATTTTATAAAAATATTTTCAATCATGCATAAATAGAAATCATATTTACACACAATGTGATATTACGAAATAGAGTAGCAGTTCACAATCACCTCTGTAATATCACTTTTTACAAAAGGTGATATTATAAAAATAACATTGTTGCAATTGAGGTGATATTAAAGAGGATCAATATGGTGATATTATAAAGGTAGCAATTCCATTTCTTTTTTTGGCTTTATACTTCTTTTGCATTTCTATGATTTTGTGCTTCTGTGAGCTTTGAGCTTCTAATTTCAATTTTCTATTGCTTCTACCATATAATTTGAGAAATTTATTAGATTGAACTAATTTTGGATTTCACAACAATTAAATTGTTCACGAAGCTTTTGAGATTTACAAGTTTTTCCTTTAAATTCTTCTATTTGGATTACCATTATTTATAACAATTGAGTCAAATTTCTAATGCATTCTAATGTATGTGTATCTTTTATGGTATTCATCATTGCATGTATTTCATTCATCATTCATTAAATTTCTATTGTTTATTTCAATATATGCTTATTTATTAAAAAATTATATGAAGATTTTAGTAATTTTTATCTGAATTTTTTTTGAAATTCTTGCTTTGTATTCTATCTAATACATAAAATTTCTTATAAAATTCTAATGGTGAATGCGTAGCATAGCAAGCACCAACTGCTAGTTAGAAACTAAAAATCTAAGAAAAAGATCAACAATTTTATTTGGAACTACTAGTAAATGTAACCGTAACATTATCATGACATGCATGAGACAGTTGTTCATTCTTCAACCAAAGTGGTTGTCTTTGTCGCTTGAGCTTCATCAACTTTAGCTCTAGTGTTGCCTTCAGTGTTAGGTTGGCTATTTGGTATCCATCGGGAACCAACATAGGTGCAAGTCATACACCACTTGGCCCAATGTTGAGCAATACTTGATTTTGAGGTACAAGCCCGCCTAACTTGTAGTATCAATTCAATATCACATATAGGACTTGTATGCAGTAGATTCAAAGTTGCTTCTTTATTACGGAACCTGTGTTGAATGATCTGGTACCAATGTTCGTATGTGTGTAATAGAGTACTTTTTCCAAAGATTGATTTGTTGTATTGTGTGTGTCTTTGATATGTTGTTTTAGCTTGATGATGAGAATTCTCCATGCCTTGGCAAGACCAAATTGAGAGAGATCCATATTGATCAATAAACCACGTTACATGCTTCATGATGACATGCTGCATAATCCAAAATATCAACTTGTCAATGTGATTGGTAACCAAATGCAAATAAGAACTTTAATAATTGAGTTCAAATTAATTGATAGCCTTGCAAGTGGTGAAGTACTAAAACAACAAATTAATTAGAAGACTATAGATTGTATGCAAATCATATAAGAATTTCAGCAAGCAAACGTACCATATAATGCGTCACGTGTATTTCACTGAAGCACTTGATGAACAATCGCCCCCAGTTCTTGACTTTGGACTTGAAGTTGTGTCGCTACTCATTGGTCAAGGTTAGCTTCATAAAGTATTGTTGCAGGTTGTCGAGAGCTAACCACATTTCAAGCTGAGCTCTCTTTGCCTCTCTTCCTGATAAGAAATTCTTGCAAGCATGTACTATATATTTTCAAACTTTATCTGAACCCCCTTCCAACTTGCGCTGTTTGAAAATCTTGTTGCAATGGGCTCCACTTAGGCTTGGCTTGTTAGAAACAGAATTAGCTTTCCCACTTAAGTTTGAATCTTTGTAGGTGGAGAATCTTTTCAACAATTCTATTGAAAGCATGAAGAGTGCAAATATGAACACGATTCAGTGGAATCGGAAAAATGTGTTTCCATTGGCTTAAACTTCAAGCACCAATGATGGGCTTGGCATAAATGCAACTTGCAAACAATTCTCCAGACCATGAATGAGAAGTTTTGGGGGGAGCAGCCAAAAGCCCAACAGTTGAAGTAATCACTGGTTTGCATCTCTCTTGTAAGCAATAAATTCATGAATGCTTGCTATTTGAACCGTGTTGTAATCTGTAAAGACATTTAATAGTCTTCATGCCAGCAACAATATGCTACTGAACCTTGAATGCTCAAATGTCAGGTACATGCAAAAGCTGGCCATTCTCTTGTGCTATGATGAGAGCAAGAATTTTGGTTTGATCAAATACTCATTTTAGTACTTCATGAGACTCTTTTGGAACTTGAAAACTATCAATCGGACAAATTTCTCTTTCAGATTGTATTGACCTCTTTCTTAGACAACAAGTTGGCTAATAAAGGACCATTTTGGTTGTGATGCATCATCACCATGCAGTTGACTTGTGTGCCCTTCAGCTTCGTTGAGCTCTTGGACGATTCTTGCTATTTGTGGACCAATAATGGTTCTCAGAAGTCTTCTTTGTGCCTTAGCATGTCCACCAATTTGTGAAAGAGTAGATAGATCTCTTTGCTCTCTTATTTGACTTTGATAGCCGAACGGTGTTTTCTACATGTGAGTTAATTTGATAGTAAGGCAACTCAATGATGCTTTAGTTTTGATCAACTCAGAACATACTGACTATAGTTGAACATGGTAAAGACCAACCAATCTAGTGCTCTCTCTTACACACTCCTCTTCTACTATACCATGTGCCACTTGATTTTCTTCTCTTGCTAGTTTTTCTACATTGATTTCTCTTTGCAATTGAACTAATTGTTCTTCAAATGAACACCTCTCAACAATAAAACTAGCAATTTTCTCTTCTAGATTAGGAATTAGAAATAATTTGTCTTCTTGGATGCTAATCTCACATTGCAAACTGACAACTCATTCTTTCAAACGTGATATTTCAAGAATATGGGCTGTACATTTCAAATTTTGTGATTGGAACGAACGCACATATCCCGAAAAACTGTTTTCACCATCTCCTGCAAATTCTACCAAATCTTTTAGAAAGTTCAATTTTGGTCGCTTTCCTATACGAGGATTATGCGGGTATAAAGATCTATCTAACCACAAATCAATATTTTTGTCCCCTACTTGTCGCTTTTGGAAAAATATTGAGCGTGAAACTTGTTCATAAATGAATTTCTCACATTGTATAACTGGAGCATATTTTGCTGCAATTGAGACTTGAGCTTTATACATCGGATCTAAATTTGTGCTATCTCTGAGAGCCACGCTTTTAAGCCTTCCTAGTTAATCGAAAAAATATACGACAAATACTCCTGACAAATGAAAAACATCATCTTTGACAAATGCAAAACATCTGTGACATCTAGCTTGAGAGAAAACCACTGTAGCCCAACAATGATGATAGACCATGAAATAGTGACGAAACCCTGCAAAAAAATTCCGTTGGTATAGTGTGGCTTACATCATGGCAAGCATCCTGAGCCACAGAAATGGCTACGTACGTAGGTTTTGGCAGGAGACAGATATAAGCCTGCAATTCAAGATAGCTACTTCTATTTAAGGTTATGATGCTCCCTTTGCCCTCCTTGATATGACAAGGTTTTTTTTCTAGTTTAGACAATCATGACAAATCATGGTAGCCAAGCTTGCAAGTCTCTTCATTGTAAAATAAGTTCTTCTCCAAAGTATCCTAGAAGAGATATCTTGTCTTCTCAAGATCCAATGCAGGGATATAGGGTCACAATTAAGAATATTATGAACATTAGAGGTTTGCAAGAAAGAAAGTGGTTTGATATTAAAATCAAAATTGAACTTAATATCAAAATTAAGCACATCTAAATGTCTAATTTTTATTGTTTATCCAACATCTTTTGTAAGGAATCTTATAGGTCTATTCTCCATCATCATATAGATATATTATTTGCTTTGCTTATAAATTAATATGTAATGAAACATGCTATACTAGTGAATATGTCACATTATGATAAAAGGTCTATAAATTGTCCATCCAAGAGCTGAAACTTCATTTGGGGGAGGTGCTAAAAAAATATTCCAAATTTTCCTTGAAAGACAAGTGGAACTGGCATCTAACCCAAGTCATTTCATATTTTTTTGGAACTTTGCAGAATTAGTTATGAAAATTTGAAATTGAAATGGCATAGGGCTCTAAAATCGCCCACCTTTAAAATGTACATTATTTTGTACATTGCTGAAGGCTATGAAAAAGCAATGTGTACAAATAGTGTACATTGAAGGAGGTGGATGATTTCAAAGCCTATGGGCTTTTAAAACTTCCTACCTTAGGATTGTCTAAGGGCCATAATAATGCTTTAATTCTAGGAAAGTTTATAATGTATCAATCATACCAAAAATTTAACAACTATTTTATTTGCAGGTTTCAAAAATCACAATTTTGAAATAATTTATTTTTTTATTTTAATACACCACAAAATCTCTTGCAAACTCAAAGCACTAAAAATACAGTATTTCCATTCTATTTCAAACAAGGACATTCAATTTCTTTCAAAATATTCAACATTACCATTTTAAATTAATTATGACACAACTGACAAGCACAAAAGTTATGTACTTTGAGAAACTCTTCACCCCGATGGTATATGCCATTTTCTCATTATTTTGTCATGTAAGGTGAATTTGGCAAATTTGAATTCAAGTCAGAGTTAGAATAGGATATCCAAAAATTTATGGATAGTTGCTCATCAAAAGTTTCTTGAGTTTATGCTCTCAACAAAGTTCTATGCCTACAAAAATCCCATATCCATACCCAATGCAACTATAGGAATGCTACCAGCAAGCGCTTACCAACGAGTCCATTTGAACATTAAGATAGAACTATCCATTATTACACAGATTTGCTATCTCGGTACTTTGGAGAAGCTATTTGTCAGCTCTCATATTTTTCAAAGATTGAATTGTTTGAGAGAAGTCAATTGCAAAAAGAATGAAGATATTCCAACAAGTATTTAATTTTTTGTGATTTTTCAAAGCTGAAATGTTAAACTATGAGTAGACCCTTGTTGAAGCATGACCAAACCATTGTTGAAGTATAGGCTGATGTGTCCACTCTCCAAGTGCATTGCCATCATGATGAAGGATGAATAAGATTGTGGTAATAGATGGGTTAGTGATGGAAATGGGAGGAACTTGTAGGTGGCAATATTGAGTAAACGGTAGCATTGGGTAGTTCCATCTTAACCCCTAAATGTCCAATGCACCAAATTTTTGTATCAACAATACTTTGAAGTTAAATAAAACTTAACCAAGTTGCTATTTTTAGTATTTTATATTTTTGAATAATTTTCTTTTGAAGTCTAGTTTTAGCATCATAAATCTGATTTTGGAAATAATTGATTATGATTTTTCTATTCAAGATTTTGTCCAAGGGTGTCCATTGCAATCTTGACTTTCGATAGTGTTGAGGGGTTTTAGAAATGAGCCTCAAATACACTAGATTTTGGAGAAAAAATCACATTAGAAATTCATTTAAAAAAATTATAACATAGATTTTGAGAAGCCATGAATTGATTGGGAATAATATGATGGGACTAATATGTTATGCCCTTTATCCTCATATTTTTCTGGTGACCAGTAACACCTACCGGTTTTCAAGGACAGCACAACATCCGGATACGAGAAAAGGAATAAGTGCATCATGTACAAGTTCAGCAGGGCGTGCAAAACGTGCCTCTAGCCTCTCAAGTTCCTTAAAAGCCATCAACTTTACACAAAGGATTACCAGAAGAAAATCCAGAAGAATCACATTTTGGATTTCAGCTTGTGCTTCAAAGCAGCCGCTGTTGTCTACCTCTTACTGCACTTCTTCTCAATCCCCTAGAATCAATAATACAATGAATCTTGACAGGACATCACTGTCCAGTGATCCTAGCCTTCGCATCATCAACCACCTTCAAGAGTTCTTCCCTACAAGATTCAGAGACATCCAGAAACTTAGTCAACATCGTCCACCAAAAATTCTGACTTAAAAGACTTTCATGCGCAGGAAATAAGTAGGCAAACAGTTCCAAACTAGACATTAAGTTCGGTTCTCATGCAAATTGTACTTATAGAGCGGGTCTCCATAACGGTTAAATTTGCAAACAATTGCATATAGGATTTGATCGAAGAAAGAAGTGAGTCTGGCCCCACTAACCTGTCGGGCTTGAAGAGCAGGTATCGGTAAACAAACCACTGCACATAAAGCATTCAATCTTAGATTTAGCATATTCATTTCAACATCTAAAATTCACGCAAATCCAGCTTAGAGGATGCGCTTCAGCAACAATTACTAAGTTGTGTTATGACGCAGACAAGAAACCTCAGGTACATTAAGGGCAACAAATGAAGAATTTGATTGATATTTACCCCCGTAAACAGAATTCCGACAATTTCAAAAAGATTCGGAATGAGTGGAAGCTTCTCAATGGCCTGTCACAAATCGATCAGACGTTCTTGCTTAGTACCTTGCATTAGTGTGATAATCTAGCACACAAATAATCCTTCAACTCTCCGATTTTATATCTTCTCAATACTTTAGATTACGCGATGCCACGCACATCTCACTAAAGGACCAATCGACCAGCATCAACCAAATTGACGACGCTTAAGGAGAAAGAGTATGGCGTATTAGCCTCTAGAATTCGGTTTTCAACTAGATTCCTCCCTGTCAATCAGGACAAAAGCGACATGGACTTCGACACTCACACCGACAAGGCCGAAAGCTGCCCATATGCCAATCAGTCCAGCAAATCCCAATCCAGCGATTGCGGGCTTGTCATCTGACTTATCCCACTGCAAATCAAACTCGATTAGAACCTGAAAATATACGAATTCCAAAACCAGACAAGATTGCATGTTTACACTCGATGGATTTTGCGATGCAAATGCAGATATCTAGTGGAAGTATAGAGACAAGACTAAGGTTAATGAAGTCGTAAAGTTTCAAACCATAACACGGTTGGCTAAGCTTCTATTGTGAAAACTCTGTTTCCCACTACTGATAAAGCTTGACGACAAAAATACGACAATCAGAAAGTTCAATAATATACCGCGGCTTTCAAGCTGTTGAAGAAATCTTCCGCTGCGGCGGAGGCTGCAGCGCCGGCCTCGTTCACGGAAGCTTCCGCCTCGTTCACGGAGGTTTCACGGGTTGCTTTAGAGGCAACAATTGTCAAGGATCTCTTCGCTTCTGCTATTCATCAGAGTTAAGACCATGTAAGTAAACAAATTATTGATTCCCTTACAAATCCAATCAGCAACTGATTCCCCCGCAAATTCCAGACATACACCGCATGTCGGCGACACGATCGACACAGGAAAGAAGAAACGAGTAACGCCAAAATTCATCGTTCTAGAGGCTACTTCAGAGTAATTTAAAGCCTGGAAAGGATATTTTCAGACAATTCAACCCGAGACTGGCATGATAGCGACTCCAGAGTGACCGCATCGCCAAGGTGCAAGAAGTCAAATGCCGGTCAGCATCCTCCTGAACTCTCTTGTAGAAACAGATAGTCGCTACTCGACTAACGCATTTCACTTGTACACGTAGCAAACAAAAAATTCCATAGATAAGCTGTCCGAGGCAATTGCATTAAACTAATACACGGTTGTCAACCTTATTCAAATTCAAGAAGCCCAAACCTCTAGAGGCGACGAATGCACTCCAAATGCACTCCAAATGCACTCCAAATAGACCTACACAGAGAACCTTCACGCGGATCACACACGCAAGCACATGCACATCACCAGGAGGTCGGCCAAACCTGTGCGGACAGCCGAGCGCGCAAGGGGCGGAAGCGCCACGCCGGAGATCGTGGAGGCGCGGCGGGAAGAGAGTAGCACATTGGCTTGCGCTTTGCGGGGAGCGCCAGCAGCGACGCTGCCAGCCGCAGCGACTGCCGACGACGACGACATCACGCAAGACGCCATGGAATTGGAGGACAACGTCAAATTCTCAAGAGCAGGGGAATTGCAAAGACAGGAGGAATTGGGAAGAATGCTGTGGAATGGCGCAGTCCGGGCTGGCGGGGTGATGGTGGAGGTGTACTTGGCTGAATCTGCTCGGGAGATAGAAGTGTCGGAGTTCGAAAGCGCTGATTGCTGCATTGAGCGCTTCCATCCGCCATAGCCGCACGGCCCCCTTGGATAGCGAGGCTACCGGTGCCAACCGGTGCCCCACGACCGGACCAGGTGGTTGCTTTCGTCTTTGGAGAATGCAGTACAATAATTATACGAACCCACACTACTGCACAATAGTCTCAAAACGAGCGGAATTCTTCGAGTAGATCAAACAACGCTAGTTCTGAGCTACGTCCATCCCTCTGAACAAACTTTTCCTGTTACATCAGTGAGGGTCCTAAATTAGTGTCACATCAAAACTTTAAAGTTTGTGGAAATTAGTCTAGTACAGTAGTATTTCAACCTATGATACACGAGTTTAATTTAGCGTGACTATGGTAAATTACTGTCACGTGCAATTCTAGGATAAGTCAGGGTAGCCTTGAAACATTGGGTGGGGTCTTGAAGTTAAGTTGCGCACATTCAGCCCAGCCTCGGAAGGGACAAGATCACAAAGAGTTCTGGTGAATTATCTTTCTCGAGATGAGCCGGCCACACTTGTGATCCGAGGCACAAGTGGCAGCAAGCACTGGGCGTAGAGGCCGAGCCAGCACGTGGCACATCAAAAAGCTGAAAAGAGACCAGGAGCAAGCATAGCATGTGACGGACGGCATTGCAAAAGAACTGAACTTCAAGACGGCGTGAGAAGGTGCCCCTATGATTCCGGATTGCCAAGAGCGGCCAATGGAGAGCACTCCTTGAGGGAACGTTATCCTCCATCAACCTCCTTTTAGCCTGGGCTGGGATTGGAAGACGGCGATCGCCCATGTCTTGGGGTGTGGTCCGTCATGCACAGAAATCGTGGAATAATTAATGAATTTCTGCAAAAACCCGGGACTACCGGTAGTTTCTGACCTTCTCATCCCGTCCAATACTGTAGTAAACAGGATGTATCAATCCCAGTTGGGTATGGCAATATATTTCTATTCGAATTCCGAGATTACAACAAGAGAATCATCTCTACTTAATTCTAGGGGTTTATCTTTCGAGCTTGGATTCAGAACCTGCAAGCATGTTGAAACAGAACAGCGATTACATCTACTGGTAATTTTTCTCATAAGACTACAACTTGCTCACACTGTATCATGCAAATAAAAACTAAAAACATATAACACGGTAGACCAGGTGGAATCTATAATAGACACTGGAATGCGGATGTTCGTACCACTTTATTTTGCTGTCGGTAGCCTATAGCAACTTCAGTCTTCGCTGCAGCTCGCTCTTGAAGTTCAGCGAAAGAAGGTGTTTCGCCCTCTTGCATGTACAATTGTATCCCCTAATAATAAAAATACACAATCACGATATAAAGTATTTAGCTCCAATGTGTCCAACCTAAAAATCTACTTTGGAAGTGGTGACTTTCAAACATATTTATATTGTTCAAAAAATGTAGGCTATGATTATTTCTCTGTAGGTACATTCTATTGCTTTTCTTGAAGCTCCATAAATGATTGATTTCACTCCTATAAATTCGGAAGCGGGCTATATTAGAAACTTAGGGTTTAAGTGCTTGCAGTACGAATGTTAGAAACTGCAGATTGCACGCTTCAACGATGCAGAACGTCTACTTTTGGAATACATAAATTGACGATATGGAATTCGACACTCATATTCAACACACGTACCTTCATATATATCTCATTTCCCCAAGAGTTGAGCAATTCTGTCCAAACAGAATTCAACTCCTTATGCTCAATCACTGAGACAGTCATGAGAAAAGAGTTATCAGTCGTTAAGAGCAACTTCAGAGAACTTATAAAATGGATGAATATAATATACTCGTACCTCCTACGCCATCAATGATCATCTGGAAGGCACTGCGCACAGATGAACTGTGCATATACTATATGTGTGGCTGTGGACGTACCTTGAGACGTCACCAACCCAGCCAAATCACTAGTTCCAATGTATGTGAGCGAAGGATGACTCTTCACAACCTGAAAGCATCATGGTGACTATCAGACCCTCACCCACAGCCATGCTCATCACACCGGATAATAAAGAATAAATATTACAAATCTACACAACCACTATCCCGGCAGACGAGAATTCCCGTGTCATCGTAAGAAATTAATTTATGACCTTACTAGGACGTTCCTACGATCTCCTTGTAACACCTAAGTACCCACGAGAAATATTTAATACAGAGACTACGGGAAGATTGTCGAGATCACTTCCAGTTTCAATTATAGCTTCAGATTCTCTTACTAAAACGTTCTCTTTCTTCAGATTTGTAAGATTAAGGAGTCTGCAGACTGACCTGCTTCCCCAGCTTGGTGTCAATAAATTCAGCCACTAAATTTGTTACCTGCAAGTGGAATAGACAAGTTGATATACTGTGAATCGCAGTATGGTGTCACGTGAAGACGAATCGTAAGGTAGAAAATCTTAACGGGGATACCCAATAAGACGTTCCAATTCATGACATAGTGTCCCAAAAGCGGCAGACCTCAGTACTTCACAATATGAAACACACTTTACCTTAACAAGATGTTTACTCTCCACGAGTTTGAGATGACAAAAATTATCGACTGTAACTCATAAGATGTTCAGAATTGAAACCCTGATTTACTCGGAAGGCGACTACGAAACAGAAAATTCTGAAGTAAGCGATAAGAAAACTTTCAACATGCTTGTCGACCAATGAGCTCACCTTAACATTGTTTTCCTTGCAAAGTGATTCCGCAAGAAGCAATGCAAATACACATTGTGTATCAGGCTTGGTTGAATCTGAAATAACAGACAACATGTAGGAGTTGATCAAACTCTAGATACCCTGCCTGAGGTTGTGGTGGTAGATCCAAACCAAGAGAACGCTCTAAAGCATTGCAAGACCTCAAACAAACTAAAAGTTAAGCAAAAACCTCCAGAAAGCCACCCCCTGTCTCCGATAACTACAATAGAAAGAGGGATTTGCTCAAAATCATCGCCTGCTGTCTGCACTCCTTTGTACGGCCTTTGTGTAATACTCTCCAGTATAGCGTCTTGCAAGTCAGATCGACTCATAGGATTACCAATCTGAAATTTCAAGTATAGTCAAAATATAGAATTTCTCATACAATCACATGGACATAAAACAAACGAAATCAGAGGCAATTCACCTTTTGTTACCATAAACAAGAGGTGACAGGTAAAGCACTAACAAACTCACTTTGTGAACTACATGAATATTGCGTAGTAGTTTTTCACTTCTCCTGGCCAAGCAGGCCTTCCTTTCTTCCACAGACGCCTCTGCTAGTATAATCTGAAATGGAAAAATAATGCATTAGAAGTCTCTACTAAAAATCAACGAAGGAAAAAATCATTGAGAATAACAAGAAGGAACCACCTAACAGTGATTCTTCTCATGTACATTTTTACCATACTAAAATTGAGCTAGCAAGGGCAATAGAACGAATTAGAACGTAAATCAGCATAGCTTTGACTTCCAACTCTATATAAATCCATACGACCATCAATCGATATTTACCGGTATTTGTTTATCGGTATTTCTAAGACAATCAAACTCAACCGACCAAGGAATGGTCCTTATCTTTTTAACTCTTTCAGAACCTAGTGTGGTGTGATAAGAAATCAAACACAAAATAATGCAGGAAAGACGATTACCAATTCACTACCAGGGCCAAGATAATCATCATATTCCCACACCATCTCGCTAACACCAGGACGCCACCCCAATATAATAATTCGTTCTTTCCTTGCAAGAGTCCAATCAGCTGTCTACACCACAAGTACAGTTGCACAGCATGAGATATCTCAACAAAAAGCAAGTCTTGATGAGCAAAGCTCCAAACTCACTATGTGAATAAGTAGAGAACAGCGGCAAAATAGCTGCACACCTTAGAAACTGGTTTCGTGGTCCGATTAAAGATCCTAGTCAAATTCCTGGACTCATTTGACTTCGACAAATCGTAAATTGAACGAGAGGTGGACGCTTCAAGTGATCTAATCATCGTCGACTTCTCCTCGGCAATGGCCAGGAGTGCTGCGGGGGGCACGCGGTGAGTGTGTTTGCGTGCTATAATTAGCAACTGCCACAAAAAACCTTCAATCGATTCAGTTACGATTCGCTGAGGTATGTCAAAATATGGATTATAGTCCTTGGCCGGGCAGCAGATTCTTTGGACGTTTGTGAATTTCCTCACGAGCGTTCTCGAACTCAGATCTATCCTCCATGTTCTTACACTAAACTGACCCAAACACACATTTTCAAGTAATACATTTCTTCCAATACATTTCAAGAGGCTCTGAAAATTCCCACATCATCTACAACCAATGCAAGTTAATTTACAATTCTTGACCAGCCTCTTTGCTCTGATCGTCCTTGACAAACTACCAACATGCTTAAAAAGGCAGAGCGGTTCTAAGATGTAAATGGCAACCTGATCAGTCGATTCCAAGAGACGTGTGTCCCGAGGATGAAACTCTGGACCTCCTCCAAACGGAATGAGTCCACCAACCACAGCCTGCAAACACATAATTCCATTATGAAAATGCCTTAAGGATCTATCAGAAAAGCCTCCAAGAATTCGATTAGGTTACAACACCATTTCAAAAGGAAGAGAGAAAAATTCAGTGCATTCAAGACCAAACTCCAGAAGGTGAGCAGATATCTAATACCTCTGGAAATCCACGACGAACCTCTCCATATGATAGTCCAGCAAGACTCGGGTAATTACGAAGGTTTACAACGGTCTCTGTAAGGGAATTTCATTCAATTAATATGTTTACTACAGTAAATGCCTGGTCAGCATTGATGAATCTTCATAACCACGACCAGTTAATAAGGGCAAAAAATAAGTTCAATATAAAGAGAGTGCTGGGTTCAAGAGACATACTGCCGTGATCGAGAAGTTGTTTATAGACATCAACCAAGCCAGGTTGGCGAGTACATTGGACAAAGAGCTTTGATGATAAATTCTGCACTGGACTTACTCGTGACCCAGACAAAGATTTCAATAAGCCCGCAGTGCTCTTCCTAGACACCTACATCCATATCAAAGATATGATTAAGTGCAGCGAGCACATTTTGCAGCAACACCACAGAATGCGAACAATTCATTTCAGATGTTCAGTATCCAACAGCAAGAGTATAATACAAAAACATGGCATTACCTCCACAATTACATTACCGGCAGTTTGTTCATCAAGAAGCGACTGCAACGCTAAAAGCGCAAGAACATTGTCTGCATCTGCCTCATATCTGTGCAAATTTCAAAGATCGGGATAAGAAACCACAGATACAACCATCCTTCCCACCTATAATTCTATGCTTCTATGCATCAGAAGTTGGGTCGTGACGTCAAGAACAAATAGAAACTAGAAACACAAGCGATGTTATCTAGCAGTATACCAAACCCAAATGCACAGGTAGCGCTAATGTCCTCAGATGTAAAGGCACAGACGTGACGTATACAAGCTTACGGGTCATCTTTATTAGCCAAAAGGAGAATGGAGCGAGCTTTGTCAGCAGCCACCTTCGCAAAAGACCTCGTGCTGTTGAGGCTACCGCTGCGTCCACCACAAGAACTTAGTTTGCTTGAATACATCAAAACGCTAAATGTGAATTTTATAGTATTATATTAACTTACAAGTAGATCCATGAGAGCACAAACATGCATAGTACAAAATCCATGACTGGAGCAGACAAATGCATCACAGAAAATCCATGACTTACATGACAGCAGGTTGTCCTAAACCAACAAGTTGGCACATGAGAGTCAACGAATAAATTGTAGAACATAATTGCCATTGTGCCACTATAAGGATCAGTTTTCCATACCATCGGGTCAAAATATTGATTTGAGAGCATTCTTTAGTGACAGGTGAGACAAGCTTCTCAGTCTCCCTCCTTGCTCGCTCTGAAAGAAGTAGAACTGTTTGCTTTCTGCAATCATGCAAATGGAGGCTCAATACGATAGGTTGACCTAGTCAATTATTAACTTCAAACACGAAACCAGTCCACTCTAGTAAATCCGGTCCACAGTAAGTGGCGTCCACCCTCACCAGTACGTTTGACAACACTACATGTTAATCACAGCGTTCTTTGGGACAACTCTAAGCGGAAATATACCGTGATGCCGCAGTACCATCACGAATGGCAAATTCATGGGACTTGTTAAGCTGCTTAAGGACAGTCGTAATATGGTTGTTGGCCCCGCATATCACGATGTGCCCACTCTCCATCACCTGCGAGTGAGCTCCTTCACGGAGCCACTCCATTCGTAACTGCAGATCGAAATTTTCAAGCATCAAAAATGTTCTGTACTGCCAAATTAAGTAGAAGAAGAAAAGATATATGAACCCCGGAAAGAGGCGGACTTCACGTCTATTCACAGGAAATCTGAAACGGTCATTCTATGCTAAAGCACCTAAGCATCTACTCTGACAAAAAAAAGGGGATAAAATTCAGAGTCTGCACAGATGGAAAGATCTACTTTCATTCCTGGTCGCATTGGCAAGTAGAAGTAATCAGGTAACACATAAACACAGACAGAATGAGTGCAAACCTTAATTTGCGCAGTCATCGTACTCGTGAGTAATGAGTAGAACAATAGACCCCCAAAAGCCAGGAAAATTCCAATAGTACGGCCCTGCTGTGACCTCTCCTGTAAGACATACAGGTTCTTGACTTGTTTATTCTGATGTTGTATTGCCACCTCCCATCCTCAAAACATCAACTGTTACTCTGAAGGACAGCAACGGTCTAGACGTATGTACGTTAGTGCGTCTTGATATTGGATATCATCGGGTGACATCCGAGATGGGATTCAGAAGGATATCATCAGGTGTCGAATGCTCCAACTAGATGGACCAAAATGAAACAACAGTAGAGAATAGAACAGATAGTGAGGCAATATGCAACAAACCTTTAAATGTGTTCCAGAGGAGCAGAGGCATGCCCATGCATCCCAAAGAGCATCTCCCATTGATTGCTTACCCCTGCAATTGACAAAGCATTCACCAAAACAGTAATGTGCAATCATTCATCAACAAATTCATCAGCCAGGAACAGATTTGAAGGCCGTGGAAAACTCACCTGTATCTTTTAAACAATAGTCCTCCAATCAAGATCAGGGTTAAGCATGCCATGATTAGCAGCAACACATACCTGCACAGTGTCGACATTTATCAAGACAATGCATAAACATTCTCGTCAAGGCTTAGTTCGAATCCGCTGGAACAAAAGTTCAAAAGTTGCGAAAGTAAGCAAGTCCACAAAGTTCGCAGGCCGAGAGTGTAACCCTCTTATTCAACTTCATCACGTAGAAATTAAAAATTGGTTCTTTGTTGCCTACAAAGTATTACAGCTTTCCATTACGAAGTTGCAACAAGATTGGGAGATTTTGAAACATACATAGAACTATCATACAGGCACTCCTTCATAGCCTTTGCCGTTAGTCAATTAATGAACTCAAAACTGCCAAGTACACGTACAGAAAACAGCATCCCAGAAAATCTCAAGAGGCAGGTTCTCATATCCAGCATTCGTCAGAAATCGATCAACAGTGAGTACGTAGACATGATGTGATTTGTGCCAAACAGCGCCTACAAAAACTGATCTCTAAATGCTCATGAATTGGGTTCTTACGTGATAGGGTGACGTTCAAGTAGAACATCGAGCATATAAGACAACCGGGCCAAGTTCCAATTCATTATTGATAAATCTGGAGGTGTGACTTTCAGCCTCATCTGTTGTGGCCTTGTCCCTAAAGTATCTCCAGCTTGACCAAAAACGTGGGACAAGGCTTGCCCAACCAAAGAGGGAGATAACTTGAGAGCACCTAATAGAGCAGTAGAGTCAAGCCCCCAGAATTGGGGACGCTTGAAGATTCCCTTCTTCAGCCAAAACGCTGCGAAAACAAAACCCATGACGACAGCTGCACCCTGCGAGTTCCCCCAAATTTGAGCGTAAGACTCCTACAAGCCAATAGCGTATGTACAAAACCTCCAAAGTTCTCTGGACGATTCCTCATCAAAAATATGAGAATGTACCTTGCAACACAGCTGAAACAAATCGCTACTATCCCCTTTACTTGCTGTATCAACGTGCAAATTTAAAGGTAGTATCAAAGAACCATTTCCAGCCGCCGAATGTATCCTAGCACTATGATCCAGGTTAATATGATCCTTAGGATCACCATGCACTTGTGACTCTATGTACTTTACAGAAGCTCGTCGTAGCTTTCGCCACCCTAATTGATAATTAGAAGACTCCAGCGAGGCAACCAGTGCTTCCGGCTCGTTTTGATCTCCTACAAACAACATTTCAAAATTTGTTACAAGTTGTTGCATTACATATCGGGCATTGGGGTTCACAAATCTCCTGTGGCTGACAAGGGTCAGCTATAAGTTAGCCATCATAAATCTAAGTTCAATAATACAATAAAAACATTAAGTTCTGATTTAAGATCCCAATCGAAAACCCAAAACCGTTACCTACTATTACGTAAAAAAATGCAGTAAGAAGCAAAACTGACCTCGATTTTCAGTGGACATTGCAACTGTAATCATTGAACAAGATTTGCGACAACCAGGAAATGTACTTGACTGCCAAAGAGAAAGGGGCCTGCTACGACAAGTAAGAAAGATTCTTCTTAGTGAAAAATAAAATCTCAGAACTACTCTGGATGCGTATGTACTTTTTAAAACCAGGAAAATCATTCTCAAAAAGCATATCAAAACCTTAACGACGCACGCAAGGACACAAACAATTAAAAAAGTTAGTTCCAAGAGCTGCGAAATATCCCTCGTCATCTGACCTAAACGATGAGCAAGCATTTGCACAGTTCATGTCACTCATCTCGAATGCTACAGGAACTGCTTAACCACAACAAATAGGAGGAAGCTCGCAAAACCCCGGCCCGCCATTGGCGGCCTCAGAACAAATCACCGAATCTGGTCACTTGCTTTGAAACTCGAGAGATTTGGAAGGGGAAATCCGGACGATGGACGAAAATTCAATCCAAAAATAGAAATGGGATTCTTAAATTCGCGCGCAGAAATATTCTGAATGAGTACGTATTTCTTGTAAACCAGGATCAATAATTTTCAGAACACATAGCAAAAAAATCGACGATGCATGCAACGATAATAAAAATTTTAAAAAATTAAATTTCCGATGGCTGCAAAAGTTTTTCATCAGCCGACCTCAATGAAGAGCAGACAAAAAGCAAGTGCGCCTTGCGCGGCTCGAACGCGGAGGCAGCGCACACAAGATGCCTCGTCCGGGCCCCGGCCATAGCCTCTCTGATTTGCATATTTCAAATCATGTAATATAAAGCCTCCAGAATGACGTCAAAAACCCTCGCCCCGACAGCAGCAATCCATCGCAGTCCGACAATTATCCTCCTTGTTGTGAAGGAATTCTCCGAAATTCCGATCCTCCTCCTCAACCAAAAGATCCCGAAACACTTCGACCAAATTCAGGAAACATGTCCAATCCAGTGTCGAATTAAAAGAATCTCCAAAGAATTTCCACTACTGCGACAAACGCATTACAATAACGCACTGATGCAAAAAAAATCACCAGCATCCACCTCCGAGGACAGACCAGCGCGGCAGCTGCGAGCTGCTGCAATGTCGGAATAAATGAATTCAATATGAAAAGGTTGTCGACGTCACGGGACTGAAGTAAGTAAAATTAATTCAAAAGCTTCCAAAAAAGGAGAAAAAAGGAGAGAGAGCTTCGACGAGGATCGCACAATGAAATCACGAATGTGAAAGAAAGGAGGGACTGGAAGGAGCCAATTGTAGTGACAGCCAGCGACATGATAACTGGAAGAAGTTCCTGCGTAAGTAACTTTGTGTTTGTTTCGTTTGTTTCATGTTTCTTTATCATTTTTGCAGTGTGGATGCGTGTTCCGTGGCGATGGCGGTTCCCGTGCTCGCACGGCCACTGGGAAGCGCGGGTGGGCGTCAACCACCGCTTGTCCCAGTCTCCGTAAATTCTACCAGTATATTCTACAGCAGTACATTTCTTTCCTTTGGATCCCAAGAGCATCATCAATGCCACACGGCAAAATGGCCAGGGTAATATCATGTCATGAACTTAGTTACTATCATTCGAAGCCCATCTAAAATCATACTACTCAAACACTACATCATAAAATTTAGACCCTACAGTTTATCAACAATTATCATGTGGTTATCATTGTTTCATGGGTTCACACGTTAAATACCATTACAATGCATTACTTTGCATTGTTATCGCATCGTTACAATACATTATTTGCAATTGCATTGTAATGATGCGATAAATTGTAATTAACATGCAAACCCATAAAACAATGATAATCACATGATAATTGTTGACAAACCATAGGGTCTAAACTTTGTGATGCTAGATTACAAGTAAAATCTCTTTTTATTAGTGCATGGTGACATGACTATGCACTAAGAGAGGTTATATGTATTTAGAGAGGCCATATATCTTTCCATCTTGAATGAAGTGCAGGTTCACCTACTCTCTCCAAATTCTCTTATTATATATTATGCACTAAAGGAGCATGTAGTAAGAGAGGCTTTACCTTTATGTTCTCTTGATTTTTAAGAAAAAACTATTTTCTTTTGTGTTTTTTTAGTGTTTTACAAAGAAAACATGGGTATTTTTAAAGAAATAGAGGTAATATTAGATATATCGGAACTTTCAACAACCAAAATATACCACCTTACAAGCAAGCTAAAAGACAAAATTTAAAAAGTCTTGGCAATACATGCCTACAAGTCAAAAATCATGAAAATGATATGACAAGTTTTTCAAAAAATCTACGGTTTTTCAACAGAGACTTAAACCCTAGTGAAGACACCAAGGACTTAATGTATTTGGTGAATGATTTTGAAAGAAATTATAGAAACAAAGAATGTATTTAATCATTCAAAAATGAATCATTTCTTCTAATTATAGTACCTCAATCATAGGTTTCATCCATTCAAATTTAAAATGCAAGACTTTTTTGTCTTAAATGAGAGACAATTATCAAATGAAATATAAAATTCACTTAGGAAAGTTAGTATCTTCAACAAAAATTAGGAGCTCAAAATTGCATAGGGACAAAAATAGAAATAATAAAAAACGTCTTAAAGTTGAAGTTAAACACATTGATAAGTCCTAACAAACATTATTCATAATTTGCAAGTCTAATTTGCTATGATATAAAAAATTTATACCTACACTAGAAGTTGGAGGATTATTTGAGATTTGACATAAAATAATATTTTATCCCCTAAAGTCCCATAATTGTCTCTTCATCAATACAAATAGAAATATGTGAAAATTCTTCTTATCTCAATTTTAAATATGACTTTCTAAATTTTTTTTGGATCCTATAGATTAGTGATTAGAAATAAATTTTTTACTTCAATTGATATTTTGTAGAAAAAGTTATGCTTGAATTCAGGCAAAAAAACCAAGGTATGAAAATTCAAAAAAAAATTGGAATTTGATTCTCATAAACATATATTTGTCTTTACGAGAATTAAAATGCATCACAAAGTTTAAACCCTACAGTTTGTCAACAATTATTATGTGGTTATCATTGTTTCATGGGTTTGGACGTTAATTATAATTTATAGCATCATTACAATGCTTTACTTCGCATTATTATTGCATCGTTACAATGCATTATTTGCAACTACATCGTAATGATGCGAAGTAATGCTTCGTAATGATGCGATAAATTGTAATTAATATGTGAACCCATGAAACAATGATAATTGTTGACAATCCATAGGGTCTAAACTTTGTAATGTGGCTATTTTCATTTCATTTAAATTAGCAATAAGAAAGATATGGAACATCTTATTTTTGAGTTAATTTAGATTATAATCTAAAAATTTAATTTGTTGGATTCATTTTTTAATTAAATTTTCCAATTTTTCTATAGGGAGTAGTTTTTATTGAAACAATCTCACAATTGGAATTAGTATATTTTGGTTTTATCTTAGAACTACAAACAAATTCATTAATCCTTCTATCTTAAACATACTTAACCCTTAATCCCTAAATGCCCAAGATTTTTTTTAAACTTCTTTGAATTTGCTCTAAATTGAACCAAAAAACAATATTTTATAAGTTTTCTCAATTTGTTCTAAATTGTAACAATACAAATTCAAACTAGACATGTTAAAGATCCTATGGGAAAGAAAATACAACAATATCACTTATAGATTGAAAGATTATAAATAAATGTTTGATTATGAGGGTGTTAAAACTACAAAAGTAATTTGTAGTCTTTCAATCCTTTTTCACATGTAAAACCTAAAATCAAGGTCACCAAAAAAAATTTCCAAGTTAAAGGGCACAACACACATAATCCAATCAATTTATAGCTCCTAAAAATCTACTCTATAACTTTTTAAAATTAATTTCTAATGTGATTATTTTCTCTAAGATCTAGTGCACTTGAGGTTCATTTCAAGAACCTTCAATACTAAAAAATCAAGATTTGAAATTTATATCCCTCCTTGTACAAAGTGTAAAAAAAATCATAATTATTTATTTTTAGAATCATTTTTTAATAATAAGACTAGACTTCAAAAAGAATTATTCAAAAATACAAACCACTCAAAATAGTAGCTTAGTGAGGTTTTATTTAACTTCAAAGCTTTGTCAACATCAAAATTTGGTGCCTTAGGTATTTAGAGATTAAACAACAAACTAAGCCCCTCGAGCATGGTTCAAATGAATCTTTGAAAAAAGGTGGCTTTAGAAATATTTTGGAATGTTTAAACCTACTAGATCCACTTCTATGGAGAATACGGATTGTCAAGCACTACATTTAGGGGGCAAAGCCAAGGCATTGTTCAATGATCAATTCTACATGCCCTAACTACAAAATCCTCAAGCAAGAAGCAAGGCCCCATATCTAACTTCTTGGAGATTCTTTATTCTTCTTTACACTATTTACTAGGCCAAGAGATGTCGTTTAGTAAGGATTTAGGAGTACAACTCAAATATAGCATGTAAATATTGTTTGCAAAATTATAAAAGAGTAAAGTGCAATTAGAAGATTTTCTAAGTTCATATCCTAATTTCAATGTCTTAGTGTTGAACAATGGCAATAAGTATTCATTTATTAGTTATCTAAATTTATTAAAATATATTCATTTGTTGAATTTAACCCCTAAATGATTGTAAAACCCATATTGGGCTTTTATATTTTTTGGCAAGGCACTTGAAAGTTAGAAACTATTATTCTAAAATTGTTTTTAGATGAATGTATAGATACTATTAACTTTCTAGCATACAAATTTGTACCTAGTTTGAATATTGTAAGGTAAAATTTGTTTTGGTCTCAACTTGAGCAACTAAAAAAATATTTTATTTTAATTATATTTTTAAAACAATTAGAACATCGTATATTAACTCATTGAAGGATATTATATTAAATTTTGCAGAGTATAAAGCTTCATTCATGGTAAGATATTTACCTTGAACTTCAAGAAAAGTTACTTTAAATCAATTTTCATATGCATAGTCATCTCTCGAGTCATATTTGAATCATTTTTCTAGAAAATTGTATGTATCTAACAACATTTGTAAGTTAATGAATTGCTTTGAAATTTGGTTTAAAAAAATTCAATATAAACAAATATGGAAAGTTTTTCTTATTGTCCCACTAACTTATTGTATTGAAAATTAAGGTAACAATAACTAATTGTGACTTGTTCCAAAAAACGCCCTTACATGTTCTTGCTTAAAATGTATATCCTCTATTTATAAGAGCCTTAGGTCACATACTCACATTTAGATTCACTTCTTTTTAACACATTGAAAATTCATATTTATTCATGCATCATTCAAAAAAATTCATTCTAATGGACTCTAGAAATCTCCTTTGACCATCAAGAAGTTATTGCAAAAAAAATCAATATAATAATGAAAATCATGTTGAATTGCCTCTTCAAGCACATTTTGATGTAATTATCTTAAAGCAAATGTAACTTTGTATTTGCTAATCCAAAGTGTACTAGAAATTTGTTTAGCATCAAAGACAATCCTTGTATGCACCCTCTATGTCAAATTTCAACTATAGGATAAAAAAATTGAAGTTGAAATTGCCTACCCAAAATTGATTAACCCCTAATAAATGAACCAAGCATCCCAAGCACAAAAGTCTTGGTTTTATCATCCATACAAATGTTTGTGGATTCTTTTGTTAATTTTCTTACATTTGTTCAATATAGGCTCTTTGAACTATTCTTTACAAATATTCTATAATTTACGGAATATAGACATGTTTGACCACAAAAGCTATCATTTTTCAATTAAAGAAATGACCTTTCGAAAATGACTTGGATGAGTAAGTAAAATAAAAATCATCATAATTCTATCATAATATTTTGAATATTTATTTGAAAATCATTATCAAATTATCATTCTAAGTTGCATTTTATAATACACCTCTACAATTATTGAAATTTAGCCTATCCCCTTGTCTTTAGGATGATTGCAAGAAATACTTATCCTATTTTTTGTCCCCTTGGCCTCAAACATGTGTTTTTCTGCTCATAACTTTTGTTTTGTAAGTAATTTTTACATAAATTTTACCAAAGTTATACAAGTCTACAAAGAGTTTTTTTAAATAGTAAATTTTCCACCTTCCACATTACTCAAAGTGTACTACCTTTGTGCAAGTGCATGAGAACACAATTTTTTTCCAAGATGAAAATGGTTGAGAAAAAGAATCTTCACGTCAGGATAAATAAATTTTTGATAATTTTTTTTGAATTTTTTTACTATTTTCTAAAAATCACACATCAAAGTGTTCATTTTCTTGGTATTTTCCATTGTGCTTTTCTTGTGCATAACTTCTAAAGATAAACTTTTTTAGTTCTAAAATTTTAAAGACATATTATTTTTAATGCTTTATAAATTTTTTATATTTTATTATATTTAAAAGAATTATTTCAAAAGTCACAATACTCATTGAAATAGGCAAGTTCAAGTCCAAAACAACAAGTGTTTCTTGTAACAACTCTTAAAGAGGTTAATGCTTGTAAAACACCTGTAGTCATTTACAAGTTCTCTTATTTTATTGTAATTTTTGTCCTTCTTTACTAATGTTAAATGATCATTCTAAATTGATTTATTTTATTAGTAAAGGTGCATAATTCATTTTACAAAAATTTAGTGTTACTAAAAATTTATTTATTTTTGGTAGAAAATAGCATTATCATACTACTAAAATTACAATTCCTTCTTTAATATCACATTTTACACTGTGTGATATTATAAAGTTCCAATGATCATTTGATCACTATAATATCACACAGTGTAAAATGTGATATTACAAAGGTAAAGTGATATTCATATTTCTTAGCTTCACATTTCATTTTACTTCCACAATTGTATGATTTTTCTTTCTTACTACCAAATGATTTGAAGCTTTGTTAGATTGAAGCAATTTTGGATTCTACAACAAAGTATTTACAAAGTCTTTGCAATTTGACAAATTTGCATTTCAATTCTTCAATTTTGGTCACCATTGTTTGTAAGTGAAAAAATTTATCAAGTGGTGGTGTCCTTGCAATGTTTTCATGTTTGCAAAGATTTTTTTTTTGAAAATTATGATATAAAGATTTTCTTTAATTATCTTCTATTGCACAATATATGTATTTTCAAATAATATTGTATGAGAATGTCAATATTATCATTTAAAGATTATACATATTTTATTAATCTACATTCTATCACATGAGAAATTGATGAAAGTAATATAATTAATGCGTAGCAAAGCAAGCGCCAACCGCTAGTCATGCTATCATACTACTAAAATCATAACTCCCTCTATAATATCACAAATGCTACCATTAATACTAGGGGCTTGTGCTTGCTATGCTACGCATTCATTGTATCATATATGAGTAAAATTTTGATATATTTGTATAGAATGCATGATAATGATTTCAATAAGTCTTTAAAATAATTATTTTAAATATGTTGTAAAAATAATTTCAATCATGCATACATAGAAAACATATTTTCACACAATGTGATATTACAAAAATAAAGTAGTAGTTTGCAATCACTTCTGTAATATCATTTTTTACAAAGGATGATATTATAGAAATAATATAGTTGTTGCAATTAAGGTGATATTAAAGAGGATCCATAGGATGATATTATAGAGGTAGCAAATCCATTGCTTTTCTTGGCTTTACACTTCTTTGCACTTCTATGATTTTGTGCTTTTGTGAGCTTTG
Source organism: Climacium dendroides (assembly GCA_950106755.1). Lineage (NCBI taxonomy): Eukaryota > Viridiplantae > Streptophyta > Bryopsida > Hypnales > Climaciaceae > Climacium > Climacium dendroides. The sequence goes on along the minus strand of OX467087.1, from coordinate 23,385,696 downwards.
AGCTTTCATGATTTTTATTTTCTACTGCTACTACCAAATGATTTTGAGAAATTTATTCAATTGAAGTGATTTTGGATTCCACAACAATTAAGTTGTTCACAAAGTTTTTGAGATTTATAAGTTTTTCTTTTCAATTCTTCAATTTGGGTTGCCATTTTTTGTAACAATAGAGTCAAATTTCTAATGCAATCTAATGTATGTGTATCTTTATAATATTGACCATTGCATGTGTTTCATTCATCATTCAATAAATTTCTATTGTTTATTTTAGTATATGCTTATTAATAAAAAAAATTATATGAAGATTTTAGTAATTTTTATCTAAAGATTTATTGAAATTTTTGCTCTAAATTCTATCTAATACATAAAAATTCTTATAAAATCCTAATGATGAATGCACTACTAGAAAATTTCGTATTTCTGTTGTTTTGGTTGCGTTGATCCGGTCAAAATCTGATAGAAACCTATTGGTTTCAACAGATTTCTGTCAGATTTTGACCGGATCAACGTGACCAAAACAACAGAAAAATGAAATTTTCTAGTAGTGTGCGTAGCATGGCAAGCGCCAACCGCTAGCACTATACTAATATATATTTCAAATCACTCTAGTTTACAATATTGTAACTTTGATTGATTATAATCATACATACTAATAGAATAAATCATTGTAATTTCTATAATTCTAGAGACACTATCTCCAAGAGATTCTTCATCCAACATGATCTTTGGGCCTAAATTGTGATTATTATTATCATCTATAATTTACTTTATTTGAATTGGCATAAATATTTTCAATGATTTATTACCCCAAATTGGACTTACACAAATACAAAGAATATAGGAATTTTAAGATTTTTTGGATACCAATTTTATTAATTTTCATCTTAGATGGAGTTATATATTTGCTAAGTCTTTCCTAGTAAAGTAAAATATGCAATCCAAATAGATAAACTTGAGATAGTAAGTAAATTGTGTCACAACCATAGTCAAAATTTCATCCATTTACATAGTTACATTTTCATTTTTACACATTTTCAACCAAAATTTAAAAGCACTTATACATTTAAAATCCAATTCAATAAACTAAAGAAAATACTAATTATTCCAATGCTATAAAGGATATATATATACACACATACATTTTTAAATTTTAAATTTTTTTGAAATCTTTTTAAGTACAGTGTTTTAGATTTCCAAATGAACTAAAGACCTTTGAATAAGATTTTCTTTGTTTTTTAGATATTGGTCTATAAAATTTACGAAATTTTGGACATGCTTCAAATTTTGGTTTATTAACTTTTGTCCTTATGACGTTAGTTCTTGCATCCATTATGCTAAGTTTCCACAACCGCATTCACACAGCACAACGTGCTTAGGGATTGGTTGGAGTTAGGACAGTCGTGTTATTTGCGAAGCTGACCCGGACGTAGGGTAGATTCCAACCCAGAATCAAGGAAACCAAAGGAACATTCCGGCGTGGAACCGCTCCCCTCTCTCTCCCTCCCCGCGACAGCCTGGGATCTGGAACCCATCAATCCCCCCCGTGCTCGCAGCTTTGACTCAATTTCTAAAACTTCGGGAGCCCTGTGAACACCAAAATATTGCTGGGAGTGCTTCTCAATCGGTCCGTTCCCCCAGTATCACCAGAAGCCTCACCACCACGCAAAGAGTCGTTCAGGTCGCAACATAGAGTCTTCGAATTTCGTCCGGAAGTAGAACGGATTTTGGTTTACATTTTGCATGTTTGATTAGTGGAACAGGAAGTGGAACAGATTGCGGGACTTGGGAATCATCAGTGGTTGAGAAATTAGGGTTTCTGGGAAATTTGCTTTGGACATTTGGGCGTATGACATTTGGAGAAACGAACGCATTGGTGATTGCAATAAGAAATTTCTAGGTAGCGGGATTAGAGAACTTGATCGACACGGTATACGATGCGTGCTGGGAAGTAAGGGCTTGGAGGGTTTAGATTGTGCTTGGGAAGGAGTTTCATTTGTGACGGAGGTTTGAAGGACGTTTGAAGTGGGTTCGAAACGATCTTGCGCGGGAGAGGTAGCAGAGGTGATTGTGAGTAGTGCGGTAAGCGCTTCTGATCTGGAGCACAGCCGAGGATATGGTGGTGTGTAGATGCCGCAAGGTGAGTGCGTCCACATCCCTAGTTGGGAAACCCCTGTTTTTCCTTCGTGTGATGCAATGAGCAGATTTATTTGAAGGAAAGTCGTAGTTATACTACTGGATGCGTGGCACGAGTTTTCGTGGTGTTCATAAGCAATCTTCTGCCGCAGAGAACAGCCTTGTTTTTTCTTCTTTGTTCTGACTTTGTCAGTGCTACGGATATAGTTGTCAAAGTGCCATCCGGAGCACAATGGTCGTCCAGTCTTTATCCCGCTCCGCGCAGTGGTTCCTCATTGCATTTAATTGTGGCGACTTAATTTGGACTTCACTGTATATTGGTGGACAAGAAATCTCAAATACATTTAATATCTTTTCGCAGTCATCTCGTACTTAAGCTCTATCGAGAATACCCGAATTAGGGCAACGATGTAGTGATTTATTGCCTTCCACAGCTTGTGATCGTCGTAGGAAGCTTGAACATTTATTTCCATTCATGGTATCTCTCTTTCTTCGTCACTAGACAGCGTGCGTAAAGCTACAAAATCAAAACTAAGCTGTTGATCAATTTGTGAATGACGCAGGCTACGAAGGTATACTGCTTTGTGCACAAGGCTCCAGTATGTGCAGATTGCGTATGCTTCCCCGAGCACCGGCTCTGCGTGGTATGTGAATTGGTATTCCCGTTCTAAAATGGAATGTCCTGTGCAGTGTGATGTGTGCAGTCATCCATTCTGTTGCAGTTGGACTCACATTTGACATGATGGTTTTCTATTACGAACTATTATTCTACAGAAATGGTCTTTCAGGATGATCGTCTGAGACGCATATGGGACCTTTTATGTTTGTGCAAGCTGATCGTTCTGTGCATCCGGGTTACCACCTCAGGATTTGATCGGAAATGTGAGTATTTGACCTATATGGATTGTGCATGGTGCAGGTGAGAACATATTCAGACTGGGTGATCGATGGGGACTATGACTGGCCGCCCAAGTGTGCTGCATGCCAGGTTGTTATAGAGGATGAAGATACCAGTACAACGCGGCTTGGGTGCTTACGTGAGTTATATCTCTATTTCATCCATTTCAGCTCATCATCTAGTGAACTTTTTGAGCATTCTTGCTTGTAATTCCAATCTCTGAGCTGATGTTTGTTATTAGCTACAAACTATCATGGGAAGATGGACTTGTCGATTGGGTGTTTCTTTCTGGGACGAGATGTTTGGAGCTGACGGAAGATGTTATGGGGTTGTAGATAATCTTCATAGCAGCTGCCTGCAGTCACATTTGGAGAACTTTCCACCGCACACAGCTCCTGCTGGCTATGTGTGCCCGACATGCTCTACAGCTGTAAGTGACTCTGAGATTAATTTCGCGGTTTCGGTGGCTCTGAGGAGAGGAAATCCCATTCTTAGTTACGATTGTGCTTTCATGTGGAAGGCGCGATGGCATTTATGGCGATGAGCAGTAGCTTTCCTCGCAGATGTTGCCTTGTTAGAGCGATTTTTAAAGAATGGGGTTTCTCTCCCGCCTGCTTGACTTGAGTTGACTTTGCAACTGGTGTTTGTGCATCGGAATTTGGTTTCGGTGACCTGCCTTTCGAATGTGAAACTTGGAAGTGTGACCTGAAGTTTACAACTGTTTCTGTTTCGTAGGTATGGCCTCCAAACAAGTACTTCAAGGAATCTGGGTCAGCCCTGTACAGCAGTATCAAGGAAGTGGTGACTCAGGTGCGCATGACCGTTTTTGTTTTTGTTTTCTGGACTATTTTCGGTTGGAGTCCTCTGCCTAGTGAATCTTTATGACCGTTTTCCAAGCTGATGCTGGGCGGGCTTCTTCCATTTCTCGTTTACCACTGTCAGCCGTTGAGGCAGTGGTGTGCAATGTGTGCGTGAAAAGGGTGCGCGACGTATGATAGAAAATGAAATACTTGATGAGGTGAGCGTTGAGCTGAAGTGGTGGATTGGTGCAGGTAAGTGCAGCGAAGGTGCTTCTTGGAGCCGATTCAGCTGTTCAGTCGAGAGAAGCTCCTCCGGCGTTCTCGTCTGTCCCACTAGCTGAAATGCCGGGATCAACTGTTGGGGTAGCTGAGGGTGAAGGAGTTGGCACCGCTGCAGCTGCGGATACTGACTCTTCTACTGGTGGTGGTGGTGCGATGGAGGGCTATAATGGTAACGGCGGTGAAGGTCCGCTGGCAACCGGGAGTGGTATGGCGCAAGAGAGCGCGGCCAAGAGCAAGAGCGCCAGTGGGCCAAGTTTAGGATCAACACATATCAACATAATATCTCCTGATTCCCGTTTTTCGAAGCCAGCGTTGACGCCTGTAAGCTCGGCAGAGAATTCTCTGATTTGTGTCATTGATTTTGTTAATAGCTCTTATGTTCAGCTGTTTGATGTACTTGGAGAAGAGGAAGTTCCAAATATCGCTGTTTTGTGTAGTTGGCGATTTGGTCGCCCAGGTTGAGGGTTCGGGTTTTTGATCAGGTGTTTTGTGGGTGCAGCCACCACAAGCGGGAGCGACCACGCGCAAGCATGCCATTCGTGTAGATAGATCGCAATCTGGAAACCATGTGGAGCAGGATGACAGCAGCGGCGAAGATGGCACCAGCCGCAAATACTCGAGAAGAGGCAAGTGATGTTGTGATGCTGAATTTTGTAATTCACGTACACCTGCATGAGTCCCTGGCTTTCGGATATTACAAACCGGTGTCTACATGTGTTGAATTGCTGGGAACGGGTATTTTTGATCGTTTGTTGAGCATCAACAGATTGTGGAGTTGCGCGATTTTTTTTGACCCTGCCTTCGTGGGTGCACGCAGGTCCTTCTTATCGACAAATTTTGAAATACGTACCGTTCGTTTCGAGCGGACTGCCGACATTGCCTGTAAGTCGGCAGGATGGGTATGATGGAGACGAAACGATCGACGATCGACGGCGTCGGCGTTATCGGTCATCGTCAATGGATGTCAGGAAGCTTATTCTTTTATTTGCCATCATGTAAGTAGTAGTGGAGTCTTCTCCTTTGTGGTACAGTAGGAGCTCGTTGATCGTTGATTGCCATATATCGGATATTCTGCTTTACTGTACGGCTAGGGGATGGATGTTATTATTTTGACTTGAGGAAGACTTAGAGATTCTTTTTGAACAGAAGAGGACGTTGTTTTTGGTGCTGATTGGGATGCAATTTTTGGTGATATGGTCGCTTTGTTTCGACGCTTCGTTTAATAATGTGTAACGCGAAGATCAAGTTGCCCTTTTTAACGAATAATATGTTTTGGCTTACCAGGTCATGCATGGCCACTGCGATGCTACTCTACTACCGGCTTGCTCAGGGCTCTGGCTTTTCGGACGACGGAGAAGCGGATGAGCAGTGATTGCGAACCTGACGTATGAGAATGTAGCGCTGGCTGGCTGGCAGTTTCTGTTGGCAGTTTGGTGTCCTCGGGGCTCAGCCATTCACTTTGATAGTTTTAGCAATTTATTCTTCAAGCAGCTGTAAGTACTTGTGGTTAATAATGGTCTCGTGTGAGACAGATTGACCAGTTTTATATAAGAGGGAATGTGCACATTTAAACCAGGGCTGAAGCTGGACAATCGTTGCGATTGTGTTGGTATACCCTTGGAGCCATTATGTAGAGCTGGATTCCCGAGGGGAGCTGTTGTGAATAAGTGCCTAGGTCATGGCAACTTGATTATTGACTGTGTTGCCTCGAGACTGATAGGAATAACTCGAAAGGTAATTACAGCTAATTGCCTTTCTTTTCCATAAGTGATCCCTGTGGATCGTTGCTGAGATGTACATGGCTGTCGATATTTGCAAGTACTCTTTTGTGATCCACACTTTTTTTTTCATATAGTGTTGACTTTGGTATAGTGTTGACAGTAAATGTTAGACTGACGTGAAATCGCTCAAACTAAGATGGCTACCACTTGTTTCTCACTTGTCACATGAAAAGTATGTCACAGCACTTGGTTGGGCATGAGTGGTAGCCATGAGTGAGTGTTGTGTCAAGAAAATTGATAGTTTACAATTGTAAGAGGGTCACGGACAGAAAGAGGCATTCTTCACTCGACCACTTCCAACACCAACTAATTCCGAGAAGGCTGGAAAGAAGGTATTAATAATTCATGACCAAAATGTTTGCATTATTGGACCAATAAGTTCATTTTTTGTTTCTACAATGAAGAAGGTGGATGATATTAACCCTATAATGTTGCTGTGAACACTTAGTGTTCAATGGATGATAGAGAATTCTTCTATAAAGGATAGAAATGCAACTATTCATCCTCGGAGTTTTGTTGAGAAAAGGAAACATCTTCTATAGTAGTTTTGACTCTAGTGAGTACTTTTTCATTTTTTTAAGCAATTGATTCCCACAATTTTAGAAAATGATGAATTCTATGGAGACTAGCTTGTACTTTTTCATTTTTTTAAGCGATTGATTCCCATACTTTTAGAAAATGATGAATTCTGTGGAGACCAGCTTGTATTTTTCCATTTTTTTAAGCGATTGATTCCCACAATTTTAGAAAATGATGAATTCTATGGAGATCAACTTGTCCTTACATGATTAATCCTTAAACTTTCACACAACATATGGACTAGTGAGTGGAGATTTTATTTTATTTTTTGAAACTTTCACACAACATATGGGCGAGGAGTAGCTTTAAGGCCCAACGATTTTCATAACTTTTGACTTCATGGTTAAAAAATTATTACGTGATATGTAGTTTGTTTCTAAACTCAGGCAGCTTGGGTAGTTCAAAAAAATCAATTTTTTCATAAATAAAAATTTGAAGTTGATTCATTAGATTTATGTATATGTGGAAAGCTTTGAATCATTCCATTTTGATTAATGAATCAAAAGTTATGAGGAGTTTTAGTTTGTGTGTAGTTATGGATTCTTTACTCTAAAACAAACTTTGAAGTCCTTTATTTATCTCAATTTTCAATATTTTTGGAAAAAATAAAATCATAGGATGTAGATTGTTTATTAAAACATTACAACCATTGTAGTTGGCATTTTTCAATTCTATAAATAAATTGATACAAATTTATACTTTGAATCATTTTCTATTTCTTACTACTTATTATTTTTTTCCTATATGTTGTACAATTCCAAATGATCTAAAAATTTTCAAGCACATAGCCAACTTGCTTTGAAGAATGAATCCAAAGAAGCACAATCATTTTGGTTATTTTTTTTATAATCATCTAGTACAATTGCCCAATTTTTTGTGCAAAGGATTTTTGCCACTTCAAATGCTAATATCTTACAATTTTTACAATGGAAATTTCCAAAAACAAATTCACATATTTTCAAACTAGAATACTACAAGATCTTATGTTAATTTGTGTCCAAAAATGATATTTTTCAAAATTTTGGTACTTGTACTAGAAATGGCAATTTTGGAGCATTTTTGGTGAGAACATAGTCAAGGGACTTTAAGGGTTAAAGGACAAGGCCCCCAGGCCAAGATAATCACCAAAATGTTTGGATTTTTGGACGAATAAGTGCATTCTTTGTTTCTACAATTAAGAGTTCAATCATCCATTGATTATTTTTTGGCCTCAACATCTTTTAAGGGTTAATGTTGAGACAACTAATTAACCCCTAAATACCCAACTAACCATGTATAGTCAATCTGAAATTTCAAGCTCATTTTAGTATTGGTAGTTAAATTTCTTTGACTGTTTTATAATTTGGGGGGGGGGGGGGACATTTTTTAAGGTTAACTTTTGAAAACTTTTATTTTTCACTAAAAAAGGTAAACATTTGATTTTTTAGAGGTCTTCAAAGCCATTTCACTTGATTTGAGATCTACCATTGAAAATTTTAAATGCAAGTGTTGATTTGGAGTTATTTGAAATTTATACTTATTAAAAAAATTGCATTTCAACAATTGCAAGGTGAATTGTGTAATGAATTTCATAGCTTTTCATGTGAAATTAAGCTTTTTGAAAGTGCATTTTAGTATACTAACACATTTTGTAGTTGTTCATGTCACCTCCAATCCTCCCCAAAATTTATGTGCTAATTTCTAAAACATTGTGGAGAGGGACAATATACTAAAAATAGAACATGTACATTTCTCTTGTTATAATCTCACAACTCCTATGCAATTTTGCACTCAAAATTGGTGAATATAGTGATAAGCAAGCTCTTTTAACATCTATACGGTTAGATTTTGAAAAAAAAACAATTTGCTTAATTGGAGATAACTATAAGCCCATGCTTTTCTTTCATAGTCAAAATACTCTTGAAAAGGCTTGGACATTTAGGAGTTAAGAGTTGGAGTTCATGTTGGACTCATTCATTGTCACTACCACTCTTAAACCCATTATCTTCATCATTGTTGTCAATATCTTTTGCTCATAAATGAAACAATAGTCTTAATTATTTTGCACTGTTCTTTTTTTACTTTGAGATTAGTTGGTGGGGCTTGATCTTAGAACATTTGATAAGTAGATGGTTCTACAATAAAAACTTGATTTCATCAATGTTTGGAGTTGCAACAATTGAGTTTTTAACCATTGCCCACACTTCTCAATTCATTGGAGTTCACAATAGTACACAGGCTTCATGATCATATGGTGGTGTTATAGCTTGTAAATGTTGGAAACAAGTGCAAAACTTTGATGAAGGTTAAACCTTCTAACTTTGTTTGTACTCATCCATTGTCATTAGAGCAAAATTGGGATCTAGAGATGTCCAAATTGGAAGGTGTAATTATAGCAACAAAAATTAGGAGGAAATGCCAAGTGGCTATTGCTAGCATGGAGCTTGAGGTCATGACATCAAACTAACTTTGAAAATAATGTACTATTGCAACATCATTTGCTTGTCCTATAGGTTGAGTTAAAAAAACATTGTTAGAAACGGCTTGTACTATAGTAGGACTATCTTACATGTCAAAATATTTTTAGTTTTTAATAACCTATCCTCATTGCTTCATTGCCAACATGGACCCTATTGGTACAACAATGGGACACATGGTTGTTGCCACATCAAATTGGCATAAGTGCACAACAACTTAGCCTATACTGCATATCTACTATTGTTTCCAATTGGTCAACAATACTAATAGTAACCTTGACAATTACAATAGAAATGATTCACATGCATTTACAAATACCAAAAAATTAATATTGTGGTCAAAAGTACTAAGCATGCAAAGACCCCAATTTGCTCTAATGGGTACCACAACGTTATTGCAATGTAGCCAAGCCCAAACATCAACAATTTTGGTTGATGAAGTTGGTTGTAGATCTACCTTTCTAACATGATACTTTGTACTATCCACATGAACATCACATGGTCAATAGTCCTCCAAAGTGTCATATAGAGCTTGTCAAAAAGTTATTCAAAGAGCTTGACAATGAAGTTTTTGTAATAATTGTGCAGGTTCAGGGTGATATTAGCACTCCAAATAAACTAAAGGATTGTCTTCCAAAGATTGATGTTGTCAACTAGTCTGACATAAAATCATGTCTTGAACATTCCCTTGATCTTAATGGCCAGATTAGCTCATTGTCTTTAAATAGGCAAGCCTCAAGCTTGTTGTCTTGAGTATAGACTACAAAAGCAACAAAGATCACCAACATGGGGCTTTTGACCAACCCATGTTGGTGAACATTAGCTACTACAACATCTATATTGAACAACTTGAATATCAATAGGTTGCTTATATTTCTAAAGGTATTTCTTGATAAGTTTTACTACCATTTGGTGGAGCATCATAGTCAATAGACATGGATTCTAGCAAAGGAAGTTGTCAACGAGAGATTTGCAAATACAATACACTAGTTCAAGGTTGAATTTTAACTTTGGAAATCCAATATCTTTTTGTATTGGTCTAGCATTAGCATTAAACAACCAAATCACTTCTAGACCTGTGCTACTTTCTCATTCACTCCCATAATTATACCAAGATGCTTGCAAGAATCAAGCTTCCTCTGTTTAATGGTTAGAGATCCAACTCCAAAGAGGTATTAGTGAACATTGATAAGAATGTGGAATTCATTCAGAGTAGTGGGTGCACATGTGCTTCTAGGTGCAAGTATAGTCATTGTGTGGAGGTGAAATAGAACTTGACAAAGAGTTGAAAACCAAAGCTTTTAAACACAAGTATTTTCAAGAGGTATTGTTCAAAATTTAAGATATTATCTACAAATAAAGTGATGAAGCAATTAGGAGGAATGAATCTTTTCGTCCTTGACTCTATCTATGAACTACATGATTGTGAACATGAATCTTCTTTCATTTGCTAGCAAGATCCAAGAATATCAACCTAAGAATAAGAGTATACATATTCTTTGAACATGGCTATTTGTACATCCTAATACTATATTTGAAAATCATACTCTTATAATAGACATCTTAGTTGAAGTAGTAAAATCTCAATCACTGGATTATTGATTGATTGCTACATTTCTATGTAATCAATGGACCTATAAACTGCAAATACATCTAAGATGTCTCTCACAGAATCATCATCGACCATGAATGAACATATAAACATCTCATTTGATATTTGGATGGCACTTACATTGTAAACAAATGACTTTTGAGCCATTGGAAAGGAATCCACTCAAATGAATTTCTATTTTAGGCACAATGTCCACACTACACTCTTGCCATTGACTTGGAATTGTAGTCAATCCTAATATTTGAATAGAGTTCAATAAATGATACAAGTCCATCTAACAATTGAATAGGGTTCAATTTATGGTATAGGTCCAAATTTTTTTTCACATCTACAATCTAATCTTCTACATTCACCCTTCAAAGTAGAGGTTCATCCTACCTCCAAATTCAAGGGACCCTATCATACACTATGTATGTATGTCGTATATAGTTAGTGAACCAATCACAAATTACCCTAAAATATAAGACAAGATTCCATCACAAGTTGCAACCAAATACAAGAGTTCATCCAAAGTGTTAGAAGAGCACTCTCCAAATGTGACCTGTATACAGGAAGCTCACTCTAAAAAAGGCTATTCTAAAATATTTCCATTCAATTTACTGGAAGTCAGACTGTTTGCCGTGCTGGATTGGGGATGCTCTTACACTTTCAACAATTCATACTTTATTGGCCCTGGGGAGGCTTTGCGTTGAGCGGAAGTTACATGTGAGCGGAATTTTGGGTAGGCCCATGCTCTATAACCAAGGCAGTGCTAAGCTTAAAGGGATAGAGCCTCTCGTTGCACAGCTGCTCGTTCATATGGTAACCATTCCTGATTTAGAGCGTTCGAATCTTCAGAAATGGAGATAACACACACAGAAAAATCTTTCTAACAATAAAACCCCACTCAAAACAGCTGAAAGCCACCGGAATAGGTTCCATACCTTTCAAGCCCAGAACCCGAAAAGAATTCTTGAGATTTCCGACCTTGCATACTAGCTTTAGCACAAATCTGCACGTTGGAAGGGACAGTTCGCCTCCACCAACCGATACTCTGAATTCACTTCAGTGGCTGACTGATAATAATGAAAAACAGCGCAGTACCTAGACGGAAATTGCCATACTATACTAGGGTCAAAATTTGTGTGATTGGGGTTCTCTAGTCGGATGCAAATGGTCAAGGAAATAGAGCATTCACAAATGATTCAGCATCAAACGGTTGCAAGTCGTTCAGTCCTTCTCCAATACCCACGAACTTCACTGGAATGGAGAGCTCATCCACAACACTAACCTGTTCACAAGCGTAAAATGAATGATTAGGAAACCAAGTAACATCTTTCTGACGATAATTCAGTGATAAGGGGGAATTTTCATAGTGAAACTTAGATTTGGGACGCTCAAGGAGATAAAAGGAGACCATACCACACAACCACCTCGTGCAGTTCCGTCCAGCTTCGTAAGGATGAATCCCGTAACACCAACCACCTGTTTTACGACCGCAGCTCTAAATTCATTAGTAGATACACTGGAACTTTCGAAGCCTAACACTATTTTGCAGAGTCAATATTCGAATATTAACTGCCGAGTCTAAATAAAATCCACTTAGAAAGTTGATAATGTAGCGTATGATTAGTTCTTACTGCCAGTACAATTAGTCACCTTTCTTGAAGCTTCCTTAAAGATTAACTTCAACTCCTGTAAATGTGGAAGAGGATAACTTTTGCATTTGCGCATTTACGGGTAAATTCAAAATGACGATGCCAAAAAAAACTGTTCCAGACTGATTACCCCGGAGGACTTTAGCTCTCATTCGGAATGACGATCTTTAGCTTACCAGCACGAGGCCATTCAAAATTGAGCAGATCAGATAGAAAGTTGCAGAAGAGATAAAAGTGAAAGGCACCTGATTGAATTCTCTTGCTTGTGGGAGCATATTCAAGCCTGTGGTCCCATCAAGAACTAGCAGCACCTCCTGGATTTTAACACAAATTCGAAAAGACATGATTGACAACACCAATCACTATATGCCTCTAGAACAATTGCACAAGAGCTTCAGATAAAATTAGCGAACGTACTGAAACTAGAGCAGGTTGACGATCCTTGCATGCAATTGCTTTATCATTACCAAGTACAAGAGAGGTTCTCATTTTTCCCTCAAAAACGGGTGAACTTTGTCTGCTAACTCGTCACGCTAAAGATAACAAGTAATTATAACGCGCTCTTTCAGTATGGTTGTGCAATAAGCATAACTCCTTGTTTGAAATCTAGTTAGAATGATGACATTGAATAACTCAAAATTTCCATCAACAATACTTGTAATGAACGCGAGGGTACTTACATTGGGTGCGTTCGCCAGAGCTTTGCCAACGGCTCGTTTGCATCCACGCAATTCTTCCATCAGGTTGTAGTTTGTATGTAGTCCTACAAATCCCCCATTTAAAAAATTAATTTAAAAAATAAGGGCCACCAGAATAATAGCACGAAGCACCAGTGAAGCTTTGCAACGTGTTTCGTGAAAGAACGCTTACTGCCGGAGGTATCACAGAGAACAACGTCAAAATCTTCTTCAACTCCTCGGCGGATAGCCTGGGACAACACTGCACAAGGCGGTCAATACATGATAAGTCTACAATCACTCAAACAAAAACACTACCTACGTCGTGCAACCTCAAACAAACCTCGTAATTTGGTAGAGGATAATAAGACCGTTAGCAACATCAGTTCGTCTCCAGTACTGGACCCTGTTACCAACAGCACTCATCTACTCATACTCCAGGTTGGACTTATAAGCAAGTGCTGTAAGCATGACTTGGCTTTATGTCTATGGCAACTGATGTTTAAGTGAAAATGTCTTCTGTCACTTATAATGACCAACAACCTCCCACTTTGAAACTGCATGGAAAAACTCAAACATATTGCTAATTTTATCTCAAGAAATTTGCTCTTGTACCCAAAGATCTCTCTACAACTCTATACGTTTCCCAAAATCACTCTCCTAAATATGTCAAAATGTTTAAAGTGGGGCAAATGATGTTCTTTCCCTTAATCAGTAAAGTATCCGTTCAAAACCAGTTTGCCAGGTGTCGTACCTAAAGCAGGCCTAGATTTTGGCCCCTCTGACATCACGATCTCTGAACCCGTCCGCTCGGCCCAGATTTCTAGCTGCTCACCAGCTGCGGCTCGAAAGGTGTCACCTGCCGCCATCAGCACCTTTAACATGCCAGGCATAGTTGTGCAGACATTAGCAACTCCCACATCACTCACGGACCACTATGGCCACGTAATCACTATCTTTGTTTAAAGGTCTCAGTATCATGACATTAATCGATCATGCTCAAATCTCGGGAGATTAGACTAAATCAAGGACCTTAGGGGTTAAAAGAAGAAATTATCTGAGTACAGATGTTTAATAACTTTCAACTTGACCAACAAGCCATCGGAATCCGGAGTTCTCTTAAACCTCCCGCGTAACGTCCTGAGCTCACTGAATCAACAGAGCTGGAGCAAAACCCCTCACGCGATAGAACTCCCTGTGGATCTGCTCCTTACAGGGAATTCTCTTTGAAGTGCCTTTGGCCGGCGGGCGTTACGAGAGTCAGTTAAACCTACATATAACTCGATTTCAACTCAGAACACATCTCATAGCCCTTAGCTGGTTTGCAAAACTCACCTTCACGCCCTCCTTATTAAATCTGTGCGCTAATTTCCCTGCCAGCGCATATTGAATTTGCTTCAGTATAACGAAAAATACGAAAGTCAGACTTGCTGATAAAATCCCCGGCCATAATATTTGAACATAGAATATGCCTCCAACCATGTTTAAATTTGAACTTACCGATAGTGGTGGTTTTTCCTCCTCCATTCACGCCGACAATCATTAAAACTGCAGGGCGACTGCAAATAATTGTGAAGCAGCAAAACCGCTGTTTAGTAAAAGTCTTCGAAGCTGAAAAGAATAAGCATACATGAAACAATATATCCGAATTCGTATAGATTCTGATATAGGAAGATAAGAAAATTCTACGGCATTTGAGGTAACAAATGCTCGACGTACCTGGTACCCAGTTGAAGCTCCGTGGAACTCACTTTTTCAGTTAGCAATCTCACGATATTCTTCTTCAAAGCATCCTTCACAACGGCACATCAGCAAAGTCAGCCTCGTCTACATGGTGGACTAAAGTACACATTGCCAAACAAACCGACCCTGAAGAGCGCAACTCAATTGGCTCCCAACCCTAACTCCAACGGTTACATACTTATAAAACAATTATCTTTCATGAAAGCAAGAGACAGTAAAGTAAATGCACCTAAAAGAGACACCATGCAAAATGCACACCTAGATTAAGCACTAACAGGAAAGCACATAATCTCCAAAACTCAAGATTTTAAAATTAAGCAATGGATGTTTAAGTGTTCTTTGAATCTACCGATAGGAGTTAAAACATTTTAGTGTTCACAGATGTCTCATTAAGAGGTAGTCTAGTGTCAACATTAGGCTCCATATGATTTCAATTCTGAAAATCTTTAGAATACTACTGAAGTATGAGACTCAATTCGAAATGGATTGCCTTGTGGTTCTCATGCATTGGCTAAAGCGCTGATCTAAATGCCTTGCCCATACCCTCCGTCAAATGGTGGGATCAGAGACTGTGTCAATTTTAAGATAGATTACCGTAGAACTCTGAAACCTTAAGTATAATGCTCTTGTACGGAATGGAAAAACTGACATACCTTGATTTGTGGTCCAGACTTCAACCTGCCTGCGAGAATATCCTCGCGAAGGTTGTCAACGATCTTCAAAGCAGTTTTAGGACCAAAATCGGATACAAGCAACACCTGCCCAATGTAAGCAAACAAATTATAATTCCTCCTCTTTCATTCTCTCTCACTCACGTTCCAAAGAATCCAAAATATCTGAGTGCGTACCCTAAGTAAAGATTCTAAAAATCACATGATAGAATTCCCGAGAGCGTCCAAAATTCGAATTCATAACAAAGAAAAACAGAGTCACGAAAGGATGCCAATTCGGAGAACCTCTTCTAGTTCATCGAGGATATTTTCTGACTCATCCAAATTCCAGTAGGTCAGAAGCTCGTCCACCACTGCCAGATTCTCCCTCGTCTTCGAGAAGCCGGAAAACAAGAGCTGAATATCACTCTTCGCTTTCTCCTTGAAAACTCGCCCCAATCGACCTAGAAACCCTACTTTCTGCGCAGCGCCTTCACAACGCACGCCCAACGTCCTCTGCCGTGAAGATGACAACGATGACCGTGGCTTGCTACAAGCGAAGCGAACCGCATTGCCAGGGCATGAGCGCCATTCCTGCTTGCAGCTGGCCAAGGCCAACCCAGGCGATGATGCAGACAAGCTCAGCATAGTCGCCATGGCCAAATCCAACAGCAAAATTCTCCGTCTGAGATTATTCTACGACAACATCGACCTTGATTCTGTTTCTCCTGTTCTCAAAATCCTGCCAGCGGTTTAACCTTGGAATCTGATGATAATTGGAAAAGGAAAAAATAAAAAATAAAGAAGTCAATGATGAAATTCTGTTAAAGAGAAGTCTATGAATCACACTCGGAAGTTGTTGTCGACAACAATCTCTTGCTAGCGCGGTTATCGACACCTGCTTCAAGAGGGAAGCTCACCCAGCCATGGCCAACGCCATAGCCATTGCGAGGTCGCGAAGTGGATAAACGAAAAACCCATAGGATAAAGTGTTCCCTCCATTGTTCCCATTACTGTTCCCATCAGTGACCGCAATATGCTACTTAGTTTATGCAATCAACCCCTAAAGTCCCAAGGTCATTTTTCCATCAAAACCTACTCAAAACTGCCATCTCTATTGCAAAGAGAAAAAAAAAAATTAAAATTTGTTTTCTTTTGCATATCTAACCATAGGATCTTGTACTACACTAGTATAAAAATGCATGGAAAAAATTTCAAAAACTTTGATCGTATAGATTGCAAGATATTTGCATTTAAAGTGAAGAAAACAAGTTTATTGAATACCTTGATCAATTAGATTTTTTGGCCTTGAATCTTCTTAACTTAAAATTTTTGTACTATTGATTCTGATTTTATAAATTTTTATGTTGGAGAATTGAGTTTAAAATCTAGGAAAAAACAATTCAACAAAAATACACTTAATTTTCAGTCATTAAAAAATTGTTAAATAGAAATAGGTTCGAGATTGAATAGATAACTAAACTATTAATAGCTCTAAGATGAAATTGATACACAATAATCCCAACAGTGAGATTGTTCTAACAAGCAAATTTAACCCTACCTAACAATTGTTTTTGAAAAATTATAAAAATACATTAAAAAATGAAGTCTATAAGTTGTTTTTTCAAGAAGATGCTTAGATTGCCCAAAAAATAAGATTGTCCATAACTTTCTCATCACTAGTCCAAATGGAATGAATCAAAGCTTCAAATGTAGAAAAAATATATATAATCATACTACTAAAATCATAACTCCCTCTATAATATCACAAATGCTACCATTAATACTAAGGGCTCGTGCTTCCTATGCTATGCATTCATTGTATCACATATTAGTAAAAATTTGATATATTTGAATAGAATGCATGATATGAGTCTTTAAAATAATTTTTTTAAATATTTTGTAAAAATATTTTCAATCATACATACATAGAAAACATATTTTCACACAATGTGATATTACAAAAATAGAGTAGCAGTTTGCAATCACTTTTGTAATATCACTTTTTACAAAGGGTGATATTATAGAAATAATATAGTTGTTGCAATTAAGGTGATACTAAAGAGGATCCATAGGATGATATTATAGAAGTAGCAAATCCATTGCTTCTCTTGGCTTTACACTTCCTTGCACTTCTCTGATTTTGTGCTTTTGTGAGCTTTGAGCTTTCATGATTTTAATTTTCTATTGCTACTACTAAATGATTTTGAAAAATTTATTCAATTGAAGCAATTTTGGATTCCACAACAATTAAGTTGTTCACAAAGTTTTTGAGATTTATAAGTTTTTCTTTTCAATTCTTCAATTTGGGTTGCCATTTTTTGTAATAATGGAGTCAAATTTCTAATGTATTCTAATGTATGTGTATCTTTTATAGTATTTACCATTGCATATGTTTCATTCATCATTCAATAAATTTCTATTGTACATTTCAATATATGCTTACTTATAAAAAAATTATACAAAGATTTTAGTCATTTTTATTTGAAGATTTATTGAAATTTTTGTTTTGCATTCTAAATACATAAAAATTCTTATAAAATTCTAATGATGAATGCATAGCGTAGCAAGCACCAACCGCTAGTCATACTATCATACTACTAAAATCATAAGTCCCTCTGTAATATCACAAATGCTACCATTAATAATAGGGGCTCGTGCTTGCTATGCTACGCATTCATTGTATCACATATTAGTAAAAATTTGATATATTTGAACATAATGCATGATAATGATTTTGATAAGTCTTTAAAATAATTATTTTAATTATTTTATAAAAATATTTCTATTCATGCATACATAGAAATCATATTTTCACACATTGTGATATTACCGAAATAGAGTAGCAGTTCACAATCACCTCTGTAATATCACTTTTTATAAAGGGTGATATTATAGAAATAATGTAGTCGTTGCAATTGAGGTGATATTAAAGAGGATCAATATGATGATATTATAAAGGTAGCAATTCCATTGCTTTTCTTAGCTTTATATTTCTTTTACATTTCTATGATTTTGTGCTTTTGTGAGCTTTGAGCTTTTGATTTCAATTTTCTATTGCTTGCTATCAAATGATTTGAGAAATTTATTAGATTGAACCGATTTTGGATTTCACAACAATTAAATTATTCACAAAGCTTTTGAGATTTACAAGTTTTTCCTTTGAATTCTTCAATTTGGGTTGCCATTGTTTATAACATTGAGTCAAATTTCTAATGCATTCTAATGTATGTGTATCTTTTACCGTATTCATCATTGCATGTATTTCATTCATCATTCATTAAATTTCTATTGATTATTTTAGTATATGCTTATTTATTAAAAAAATTATATGAAAATTTTAGTAATTTTTATCTAAAGATTTATTGAAATTCTTACTCTGCATTCTATCTAATACATAAAAATTCGAATGAAATTTTAATGGTGAATGCGTAGCATAGCAAGCGCCAACCGCTAGTCATACTACTAAAATCATAAGTCCCTCTGTAATATCACAAATGCTACCATTAATAATAGGGGCTCATGCTTGCTATGCTATGCATTTATTGTATCACATATTAGTAAAAATTTGATATATTTGAATAGAATGCATGATAATGATTTTGATAAGTCTTAAAAATAATTATTTTAATTATTTTATAAAAATATTTCCAATCATGCATACATAGAAAACATATTTTCACACAATATGATATTACTGAAATAGAGTAGTAGTTCACAATTACCTTTGTAATATCACTTTTTACAAAGGGTGATATTATAAAAATAATATAGTCATTGCAATTGAGGTAATATTAAAGAGGATCCATAGGATGATATTATAAAGGTAGCAATAATTGGCATTATACTTCTTTTGCATTTATATGCTTTTGTGAGCTTTGAGCCTCTGATTTCAATTTTCTATTGTTACTACCAAATGATTTGAGAAATTTATTAGATTGAACCAATTTTGGATTTCACAACAATTTACAAATTTGAGATTTACAAGTTTTTCCTTTAAATTCTTCTATTTGGGTTGCTATTGTTTGTAACAATTGAGTCAAATTTCTAATGCATTCTAATGTATGTGTATCTTTTACCATATTCATCATTGCATGTATATCATTCATCATTAATTAAATTTCTATTGTTTATATCAATATATGCTTATTTATAAAAAAAAATTATATGAAGATTTTAGTAATTTTTATCTGAATATTTATTAAAATTCTTGCTCTTCATTCTATCTAATATATAAAAATTCTAATGAAATTCTAATGGTGAATGCGTAGCATAGCAAGCGCCACCCTTTAGTCTTTGAAGAAAAAATTAAAAATTAAAATATTCAACTTTTTGTGACTTTTTTTGGGAATTATTTTTTGGACTTATGGTGGCATAACTTTTGGTTCCGGGCACCAATTGAAACAAAAATTATATTTTAAGAAAACTAACTTGATTTTCTATCTTGAAAAATAATTCAAAAAATTTGAGATCACTTGAGCCTACTCGAAATCCCAAAAGTCCTCCATAGGGACTTTGAGACTTTAGGAGTTAAGACAAACATACATCAAATTTGGCTAAATTGAGAGTGAGTAGTATTAAAAAAAAATAGAAAAGAAAGGATTTTACTAGTTGTAAAGGATTATTGGGAGTACTATAACACGAAACTAACTAAATAGATGTTAATTTCAATGTGGAAGAAGTTGCAAATTGGCTATCAAATTCTATTCTTTGTTGCAATCTTAGCTAAAAACTAATTCATTAGTGGGGATTTGAGGCTATGGGAAGACCGTTTTAGGCGTATTCCTCAAGCTATGAACACATAAAAATAATTAAATAGTTTTTTAAAAATCAATATTTAAATATTTAAAATTAATAAATTATTTAAAATTATATTATTTAAACAAATTAATTAAATAATATTATTTGACATGGCATAGTCATGGCCACGTTAGATTGCTAATTTGGTAGAGTTTCCATTGTTCCCCACAATTTAAGAACTCATAATAACATAATCTTCTTTTGATTCAAAAAATCTTCTAATGTTTTCAAGGATTTTCTCCTATGTACATTTAGCTAATTTAGCTAGTGAAAATTTTATGTAGCAACGGAGCAAATTTTAGCTAGTTCTCTAAATGTTGGTTCCCATTGCTTAATCAATATACTCCACCTCCAATTACATCAATTGTGAGGTAGATGGGATATTATTGATATTATTGTGAAAAGATTCTACAAATAGATGTGCATATTAATTTGTGGTTTTATAAACTTTGAATCTGGAAGAAATAAGATTTTAAATTCAATAGAACTATAAAATAGTAGGCAACAAGGTTGGACTAAGAGAAATCTTAAGTTTCCGTTGGAAGGCAACCAATTGAGGGCCTCCAACTTTCAAGTTTTTTCAAAATCTTTGATTGAATAATGGTAGTAGCATATTTCTGAGCAAACTTGCCTTTAATACGACATGGAGACATAAGTGAAAAATAAATGCAATAATGCCCTAAATGATTCCTTTATACACTAAACTATTAAGAAAAATAGTTGTTTGAAGTGCAAATGAAAAGACTACATGAGTGCATAGAAGCTAGTTAAAGAAGTAATTAATTACAAGTATATCTATTCCAATAACATACATATTAACCCTTGTTTGTCACTTTAATATTTTCCATAGTACAATCCTCTACAATCTTTATTGATTTATATATAGTTAAACCCTCACACAAACCAACATGCTACTATTAATTTTATCACATGTCTCATTTTCATTTGGCCTTGCAGTTTTTTGACTTTTCATGTTCCCTATTCCTTAACCCCTACAGGACAAAATGGCATTTTTTTGGTAACATGGCGATTTTTTGTAGCTCACTACAAACTAAATTTTAATTTTTTTCTTTGAAATTTTTACATAACATGTGTTCAAGGAAGAAATTTAAGGACCAACAATTTTTGTAACTTTTGATTACATGGTTAAAAAGTTATTGTATGATATGTAATTTTTATTACTTTGTAGATAGCCTAGGCAACAAAAAAAACCTTTTTTTAAAATCACTTTTAAAAAAATAAAAATTTGAAATTGATTCTTCAGATTTATATTTACATGGAAATCTTCCCATCGTTCCATTATGATGAATGAGATGAAATTTATGAGGAGTTGTAGTTTGTAGGTAGTTTGCGGGTAGTTATAGAATCTCTACTTTGAGATAAACTTTGAAGTCTTTTATTTAAATCAATTTTTAGTATATTTGAAAAAAAAAATTAAAAAATACTAAATGTAGAATTTTTATTTCAAAACTACAACCATTAGGATTGGCATTTTTCAATTCCATAAATATGTAGAGAATGAATAACAATTACTTTTTTTTCCTATATGTCGTAAAATTCCAAATGATTTGAAAATTTTCAAGCATGTAGACAACTTGCTTTGAAAAATAAATCCAAAGAAGCACCACCATTCTAAACATTTTCCCATACAAATGTGAACTTGTGAAGTGCAACTATTTAGTTTTTTGCATGGCCCAAAAAAAGATTTTTGTCACTTCAAATGCTAATATCTTCACTATGGAATTTTCTGAAATTTTTTCCACATCTTCTCAAACCAAACTACTACAAGAACCTAAAGTTAGATGTGTCCAAAAATTTAGTTTTTTCAAAAAAAATTCTACTTGTACTAATGATGGTAGTTTTGAAGTGCTTTGGGTGAAAATATAGTCAAAAAGCTTTACAGGCCGACCACATGATTACAATTATTCTATGCCAATATACAAGAAGTGCATTTTTTTGAATTATGGGCCACAACTAATCCCTAACAAAAAGATCTTTGAATGTCATTTAGGTTTAGCAAGAACAAATGCATGAAAAATTACAAGGATGAAAATATGACAGATGAAAACATGACAGATGAAACCATGACACACTTTGCATTTAATATTGATACTCTGTACAAACTACCGACAATCATCATTCGAGTAAGATGAGCACAGAGGCCTCACTCCTAATCCGAACTTGCTTCCCTCTTGTTCTCCATTTAATTCAGCCTCACAAAATCATACCTAACATTATATTCAAAAGAATAGATGCTCAGAACACCAGGATTGCACGGTTTCTAGTCTACTTCACTACATCCTTCAATTCACGAGGCCTTCGTAGTTGCAGCTTTCCTCACATCCGACTGAGACAAATACATTTGAATGTAAATCTCAGCAAGACCACTGTTGAGAGCAATGCTAATTGGGAAGCTGTAGTCCAGCGCATCTTCCGTAGACACTCCCAACAACGGTTCGATCAGTTTGGGCAGCGCGCGAGTGTACATGACCGAGTATCTGCAAAACGCCCAGGTCATTTTTCATTCATTAGTTGAGCCCAATCACCAATTACTTCCAAAATTCTCAGTAGCTAGGGGCGTAAATTTAAAAATAAAAATAAAAGACTAGATCCTAGTAGCACGTAATTAACACGAGGGGCATCAAATTAAGGCAATGATTTCGTGGAAAAATTTCCGCCACAAGACACCATGCGCTGCATGCAGTGTGCATCCTACACCCTAAACCTCCCATTCTTGAATCGTGACTTTGATCTCTCACTTCGCATGAACGTTCTCTCCACATACTGGAAAATCTCTTGAATTCAACATCTAGCATTCATTGATTGGTCAAGTGAGTTGCAAGAGGAGGTAAAGGGCCCATATTTCTATCAGAGATTTATAACGTCAAATTCGTTACAGTGACCCAGATATCAAGAGATTGCCACTTTCTCACCACACGAACGCAATTTTGATACTCTCACGGTTTCTAGTCCAATTCACATCACCTCACGACGCCTAGATTGGCACCTCCTTGACTGTCTCTATGCACAGGGGCATACCCCGGTCATAACAGGTTGCTGTAAGGATTAGCAATTGTCGAAACTAGCAAAAGTGAGAGCCGTGGCCAGGTTGCATTTTTGAGTAGAAACCTAATGAAATTGCGCCACTGAATAAATTCATTCAAGACTGAGGAGCAATCAATCAGAGCATGCGTTACTTACCCGATAGCAGCCGATCGCATCATCCAGCGTCGATGACTCTGGAACCTCTTGTTCCTTGCGTCCACTATCGCAATCCCAAGTGCCAGCAACGACCCGACGGCCATGAAGGGGGAGAGCCCTTTCGCAATGGATCCCAACTCGGAGACTTTCGGCATGAACAGCCCCCCCGACACGGAGGTGACGACGGTGCAAAGCGCGAACGTGTAGCCCATCCACTTGTGCAGCACCGGGTGCTTGTTCCGAAACCCAGTGTTGAACTGGAACGGTCCAATCGCTACAAAGAGGAGCGCGGCGAAGGCGTGCAACTGCCAGGTGTGCAGGTTGTTGCGGATGTGCTCCCCAGCACCCTCCATTATACCACGTCCCGCGGAGACTGTGAACCACTTGTAAATCTCGTAGTCACCGTAGATAAAG
Source organism: Climacium dendroides (assembly GCA_950106755.1). NCBI lineage: Eukaryota > Viridiplantae > Streptophyta > Bryopsida > Hypnales > Climaciaceae > Climacium > Climacium dendroides. The sequence continues at coordinate 23,362,033 of OX467087.1, read as the reverse complement.
GGGAGTGTGTAGAGCGCGAAGGGTATCGAGTAGAGCACTACTATCCACCAGGCCGTGGTGCCCCAGACGCGCATCCAGGTTTTCTTCGTCGACTCCTGCAGCTTCGCCATCGCTCAAGTAATAATCTCACAAACCTCACAATCAATTCAAGTCTGCTAACGGTTGGGCTCACTGCCTCACTCCCAAGACTGACACTATTTAATCAAGACTTGCATGCCCTTTAATACAAGATTCTCAAAATATGCTCAGAATACCCAAGACGATTTCAGAGAGGAAGATTTGGGCAGGATTGTCATTCATAAATCGATTAAAATCTAGAATTCTCAGGTCGTCGGTGGCTAGCTGGGTTTAGGGCTCGGAAACGTCGCGTTAGACCTAAACCAGGTCAAGCTCAAAATCAATCGACCACAGGCTGAGGTGAATATATCACAGGGCGAGTAATCCAATGCGAATCAATGCTGTAGGCGAGCTCGCAGTTTCTGAACTGAAAGAATTCCACTGAACTGAAGAAGCTGAGTGATGAGTGAGGTCAAGAGCGGCTAGATTGGTGAGAGATATACTGCGTGCTGAGACCCAGGGGCCAGTAAAGTGTGCAGTGAACGTGCCGGGAAGGCAGAACCGAAGGTGCCGTGCAGGTGGAATTGGGACGGTAGCGGAATGTGTCCCACGCCTGGAAGTCTGACTCGGAATTGGGGGAGCATTCAATTAATTAAGGTAGACGACCCCGGCATAGTTCGGGAAACTTTTTGAGTTTTACCGGCTAATTTCCTTCAATTCTCATATTGAACCGGTTTTTCCATAACTGAGTCCGGTTATTTTCTCTATTTTTTACTCAAAATAGAAATTTTATAGATTTTTGCACCGTTTTTTTGCCGATGTTTTCAAATTGCAACCGGTTTTTTTCCCAATTCCTCCGGCTAACTTTGAACTAGCCGCTGGTTTTTTCCGAACATTGCGGACCCCCTTCCCGATCACTTAGAGCGTCCCCAGCAAATAGAGAGGGCTTGCCGTGCAGTTTTGAAGACTACGGTCAGCCCACTCCTCTTGTGGCCCAACAGCTGACGCACCAAGAGGGGCGCCAAGTGAAGTTTACAATCTGAAGAAGTTTCCTTGCTTGAAAATCGAAATGTAAAAAAATTCTACTTTACATCCATTGAGAGTTATATCATAGAGCTCCGAATGCAATTTGTATTAATTTTTTGAGTCATTTGTTGGGAAGTGAAGCTCTTTACATACATATAAGGAGGTAGGAGGTAAAACAATTCATGTGGGATATGTTAATTTGACTTTGCTATGAGCACTCAATTTTAATTAACATATCCCATATGGATTGTTTTATCTTCTACCACCCTATGTGTGTATAGTGAGCTTTTCTTCCAAATTGGAATTCATTTGAAGATGATGATTCATTTTTAAGCCACTTTTGGATTCATGTATAGGAATCTTCACTACAAAGTAGGAGGTCCATGAATTGCCCACCTAAGGGCGAAACTGAATTTTGGGGAGGTGAAGTCTCTTGAAATATTCTTTAGTAAAATTTCCTTGAAAGACAATTGGAATTGGCATAACCCAAGTTGTTTCATATTTTTTGGACCTTCATGGAATTAGTTATGAAATTTTGAAGATGAAATGGCATAGGGCTCTAAACTCGCCCAAATGTATGTTGTTTGTATGTTATTGAAGACTATGAAAAATCAATATGTACAAATAGTGTACATTTGAAGAGGCGGGCGATTCTAGAGCATGTGCGCTTTTAGAACCTCCTATCTTAGATGGAAATGCCTTTTGAGTGTTTTATTTGTTCCCATAAAAATATCAAAAAATGTATATGTGAGCTCTTATGTGCACCAGTTAGAGGGCCATACCTTGGAATCAAGATCAAAAGCAAAATCAATCCTTGTACTAAGCCTTGGCAAGATACTTCATTTGGTCATTTGTTTAGTAAATTTATTTGTAGCCAGCCATTGTTTGGCCCTCACTATGTCTATCATGGGACACGCATGGTGTCCCAAGCTTGGCCAATCACTGGGTTTGTGCCAGTTGTTGAGTTGTTGTGCAGATACTCTTTATCTTCAAATGTCAACACGGACATTTGGCATTCAATGGATGACAAGGAATCCTTCTAGTAAAACAAAAGTAATAGTATTCATCTTCAGAATTTTGTTGTGACAAAGGGAGATCTTCTAGAGTAGTTTGACTTCCAATGAATGTTTTTGCAATTCTTGAAGCCAATGAGTCTTACAATAATAAAAAGAGATTATTTTTAAGGTCAGTTGTTCATCTGTAAAGGGTTAAGTAATTCAGTATATCTATTGTATGGATATGGTGAGGGGAAAAATTTCCCTGTTTAGAGAAATAGATTTAAGAAGGATTTAATATGTTTTTTACATTTAAAAAAATTTCCATGAATTTTTTTGTGAAAATTCCGTTCAACCAATTCTTGTTATATAGGTTACTATTTTTCAAACCATAGGTTGATTACAAAATCAACCATGCTTCAATGTAGGTGATGATTATGACTTTCAATGCACATCTTGTGACTATTGTATGCTTTCAATATACACCTCTTTTTGGCAATTATTGACTAGCTACCCCTTTTTGACTAGCTACCCCTTTTTGACTAGCTACCCCTTTTTGACTAGCTACCCCTTTTTGACTAGCTACCCCTTTTTGACTAGCTACCCCTTTTTGACTAGCTACCCCTTTTTGACTAGCTACCCCTTTTTGACTAGCTACCCCTTTTTGACTAGCTACCCCTTCCTTGCCAAGCACTTTCCAACGATCCAAAGCACGTGACTAGGAGATGCACGGTCCAAGAGATCTCATTGTATCGAACAAACAAATTAAATAAAATCGAACAAACAACCTATCTTAATGGATGGATTAGTGTGCCCTATACTATTGCCACAACCAAAATGTAAGCAAACGTAATTTTTTTTAAATTTTTAACTAATGAAGACTTTAAAATTCAATAACTTTCACGTTGTAGGTTCAAACACCACGAAACAATGCTCATGCACCCTTCTTCATTGAAGACTTTCCAACGGTATCAAGCACACCATTGGAAGATGCACGATCCAGGAGATCTTACCGTATCAAATAAAACAAAACAAACAGCCTAACTTAAGGTATGGATTTTTGTTTTGGAAGAAGGTGTGACAACCCCAATGCAATGTCCACATAGCGAATGGCTTACTTTACCACCAGTATCACGGCGTTGACGCCTGTGCTTTACAGGATTGAGCCCAGCTGCTCCGGGAACTTGCCCGGCAGTGACGGCACTTGTTGAAGAGTTTCCGTCTGCCTTCCGGGGTCTGCCGGGGTCCCGAGCCCATCATTTCCCCACCCTCTAATCTCTATTCTATTGCGGGTGACCGGTTTACATTTGCACGGAATGGGTCACGGATTTCTGTCGGCACAACATTGTTTAACCCTTAAACTTGAAAACCATCCATTTTGATTGGGGAGGCACCACGTTGGGCCCTCACTGGTCCTAGAGCTGGTTTTGTCTTTCATCCTCCTTAGTTTTCTTTCTCGTTGTCCGTGCTGTTGTATTTTAGTTTGGCTTGTGCTCTTGCTTCTGTTGCTCCCCAGGCCGCTTGTGGCTGGGGTTTCTGTTCTCTTTTTCTTGCAGTAAAGGTATTCTTTGCTTGTGTAAAAAAAAAAAAAAAAAAAACATCCATTTTAATACCGTGGAAATCATTGATAAAAAAAAATGCAAAAGCATTCGTTGGAAGTCAAAGTATTGTAGGAGATCTCTTCTTTTCATACAAAATTTCAAAGATGAATAGTTGCACATCTATCCTATACTACAAGATTCTCTGTCATCCATCCAACACCAAATGTATGCCTCGACATTTAAGGGTTAACATTGAAATGCCTCGATTTAAAAAAAAAAAAATTTACACATTTTTGCTTATATCTTTGTACAAAAATATCAATTGCCACAATTTCATGAAATATATACCTTAAGATAGGTTGTTTGTTTTGTTTTAATTTGTTTGCTTGATACATTGAGGTCTGAAAAATTGTGAGGCATCAAGTGGTGTTCTTGGTACCATTTGAAAGTTTTTGGCAAGGAGGCCAATGCACAAGCTTTGTTTTATGGCATTTGGACCTATGGTGTGGGAGTTATTGAATTTCAAAGTTTTATAATGAATTAAAAAATAAAAAAATTATTTATATTTTGGTTGTAGTAACATCAAAGGATACACTAGTTAGTCATCAAGGAAGGTTGGCTTTTCAACATTCAACTATTACATTGGATTATGAGAAATTACTTGGACTATGTAGTGTTTGCAAGTGGACATTGTTTAAAATAAAGACATTCATCGTTCAAAATATGAACATTGGAGTGCTTCAAGGTTAACTAAGCAATGGTCCCCGACCATCCAAGATGAACCAACCTCCTTCTTAGTTCTAGGTTTTACCCCAGGAAAACATAGGACCTTTTCATTTGCCACACATAATAAAATTTGGAAGTTTTGGAGTATAATTGTGTCTTTTGAGTACATTGTGACAAAAGACATATTTGGCCAATTAATTATTTCACTTGTAAAGTGAATAAATTAATTAAAATACAATTTGTATCCCCTCCCCCATATTTATATTTTTTTGAATGTTGTTGTGACTCCAATTGTTATGGAATATCAATACTATATCCCGTACTAATACTCGTATATGTATATCATACTTTTCTAATATACCATATATCATATGTCTTTCGTATTCCATATATATTCCATATATATATTGTATTCCATTCATATTGTATATATTGTATAGTATTTGTATTGTAAACCCTAATCTTGATGGCCAAGATCGCTAAGGATAGTGCGGTTAGTGGTTACATTTTTTTCCTAGATGGACCACACTTGAAGGGGGGGCATATTTTTTCTTCATTTGCATCAACGATTGTAGCTTTTTCTACCTAGGAGAAGGGAGCTAATGGCCCTAGACAAGTGTGTTTGCACCTTTTTCATGTATTTATAAGCCACAAAGATTTGTTGGCACAACATTGTATAACTAGGCAATGTTCTTCCCCACTCAAGGTGAACCATCCCTTCCTTGTCCTAGGTTTTAGCTTGTGGAGAAAAAACAAAACTATTTTATTTGCCATACATGATAAAATTTGGAAATTGTATTTGCAATATGAGGTCCAAAATTAACTAGGAGTAGTGTAAAAAGTAGATTAATCAAGCACAAAATAGGGAAGGCTTCTATTTAACATATATGCACCCTTGGAAAAAAGTCAAGGACTTTGGGAAGATGAGTGAGGGGGGCGGTTCACCCTAGTAGCTTCTTCCCATGCTATGAAGGTATTAAAAAAGACTTTTTAAAAACTAATTCAAGGACTTGGGTTGGTTGAAGATCCATATAAAATAATTAGGCTCCTTTTAAGGTTGCAAAAGGAACCCATGCCTCATTGGTAAACAATGTTATGGGCATGACTACTTGATTGTGACAAAATCCTTTGAGAAAATGTGGGATCTTATTATTTATCATCAATGATAAAATTTGTAAAATTTGAATTTAACTATGAAAGATAAAGAATTTAAAAATTGCAACCAACTGCAAAAATAGCACCAAGTTTTTAGATTTGGCCTTGGGAGCACTTGGCACATGCAATAGTCCCTCTCCAACTAAATGTGGATACCAAGCTTTATGAGAAGTTATTTTAGTTGGTGCGAGGGACAAATGTAAAAATCTAAATCCCACTTTTGTGGTGGTTGATTGGTATGTCTTCACATCTTATATTAGGAAGTCTATGATTCCAAATATGAATTCAAAATTTACAAATTCAATAATTGTGGTATATTATAAGTTCTTGCGTTTTCCCACAAAGTGAAATTTTGACCAATGCTACAGGTTGTGGTTTTAAAATTTGGTTGAAATATGTTACAAATTGGGATCCATAAAAATGTGGAACGAGCACATTATATATATATATATATATATATATATATATATATATATATATATTTGAAGATTCTACACAAAAAGGAAAACAATGTTATGAATAGTCTTTCATGTTATACATTAGATTTTTGTAAATAATTTTCAAGTTAAAGTATAGCATCTTTGCCCTAGGGTGAAAGATTTTGGTAAAGTATGTGCAATGCTATGAATAGTGAGTGTGATCTCTAAATGTATAGGACTATTCAAGAAAGTCTTTGTAGCCCTACAAGAATGTTGAGGATGTTTTGTCTTTTAAATGGTCAATACACTTCGTGCATATTGAAAGATGGATGATTTTCATATGATTAGTTGTGTGCAATTTTTTTGATGCTTTACCCACATCATTAATACCTAAAGTCACAAGGCCTATTTTCTTTCAAAAATCATTCAAAACTGCCATTTCTATTGCAAGGTGCAAAACTCTTGAAATTCTCATTTTTTTGGCATATCTAACCATAGGATCTTACATTGGATTAGTATAAGAATGTGTAGTAGAAATTTAAGAAACATTGACTTTGTAGATTGTAATATATTTGCGTTTAAAGTGAAGAAAACAAGTTTTTTTTGCACAATCATTCCATGACTAGATTTTTTTGGCTTAGAATCTCCTTGTTTTTAAAATTTTTGTACTATTGAGTTTGAGGATAAAATTTTTTATGTTAAAGATTTGAGTTGAGAGTGGAAGAAAAAAATTCAAAAATAAAAAACACTTTATTTTCATTCATTAAAAATTTTTTTGGTAGAAGTAAATCCGAGATTCAACAAAACATTAAATTATTAATAGCTCTAAGATGGAATTGAAACACCATAGTTCTAACAATGAAATTGTTCTTGCAAGCAAATTCAACGTTATTAAAAAAAATATTTAAAAAATTGCCAAAATTGCATTAAAAAACAAACCGGATAAGTTATTTTTTAAAGAATATGTTTAGATTGCCCTCCAAATAAGATTGTTCATAACTTTCATATCACTAATCCAATTAGAATGAATCAAAGCTTCAAATGTAGACAAAAATAAAATTTATAAGAAAAATAATTAAATTTTATTTCATTTTTTGTGGATTTCATTTTTTCCTAGCAAAGTGTAAATTATGTTTAAGATGGCATATCTTTTGCTCCTAGTCACCAATTGAATTAAAAAATCATATTCCCACAAAGCTAAGGAGTTTTTCTATCTTTTGAATAAGTTTTTAAAAAATCACCAAAAATTGAGGTCATAGGAACTTGCCCAAATTTCCAAGTATCCATTGAGGGATTAGGAGTTAACTTAAATTAAAGACATTTTAGTTGTTTTTTAAATTTAATATGGGATAGTTTATCAAAAAAATAGTATACAATATATCGTATTTCAATATTTTGAGATTTTTCCTTTAAAATTTAATTTTGGATTTCAAAATGCTTGTTTTTTCTTATCTAAAATAACCAAAAGTGAAGTTTGTATACCACCTGGAAATTTTGAAAAATTCTTTAAAATAAAAATTTCATTGAAGTTTACAGTTGAAGATATATAACCACATTTCTAAATATGGAATGACATGGAAATTTTCTTTACACCACAATATTCTACACTATAATGTAGTATACTTCTATCCTATAATGTACAGTAGGGTCCCAATCAAATTGGCGTTTTCGAAATCGCAGTGAAGAAAATTTCATTGCAGCCAACTTTGAGAGGCTCCCGAGAGCTGAAAAATTGGTATTTTACCACGAAATTTTTACCACAGCTTGATCTTTATGTTAATAACACATGGTCCAAATTTCAAGGCCAAAAGATTCACCATTTAAAAGTTATTCAAAATCTACCAACATGGGTAGTTGTGGAATTTTTTTCACTTCTACCAACTTTCACAGCCTCCCAAGGATTGGAATTTTTTTTTTTGCCATGAAATTTTTGGAACAAAAACTAATATATGATTTCAACATATGGTCCAAATTTCAAGTCCAAAAGATTAATACAAAAAAAGATATTCACAATCTACCAACATGTATTGTTTTGAGAAACACTTGTGGAAACCATTTCACTACTACCAACTTTGGCACCCCTCCAAGGGCTAAGAAATTGTCTATTTACCGTGAATTTTTTGTCACACAACCCTTTCTATGTTAATAACATGTATGCCAAATTTCAAGGACAAAAAAATATTACAAAAAAAGATATTTAAAATCTACCAACATGGGCAGCTTTGAGAAACCATTTTTCTATTTCCATCTTTGACACCCTTCCAAGGGCTGATATTTTTTTTTATTTTTCATGAAATTTTTTCTATACAATAATTTCTATGTTAATAACATGTGTGACAAATTTTAAGGTAAAAAAATTTATAATAAAAAAGATATACACAATCTACCAACATGTGTAGTTGTAGGAAACATTGGGAGAAGCCATATCACTACTACCAACTTTGACACCCTCCCAAGGGCTGAGAAATTGTCTATTTACCATGAAATTTTTGGCACAAGATATATTTTATGTTAATAACAAGTGTGCCAAAATTCAAGGTCAAAAAATTTATACAAAAAAAGCACACACAATCTACCAATGTGTATGTCCTCCAATTGCCTCAATCACTGCTTGTAACCTAGAAGGCATAGAATGACATAATTGGAGGAGCTTTGTATCACTAATTAACCTCCACTCTCTTTCAATAATTGTCTTCATGTCATCTAAGTTTCTAGGCCTATTTGGGTCATGTTGCACTGCATCTTTCAGAATCTTCCAAAGGTTCTCAATTGGATTGAGATCGGGAGAGTTTGCAGGCCAATCAAGCTTCTCCAAAAGGTGTGATTGTCTCCATTCTCCACATAGTTTGCTACGATGGACAGGTGCGCCATCTTCCATGAGCAATCCTTGTGGCACTCTACCCATAAAATGAAGCAACTCGCCATTGTAAATCACTTCAACAAAATCCTTAGCAGAGCGTCGATCCTTAGGCATAAAAACAAGTTGTGAAACTTGTCCTCCAGCAAATGCACCCCAAATCATCAAAGAAGTTCTCCCACTCTTAAAAGTTGGAACTATACAATCTGATGCATAGCGGTCATATGCAGTTCTCCAAACATGAATTTGTCTAGAATTTTTTCCAACTTCAAAAGTAGACTCATCTGTCCAAATAACTCACTCCCATTCTTCTACACTCCACCTACAATACTTCTGAGCAAAAGCCAATCGTTGAGACATGTGACGAGGTGTCAAAAAAGGTTTTTTGACTGCAATTCGACTATAAATGCCACTCCTATGTAAAGTCCTTTGAATAGTATTTCTAGACACTTGAGTAGGACACATATTAGTAATCTCTGAGAGCGTTAAGCGACGATTAGCTTGTGAGACACGTTTAATAATACGAACATCTCTATCACTAAGCTTCTTAGCATGATTTCCACCACAAGATTTGCTTCTGTAGGTTCCATCTTCTCGAAATCTCTTCACCAACCTCTGAACTGTTCTAACAGGGACTCCAACAATAGCTGCAATATCAACTCCTGTCTTTCCTCACTCACTCAAACCTATAATGCGAGCACGAATTTCAACTGAAATAGCCATCATCTACAACTTTCAAAATGGTAATTGGATCCAAAAAAATTACTAACTAACCTTATGTCTGGAGCACTCAAATCTTAATCAAACCTTAATTAGTAATCACCCACCATCCATGATCCAACTCTCATTCACTCAATCTCCATATTACCTCCCTCAATCACCACATTACCTCACTCACCATGATCCAACCTTCATTCACTCACTCAGTGACTATAATTCAACCCTCACATAGCGTCACTTACTCATCACATACATTCACTAAGTCACCATGATGCAACCCTTACATAGCCTCACTCATCAAACAATCATACTTAGTCATCACATAGCTCCAGTTAACCACACAGCACATAGCCTCACCCATTCAGTCAACACATCCTTCATGCACTCATGTCCCCAAAATCTTCAATCCTCTAATTGAAAAAATAATCACCCATTACTTGCCTCAGCACACATCCTACCTCCTGTAATGCTCAATTTTGAAGGCAAGCATTCATATTGAGAGGAAAAGCTTCTTCATGCACATATGGTGTTCAAATTTTAAACAAGTGCATTCTTTTAGATGTGACAAGTGCACACATCTAGATTTGGGTATCCTTGATTTTGTTGAGAAGCATTTATGTATGGGGATTTGGACATTTGGACAATTTTAGACCAAAAGCATGAGTGTCCATATTCTTACAATATTCTCAATATATTCTAAAACTGTTTCTCACAACTACACATATCGGTAGATTGTGTGTGCCTTTTTTTGTATAAATTTTTTGACCTTGAATTTTGGCACACTTGTTATTAACATAAAATATATCTTGTGCCAAAAATTTCATGGTAAATAGACAATTTCTCAGCCCTTGGGAGGGTGTCAAAGTTGGTAGTAGTGATATGGCTTCTCCCAATGTTTCCTACAACTACACATGTTGGTAGATTGTGTATATCTTTTTTATTATAAATTTTTTTACCTTAAAATTTGTCACACATGTTATTAACATAGAAATTATTGTATAGAAAAAATTTCATGAAAAATAAAAAAAAATATCAGCCCTTAGAAGGGTGTCAAAGATGGAAATAGAAAAATGGTTTCTCAAAGCTGCCCATGTTGGTAGATTTTAAATATCTTTTTTTGTAATATTTTTTTGTCCTTGAAATTTGGCATACATGTTATTAACATAGAAAGGGTTGTGTGACAAAAAATTCACGGTAAATAGACAATTTCTTAGCCCTTGGAGGGGTGCCAAAGTTGGTAGTAGTGAAATGGTTTCCACAAGTGTTTCTCAAAACAATACATGTTGGTAGATTGTGAATATCTTTTTTTGTATTAATCTTTTGGACTTGAAATTTGGACCATATGTTGAAATCATATATTAGTTTTTGTTCCAAAAATTTCATGGCAAAAAAAAAAAATTCCAATCCTTGGGAGGCTGTGAAAGTTGGTAGAAGTGAAAAAAATTCCACAACTACCCATGTTGGTAGATTTTGAATAACTTTTAAATGGTGAATCTTTTGGCCTTGAAATTTGGACCATGTGTTATTAACATAAAGATCAAGCTGTGGTAAAAATTTCGTGGTAAAATACCAATTTTTCAGCTCTCGGGAGCCTCTCAAAGTTGGCTGCAGTGAAATTTTCTTCACTGCGATTTCGAAAACGCCAATTTGATTGGGACCCTACTGTACTTCCAATTTTTTTGAACCTGATTTTGTATTTGATATGAATTTTTTTCATTTTTTTCTTTCAAAATTCATGGTAATTTGATATTTTGACAAATAATTTGGAAATTTTTATGACATATTTGCAATTTGATCTTTTAAAAGTAAACCCAACAAAATTCACTCAAAATTAGAAAAGAAATGGAATATATAGAATTAAAGACTTTCAAATTTGACTACATAATCATACGCCCTATCTTTTAAGGATTGAGTATTCAAAGAAGAATTTGTAAAGGCTTTTCTTCTAATTTTTCAAGTATGAAGAATCATTTGTTTCAAAGGAAGTTGGCTAATAACATCATTATTAAAACAAGACCTGCACTACATTGTTAACCCCTAAAAGACTTGATCTATTGTAAAATGGTCAAACATCATTCCTAAGCTAAATTTAGCCTTTTAAATTGTGTTAAGAAAAATCTTGTATTTTAATTACTTGAAACTATAAATTGTATAGCATTGTGAGAAATCTCAATTTTTTTAATGAAAAATTATAATTGTTATCATTTTTGTTGCAAAAATTGAGCATAAATAAGTAAAAATAGCAAAAACAATCCAAATTATTTGAAATTTTTGCAACAAGTACAAATAGCAATGAAAATTAGTGAGAAAAATTTTCAATTTGTTATTTTATTTTTTATACCCAAAACAACTACAGCAAAGACCTTGAAGTCAAATTTGACTATTAAACCAAATTTACTCTTTCATTTAGTTGATATATAAAATTTTGATATTTTTTACTAATTCAAAACTACATTTTCTATTTCCGTTGTTTTTTCCTATAATTTTGATGGAAAAATCAAATCATTGTGATTTTTTAAAGCTAAAAGAGGAAATAAAATTATATCAATTAGTAAATATACTAAAATAATATGTTATTCTTACTATAAACGAAGGATAGAATGAAAAATATAATTTTATAATTTAAATTTCAAATAATTTTAAAAATATATAAATACAAATGATAAACAGACTATACTATGCTATTTGGATTCTAATATATAGAGCTTTCAATGTCAATAACTCTTTCAATTTTTGACATTTTTCAAATGGACTAGAAACAAGACTTGTTAAGCTTCATTTTCTTAGTTTGTATCAAATTCTAAAAATACTTATTTGAAAGTTACAATTAGAGTTGATTAAAGCACATTCACTTTTTGAATGCAAAGACCTTAAAGGCTATCTCAACATAGAATCATTCTCCCATAGAGATTGGAATAATCCTTCTTTGGATCCTTGAGAATAAATTTGGATTAATCTACAAAGAATCATTGGTTAACTAGGAAGTTTCAACACTAATGTCATTGAATGAAGTTGCAACACTAAAGGCTCCACCTTTTTTGGGTAAAAAAAGGGGCACTCCCAACATTGGTTATATTAACCCTTAAATGACAAGCCAATCACACTATGGAAATCATCTATTTGGGTACCATAAGAATTGTTGGCTTCAAAAAATGCAAAAGTACTCATTGAAGCACTCATTGGAAGAAAACTATTGTAAAAGACATTCCCTTTTTACACAAAATTTGAAGGATGAATAGTTGCACTTATGTCCTACATGGAGAGATTCTTTGCCATTCATCAACCAAAAAACATCCTCCACATTGTTTATGGATTAATAACATTATGCTCGCAGTGAAGTACTTTACCAAAGATGATCCAATTCTTCATTTCTGCAATAATCTTGAAAGTCGTCCATTGACCACTTTTTGCCTTCAGTGACCTTCCAGGGTTTCAATGATTTCAAACATAGTGGAAAATACAAGTCTCTGGGTCAAAATGCAATCCACAAAATCTAGAGCCTGAATCCATCCTTGAGGGTTCAGGAACCAATCCACCACTGACTGTCATGCAAAAGACACTGAAGGAAGGAGATAAATGTAGTGACCAAAGAGGGAAATGTCTTTTCTATTACAAAATATATTCTCTCAATTTTCTATCACGCCATATTCCCCTCAAAGACATCGCAAGTGCAGAGATTCAAAGAATGACATTTATGCCCCACCAGGGATGCCTTAAGAGTGCCTCTTGCATTAGTTGATGTCAAAGGTTTGGCCCTGCATAAATCAGAAGAAAAAGTCATAGTCACATATCATTTCTCAAGAATCAAGTGGTTTGTCACCGACTTCAACATGTGTACTAAAACAATATCGTAGAAGGAAGCAGTGCACCCAAATCTCGTGAACAGGCCGCCATAGAATCTTCTGCAGAGACCTAAAAATAAGATCAAATAATCCGCGATGAATGAATGGTATAGATCGATACTGGCATGATCCCACAAAGGTATCGCAAGCTTAAATAATGATTCACAAGCACCAGTACGCTTAAACCTAAGTTTCCTAACTGTCTTTGACAGACCAACGTTTTATTGTGTGCTGATTGATCTAGAAACTGGTTGATTGATCCTGTGTTCGCCTGTACAATGATCTCCATTCCTACTGTACACACATATTATCTATAGCTCTTTCTGTATCCCATGACTTACGTCATTGTTACGAATACATGAGAAAAGGTGAGTGATGATCTCTATGCTAGTGAATGTTTTCGAGAGAAGACTACCTTTAGGAGCTTCTCTAGATTCAACAACGTATGGCGAGGTCCCACGCTTTCTAACCCTAAGTGATTCAATATCTGCTCCAAATCCTGCACTCACACCCACATTTTATCAATTAAAACGGCTCTAACAACGTACAACAGTATATTTGACAATGTACTGGCGGGCATAGATGTAGTCACAATAATGCTTGCAACAGTAAGTTTGTCAATTTAGATGGAACTGGTAATGTGGAAAGATAGCTCCAAAAGCAAACACGCAAGCACCACGAAATACCGATTAAAAAGGAGAAGAATTAATACCTTATTTAACAAAAACACCGCATATGCTGATCTAGTCGAATCCTGACCCTCAGAGAATAATGGAAACTCAACAACCGATCTTTGTAAGCCATACTGTGGGGCGACCGTAACTGTTACAGCATCCACTGCAGGAGGCTCAATGGCAGGACAATGGTCTTGAATGAATGAACGTGACGCCATTTGACGAATAGGATAACGGAGTTGTACATCAAAATACCGTGCGACAAGAGTTACAACCTGAGCACATACATGTAGCTGTCAGTAACAAATTCTGAACCAAACCAATGCGCGGCCTAACGTTGAGAATTTCAAAGCGCTTAAAGAGCTTATTGAGTAGTGCTCAGTTGCTCACATGGCCAACGTATCCAAGGGCAGTTGCAGACATGTCGTTCTCAATTTTGTCCTTGGCAAGTCCTGACAGCTTCTTTCCTGGCTCCGATAATGCCATGCCCGCAATAACCAAAGAAGAACCATCTTTATCTACAACGTCCCTTTCCGCTTCTGCTCAATCACAAGACAGGTTAAAGAGATTTCTTAGACATGGGAACCCATTGGTTGAATCAAATCTACTAACACAGTCAACAGGTCTAAAAGACGTTGCATACTTCAGGGTAAAACTAGATTATTGATGGAAAAAATGTACTAACCTCGTGTGGAAGAAATTTCAGGCTTCAGCGAGGCTAGTGGATAGATAGAAACAATCTCAGCCACCATTCTCCTTCTCCTAGTATCAAGTAAGTAACAAAGCCTTTGCAAACGCTCACGCCCACCGTCACCTGATAATAACAACTCTGCGCCCTAAAGTTGAGAAGAACAACAAGTGAGATTTTGTGGCTTAGCTGTTCGAGCACATCTTTGAAGAGAATGAGCCACCGTCAGCATACCGATAATATATACTACAAAACTAATCCGTTTGGAGGACACTATTAGAGTATGAGCTCCGAATATTGCAACTAGATGTGACACCTACGTAACGAAGTCTAAAGATTAGTGAACAGAAAAGCAATGTCGAGAACTACCCTGATTGCTCCATCGAAAATTACCAATGGCAACATTCGAATCTATCAATTAAATCATGAGGATGTGAAGAGCTTTTTTGGAATCAAACTAGACTTGACCTTAGAAAGACAATAAAAAGAATATCATGTCAATAGAATTGCCATAAACAATATCATCAAACTGATAAAACAACAACCAAGGAGTTCTGAGATATTTCATAGAGTCATCAGTACATGATCAAACCATGAATGAGCTACTTCTACTCCACGTGCCTAGGAAAAGAATGACAGTCATAGCCAATCGCGACGTGAATTTGGGTTGGATGATAAAGTGCATTACCTGCAAACGACGCCGTGCATCCGCCTCCGCTTTGAAGCCAATCTGCAGATTTCGAGATGATGGTACAACGCACTTCGTTTTCCTTGCAAGCTCTTCTCTGTGATTCCGCAGAGCTTCCTGAGCGCTTTTCAATCTCATCTTCTTTGCATATACCTGCCGCTTCATAGCTTCAAGAGCATCCTCCCTTTCTTTTGCTACACTCCGAACCTGCAGCCAATGCGAAAGGAATTTACTACACGTTCCAAGACTGTATCACAAAAAACAATGAATTAATCCGCCTTCAAATCGCAAGCTAGACTGCCACTACTCTACTCCAAGGACAGTCATGCCCAAACTCGATGATGCCCTTAATGCAGTACCTGCCTATATGCGCGCATACTACAAATTATATCGAACCATTCACATTTCAAAACAATCATCTACCACTCAAAACACACATTCAAAGAGACTAAAAAAATATATTACCAGGATCCCAGCTTCCACCTTCTCTACTAAAGCTGCTCTATCGAGTTTCGCGTTCTTCAAAACCAATAACCTGCCGCACATTTGCCCCCAAACCTCCTCATAAACCTCCCACTCCGCCACCTTGGCCTCCAGAGTCTCCCCCTCGCCATTCGCTGAGTTCTCTTGACCCTCGGAGGTAGCTCCTTCCATGACAACTTGAATGCAATTCACTGAAGGAACTAATAAGACTGTTCGAACCCCGATTCATCTTCCTCTTCACTCCAAACTCCAGCACTACAATCCTCCCCACTGCAACCCTAAAACGCGCATCACAGACATAAGGCAGTAGTCGCACGCGAGGACTTCATCGATTCTACGCCCGCTCAACTCTCAATGTCGCAATCCCACACCAATTCGCAAGCCGCGCGTCCCGAAATCTAGCGCAGCTTTGAAGGAGATCCGCAAAAATGGAGTGGAAACTGAAAGAAAGGGAGCTCCAATTTCGCCGGAATCCTCCCGGAAATATCAACAAGGATCACAAAGAAATGGCCGCATCGGATTCTCCGCTGAAAACATGCTCACAAGGAAAAGCCCTAAAACGCAAGACCTTCGAACAGTGGCTTCTCTACTGTAGTAGAGAGTTCCTTGCGGACCAACTGCGTGCCGCCACGTGTCGTCACAGGCAGAGAGAGAAACAATGGGGGAGATGAGCTTTTCTACGCGTGCACTTTCTAATGAAAGGACGGCTCTAGAGTCGAGATGTTGTCGAGCTTAACCCCTAAATGGCCGAGGCCCCAAATTTTGGGATGGGCACCACTTTGAAGTTAAATAAAACCTAACCTAGTTGCTATTTATAATAATTTATATTTTCAAAAAATTCTTTTTAAAGTCTAGTTTTAGCATCAAAAATCCGATTTTAAAAATGATCGATTATGATTTTTCTATTCAAAATTTCGTGCAAAGGTGTCCATTGCAATCTTGACTTAGTTTTTGTTGTGTTGAGGGCTCTTGGAAATGGAAATGGAAATGAGCCTCACATACACCAAGATCTTGGAGAAAAATCACATTAGAAATTCATTTAAGAAAATCGTAGAGTAGATTTTGAGAAGTCATAAATTGATTGGGTTTATGCATATTAGGCCCTTTATCCTCATGTTTTTTTGGTGACCAATTGTTTAGATTTGGCACGTGAAAAGAGGATTGAGAGACTTCAAATCACTTTTGCAATTTTAACACCCTTATGTCTTTCAATCTATAAGTGATATTGTTGTGCTTTTTTTTTCCTTAATAAGTGATTTCTATCTTAACTAGTTTGAATTTCTTTGGTTATAGTTTTAAAAAAAATTGATACAATTTATCAAAATGCTGGTTTTTTGTTCAATTTAGAGCAAATTCTTGAAGTTGAAAAAAGCCCTTCGTATGTAGGGATTAAAGGATGTACACCCATAGTCTACACTTTCCAAAATGCAAACATTTATATTTGGACTCCAAAAGGGTCACAAGATGATACACCATCAAAACACGAGGGGCTATGAAAGTTTAGTGTTGGTTTTTGATACAAAAAGAGATAAGACTTTGAAAATTCATATCTTATTCATATGGTATCCAAATAATGCATGCTAATGTGTGGTAAAATTCTCTTTCTATTCACAACAAAATCTAAAACAAACAAATCATTATTGATAGCATTAGTTGTAATTAGTGACAACTATTGGTGCGCATGCTTTAAGTGAATCGATTTTTTTAGTATTTTTTGTAGCATGCCAAAATGTGCTAGTAAAAGACATTATCTACTTTTGCTCATCCATTCATCCATTATAATTATATGCTTTCATCCATAAGATTATCTAAACTTAGTAAACTTCATCCAAAAACTGGCAAACCTTGAATGTTTTTGAGAGAGTGTTTTTGGCGATTTCAGCCATTCTTCCTGAATTCTAGTGTAAAGGGGAGCCAGTTCAAAAATCAGGTGAGTTTCCAAGATTGCACAAGCCGTGGGAGCGATGGCGGACGACACCACCACGGCGCCCAAGCCGCGGGGGCGCGCGCTGCGCCGCTTGGCCAGCAGCATTCTCCGTTACTGGCAGATCATCAGGTAAACCACTCGCCCGATTTCTTTCGTTTAAAGTCTGGATGCAATGACGCCGACTTTGGTGATATATGAACGTGACAATTCTGATTTCTGTGTTTGATGGCAGTATAATCTGCTACGCTGCTGGTGTGATCACGGTGCTTCTTCTGCCGGTGTTGTCAAAGCCAACGTACCTCTCGGAGAATGCGCTCATGCCAGGTTTCTCGAATAATCGATGATTGTATTTATTCAATTAGGGGAGCTGCAATTGCTTCCCCCGAACCCTAATTTTCTCAATTCGATTAATGCGCATCAACGACTTCATTGTCTAATTAGGGTTTAGGGGGAGTTACTGTGACTCCCCACTATTATGCAGAGGGTGTGAGAGTTTTGTTAAATGTATGTGGGCTGACGATGTGAACACTGTGTGCGTTGGATATGCAGGATCAGCGAACTCTGTTTTTGGTCACCAAAGTGCTTTGGATGCAAGAGTGATGGCCGAGGAACTTCAGGATCTGGTGGCTGGAAGCGCCGATGGATACATGTGAGTTTAAATTGATTTTTTTTTAAAGTTTGGATATTTGATTTGTTTTACGGATTTTAGGTTGCAATTTGTGTAATTCAATATTTTGTCTTGCCAAGTTTTCGTGAGGGAGTTTTATTTCTATATGGGCTGTCAGTTGCCGCTTCGTCGAGAGGAATTTCTTTGAACATTTGTGAGCGGTTTTGTTTTTAAATTGACCGATTATCATCTGCTACATGTAGTTCTTTCTGAATCCGGCGTTGATGCAGGGCAGTTCGAAGCTGGGCAATCGATCGGATGGCAGCAATTGGTGCAGACGCATATTTTCACACTTTCTCCTGTCCAGAAAAGCCTTTGGCATCTTTGCGTTTCTTTTCAAGCCCACAGCATGTGCCACAAAGCTGGAATGCAACCACGGTATATACATACCCATTGAAATTCATTGATATTTCCTGAGGATGGTATTGCTTGGAAAATTTCTTAGAGTTTTTTGACATAGACGATACTAATTGTGTCACTGAAGCATTTTGCCATATTTAGGAATGTGTTTTTTGGGAGATCAGTATAGATCTTTAGAGAGGTCTGTGGGTACAATTGTCAAATTTGTTTCAAGAGTTTGTAGACCACTGTAAGTGATAGCAAACAGCCCCATTTCCATTCAAAGATTGTAGACATTTAGATAAATCACGCTTACATCGTTTGCCAATTAGGTCAATTAGGTGTTCCTGGTGGTAACAGGGGCGAGTATTGGAAGCTTGATCAGGCCCCTAGCAGTTTCAGTATCCTCTACCTGAACTTTATGTGTTTATTATACTGATCGCTTTTCCATGATCCCGTTATCCGCAGTATGAGAGCCTGGGAGTAAATGTTGTCGGCATCATCAAAGCTCCGAGGTCAGAAGGAAACGAAGCAGTCGTGTTGGCGACTCCTTTCACATTGGAAGGGGGAAGGCTATCTTCTGCTAATAAGTTGACATTGGCGTTTGGAATGGCAATGTTCGAACTCTACGGCAGTGCAAATTGGTTGGCGAGAGATGTGATTTGGATCATGGCAGATGCCCGCTATGGTTCTCACAACGCAGTTGCTGCATGGCTTGAAGAATACCATGAACCGAAGCTTCACTTGTTAAGCACAGAGGACGTTGCCCATCTGTATCGAGAAATCGGGGATCTCTCTGAAGGGTTCAAGGATATATCGTTACTGGAATTCAAGCGTGCAGGCTTCATATCAGCCGGCTTAGTTTTCCATGTATCGGCAGGGTCCAGAGGACAGGTTGATTCTATCAAAGTCTCTGCAGAAGGACCTAATGGTCAGATGCCGAATTTGGACCTCATCAATGTCATAAATACCCTGGCTCAATGGAGGCGTCTGCACCTTCAGTTAGATGAAATTCGAAGCATCCGTGATTCCGCTTTCCTCCATGGACTAGGACGCGTGATCGAGAATATAGGCCATTTTGCAGGGAAAGTGCACGGAGAGTGGGGCTTTGTAATGAGTGCTTCCTCATATGTGGAAAGCATTGCAACCCTCAGCGCTTCCTTTTTGAATCAGGTTAACTCGCTCGCTAAAGTCTTCGTCCCTGTGCAGCTGCAAGTTGAGTGCTAGAACAGCCTCTTCTTTCTTCAGAGGGTCATTAATGTGAACCTGCATTTGTGATATTTTTCTAAACCTGTTTGTCGAGAGGAATCATTCATAAGATCGTTTGTTCACCCTTGGCACTTTTTTCAGGCAATCGGACGGTCAACCGGTGCGCATGGGGCCTTCAGGGATTATCAAATTGATGCCGTGACACTCAACATGTTTGCTGGTGGTGATTTGGAGAGTTCAAGCTACCAGATTGACTTATTTACCAGATACGGCAGGTCTGTTTATCTGTGCTCATGTTCTGGTCATTGAGTAAAGTGAGACTTCAGCATGTCTAATGATCTGTTGCGACTTCATTGTCTATTCAAGTTTTGAGGTTTCACTAATTCTTACTTTCTGTGCGTCAGGCTGGTGGAGGGAGTCATGCGATCGGTGAACAACTTACTGGAAAAATTTCATCAGTCCTTTTTCCTCTACCTTCTTTGTAGTCCGAGCAAGTTCGTGTCTGTGGGGTTATACATGATTCCCCTCGGCCTTCTCCTTGTCACTCTCCCTCTTGGAGCTGCAGCTCTCAACTCTGCACTTGGTGCAGCAGACGAAGTCGGTCCAGGATGCAGGTCCTCACAAACCCGGAAACCGGGAACTACTGAAGACAGCGTCCCAAAGGGTTTGCCAGTAGGGATGCTGGACATCAAGACGACGAAGGAGAATGCTGGAAGATGGCGACATGCCATTATTGTTGTGAGTGTGGTGCAACTGTGGTCCTTTCTTGTTGCCCTTCTCCCACCAGCAGTCTCTTCTCTTGTGGATGTACTGCAGACGAGTTTAGCTTCCCCAACAAGTGAGCTCGCTTCCGCGAGCTTGAAAATGTCATTGTGGACAGGCCTGGCTGTCCTGAGCCTCTTTGTGCTGTTGACTTCTCTTCCTGTTGCCAACCCAGGCGATTGGATGGCTGTCAAAGCTTTGGTATTAGGACTCGCAACCATAGGTCTTGTTGTGATGTCTCAGGTTGACTTTGCTGTGTCCCTCATGGGAGCTCTCGTGCTCGTGCCAACGTGCCTCTGCTCTTCCCCGTGGCCAAGACCGACACAAAGGATGTCAGGCTATATCTTGGGGACATTCGTTACTGTTTTAGGGTCACCACCTGCTCTCCTTGCAGCTGCGATTCTATTTGGGAATGCCCATGGGCAAGTTGTTAGTCTGGGTAGGCTCTGGCAATGGACAGAGTTGCTGTGGTCCGGGGGTAGTGCATTGTATATCTTTCTGGTGGTCGTGTACCTGCCCTGTTCGTACCTTTCGCTGCATGTTTTGTTCTCGTAGGCGACGCTTGGGTTTGATTGCTAGACTTGGTACTATCAAGTATCAACCATTGTAACATAAAAAACCAGTGTCCGGAAAGAGCAAACATTAATTTTTGTAGCAGGGCAATTTATTGATATTTCAATGCTTCGGTATATTCTGTATGTACCCGGGGTTAAATCTAGTTCTACCCCACGGTGGAGGGCTACCTCCTGACCTGGCCCTTGAATTTCTTACATGAAGTCACATCTATGAAGACCTTGGGCGGCTATAGTTGGACTCGACACATTTGATGGAAATTGGCCATGGTGTGCTTGCAACCGTCCTTATTTTCTATCCAGCTATCTGTTCACGTACATCAGTGTTCCTGGTATAAATAAATGTGTATCATGTTGCTTTAATTTTCTACAATATCATACATCACATACAGGTGCTTCAGGCAAGGTTACCTTGCCCCGAAAACAATATGCATCAGAAAGAGAATCTTAATGATTCTTATGGTTAAAATGATACTTGATGCGGAGACTTCAATATTTCCACGGAGAATGAATACTCTGACCATGGGAGGACCTCCAAATGGGAAGGCCCTCCTTATGATACATTAGAAGAACCAGAATCAGCTGAAAACGTTGTTTACTTGCTAAAAGCGTTACACACCCTAATACGAGCTCTGCATCAAAGGTAAATCCCCAACACGAGCATACAAAGAAAATCCAGCAGCGGCACATGTGACAACTTGCAGAAGAGGCACATACTTCCGATCCCACCTCCCACCTGTAAAAGACACCTCCGGTACATTGAAGAGTGGCAACATCGGTACTTCTAAAGTACTGCCATTCTCATGAAGTGAGCGCCCCTACCCCAAACCACCCCTTATGGAAGAAAATATAAGCACATGTTGCAGTCCCAGCTAAGGCACATAACATGGACACTCAACTCGCAACCTCTGCACACTACCAGCACAGCTTCGGCCCTCAAGGCATATGTATACTCGCTTCTTCACTGCACAAAACTGACAACTGCCAAGGTGAAGATACTCTACATCTGCCAGGAAGGCTACTTCTACGATTACTTACATCTGCTCAAGGGATAAATGGCTAAAACTACTTAGGTGAATGCTAGAGGCCAGAGGACATCAAAATGTACTCTGAAACGGTCATCCAATCAGCGCTACCTGTTGCTCCAAAATGAATCGTTTGCGTTCGTACTCAGATCACTGCTCATCCGATTCTCCTTCGTCCGAAAAGCCAGAGCCTTGTGCCAGCCGGTAGTAGAGTAGCAGAGCAGTGGCCATGCATGACCTGCTCAAGAAAAAAATACTACTCATTAACAAAGACGGAGCTTCTGAGGATTCTAAACCCTGAGGTTCATATTGAATATCCTAAAAAACAGCGTCAAGGTAAGGTGTGTCCATGTTACACAACCTTGAATATGCCAGCACCACATCGTACATCAGAAGACAATCAAACGAGGGACAAACTAATGCCATCAACACCTACTGCCCAACAGTAAAGTAGCATACTCAAGAAGATGACCCACAACGATCAACCACCTAGGCTGTCCCACAAAGAAAAAGACTCCGCTGCCACTCACATGATGGCAAATAGAAGAATCAGTTTCCTGACATCCATCGACGATGACCGATAACGACGACGCCGTCGATCGTCGATCGCTTCTTCTCCATCATAACGATCTTGAACATCCTTCCGACTGACAGGCAATGCCGGCAGTGCACTCGAAACGAACGGCACGTATTTCAAAATTTGCCGATAAGAAGGACCTGCGTGCGCACCCTCGAAGACAGGGTCAAAAAACATCGGGCCACCCCACAATCTGCTGCTGCTCAACAAACGATCAAAATTTCCAGTTCCAAACTATTTAACACATGCAAAGAGCAGATATAGTTTTCGAAAACCCAAGGACCCACGCAGGCGTACATGAGTCACAAAATCAGCATCACAACATCACTTGCCTCTTCTCGAGTATTTGCGACTGGTGCCATCTTCGTCGTTGCCGTCGTCCTGCTCCACATGATTTCCAGAATACGATCTATCTACACGAATGGCATGCTTGCGCGCGGTGGCTCCCGCTTGTGATGGCTGCTCACACCAAACAAGTGATCAAAACTCGAACCCTAAACCTGAGCTAATCATTTGCCAACTAAAAGCCTCAGCCAAATGCACAGAACAGTGGGCACTTCCTCTTCTCCAAGTACATCAAACAGCTGAACTTAACAGCTACTAACAAAATCATCACACGAAATCAGAGAAATCTCTGCCGAACTTACAGGCGTCGACGCTGGCTTCGAAAAACGGGAATCAGGAGATATTATGTTGATATGTGTTGAACCTAAACTCGACCCACCGGCGCTCTTGCTCTTAGCCGCGCTCTCTTGCGCCATACCACTCCCGGTTGCCAGCGAACCTTCACCACCGTTACCATTATAACCCTCCATCGCACCACCACCACCACCACCACCACCAGTAGAAGAGTCTGCATCCACAGCTGCAGCAGTACTAACTGCTTCACCCTCCGCTACCCCAACAGCTGATCCCGACATGTCCGCTATTGGAACAGACGAGAACGCCGGAGGAGCTTCTCTCGACTGAACAGCTGAATCGGCTCCAAGAAGCACTTTCGCTGCACTTACCTGCACCAATCCATCTCAAGGCTCACTTTAATCACCTATTTCACTTCACATCGCACCACTCCCTTCGCAGCGGCTGACAGAGGTAAACGAGCCCAAAGTGGAAGCAGACCAGCATCATCGTGCAAAATTGCCATAACGTTTTCACTAGGCAGAGGACTCCAACCCCAAAGCGTACACAAACAATTACACCGGCCATGCGCACCTGAGTCACCACTTCCTTGATACTACTGTACAGAGCTGACCCAGATTCCTTGAAGTACTTGTTTGGAGGCCATACCTACAACAACAGCAACGTGTAAAGTTCAGGTCACACTTCCAAGTTTTAGAATCGACGCTCCCGTGCCAAGAAGGCGGGAGAGGAATCCCTCTTCAAAAACCACTTTGAAAACGAAACATCTGCTTCTCAGCCCCATCAATTCAATCGAGCCCTCACATGAAATCATAATAGTAACTAACAATAGGATCTCCTCTCTTCAGAGCCACCCAAACCGCGAAATAGATTTCAGAGTCACTTACAGCTGTAGAGCATGTCGGGCACACATAGCCAGCAGGGGCTGTGTGCGGTGGAAAGCTCTCCAAATGTGACTGCAGGCAGCTGCTATGGAGATTATCTACACCCCCATAACATCTTCCGTCAGCCCCAAACAGCTCGTCCCAGAAAGAAACACCCATCCGACAAATTCATCTTTCCATGATATTTGGCTTCTAATAACAGACATCAACTGAGACTGGATTTATAACCACGGGATGTCAAAAAGTTCATTAGATGATGCAAATAAGATGAGCTGAAATGGATGCAATACGAATAACTCACGTAAGCACCCAAGTCGCGTTGTACTGGTGTCTTCATCCTCTATAATAACCTGGCATGCAGCACACTTGGGCGGCCAGTCATAGTCCCCATCGATCACCCAGTCTGAATATGTTCTCACCTGCACCGTGCAAAAACAATACAGGTCAATCAAATAGAGACGACAGATGCTGAAAGATCAGCCTGCACAAACATAAAAGGTCCCAGATGCCTCTGAGATGATCTTCCTGAAAGACCATTCCTGTAGAATAACAGTTCGTCATAGGAAAACAACATGTCAACCAAAAGTCCAACTGCAAATATCCTACAAAACTAGATGGATGGCTTCTCACATCACTCTGCACATTCCATACATGAACAGTGATACGTATTCACATACCACGCAGAGCCGGTGCTCGGGGAAGCATACGCAATCGGCACATACTGGAGCCTTGTGCACAAAGCAGTATACCTTCGTAGCCTGCGTCATTCACAAATTGATCAACAGCCTAGCTTTGATTTTGCCGCTTATACAAGCTGTGTAGTGGCGGAAGAACGAGAGGGATCATGGATGGAAAGAAAAGTTCAAGCTTCCTACGGTGAAGTTGGCAATAATCACTTCATCGTCGCCCTAATTTGGAAATTCTCGGTAGGGAGAAAGGACGTGATTAAGGCGCCTTGCCATTGCTGAAGATAAATGTTGATCAGGTTCTCATTCCCCCATGGCAGGACTACGTTGAACCAATCCATATGAAGGATAGGGGATCACCCGAATCTACCGATTCACAACTGATCCACCACTACATCGTGAAGTCCAAATTTAAGTCTTCAAAATTAAATGCCCAGAAGAGCAACTGCGATGAGCGGGATGAAGTCTGGTCGTCCATACTGCTCCTCATGGCAATTTGAACACTCTGAACGTGGAACTCAAATACGCCCAAGAGGAATACTACGCTGTTCTCTGCTGTGCAGAACATTGCTTACGAACACTAGTACCCATGCAGGAAAGTATCGAGAACTATAACTAGGGCTTTTTTCGCACTATGACTTCTAGATAACCTAAGGAATCCAATTTAAATAGATTTGTCAAATAGAGATAGACCGATCCACCGCTTGAGTAAGTAAGTCACGAAATGACAGTCTGAAACAAGTCCCTAATTGGCCTTGCCCACTCGAAGACTATGGAGATCTCCTTGTTGAGCACCATAATTTCAAATATAGAATGCCGCCATTTGATGATACAATGCATCCACGATGCTTGAAGAACAATGACGGACTTCGAAGGCTCGTCAGGTAAACATCCAGCACCTATCGCAACGAGGTACTAGTACACTGCTATCGTCCATATGACTGCTGAACAATCCCCAGGTAATCAAAAGGTAATCCCAAACAAGGTACGGAACAAGTGAATCCAAACAAAGGAAGTGATCACCTTTCAAGTGGTCCCGCTCGATCCAAGATGCTACACTCGATGCTGTAGTGGTGAAAACAAAACAATCAAAGCAGCTGCTCGTCCCTCAAATCGCATCACAAATATCAAAGCAGAGTATACAAAAACTAGGGTTGCCGATATACTCACCTTGCGGCATCTGCACACCACCATGTCCTCGGCTTCGCTCCAGATCAGAAGCTCTCACAGCACTTGCTCCTTCAATCAATCACCTCCGCTGCTCCTTCCGCCCAGAATCGCTCCCCTGAAACCGTTCGCTCTAATTTCAATCGCGACTTGCACTGTACTGCTACATCAAAATGAAAATCCTTCATCAATGCAAGGTTTTCTCAATGCGGACACTATCACGAAATTGCCTCGGTTCCCAAACCCTAATCGATCCTTCGCACAAAATGGCACTCGTCCAATCCAATCACACGCTCGATTCCGGCACTCGGACGCTCGATTCGGCCAATTCGACCGAGGATAGGGAGAAGGGGAAATTTATAATGCGAGTAAAGTAGATCTTGACAGAGGGCTGGTGATGGCGTCCGGATTCAATCCTCGCTGTTGCAACGGAAAACCCAAGTGGCGAAAATGGTGAGAAAAGAGAGGACTATCAATTCTACATGGAACGAGCACCTCTTTTAGCCACATTCACACAGTAGCCAACAGAGTCCGGGGCAGGTTCTTCACAGGAACTGTCCTGTGTGTGGCGGGGGTTGTGGATTTAGTGTTAACCAGCTGCATCACCACCCCTCCCTGTATACCAGCTTGGGGCCGGCCTTGTGACCTAAATGTTTCTGATGCGGTAGGCATAATTTGGCTTGCCCACCTCACTGTAGAGCATGCCCAATGAGCTTGTGAAATGGATGACCTTTATAGCCTAGTTTGTAAAACTTGTGTACCTCGGATGACTTGTTCATGATGTTGACCTAAAAACTAAACTTGATTTGAAAAATATATTATATTTGTAGGCTTGCAGAAGGCTTGTTAAAACTATGAGACAAAATGGGAATCATTTTCCACAACTTTGGGGGTTTTGCTAACTTCAAATGTTTCTCATTTTTTGTGGCTTTTTTTTTGTTGAGGCTAATATATATTGGGAATGATTACAAAATCAAACTAATAGGTGAGGGACCTTTGGAAGGGCCTATAGAACACTCATTGGATGGGACTTGCGGCACTTGAATTGTGTGACAAGGCAATCCAGTGATTTCTTTTAGTTTACCTAAGTATTTTTTGCAAAAATCAACTTTAAGGTGTCAAGTCCTACCCGGATGTAACGGAAAACTGGATGTTATCATCTCGAACCGGATAATAGCAATCCGGTCAGTAAGAAAGCTAGGACCGGAATTTAATTCCTCCCTAAAATTGATCTGAAAATATGGAAAGAGGTAGAACCGGATTGTTAAGTAAGGACCGGGTTTAATCAATCTGGATTAGGCCTAGAGTTTCCTGTAGATCTAGACCGGATTAAGTATAGACCGGAACTAGGTCGTCGGAGACTATATAAGGGCAAGAGTTTTTCAGCTTAGCCCTTTGTTTCTGACGTCCTCTTACTGCCCCTCCTTTACCTTTCTACCCTTTGTGTCCTGCGTATTTTTGCACCCTTAGTGTTGTTGAGCCTTAGTTTCCGCTCTGAGAAGGTATTTTAGATCTAAGTTCAGAAGCCAGAGTTAGGCATTTGCTAGAAGTGTGTGTGTGTGTTTTATGCCTGTGCGTTGCAGATTATCTTTCTGGACGAGTACTGAGTAATTGAGTGACTGAGTACTGAGTACTGAGGGCTAGGTGAGTATAAGCGCGCGCATGAGTGTGTGTTGCAGATTGTCTTTCCGGTTGAGTAACTAAATGCTAAGAGAAGTGCGAGTTATTAGGAAGCGGAGGACACTTGTGTGAGTCAGAGAAAGAGAGGTCGTGTGGACGGTCGTGCGCCAGAGAGAGAGAGAGTTTGAGGGTTTTTGGATTTGGAGGAACACTTACTCCTATGCCGCAGCTACGGAAGAAGAATAGAGGTTCTGCCACATCGCCTCCTCACGAAGTCAAACTCCGGAAGATAAGTTCGGTTATACCTGCCAAGGAGTCCAAGAAGATGGAGCTTCTCGCGGACCTGGCGGTAATGGGATGTGCGGGTTTCGCTGAGAAACCCTGGAGTTTTCAGGAGGAGCGAATGGTGAGGGAGATCCTTGTTAAGGCCTCCAACCAGTTCGATGGAACAATCCGGGGCGTACCACACAAATGGACGGAAGAACACTGGAGGCAGGTGTACGGGTTCCGGACTGGAGGTGGAGGTATGGCCAACCGAAAGGATGATTTCGTACACGGAAGGTTCCAGGGTGCCGTCAACCCCAAAGATGGATACGCTGTGGAGGATTGTATCGACGAGCGGCATCGTCGACTCATACAGTTCTTGGTTCCAATTCTACATCCGGATAAGCCCACCCGAATGACAATCAATTTGGGCAATACAATTTTTGGAGCGCTGACAGGGGAGTGGAAAGTGGATTGGGCGAAGTTCATTTCCGAACTAGTCTCCTCACTGGTCAGCCGGATTCAGAAGAGTAGGGCAACACCTCTGTCACCCTATGTCTTCCACCTGTATAAGCATCAGCAGCTCCTGACACATACAGAGGAGATGGAGTGGAAGAACCACGAAAACCTCCCGAAGTATGGCGAGTCCGATTCCGACGAGGATATGGAATCGGAATCCGGATCCGAGGTTGAGGAGGAAGACGAGGATGACGACCCGCCTCCACCCACGTTCAAGCGACAGAAGACCACTCCTCCACACGGACGAGGGATTCCACCAGGCCTCTCTAATCCGGTTCAGAGGAAACAGGTTCACCAGGGTGAGTGTTCCCAACCAAGAGGAAGTATAAATGACTCGTTCGAGCAATTGATTGACATCTTGGGCGGACTGCGAGCGGATTGGGAGCTTAATCAGGCAATCTTGGAGGAGATTGGGATGTTGGTAGGGGCCAAACCGGATAGTGCATTAGCTGGAAAAGTAGCCGAATGTATTTCTAGTCCGGACGAGATCCGGAAGATGGAGCAGGAGAATAGGAAACTTCAGGAAGAATTGGATTCTTCCAAGTCGGAGTTGTTCATCTTGAAGGAAAATGCGGCTGCCACCGCAGATATGGCGGAGGAAGCCCGAAAGCTGATCGGGCAGATCCGGACGGTGTTCGGCGAATCCGGAACCGCCGTGATCAGGGCCAAACTCTTTAGTGAGGAGGTCCAAAAGGAGAATAAGGTCTCTGGTAACCAGGTGGTCTGGATCCTCACCGACTTTGTTGAGCAGGTTGAAGGGACTCTGGAGCAAGTGAGAACTGCTGTAGAACGGATGGAAGAGAGCAGCAAGCGGTTAGCCGGGATCCCCCTCCGACTATCGGAACTTTCCCTGACAAGTGTTTTCAACCTGGGAGTTTCTAGGGAGGGGAAGGACAAGACCCCATAGTCAAAGAAGACTTTGCAGAAACCCGGGGTTGGAAACTTGGGCATACAGGCGATCAACCTTGACTCGCCAAACCATGAAGAGGCGGGACCTGTTGGTGCTTCAAGGGAATGGAACCGGAACCTTTCGGAAGTCTTTGAAGATCTCGATCCTAGCCTAACTCTCGGCTCCCCGATGGTATGATTAAGCTGCTAGAGAGTAGTTAGGATTAGTTTCAGCTTTTGTGTAGATAGTAAACTGGTTAGTAAGTTAGTTAGGATCGGAACCGGAACCTAAATTAGTTTTATGGATCAGATCCGGATTTTTCGCTCGGCGCGCGAGCACTTTTCCGCGATCTTCGGCTTTAGTTGTAAATTCTTTCTAAGTATAAAATCAGCCACCGCGAGGTGAGCTGAGAGTCTTTTTCTTCCAATTTTCTTGTGTTTTCTATTATGCTCTTTCATTGTTTTGTATTTCCCAAGGTTGGCAGAACGGAATGTTGAGGAGTTAGGAAGGCGCGAGTGGATTGAGGAGTGAGTTCTCCCCTTGAGTATTGTGTTCTCTATATTTGCATGTGAGCGATGAGTTGAAGAGTTTGAGTATTTTACAATTCCTCAGCATTTCTTGAGTTTACTAAGTTCCGAGTGAGAAAGCCGTTGTTAGGCTAGGCGGATAGGGAGGGATTCCTTAGCTGCGCTAGAACTCCTAGGTGGGAAATCCGGTTGAGTGTCCGATCTCCTGTGAGGTCTCACTATCATATTGGATAAACGGAATCACTTGAGCTAGTGCTGGTACGGACGTGTGTACTTAAGTTCGCTTAGCTTCGTATGGATAAAAGAATATACTCCGAGGTCGTTGTAGTATGAGTGGATCGTACGGAGGATCTCTGTGTGACCTGTAGCCGGATTCTTGCCTGTGCTACTGTGAGGGATCAAACCGGATCCAAGAAAGAGTAGGAAATTGTTAAAATAGGAGAGTGGGTCTTCATCCACTATAAGTCACGGAAGGAGTGGTGGGCCTACCACTCTCAATTATAAGAGGCGACCCCTCTGATGGTTAAACAGAGGCTAAATCAAACCGAATGTAAGTGAAAGAGAGGAAAGGACTGACCGGAACGGATTGGTTAGGGTTATCAACCTGACCGAATTGATCCTATCTTCGATTTGAGTGTGTATTAGCGGTCCGGAATACCAGCAGGATAGGAAGTTGAGAGATCCGGTTGGTAGCTTTTGGGTGTTTTTTGGTGTTTCCGATAAGTAGATCTGAAACCGGAAACCGGATTTGTTATGTTGATGAAGTCTTAATGGTATGATAAAGCTAGTTACTTCACAGAATCCCGCGGGTTCGATCTTTAGGGTCATTTTTGTTATGCTCTAGAGGGTTTTTGAGAGTATAACAGGGGAATTGTTCACCTTGTGCTACGACACTTGTGGATTGCAGCTTTAGATTGCTTCAGGTAGGGTTTAGGTAGGGTTTAGGATAAATTGCAGTTGTGGATTCCTTAAGGTTACTTGTGGATTATTGTGTTTGATTCTTTAGGCTTCGTTGTGGATTGCAGCTATGCATTGCTTAGGGTTGGTCGTAGATTGCTATGGGTTGGTCATGGATTGCTATGGGTTGCTGGCGGATCGGTCATGCTTGGTTGTGAATTCCAGCTATGCCCTGCTTATGATTTACGGTTTCTTGCGGTTGCTCAGACGTGTTTGTCAATTGCAGTGCAAGCATTGCTTAGGGTTGGGACCTTTTGGATTGCTTAGGGCTGGTCGTGGATTGCTTAGAATTGCTTGCAAATTGACCATGTTTGCTTGTGAATTGTAGTTGTGCTTTGGTGTAGGGACGCTGTAGGATTGGTTAGGCTTTGTTGTGAATTCCACCTATGCCGGTTGGTCGTGGATTGTTTAAGCTAGGTTGTGAATTGCTGCTTGGCTTTGTTTAGGCTTGGCTGTGGATTGCAAGCGTACATTCATGGTGGATAGTACGGACTTGATTGACTATTACATAGCACAACATTTGTTTACTGCTTTCATTAGCATTTTTGTATGGCTATGCAGGGCATCGGTCTCCTTGTTGGCAGTTCTGAACATGAGGAGTTCAAGGAAAAGTTAAGCATCCTGCGTACTAGTAGAGATTCCATTGAGAGGAAGGTCGTTGTTGCACAATCTGTGGCCGAGTCCAGCCGAGAGAGGGCAATCAAGGGTCAGGACTTCTATCAAGACCTTGAAGAAGAATACATGACAGCAGAAGCTGATCTTGCAATGTTGAGGAGGGAGATTGTGGAGATGAAGAGACATAGTGCTGTTGTGAATGACCAGTGTATCCAAATGGAAAAGGGAGGTGGTTTGGCATTGTGGTCAAAGCCAGCGCTACATCCACCAATGCCAAATGACGCCTATGTAAACCCTCTTACTTTGCAGCTACATCCTTGTGTGTTTTGTAATAGAGACTACCCATATTACGATATTGTGGTAGCTTCTTGTAAATACATCTATCATATCTTTTGTATTGTAGCGGTTACCAATCTTCAAAACAAATGCACTCATTGTGATGAGGTTTTCCACCCTCAGTGGTGGAAGAATTTTGGCTTTCGGGATGTTTATTCTAACTTTCAAGATGAGACCACGAAGCTGGAATTATTAGCTCAACTGGAACTCGTGAAGCAATCGTTAAAGGAGAATGGAACTCAGCATGTGGTCAATTGTAAGTGGCAACCTGTTTTTTCATTACCGTCCCCCTCTTATGGTTATGTTATGGTCTTTTCATTGCTTCTGAAGTAACGATGGAGTCCTCACTGCTTATACTTCAGGTGCTTATTCCTTTTCTTTGGAGTGACCACCTTAAACAACGAAGACAGTGCTTAGTAGTACTTACACTACTTATGCACTTTGGGTGCGTTTATTCCTTACGGTGCTTATTGGTGCTTACTAGTGATCATTGGTGCTTATTGGTGCTTACTGATGGTCATTGGTGCTTTACTATTGCTGGGTGGCTTAGTGGTAGTTCTTAGTGCTTGTTGGTGCTTAGTGATAGTTCTTAGTGCTTGTTGGTGCTTAGTGATAGCCATTGGGTGGTCATTGGTGCTTAGTGGTAGTCATTAGCGCTTGTTATTGGTTACTGCTCATTGTTATTGGTGCTTATTGGTAGTCCTTAGTGCTCGTTGGTACTTAGTGATAGCCATTGGGTGCTCATTGGTGCTTAGTGGTAGTCATTAGCGCTCGTTATTGGTTACTGCTCATTGTTACTGGTGCTTAGTGGTAGTCCTTAGTGCTCGTTGGTGCTTAGTGATAGTCATTGGGTGCTCATTGGTGTTTAGTGGTAGTCATTAGCGCTCGTTACTGGTTACTACTCATTGTTGTTGGTGCTCATTGGTACTTAGTGGTAGTCTTTAGTGCTCGTTGGTGCTTAGTGATAGTCCTTGGTGCTTAGTGGTAGTTGTTGGTGCTCATTGCGAGGTCATTGTTGGTCCTTGGTGCTTAGTGTTACTTATTTGAGATTGGTTGCAATTGTTTAAAGACGCAGGATCTAAGACGAAGTGAGTGCTGTACTCATACATGTAGGCTTAATCCTCCTTGCTTACTTTCTGTACAAGGTATTCTGTATACAGGGTCTCCATCAAGTGTGAAGCATTTGGATTGGGGGTCATCTGGATCCATGCAGAAAAGTGGCAATCCAATGAATACAAGACGGAGCACGGCCACAACTACAACAAGTGAGCATAGGCTCCCGTCTCTTGCTAGTACCACTCTAGCTGAAGAAACTGAGCACACAGAAATTGGGCTGGGAATTTCTAATTGTGGAGGTCAAGAAGTTGATTCCCCCGTGAAGAGTTGGGGCGTGGAACACCATGCGATTGGGATAGAAGACGTCCCTGTACATCTTGGTAAGCTTGCAATTTGACGGTGACATTTCTGTAGTAAAAGTACCTTCAAATTCGGCTTCAGCTTTATGCCATTCATACTGAATTATTAATTCATTGTGTTCAGGGGCCTCAAAAGCTGTACTCGTGATAGAAGGAGAACAAAAACAACTATGTGGTGAGATTTGCTATAAATCCAACTTGCTTGACGTGTTTTTGGATACAGCACTCGTTCCTAGTTTTGAAGTACAAGGGTCACAACTGTGTTCACTGTCGTGGATTGAGGGTCTCTGTGCATTCCTCGACTTGTGCAGAGAATTTGAAGTTGTTGAGTGAGAGCGACCTTTCTGACATTCCAAACTTGAGATGTACATTGAAGACACCTACCGATTTGCCAGATGAAGGTAGAGTGCAAAGAAAATAGGTTGCGTTAAGTGACTTAGGAGAAGAGAATCTTCCACTTGCATTACAGTCCCCACTTGAATCACTAGTCGCAGAAGTAGATTGTAGGGTTTTGAACTCCGCTAGTCAGAAGGGTAAGACAAAGCCCAAGAATTCAAAAAGGAAGGTACATGAACAGCCTCCTGGTATGGCTTTTGACAGAGTTAGTACTCGAGCTCTCAGTAAGACTCGGATGTAGGAAATAAAGCAACATTTTCTTTAAAAGCGTGTGCCTCCTGTGACTTTCAGTTTTTGCAAATTTTTTCGTGTCCCCTTTTTTTTTCTACTTGTGATCCCAAGTATAAGTTGTTTTGAAGTGTACAATTAAAGGATCAAGACTCTCTAGTGAAGGGCGGAACGATTGTAGGTTATCTTTGTTATCTTTAGGCTTATATGTTTTCCAATGGAACTTATTTGGGTATTTGACTTCAAAGTTGTTTTGAAGTGTGCAATTAAAGGATCAAGACTCTCTAGTGAAGGGCGGAATGATTGTGGGTTATCATTGTTATCTTTGGGCTTATATGTTTCCCAATGGAACTTATCTAGTTATTTAACTTCATTTTTTTAGGTAGGCCTCTAGTTGTAAATGCTATGTGTATGTTTGCTGTGTGGTTCAGAGGAAGTACTGGGGTTCAGTTGGATGTGGATTTGGAGTTTGCTTGATGGGTGTGGATTCGGGGTGAATAAGAGTGTTTCTAAGCTTGTTGTGGACATAAGCAAAATTTACTTATGTATTTACCATTCTCCAAGTCATCAAATCTGAAATCCCTAAGGCACAATTGAACATGAAACAGACAAGTTGCAGACACTAAGTGTTATAGCAGTTCAAAATTTCATCCTCCCACATTTGATTATTCACTTGCAATAAACATAATGCAACAAAAGTAGAGTGGATTGCAGCTGCACAGTAGTTTAGGAAATATTAAAATTTTACTTCATATCCCAAAAAGGTTCAAAACCTATATACAAAAGTGGGAGTCACTCTACAGCTACCACTTTTGAACCTATTTACAAAACATATGTTGAAGTTGTACTCCACAAAGCCGTCCATCTACTACACAACACACAATTGCCACTAGTCAGAGATTTAGACAAATGAGAAGAGGCCACAAGAATACAATCGCTGAGCACTAAGGGAAATGGAGCAACTCCTACTTGAGCACCTAACAAACATCATGGTACCCTTGCCCTTATCCATGATCAAAAGCGCTAAGGTTATCCTCGGGCTCTTTACGCGTCATGGCTTCAGCGTAGCGTTCATCTGAGTCAGGCATAGATCATGAAATTGGAATGAGTTTGTGCACTCCCAATATTGATGGAAAGGTTCCTCATAATGGACTCCAATGCACATCTCTATGAGTCTGAATTCACGGTTAGAATCTTGAGTCTAGAGCATTGTCTCACCATATCCTCGATGTAACAACGCCCGCACTTTAGGTCCTAATTCGATTGAAGCGTAGCCTGGACGCTAATTGAAATCCAACGCAAGCTCACTCGAAGCTAATTGGCCCCTAGACAACACCCTTAAGTACAAGCTATTGAGAATGCATGCAAGCAAAATGGACGCTAATCAGATTCAACACACATGAAAGTAGAAGCTGAATGGAATGCAACAACACCCTTAAGTACAAGCTATTGGAAATTGCATGCAAGCAAACTGGACACTAATCAAAATTCAACACAAGAAAATAGAAGCTGAATGGAATGCAACGCTACCAAAGTCTAAGCCAAGTAGAATTCAACGCAATCTAATCTAGAAGGTCATTATATTGAATGCAATATGACTTGTAAACGTCTTCAATAGTTGTGCTTCACGTGCTCCAAACGTCTTCACTTGTCCTCTCAAAAACGTAGACCACCAGCCTCCTTAACAATGAACAGGTGTCAATTCTGGGAGTCAATTTGCATTACGAGTTTTTTCTAAGCAAGGTCTTACGGTTCAATACTAAATCATAAATTATTATAGTGAAGTTTTGTCTAAACCAAAAACACGAAGCATGATTAGCAAGTGTTATGCAAGAACACAGGAAAAGTAGGTAGTTAGAGGCATACCTTAATCTTTATTAATCGAGCTATATTCACCACGGCAAAGAAAACGAAATAGACTACTTGTTGCCTCCTTAGAACCCTTGTTGCTCAGCCTCTAGGAGAGAAGCAATAATACAATTCAAAACTAGGACTCGTAATTCATAACTAGCAAAAGGTCCCTTCACAGAATGGGCTATGGGAGGCATGGAGAAATCTGAAAGCAGTATAGAGTGGCTATGGACATAAGCAAATGGCTTGTCATCCCTAAGCAGGTAAGTTCCACTGGCAGGTTGGTATTGCTTATACCAATAGCTTTGAATCAAGGACTCACCAGGTAGAAAAAAATTACCAAATCATCTGTGAAGCATGCAGTGTTTGCATATTGTCCCCTTATCACAAGCATCACCCAAAATGTTTCATTGTTGTCACTGTCAACCCTCACTGCAATGTTAAAGCCCACTCGCACCTAGATCCCTGCAATGCTACTCTCCAATTCATCTTCACTATTGTCCAACTCATCTTCAAGAACCAAGCGTTCACTTCTCCGAGACTTTGGACATACTAGTCGTAGCATCTAGTCAGGCACATGCGACTTCTAGTAACAGCCTAGACCTGAATTCGGATCAAGACATGCCACACAAAAGCACGTCAACTAATGAAACTGAATCAAAGTTGGATCCTTTACTGACAAGGAACGGCATTGATGCATGCCTCTACTCCCAGGAATTGTTTCAGCCTTCAATCTATCCACTCTGTTGATATTGCCTTCCTTGATCTCCTAGAAAAACTTGGTGGTTCTCCGACGTTCACCCACTCGCCCTGCATTGTACTTGTTGCTCTCCTCCTGTAAAAAACGAACAACTTGAGCAACATTCTGGAGCTACCAACCATGTGGTTGAATTTGCTCTTTGTATAACTCTCGCTTAAGAAGAGCACCTGCCCCGTCCACTTCCCCTTTGCCATGTCCAAAGGCAAAGTAATTCCATGACATTTGGCACCCTTCTAGTAGCTCATCACTCATAATCAAACTGGGGAACATGCTAATGAAATACCAAGCTCGTGCAGACTTAAATTGTCCACTGCACCTGTCACTCCAGACAATATGATTAGTGGATTGGAATCCATCGGATTTGAGGTAACTCCAATTCAATATGAAACCATGCTGAACATATAACGAGTTGTGCACTTTGTCATCAAAAACGTAGTAGTGAACCTCTTTTAGCAGATAAGGCTCATCACTACATAGGATCCACTCGGGGTTCCTTCTGAATGTAATGTGGACCAAAATTGACACTTGTTCACTACGCCAATGCATTGATTGAATTTCATTTTGAATCTTCATGGAGTAGTTTTCAGAAAAATCAATGCAAGAGATGAGAATACCATCAGGGACAGAACTGAATAACTCTTTGAACTGCAAGTCTTGCCAAGAAGCAAAGAAGTTATACACAATGAACTCAGCAATTTTGGACTTACCGTAATCAAAGAATTCAATCGGTTTTGTTTCACAGTAAATGACCTTGATGGTTTTCTTTGGCTTACCATCCTCTCCAACACCAATAATCCCGTAGCCAGTGCGTTTCCACTTGACCAGCTTCTCCGAAGAGACTTCACTAGGGCAAATTCGGAGGTTCTGAACTCCACAATTCTGGCATTCATCGAGC
The DNA here is from genome assembly GCA_950106755.1 of Climacium dendroides. Taxonomy (NCBI): domain Eukaryota; kingdom Viridiplantae; phylum Streptophyta; class Bryopsida; order Hypnales; family Climaciaceae; genus Climacium; species Climacium dendroides. Next base: position 23,324,436 of record OX467087.1, on the reverse strand, counting down.
AGACATTCCCGCTTGTACCACATGTCAAACTCACTCTTCTGGCAAAGAACTAAACTCCACAGGTGAATGAGACATTCATAAATTTCATTGTGAACATCACATCCCAACATCATGCTTTCCTCCTCGTTAAGTATAGCACAAATAATGCAAGAACACGTATAACCTTTGTGTATCCCCTCCTCATCACGACGCATGTTATTCAGACCATCACGGAGATCAGAAAAATCTTGGTGGTACCAGCAGCAACACGTATTCCATGCTGTTAATCTCCTTACCCACCAACTCTTCAATCCCTCGAACGTTTTCAAGCTGCACGGCACGTCGGCGTGGTTCTTCTTAAATTCTGTGGAGAACTCCAGCTGCCACAGAAGGGTGTATTAGTCCTCAATTAATTATGTGCTTACAAAAGGATTAGAGGTAAGTACAAAAGACTACAGATGTGCTTGCACACTCCTTATTTAAAGGTTTGTTAAGCAATAAGAAGGGCAAGCTAAGAAAAGGACCTGGTGTAACTACAAAGCACTCCAGATCTGCTTCCACACTCCTTGCACAAAGGTTTGATAAGTACTAAGAAGGACAAGATAAGAAAAGGACCTGGTGTAACCACAAAGCACTCCAGATCTGCTTCCACACTCCTTGCACAAAGGTCTGATAAGCACTAAGGAGGACCAAAGCTAAGAAAAGGACCACATGTAACCACAAAAGACTACAGATGTGCTTGCACACTCCTTACATAAAGGTCTGATAAGCACTAAGAAGGACGTGCTAAGAAAAGGACCACATCGAACCACAAAGCAATACGGATCTGCTTCCACATTCCTTGCACAAAGAACTGTGAAGCACTAAGAACGTGCTAAGAAAAGGACAACATGTAACCACAAAGCACTACGGATCATTCTGCTTCCATACTCATTACACAAAGAACTGTGAAGCACTAAGGAGGACCAAAGCATCAAACACTACTTACTTCATTGCATTATTTATGGTTAAAGACGCGAAAGCACCAAAAAAGCAAGCATTGCTTACATACTAAGGGAGAGGAGAGGATCACATTCGCAACTACAAAGCACCGGCTGCTTAGCTCAAAGCAAAGATCCTGGACTAGGACACAACCAAAGCGCGGTAAACGAACAAATATACATGTAGAAACCCGTGTCCAAAGTATAATGAGACAATATTCATGCACGCAAACGTCTGTGCAGCACAATAATTGAGGAACAAGCATCTCGGGCGAAGCCTACCGATCTAAATTGAATGACTGAAGCCGCAAACACACAAACATTTAAAAATACAGAGCATGTGATCACTACAAGAGAAAGTCGTCCTAATTGACAGAAATCAACCCCTCCTAATTGACAGAAATTCGACAAGTTTCTATCAATTAGGACAAAAAACTGTCCGAATTGACAGAAAATTGTCCAAATTGACAAAAATATGTCAATTTTCTGTCAATTAGGAGGGACTGATTTCTGTCAATTAGAACGACTTTCTGTCAATTCGGACAGGTTTTCTTATAGTGGATGGTTCACTCTTGAACCTCAAGGGAAAACCTCAACCTCTGAAGCTAAGACAATCCTCGAATGCTTGAATCTTGATGAAGTAAAGAATGAAATGAAGTTTCAAATTATGAAAGTTACCTGGAATAGCTGCAGATAGTGAGTTGCGTGCTCAATGTACACCTTAGGAGCGATCCACTTCCCAATGATGTCTTTGCGATTAGGAGAAACAGTGGTCTCTTCTTTCCACCACTTCGTAATAGTTTTTCCTTATTTGAATCAGAAATTGCACCCGACCGAACTCTTCTCAGATCTTGGAGCCAGAAAGCATCTTCTGAATTATCAAGGAGAACTCTTCTAGACAATGCCTTTTTGATGTTCCTCCGATCCACTCCATGTAAGCCTGCCACATCCCTCTCACTCCCCATTCCTAGTGCAACTGCTAGAGTGGTCACAATGTTTTTGGCCAGAAGTGATTTTGCTTTACGGAGCCCCACTAGGTGAGCTTGCAAACCATTTTTGAAGCTACCCATAACCTCATGCCTTAGTTTCACAACAGCAGGATTGTTCAAAAAAGGCGGAACAATGTGTTTTAGCATTGGCTGTCCTAAAAACTTCATGATAGTCAGATGCTAAACATCTGTATCATGGTTCTTCAATTTCTTAGCAGCGTATACGCCAATCTCTTGAGCAAGAGTGGCACTGGTCCTTGCGATTTTTTTCAGGTCCAAACTAGAGAACTTTGGATCTACACTCTCGCTTCTCACGACATTGGATTCTACTGCAACTCTAGACTCATTCTTTCGTGCACGGCATCTGCGGGTCCTCTCTTTGTTGTCAACTTTGCGCTTCTCAATATACCAAGCACGATAATCAGAAGGTGACCCTAAAAAGTCTACACTTTCTACTGTGGACTCGAAGTTCACAGATGTAGCAATCGTCCCTTCCATTGGGACAACAGTGATTAGTTTTCAGTACTCCTAAATCCTAAACCGTAGACCATCTTAAGATAATTTGAAACCAACACCACCCTAAGAGAATTTGAAACCAATAGTTCAAGTCAAAGGCACTTAACCATGAAAGTTGATCCTAAGCCGTAATCCAAAAGGCTAACCTGCAAGTCCTACAGTTCTGATTCATGAGCCGGGCCCAAACTATCGACGTTCACGTTTTGTTACGGGAGGATCGTTCACTGTAATCTCACGCCAACGACACCTTCGCATTGAAAGTGGAGCTCCAAATGGAAGCATGGTTTGATCCCAAAGAAGTTGCTCAACAATCCTATCATGTACAGTAAGAAGACGGATTGATTTCTGCAAGGACATGGACTTCTTGCATGAACCTACAGACAATGCTACTGAACTTAAGTATCAGGGGCTTTGAGGCGGTGTCTAAAAGATGTCCTCACCAATTGCTTCTTCTTTATGAAGAGAAATTTGCTTCAGAACATTTCACACTGCCGTGCTCACTCGCTTCCATTTAGCATCCGGTTGCCCAGAATGAGGGTCACGGTAAACAACGGAGCCAATGCTCTTCATCTCTCGCAGCTCAACTCAAACTCAATTGAACTCAAACTGAAGCCAACTTAACTGAACCTTACTAGTTGCAAAACAACAAAACCCTAAATCATGCGCAGCTGACCTTGAGTGCAACATTCACCCTCAACTCAATTCAATCTCAAGTTCTCAACTTGGCTGAACTCAAGTCTACTAGTCGCAAAACAAAAAAAGAATAAACCATGCGCGGCTGACCCTTGCGCCAATGTGTGCAGCGTTTACAACCAAGTGATGAAAATTCCAACGCTCAGAATTGAAAGCGCCAGCACGCAATCGGTGCAGAATGTTGCAACGTTCACCACATCTGTTGCATGCCGTTGGCTGATTTCCAAATCCTAGGCCCCAACTTGGCAGCAGTTTTCAAAACACACGCCATGGCTAATTTCCAAACCCTAGGCCCCAATTCGGCGACAACATTCAAAACACACGCCATGGCTGATTTCCAAACCCTCCGTCCCAACTCGGCGGCAACTTTCAAAACACAACGCCATGGCTGATTTCCAAACCCTACGCCCCAACTCAGCAGCAACTTTCAAAACACAATCAAAACAAAAACTTGGTAGTTGGATCCGCTCTAAAGAGCTGTAATGACCGGATGTGCATTTCACTAGAATCGAGAAGACTCTGTCACGCTTACTAATTCCCAATGTCACAATACAGCGCTCATTCACTAGATGTCGCATCTTTCATCTAGTTTCATCCAATTCTTGGTAGCAACTAAGGGCCAAAATGATTGGTTAAACGTTGTATTTTGTCCTTAATCCACTTAAGAAAATTCTTGAATACCACCATTTTTTAAAATAAGACCCATAGACTATATTTGCTTACATCTATTCAAAAAATTTGAGAGAATTCTAAAATGGCTCACTTTAAAGTAGAAAAAAACCCTCCAAAAAGGAATAATTACGGCCAACTTGACTTTTATTAGCTTGCTTTCACTCGATTTAAAAGTTGGGCATGTAAACTATCTATGGTTTGCCTTTTATCTTCAGCTTGAATACGGAGCTTCCAATGTTTACAATCTCAAATATGAGAAGCATAGGGATGCTAATCCTAATGCAATCTTACCTGCGAAAAGATTGTTTAAGGAGCCAACGTCAAAAACGAGCAAGAAAAGAGTAAGAAATGCAGAAAAGAATAAGAAATGCAAAAAAGAGTTTCGAGGACCTTTTTCAAATGATTATGGATCTTTGCTCACTCAGGTCAGCAATTTATCCTTTTCTTCGTAGTGAAGGAAACAAAGGAGCTAAAGGTTATTCGATGAGTTCTGAGCATTTATTTAAGCTATGTACAGCATGGATTAATTTGTTGGTCTATGTTAAGAGCAATAGGAGTAGAGAGTTGGGTGAAGGCACGATAATGACAGATGCATAATATTTCTTTATAGAGGAAATCTGTGTTCTCGCCTACGAATCAGGTAATTAGGAAGAAACTGCATTTTTCTGCCATTGAATTCAATGTAATCAATTTTTTGATGTGGTTAAAGTTTTGTTTTGTGTTAACTATCTCTCTAGTGTCTCCCAAAGTTTATTCAATTGCCAAACAAAGTTAGATGTGGATATGCAATAGGACTCAATGATGGCATGTGGTTTTTAGTAGTTGATGTGAAAATTTCTAAATACGATATCATTGAATTAATGAACAAAAGACAATACTTCTATAACATTTCAACTAGAAAACAACAATCACTTTACAATTGTAGTTGATTTTTAACTAGTTGAATTTAGTTTTTATGCAACTAAAGTTACATTATAGTCATTTACTAATTAATATTAGTTTTTTTGTCAATATATATCAACGTGGTAGAATCC